>CM060909.1:136903994-138103994 GCA_030737875.1 Allium sativum
ATTCTTTATTTAGCTTAAAAAGACAACAATTTCAACTGCAATTACATTAACATGTGCGATTATATTAACACAGTACATGATAAATTTGCATTCCACTTTGGTTTTCCCTCCAACTTATTTTTAGGCCGCTAAAATTTCATTTTAAGTTTTGCTTTTCTCCCTTAGGTTCTCATCTTCACCCTCTTCACACCCTTAATCTCATTCTCTTCTGCCGCTTTCTTCCTAAGCTATTATTCAAGCTCAATTCTTCCCAAAGTTCATTGACCTGTAGCGCAATTCTTCAAGCTCGATTTGAAATCAATTTAGTGTGAAGCCAAAAATTCACGCATTCGTGTTTCACTCCGACCGTGTTTCGCTTCGTCTGCGTCTTCCATGTAAATCGATCATTTATCTGTCATTGAAATTGTCTTCCTTAGATCTCGTGTTATTAAAGTTTTGTGTGAGTAGATCATCTATCTCTGCATTTTTCAGTTCTTGTAGCCTGCATGTTTATTGTTGGAATGTATGCACACAATAAATGCTAAGAAACAGTTAAAATAATCGTTTGATAATATTTTCACAATTATTGTCAAAATGTTTTTCTGTGTGTACTTGATTATTATCTTTTAATAGACGTTTCCTTATCTTTATGTGTGAGTTACCATTATTTTGTGCAAGTTATATTGGTATGTGTTGATATTTTGTGCAAGTTATATTGGTATGTGATGATATGCATGCGGGAACGCTCGCACTAAACTTACATGTCAGGGGATAAAATACAAAATGAAGATATAATGGGCATTGAATTCATAGGAATAACTAATAATTGACTTCTCTTGTGTCACTAATTTTGTCTTATCTCTGTATCCAAACACATTTCTGTAAGCACTTGCTTCACTTCACCTTTTTTTAAACCTTGCGCTTCTTTCTGTTACATAATTCGAAATTACGTGAATTCATATATATGTTTCTTTCTTAATGTGTTGCGATCATGCAAAGAATTTTGGTTAATCCAAATAAAACGAACTAATCAACTTAAACATTTTAAGCCTAATCGAAGTTTGGAGATGATGTGTGTTTTTTTTGTTTGGGAAATGATGTTTATATGTAGGTTGAACGTCTTTAAAGTTATATTTGACTAAAATAGCTTAGCATTAAAGAGCATAGTGTGTAGTCAAAAAAGGGGAGGGGGTGTGCGTATATAAGATTTTAACATGCTTTTTTGGTTTTCTAACCCATGCCGCTGTTAGCACGATGCAAAGCGTACTCAACTATTGGGCTAATGTTGTGGGCTATATATATGTGTGTACATACATACATATATATATATATATATGTTTTTAATAAAAAATTATAAAGTACTTCAAAAAAATACAGGCTAATGTAATAACATGTTTATATATATCTTATTCATACCATTTGCAAATACCTTTAAGTAATACAAACTTTAATATACACTTCTTATTTTCAAGCATAGAGCTCTTGGTCTCTTTGATCCATCGTTTTCGCAAGCCCACTAATGGTGCGTTTACGGTAAATGGTAACGTAGCATGTTAACTGGGTATTTATGCGGAGCATTAAACAGGGTTGAAAGTTAAACGGAAAATGTCTTTGAGGCTTCAAGCGAGGCATTTAGATGAGACATTTTAATTTGTGAATTTTTTTAATTGTTTTATAGTTAATTAATTATTTGTCTGATTCACAAAAAATGACTCTTTCTTCTTTCATGGCGACTTTTGTTCGATTGCTTTATTTCCTCGCTCTTCCTTCTCTCTTTAGTTGTCTACACTTACTTCTCTTTGATCTCCCCACTACGCATTGTTCTCCGCTGTTTCCTTCGCTGCCCTAATGCACTATGGGTTCTTTTGGGGCAAATGAAATTTACTCCTTCTCGGGCTCCTTTATGGGTGTTTGCCCTTCTTTAGAATCCATTTGCACCACGATTTTGTGCTCTGCGGTGGTGTCTATGAGAGTGGGTTTGATCACCTCCTCTGACATTTTTGTGATTGCTGGATCACAATTGGATTTTGTTGCTTTATCTCGTCACAAGTTTGTGGTTGTGGATGGTTTTTTCTTGGAGTTATGCTCAATTAAAATGGTCTCCTCGGTTGTGATTCCTGTTGTCTACAAACTTGTTGTATTCAGGTGTTCGGATTCTCGATTGGTCACCGAGTCTGGGCATTTAGCTCTTCCTATTGTTTCCTCGGTGGACGTTGGAGGCGAATGCAGTGTAGGGGAACTGACACCCCTATTTGATTCTTTCCTCGGTTCGTGGCTGGTTGTAGGCCGTTTCAGGAGGAACGGTTGGTTGAGGAAACTTTTGTTACAGTCTGTTCGATTGCTAAGATTTGACATTTTGTTCATCTGTCTTTCGGTGATGTTGTTTCTAGTGTTTGTGGAAAAAGTGAGGTAGGAGATTTGGTCCCTCCCATCTGCTTTCTTCCTAAGTTTATCACATGGTTTTCGGGGTCTTCGCAGGATTGGCCTTTGCCTGGCAAGCATTCCTTAGCATCTTTTGCATCTTTGCGCACTCAGTGTCGTAAGAGATTGAGCATACGTGTGGATGACTCTCATGTAGGTACACCGCCTCCGTTTTGTGTTATTGACAAGACAGTGGTGGTGGGATATGAGGGTGCCCATGGTCATACCCTTTCCCCTATTGCTACGAGCAACAATTTTGCCTTGTTACCTACGGTGCCTGCTGCGGACTGCTCGCATATTTTTTATTGTCCCCTCTAGGGCTAGGTAGTGGCGTAGAGGAGGCTCGTACAAACGTTGGAGTATAGGTGGCTTGTCTGGTTCGACATGGAGGTGGGGTGGCTCGTGTCATCAGAAGCAGCCTTTGTGCCCTACAAAAGGCGAGGCAACCGAGTGGCACAGTTTGGCTGTTCGGTTTTCTTTGGGTTCTAGCATTTCTCGTGCGCCTTCTGCGCTATAGGTTGCTAGGTAGGTATTTTTTTCTCGTGTTACTAGTTGTTGCTTTCAGACTCTTACCATTGATGATTTGGTGCTTGGTGTCCCGAATTTGGGCGTCTCTATTCTTGGTGTTCTACCTTTAATCATCAAGAATTTTCATTAATGTGTGAGTCATAGGTTGTTTGCTGTGGTGTTTTCACTTGCAGAGATGGAAGTGGTTGATTCTTATGCCTTTGTGCTTTTTTCACCAAACGTTTGTTTTGGCTTCTGGCTGGCTCTCTATTCGCGGGTTGGTTGGGGTGTGTTTTTGTTGTCAGCTTTGTCGGGTGCTGGGTGATGGGGTTTATCACTTCCCGCTGGTCTTGTTTCTTCTCCAGCATTGATTGGCGCCAATTAGGCTCTTGCTCGTGCTGGTTATGGGTTTTGTTTTATGGCCATGGCAAAATGATTAATGTTTTCTTTGTGGGTTGGTTATTTCTATTGTGCTTATGGGTTGTTGTTTGGGTGCTATCATTGGTTTCTGGTCGGTTGTGCTTCCTGCTTTTGGTAGTACGCGTATAGCTGCCACATCTCTTGACAGTTATACGAGTACTGCCGAGGTGGCTTTGCTCTGATGGGATTGTGGGTTGGAAGCGATCATCGGTGTTCATTATCTCTGTTTTGACTCATGATATCTTCGTTTCTTGTGTCTGTCTTCTTATTGGACTCTCTGTCTTGATCTGGCTTGTCAATTTGATGATAACTCGGAAACCGGAGAATCCACACGGTATAGTGAGCCATGGATCTACAGCATCTCTACATTTCCCGATTCCCTCTCTTCTTCGGAGTTGTCGCCTCTGTTTCGATTCAGTTTCGTCCTCTATTTCGCATTTTATGCCTCTTCTTAGTCAGACTGAGATATCGATCATTAATGATCGACTATCTCATGTCATCAAGAATTTTCACTTTTGTAGATTGGATGTGAAACGACCCGAAAATCGCCCTTGCGGGAAATCGCCGGATACGCTTACTTTGGGCTCCAACACATCAGAACAACAACAACAGACTTTTATTACATTACAATAATGTTACATCAGAGTACAGAATATCAGAGTACATTGGAATAAAATTACAGCGGAAGATAAATTACAATATTTTAATACAATACAGCGGAAGACTTTCTATGCTCTGGACCCAGCTTTAAGCTTCAATCCAGAATCCTGCTCGAGATAAGGACCTGTAGACAAACTACTCGACTGCCCGTGTGGAAAAGAGGGCACCTGAGTTTGCAAAGGTGGAAACAAACAATGGGTCAGTCATGGGACTGGTGTGAGAATTCTTAACTAATTTAACTAATGGTAATAAAGCAAATCCAAGGACCACGCCGCTAACGCGGAACGGGTTTACTCCAATGGATTGCCATGCATAAATTAAAGTAAATCGTTAAAACAACGCAATGCTTTTTAGAAAAATGAAACCATCATAAGACCCAAGTCCCATCATACAATGCAACGCAAACCGGAGGATAGGGTTTTACGTTATAATGGTCAAAAATGCTTGATACGATAAAAACGATATCTAATATTAGTGTGTATATGTTTTAAAACATTTCAATCATAATGTATCAATCCTAGGACACATAGATACCATAATACTATGCTTCCATACTAGTAATACAATCAAATCCGCATGAGGTCGTATTGGAAATTTGGATTTACATCATGAGTCAAGGCTAGGGAGGAGCTCCTTACCGATTCGAGACACTCTAGCTAATGTCTCAGGATTTCCCGCAGTTAACCCTTGGATCCTGCAGGGCCGGTCCACACATACACCTTCGTGGATTGGCAATTCCTGAACACACATTTCCCGATCCTATAGGACCTATCATCCGAGGCGCCTCATTCCATCATCCACATAACTAAAATGCTGGGCCGTGTTAAAGCCCAAACACCACCTCTAGCTAGAAAGAAACGCGATGCTCTCCCTGCGTTCCCTTCTCCCGTTTTAGACTCCACCGGTGTGTGAGGCTCGCGAAGTCACGCTATACACAAAGCTATGCCTAAACAGGCTATGCTTTGATCATCCCACAAGGCCTGCTTTTCAACAAAGCCTTGATCATATGCATCTTAGCATGCCACATCGTCACTCCATATCACGCTACCAATCCTTTGCCGAAACATATGAAAGGGTGTTAAGCAAGAGAATAAATTCTCCGCCACCAAACATTCATACATTCGACAGAAAATCAATAAATACAATATAAAGGAGTACAATGTCAGACACACATTCCATTTATAAACTTATGCTCTGGGTCTGAGCGAAAGCCAAATCCGTACAAATCAGCACTACGTCCGAATAACTACCATTTTAGTCCCGTCTTGGGAGAAAATCAATCAAGGGCCTCAACACTAGTTACCCATTCGATGTGAAGATCGTCGGTCTTCAATCGCCGTCTTCAATTCTTCGAACGTCGTATCATTATTTGGAATGAGAGTAAACTCGGACTTTCCAAATAACTCTCGCATATATAAATTTGAAAACCATTTCATATCGTTGTTAATAATTTATAACGATCTATCGCTATTTTTACTTTACGTACACATCCTAAACATAACAATGTATATTTTACTCTTCCATTTTTCAATTTACACCAAATGTATATTTGGTTTCATTATTTTTCTAATGAAAATCCACTCCTTAGAAATGTAAATTTCTAATCTTATTATTTACATTGAAAAATGTAAATTTCTATTCCTATTTTATTTACATTGAGAAATGTAAACTTATACTTCAATATATTATTATATTGAAAATGTAATCTTTATTTCATATTCTATTTACATTGGAAAATATAAATTCCTAATCATTCTTTTGTTTATATTGAAAAATGTAAACCCTTTTATTTGCATATAAAAATATAATTTCTATTTCATCCTTATTTACATTGAAAAATGTCGGTTTCTATATTACACCAATTACATATAAAAATGTAACTTCCTATTTTTCTTTTATTTACATTAAGAAAAAGGTAACTTTTCTAATATTTACATTAAGAAAAATGTAAAACTTTTATAATCCTTATCTTATTATATTAAAAATGTAACTTTCTTTTATAACAAACTTGGAAGTGAAAATATTCATTTCATTATTAACACATAACGGTGTGAAAATAACGCCAATTTCTAAGTTATCCATTTATATTTTAATATGGGTCAAACCTCTCACATTAGGCCTACAACTTGTGGATGCTGGATAGGCCGGTCGGTTCCGGGCAGACTTCTCCCACAAGTTGGGCTTAACCTCGTGTCTTGGCCCAATTTGTATTTGCGCACTTGGACCTCTCACATTAGGCCCAACATTTGTGACTGCTGGATATGCCGGTCGGGTCCGGGCAGACTTCCACCACAAATGTGACCTAACCTCGTGTCCAAGTACAATTTTAATTAATCATTATAATTGTTCTACTAAAAATATTATTTTAAAATGTTTCACATTTCAAAATATCTTGATTTTGGAATATTCTATATTTCCAAAATAACTTGATTTCAGATACTATAACTTACCCTTTTCAAATCTTAATAAAACTTGGTACTTTCTCAATTTCTATACTTACATATAAAAAATGTGATTTTAATACATGTCAAATCTACTTTTTAATTACATTAGGGAACATAATTAAAAGATCGTTTATTTTTCTAAGTTATAGTTGTGTTAAGGGACACAATTAAAACGACATTCATTTTTACATTAACACAATTCCATCCTGATTTGAATATTTTAATGAATTCCCTTTTTAATCTGACATAAATGTTCTTTCAAATTTTTGTCATAAATGTTCTTGCTAATTTCACATAAATGTTCCTTCAAATTTTACATGACGATGAAAATCTCTTCTTAAAATCTACCTTTTTGTTTAATATAAAAATATAAAACAAAAATGTAAATTTTAATACAATCTTTTTACCGCATCTCAAATGACGATATCATTGTTTTAAATCTAACAGTAAAATATGAACCTCTATATACATGTGAAATGTAGATAAAAATACGGTCCTTAGTTCTGCCATTTTATTTACACATAACATGGAAATAAAAATAAGTTTAATAATCTTATCCTTTTGTTTGTACATAAAATACATATAAAAATGTATTTTATAACTTTGCCTTTTTGTTTGTATATAGAAATGTAATCTATAGCTTTGTCTCTTTATTTCAATGCAAATCTATTCTTAAATTACATAATAACAAAAATGTAATTTTTTTATTTCAATGTGAATACTACTTCTTTATTACATTATAAAAATGTAATTTTTTTATTTCAATGTAAATCCTCATTATTGACTTCATGTAATTTTAATTTACAATGTAATCTCTCATTCTTAACTTCATATAAAAATGTAATTTTAATTTACATTGTAAATCTCTCATTCTAAGTTTTATATAAAAATGTATTTTTTAATTTACATTGTAAATTCATACTGTAATTACACATAAAAATGTAATTTTTATCTTATGTTGCAAATTCATACCTTAATTACATATAAAAATGTAATTTTTATTTTACGTTGCAAAATCTCATCCTTAATTACATATAAAAATGTAATTTTTATTTTACCGTTCTCATTCATATCTAAATTACATGTAAAAATGTAATTTTTATCCTACAATGCAAATTCATGCTTTAATTACATATAAAAATGTGATTTCTATTATGCGATGTAAATTCATAGATAAATTACATAGAAAAATGTAATTTTTATCATACGGTGTAAATCCACGTCTTAATTACAAAGAAAAATGTAATTTTAATCATACGGTACAAATTCCCATTTTAATTACATAGAAAAATGTAATTTTAATCATACGATGTAAATTCATGTCTTGATTACATATAAAAATGTAATCTTTATCATACAGTATAAATTCATGTCTAAATTACGGATAAAAATGTAATTTTTATCATACGATGTAAATTACATTTAAATGCAATTCTTTTCATAAAAAAAATGTAGCCTTTTGTATTTCACAAAAGAATGTAACTATTTTGTTAGCCAAATTCTGTAAAAATAAAAATATATTTTATTTGTAGTTCAAATTCTATTGTAAGAAACAAATAAAAATAATATTTCATTGTTGTTCATATTCTATTGTAACGTAACAAATAAAAATATCTTTTAGTTGTTGACCAAATTCTGTTGTTATGTAAACAAATAAAAATAAGATTTTATTTGTCGATCAATTACTATTGTAATATAAACAAATAAAAAAAATAAGTTTTTATTTGTTGATCAGATTCTACTGTTCATTTCAGAATAATAAAAAAATGATATTTTAGTAAATTAGAACACTAGATCCAATCGCAACTAAAAATTCAGAAATCATAAAATAATCATCATCGACTATTTTTTTTTAAATCTGATAAAATATGAATTTTAGATCTAATTTAGATTTACTTTTCTAACCGCAAATAACATTCAACAATATATGAAATTCCAATACGGATCTAGCATAACATGAACAACAAACATATCACAAGCAACCATCAACAATTTATACAACACATACATTCCAGATCTAAATTAATATCATAATACAATTATTTTAAAGAAAGAAAATTAATTAATAATTAATTAAATAATAAAAATTAGAGTTCTCACCTTGCTTTAAATCAGATCTGAAAATCCAAACAATTTCAAAAACAGCCCAAATCAGTTCCAACACGATCTACTCGAGGATACAGTTCCACAGGATCTGAAATTTTCAGATTCCGATGTCGTATGGGTGAAATATCAATTTTTAAAAATAAAATCAAGACTTGTGACGTTTAAAAGTGTTGTATTCACCAATTCATACCTTGGCCATTTATTTTCAGTTTTGTTCAAAACTTTGAATCAAGTTTTCTCGGTCTGTGGTTGATGGTTTTACGAACGGTTTGCGGCAAAATGACCGGCTACGAGAGGGCTTTGGCGCCCTAAATGGTGTAGGGTCCGGCGGCCTATGTGGGGTGCGGTTTGGGTGCAAAGGCGGCGGGTTCGTGGGTTCGGGGAGGGAACTAGAGGGCACGAGAGCGTTTGAGATTGGTATCAATGGAAAAAGGAGATCAAGAGCTTCAAAAAGTTTAACTGTGGCCAAGGCTAATTCTTCATGGATTGGAGCTAAGGAGGAGAGAAGGTAGAAGGGTTTAGGCGGCTATGGGTTCGGTTGATTCGGGAAGAAGAAGAACGATGCCATACTTTATATAATAAAATATTATTTTATTCCTTAATTTTCCAATAAAGGCCCGTTTGGCAACTTTGCCTGATTTCAGCCCAACGACTGTCGTACCTACCCAATTACCCCTATTCCGGACTCATCTGGCTATGTCCCGCAGGCCCAAACAATCATCTTGACCCCCATTTCTTAGTTTTAAAATTTAAGTCTTTTATTTTTAATTAAACCGTACAAATAAATTTACCGGGGTCACAAATTAACTCCAAAAATTCCCGAAAAATATATTTAGCTATGTTTTGACGATACGGTCCTAAAAAAATTAATTTCGTTCAATTCTGAGCCCGTTTGAAAAATGTCCTTTTTCAAGTTGATTAAAATTGACTGAAATTGACAAAACTGAACTCTTTTTGCCACGGCCGCAAATCAATTCTAAAAATTATGAAAAATTAAACTTAACTATATTTTGACATTCCAAATCCAAAAAAAGTTGTTTCGTCGAAAACAGAGGTCGTTTGAAAAATGGCTATTTTCAAGGCGTATATATTAAATATTTAAAAATACATTTTAAACAAATAATTCCCAAAACTCGAAATATATAAGTGTTTACTGTTTTTCACTGCAGAAACGTCATTCTGAACTAAATGGAAGTGGTTTCGAGTTCAAATTCCTTCGTATGCAAAAAGTAGCATTTTGACCTTTATAAATTTCATAGCGACCTTTCTAAATTTTAAACAGGGCATAACTTTTGATTCCCGCTATGAAATTTCGATTTTTCAGATTCGTTAGAAATATATTTTTAAATAGATTCTAATATTTTTGGTTTCACTAAAATCCGTTAAATTTTGCATCCTGTACGTTCAGTCAAAATTTAAGTTTGACTTTTCAAACTACTGCGTTATTTCTAATTCCTTTTATAATTAAAATTAAATTATTCATTCTAACTTCGATTTAAATCAATTTTTAATCATTACTATTCTAAATAAATTATTTTAAATATCAAAAACCCATTAATATTAGTTAATATAAATTTTAAATTTATCCCCAAAAATCAGGGTTGTTACAGGATGCTTTGCCATTTGTTGTGTCTTCCTCTTCTTCTGCTGATGGGAAAGAGCATGAGATCTCTTCTTCCCTTCCTTCGTCCTCTTCGAGTAGGTCTTCGCGACGAAGATTGAGATTTTTAATGTACTACTGTTTAAAATGATATGTTTAAGTAGCATTTTGGTTCAACAACTTCAAAACAATAATGTCAATAATTATATACACATATACTACCTGTTTAATGTAACAAATACCCAAGAAACATAAAATCAAATACATCAAACAACTAAAAAATATAAATGGAATTGTAAGTATAAAAATGTTAGGTAAACATATCATTTGTATTTAGATTATTGCACACAAAGGAAAATATAAATAAACATAACAAAAATGATAGTCATATCTTGATTACCATTTTTGGCTCAGCAACTGGTAAAACACCAGGTCATCCCTTCAAAGCAGTTGCATCTAAAAAATCAATGGTCGACAAAACTTGAACATAACTAAACATGCACCAAAACCAATACAAATCCTTTCAAAATGATTGGTTAAAGGATTAACTTCCATGGCTGCATAACTACAAGGATTATATTTTCTACAAAACCACCAAATACCAGGTTAAATCATTATATGACATGGCATCGTCTCCATATATTTCTTTTAAAGCCAATTGTTTTCCAATATAAGCATAATAATATAAAAGATTAAAGTTGTACTCTCTTCTAAATTTTTTCATAATATCTTGTGGATTCTTCATTGTAGCATCTCGAATTTGATCAATAATCAACAATTTTACAAATCTACTTGAAATGTGCACTTCGTTAACATTCCTAAGACCAACTCCACATGAATGATCAGACTTATATGTAACACCCCACCTCTGTTAAGGTCACTCTCAAAGGGAATGCCTTAACTTCAGTAGAGCGTTTTAAGTACAAGATACTAATAAATTACAAGACAGAAAATTTATGCAGCGGAAAAAGATCAATATTATTTCATAAATACTTGTTCAACACAACAATTCAACAACTGTTTCAACCTTCCAAATTATTACAACTTTTCATCTGTCTTGAAAACATAAAGAAGCAATACTGAAAATAAAATGACATAAATCCCCATTTTCCTTTTTGAGCTATGGCTATGGTCAAGCATCCTTATTACCCTATCAATTGGCTCCTTACTCTTATTAATTTTTCCTTGTGTCTGTGTCAATCGGTCCTCTCTTGCGTTAGTAAGGGTACATCTAAGTGTTCATGGCAATTATGCAGATTGAGGTGGAATCCTCACGATAGATGTACACCTGAAGGCTACCACAATTGCGGGGATTGGGATCACATTACAATATGATCATTTTATATAGATTACTAGTTGGGACACTAGTTAGGTGGTGTAGAGAAGTGAAATGAGTGCGATAGCATATTCAGCCTTATTATCTTATTTCTAGGGTGTTGTCCTAGATTCAGTTTATTCATGTCATAACCCTTTTTCTTGTTTACATACTAAATAGTCACTGGACTTACCAGACTCATGTCTAACCCATTTTTCTTTCGACTTCTTTTCTTCCGTTCCCCCCTCAGGTACGCAGGGAGGAAACACCTCAGCTTATTTCAGACCTTTTGCAAGCTTGAAGAGATTAGATGTATGGCTTGGACTTTCTCTTCTTGGGCTTTGGCTTTGGATACTCTCTTATTGGGGATTTATGCTGCCTTACTATTGTTTTAATGCTTCTTTATGTTTTAATTCAAGACAGAAGTTCTATGTATTACTTTTAAGTATGATTGAGACACCTGTTGTAAAAGCTTGAACCACATTGTTTGTAAAATGATTTTTATTTTCTGCTGCTTTATTTGTCTGTCTTGTAATTCATCTGCATCTTTTACCTATAATGCTCCACCAAGTTAAGGCATTCCCTTTGTGAGTGACCTTAACGGAGGTGGGGTGTTTCATTATCAGTCCTAATAAAGAAACGAGAAAGTTGTCCAGGATCCGAAGAAGAATTAACATAAAAATCACAACCTTCTTTTTTCCATGAACAAATAACTGAAATCCTTTCTGGAGCATTTCTGGTATAAATCAGATCATATCCCTTTTTAATTTTATAAGCCATTAAGAATTCTCTAAAGTCCTTAGCTTCATTGAAAAACCCAATAAAATCCACAAAACTTTTTTAAGAACCTTTTTTAGCAAATCTTTTAAATAGAAGGACGAATCAGCATAGTTATCACTGTTAGTAGCAGAACTATTACTAATTAAAGTGCTATGAATACTAGAATCACGTACATAACTACCACTAATGTCAAACTCCAAAGCAAAAATAGTTTACTTGACAATAAACGTAAAATAATGACTCTTCTTGTATAATTGAAAGCACACAATACTGGGCAAATCAGAATCGATGTCAACAGTTACAATCTTATTCTTAAGAGAACAAGATATGTTAATGTAATAAGGATTTAACTGTGACCAAAATTTACAAATCTTAGTCTTGACCCCAAACAGAGAAGAATTCATAGTAACACTACAAGAAAACATTGATTTAGCATCATAAATTTAAAAGCGGAAATTTTCGTCGCTAATTTGCGATGGATTTTCGTGTGATCTGCAAGGAATAGTTTTTTATTTTTCCACTTTTTTTCTTTTGTTTATTACCATCGTCTTCTGTCATCCCTCACTAAGCCGTTGAAGTTGCATCCAATTAGTGACAGAAAATTTCTGCCGCTATTTTCCACTGCAAATCTAGGCAGAATACCGACGAATATTTATTGAAGTTATTTTGCAGTAGAATTCCAACAGATTTGCAAGAGATATTTATATTGTTTTTCTAAGATATACTTTAATGTTACTTTTTAATGATTATTAACAAACTCTCAAATCCTACTCTCTAATTCCTCTTTTTTTGTTCAAATAAAATCGTAACGAATTCCAGTTAAAAATAATTAAAACTAATAACTAATATATTTAATATCTAATATTTAATAATTATTTTTAATAATTATTAATATAATATAATTAATTAAATAACTACTAATTTCTAGTAATAATGTATGAATAACAGTGCATACTAACTATATTATCTAATAATTTATTATAGTGTATAATTCACAAAAAACAATTAATAGTTTAAAGTTAACGTTATGTTAAATTATGATTAATATCTAATATTTTTAGTAATTTATAAGTAATATTTTAATAATTCATAATTAACTAACTAATTGATAATTTCAAATAATAATATATAATAACATATACTTTCAGAAAAATTAATATTTGTAAATAAAATAAAAAGATTAATTTTTTTAAAATAAGCTTACAAATATTCATAAAACTTAAAAACAAAATTTTGAAATTTAAAAATAAAATAAAATTAAAAGACAAAAATATTACAGATTTCAAAATACTTTTAAATGTTAAAGTAATTTAGAACACCAAAAATATAAATATTACTTTGTAGAATTATTAATTTCAAAAGCATTAGGGTATACATTTCTAAGCTTTTATTGGTTCAATAACAAAATTTTGGCTCCATCTCTAAAATGTTCCCGCCGACCAAAATATTTCGCTCCCCCCAGTTTTCATTTCAAAACCGTCGATTCCTTGAAACCTCCCAGTTAACGGTCTAAGAGCATCTCCAACAGTGGAGGAAATTCATGTTAAGGGGTGTAATTTCGCTTATTTTTGCACCCAACAGTTGTTACGGGGTGTAATATGAAGGGAAATGTTACGGGCTCAATTTAGAGTCCTGAATGGGGCGCGCGAGCCGATTTTATCGGCTCGCGACTTCAGGAGCCGATAAAATCGGCTCGTGGCTATTTTTTTTCCCAACTATTTTTACCATATTTTACCATATACAAAACCAAACCCATTAATTTTTTTATAAAATAAACTCCGAAACGTAATAATAATAGATGATTACTAAGAGAAAAACCATTTTTTTTAACGTTTTACCCTAGTTTGTCATATACAAAAACATAATCGATATTTATTTCGTACCATAAACTTAGAAACATAATAATATATGATTAATAACTCTTACGAATACAAGAGAACGAGTTGGTACAATAGAAAATGACAACATCTTTACTGCATACATGATTGATAAGTTCGGACAAACATAAAATAAAACACAAATTCAGATAATGGTGAATCCCTGTGGCATCTCGTGGAGGATACGTAAGTCCTCAATCGTCGTCCCCGCTGGTGGAGGAAGGTGTACTGGACCAGACATGTCGTCTGGCATAACTCTAACTGTGCGTCTCCCGCTCTTCGTCACGCGTGGCGGCATCCCGACGTTGGAACGATTGAAAAAGAAATTAAAAAGGAGGAAATTAAAATTAAACTAATATAACAAACCCTACCCCCCCTCCCGAGCCATATAGAGGCTCGGGACAGGCGCGAGCCGATTTGTTACGGGCTGTAACGTTACGGCCCGTAACACTGTTGGAGATGCTCTAAGTTTTGTGGTCAATTTTCGCTTACCGCCTTAATTTCGCGCTTAATTTTCAATATCCGCTCAGATTGTAAAACTCTATTCTGGTTAAACCATTTATTCTTCATTCCCTTTCCAATCAAAGGCCCAAAAAAAACCTAATTTTTAATGTCGCCCAGATTCTAAAACTCTCTTCTGGCCAAACCCTCTTATTCTTCACTTCGCTCCTCTTCAAATCCAGATAGCACGAGCTCAAAATTCTCAAATGTAACCATCGGATCCCTGATGTCGAATGGGTGAAACACTTTTTCTCAGATCTGAGATCTTTGAAACTAACGGTGAGGTTCGGTTTTGCGCTCGAAGGCTGTAAGTAGTAATTCGAAAGTCGATGGGTAACACAATGACGATTGAGGAGGCTAAGGATTGCGGTTTTAGATCGGTGAATTTCAAGTAGTTGGCAGTTAGCTGTGGATGTTTTGGGTGACGGATTGGGGATCGTTAGAGCAATTTTGGGTTGCTTGTTGAAGTTGACTGGGGTTGCAGTTGAAATGATTTCGATTGCGGTCACTGGTTGATTTTTAGATGTTGGCAGGATGCAAATTGTAGAGTTTGAAGAGGAGGTTGTGGTGAATTGGAGATGGAGGTAGGATGGTTGCTGGAAGGTAGTGTTTCAGGTATGCTGAAAGTTTTGCTTAAATTTGACAAATTAGAAACCATTATGTTGAATGCTTTGGCTTTGTTTTGAGTAAATAATCAAAAGGCATGCTGTTGGACGATCGCAAGATGCATGAACAAATTGGCTTTATTTTCGGTGATCGACTTCAGATCTTGAAGGTCGAACTTTAGGTGATTTTTTGAATGATTCTTTTCAGATTGTTTTATTATTTCTTTGTTTAGTTGTCACTAAAAGATTGCTGTTATTAATTAATTGATTAATGGTTTGATTTTTTCTAATAGTATCTGCAGCTGATCTGCAGCTGACAAAGACTGGAGGTGGCTGCGACTCCAACCTGCTATCAATTCCAGGTGAAGCGCAAAAGAGAAAAAGATAGCCACTGTAAAAACCAACTGCTGCAAAACGGGAATTTGCAGGTTAAGGTATGTTCTATTTGTATTTTACCATTTTCATTGCTCAGGCTTTTCTGCCTCTACTATGCTTTGTTAAGTATTTACCAATCATATTTTAGTTTGACTGGAAACCCGTTATACTTGGGTAATTATTTGTATACAGGACTGGAGGTGGCTGCGACTCCAACCTGCTATCAATTCCAGGTGAAGCGCAAAAGAGAAAAAGATAACCGCTATAAAAACCAACTGCTGTAAAATGGGAATTCACAGGTTAAGGTATGTTCTATTTGTATTCTACCATTTTCATTGCTCAGGCTTTTCTGCCTCTACTATGCTTTGTTAAGTATTTACCCATCATATTTTAGTTTGATTGGAAACCCGTTATACTTGGGTAATTATTTGTATACAGGAATGTATCACGCCATGATTTCCTTTAAATAACAATAAGCTTAATCAATTTATTAATTCCAGACCGAGCATTAATTTTTAATAAATCACTCTGTTGTTTCTAACTTTACATAGTTTGGTGCCCTTTGCATCAAACTTTACATATGTAACAGATGAATCCTAATTAATTTGTTGTTGTAGACTGTTAAATTTAATTTAGTTCATTATATACTTTCTAATTGTTCTGGGAAGAATGATTTGGTACTTAATTTGCTTTATTACATTTGCTAAATATTCATGATAATTTCAGAATTTTTGTCCCATTGGACCCCTGTTATTTGGATGAAATTGAGGTATACACCAGTCTTTATGCATGTGAAGTAGAATATTTTGACTTCATCAAGATATGTTTGAGTTCATGTTTGAGAAATGATGTTTCGTAGAAGTAAATATTTTGAAAGATATGAATTTCTTTGACATTAGAAATATCTGAAGTTTACCATTCGAGGACATGAAAGAAGGGTATTTTAAAATCTTTTTGAAAAGAAGAAGAAATATTGATTTTTTACATTAATTTCTTAATTGTCTTCTTCAGTTCTGTTTTCTGATTGCAAATGGGGTTTTGGCGTCCATCTGAAAAAACGTCCGCATTTTCCATGTTAAGTTGTCTCCGTCATATGATTCCTTCTTCACAATTTTTTGTATTATGTGAAGCTATTAGGCATCAAACTGAGGTATCAATGATTTATCATTTTCATCAATGATGTTTGCGTAGAACTTTTGAATATAGCGTGATTTAGAGTTAATTGGATAAATAAGTTATTTTTAGAGAACTTTGCTCATTTGGATCTGTTTTAAAAAAGAATAACAAGTTTAAATTAGCTTTGAAAATAATTTATTATTAAATGCAAATTAGATATAACATCATGGTGACTAATTTTAAATTTGCTTCATGCCACACTGAAGAAGTCGAGAGTCAATTTGTAAATGACTTGTCCTAGTTCTCAGTAGTTGGATATAACATCAAGGCTTGTACGATAAATTATCTATGAACAACGCAGTATCTTAGGTGCTTGGTTTCTTTTGTTTTGTCATGTCAATACACAATATAACAATTACTAACATTGTGATTGTTTATTTGATTTAACAGGACCATCTTTGTTGATGTTAAGGGGAAAATATCGGAAGCAAAACAAGACTATCTATCATTTTTCTATTTTGTAAGTAAATTTATTGATGTAAATGTATGTCGTATTATGTGTGGACATGGAAAAATTGATAAAACAATATGTATGAAATGCTAAGTTGTTTAAATGATATGTACGAAAAAATATACAGTAATTTATACATTTGTTGTTTATTTTTTTTGTTGGGTTATGTTATATTTTACCATTGACAATTGGACGATAGTATTTGGTAAAGCTGTAAGCAGTAAACATGAAAGAATGTTTATTGGCAGAATAGAAAGGGAATAGCGACGGATCACCTACATAAAATGTTTGATCTAAAAAATATTTTGTCACTAATCCCTTGGCAATTAGTAAGGGTTTACCCACTTCTTTTGTAAATAATATTTTATTATAAATTAATTATTCGTCGGTAAATAGTCGGTATATAAATAAAAATTAAATTAATAAATAAAGTTTTATTTTCATTATAAAATTAGTAAAATGACGGAAAACTGTCTGAAAACTCATGTTAAATTCCGTTGCAAATTCTGACACAATTACCGTCGTGGTTTTTACCGACCACAGAATTATGCAAGAAATCCGTCGCTAAGGCCAATTTAGCGATAGATTAAAAGCGGATATTACCGTTGCTATATGATGTTTTTCTTGTAGTGTAAGTCAAGTAGAATATGAATCCTCATTATAGTAAAAAATAACAAGCAAGTTGTTTGGTTCAACACTGCTAGTACCACTGCAAAAAAAATATACAAAGTTATTTGAGAACAGACAAAACAATGTTATACATAGGAACTAAAATACAGTTAGAAACAACAAGCAGTTTCTTTTAAAAAAATGATAGACACACATAGCATAACAATGAAAACTCCCTTGTTGAAATAATAAACAACAGCGCATGAACAATGAAATAAAATCACAAAATAATCACATACTTGGAAAGTGGAATAATTGTGCTAGGCGATCTCAAATCAGCCATGTATCATCAAATAACCTAAAAATTAGAATTAAAATTTAATCAATACATATAAATAAATAAACAAATAACTGACGAAAATAATACCTAAGCTAGATTTGCTAAGAAATAGTCGTCGCATGGAATTGATAACATAGAACAAGGAAGAAACCTAAATTTAATTTGTAATGAAAATAGAAGGAGAGGATCGATCGATCTGAAATAGAGGACGAAAGTTGAAGAGCGTGTTTATTTTAAATTATGATATTTATTTCCTTGAGGCTAAAATAAAAATCCCGCTTGCTCCTAACAAAAAAATAAGGTCGTGTCCTCCAATCGAAAAAAAGATATGTATTTCCTCCAGCCCATTTCCCTGTATCTTAAATTGCATTAGAAATCTTAAGCACAATGGATGATGTTTGAGCAGATGGATGTAGACTTGGATTGTGAATGTTTATTTCATTTCTCCATCCTTGGAGATTGCAGGGATGAAATCCTTTGAGGAGGAGAGAGAGTGTAATAACCCAAAACTGAAGTAATAATAATTAATCAACGAATTAATTAATAATAAAATAAGCTTGTGAAATTATCCGGATTTGTCTACGAGAGTTGTATTGTTGAGCATGTGGCAATTTTCTAGACAATTTCCATACATAACTTGTAAAAATCCAAATTCATATGAAAGAGTTATAAAAGGATTAAGAATTCAGAAATAAATGAACAAAAGAATATATATATATATATATATGTGTGTGTGTGTGTGTGTGTGTGTCTGTGTGTGTGCGTGTGTGCATGTGTGTTTTAGCCCTTAACAGTCGACCCACCATAGGATTAGGTCGACCCACACGATAGCTTGTACGAGTAATCGTCCAATTACATGCCGAGCCAATTGAAATTCAATTTCGTGAATTCTGGAATCTAGCGGTTAAATCTAGGCTTGTGACGTGGCTGGACTAGATTTATTCAAGTAATCCTATGGTCTGAGGTCCCCTAACTCGCCCATAAATAAGACCCTAAGTCAAACCATTTTCTCTCACTCAAATCTTCTTTCTCTGCGTTCTTTTTGCCTAAAGCATACCTAAAATCAAAGTATTTTCTAGGAGAAGATTTTAAGATAAAAAATAATAGACAACCTAGAAGCGAGATCTGGAAAGACTGCTGACTACAGCTAAAGACAATTCAACAAAATAACCATTTCGCAACTGGCAAAACCAGTTGCAATAGACTTATTGCAACAACTGACCAGCTCCAGTCTGGATATCCATAGTTGCAATAAATTGTTTTTATTTTGCAACTATTTCTGGCAATTGTAAAAAAGAATTACCGTAGAGACTTTTTATAACAATCAAAAGCTGTTGCAATAAGCCTTTTTGCAAGTGCTATTTATAGTTGCAAAAAAAAAAAAAAAAAGCTACACTACAATCGACAATTGTGTAAACAATTACAATATACAATTGTTCACTACTGAAAACAATATTACAATGAAATAACTAAAAGCTAATTAGATAAAATTACATTCACAAATTTCTAACAAACATTTTAAAATGATTGATAAGGTTACATTCAAACTTCCAACATATTAAAACACATAATACATAGACATGATACATATCAAGTGACGGTTTCAAAATGTAGTATAATACAAAATCATAAAACCAAAATACACATACTAGCCTAATGAAATGTACTTTCTGTGCCATGCAACGGACCCAAATACACATACTAGCCTAATGAATATTGACTTCCAATCAGTCTATAATGTTACTTCATGAGTTTTTGATTCATGACAAGAAAGAAGAGAAAATCAAATAAGAAGTGATATAATGTATAATTGTGTCTTATATGTGTTATATATTGTTAAAATCTATCCTCAAATATCACAACACGCTAACACAACAGAATATATATATCACATATTGGCACAGTGCCAAAACAGTGTTGAAATACACTGACCAGTCGATTGGTCTATTTTCTACCAGTCGACTGGTAGGTGCCATTTGGCACAGTTTTGTACACTTGTGCACATTTATGTACACGATCTTCCTCACCGGTTGACTGGTCCTTTTTTACCAGTCAACTGATGTTTACCAACTGTCATTTCCAGCGAAGAGACACTTCTTTTCATGAAAAGGTTCAATCAAAATTCAAGATAAATGGATGCTTCTTTTGACTAAATCTCTTCACAAATAATTGCTACTCATTGTACACTATTTAAACACTTCAATATCACTTTCTAAATCACCAATTTTTCTCTAATTTCTGATTCTATTCTCTTTATACTTCGTGCATTCAAATGCTCTCAAAACTATTCTCATCGCTTTGAATCGTTGATTCTACATTCATACTACTTGATTCAAAAGCCATCTACTTCCTTAAAATCTTCACTTTCACTTCATATATTTGAGAATAAGATTATAGGAAGGGTGTGCTCAAACCGTGACTGATCTGTGTTACTTAAAACACATATATAGTCAAAGCTACTATTGTAATTGTTGAAGTCTTGTTCTGCTGCTCAAGCAAGAAATCTCATTTGGCTGTTCGGGTGTGTATTAACCTGTTCCTCCAGGTGGAGTGAGGGTATTGCTTAGTTAAATTCCAGAAGGAGTTTGGGACTGGACGTAAGACGGTGCTCTGAACCAGTATAAAAATTCCTAGTGTCGTTTATTTTCATTTACTGCATTTACATATTGCTTATCTGTGATATTTTAATATTTAGACCATTAAATTTTTATTTGCATAACTATATCAAAGTATAGTATATCACAGTATCAACACTTCAGCGTATACACTCAATTCCATGTTACTCGATCCTCCTCTCATTATCTTTTCACATAATCTTCATTTTCTATATTCACGACCATTCACTATAACAAAATGAGGCTTTCACGGCGTTTGAAAATGCTATTATAACCTAACATAGCGTTTCAGAGAACGCCATGTAACGACATGCTATCTTAAACCTTCTACTTTGAATAGCGAAAAAAAAACGCTATGAAAGATGAATTTTTTTATAGCGTTCTATTTGCTATAAAAAAAAGCACTATAAATATATTATCCGATACTGAATTCTTATAACGTTTGTGTGCATGTTTCCGTAGCGTTCTATTTGTATGTCATAGCGGTTATTGTAATATTTCTATAGCGTTTGTTGTCATAAAAGTTAGCATTTCTTACGCGTTTCTATAGCATTTATTTAGTTATACTATAGCATTTTGTGTGTCTCTTTCTATAGTGTTTTTATTTAATTGCGTTTTTAAAACGCTGTTGCTTATATTATTTATGGATTTTTTTCTATTTTATCGTCATTTCAACTTTTTCATGTATACAAAGACATCTATACATTTCTTATCTGAATATAAATATAACAAATTTTTGCAAACAAATATATAAATTACGACATAATATTCATGCATATCATTCAAACAACTTAGTATTTCATACATATTGTTTTTTCAACTTTTCCATATCTATACATAATATGTCATACATTTTTACCTTAACAACTTGCTTACAAAATAGAAAAATGATAGAATTAGTCTTGCTTTGCTTTTGATATTTTCTGCTTAACATGAAAAATAGTGGTCCTATTAATGTCAAATAAACAGTCAATGTGTTAGTAATTGTTATATCACATATAGACAAAGTAAAAGAAACCAAAAGGAAACAGAAAAATTCAACTAAAACAAAAAATATAACACATTTATGTAAAATAGTGGGTATCAATGCTACCTTAGCGCTAGTGCCATAGCCTGTGGGGGGGGATAACATCTATTATACCCAATTTCCTAGATATACATTGAAAAGGATCAAATATGAAAAAGAATTTTTAGCTCGTATATACCAACATGTGGCCTCAATAATCCAGATCGTACCAATAGAACGGAGTACCATGTCCTGAATCAAACAACGCAACCCCGATCAACACTCAAAAGGCATTAATATCAATGACAACACAACAACAGTAGCACATGACGTCCCATGCAACACGTAGGAAGATGGCATCAGACCCCCTCCCCCCTCTTAAGATAGTAGAGCACTAAGTCGTATCTCAGAAGAAGTTACAAAAATCACCTCACTAGAATGTTCTTGCCAAGAAATTCAGATACCCCAATCAAATTCAAAAATCCTACCAAAAGCTCAGTTCTATTTGCCTGAATACAAATATTCCACCAAAAAACATGTTAATAGTCCTATCACTTAAGTCAATAAGAAAATTCAATGACATATAGCCAGATCTAATGGTTTATAGCTTAACAGCAAATAAAGGGCACGATAGTCCACGTGCACTCTACCTCAGAAAAGTAAAAAAGCACTGTAAATTAGAGGAAATTTACCATTTTAATTTTTTAAGGCCATTGGGGTGAGATTAGAGATAGATAAATACCAAAATTTTGTAACAAGTAAGAATACAAATTGAATTTTCCATGAACATAGGAGATAGGTTAAAACAGGGGCGGATCCGACCTTTGCGAGAGGGGGGATAGGACCCCAATGAGATTCTCAAATTCTGCTCGAATTAACAGTTCATATTACCAATAGTTGATACTGCTTTTCATATTACCTTATGTAAGCTAAATCTGGAAAGCAAAATTTGAGAATTTAGCTTACTTATATACTTATGTACGTCTTGAAAAGCAAAAGCACTGAGATTTAACAGGACCCCACTGGAATTTTTTAGCTTGCAAATTTAACAGGACCCCAGTGAAAAGCTATCCTGGATCCGCCACTGGGTTAACATCCAAACCTCGAAAATTCCTCATGTCTTTTACTTTTTCTTGTAGTGTCTTATCCCTTTTTATTCTATTAAGTGCATGATAGTGTTATGTTAATTAAATCAGACGAATCTCTCCAAAATTATGATAATATAGTTTCATATCTTAAGGATGGGCATGGATTATCTAACGTGCACGGTGCAAGCACTGATGGAGATGTGGGGATCAACCAAATGATATACGTAGTGAGGCTGCCTTGGATTCCCATAACATGGATTCAATTGGCCATGTATTTTCTAATGTACATTGCTCTGACATTGGTTTTACTTATTGGAATTTAATGATACAATATTTCCATATCTAATTAATTATGGAGATATGCATGGTAATTTCGTTACCTGTTTTGTGCAAGGAATGAATGGAAAGAAATGGAAGGAATATTAATGAATATGGGATATTGGAAATATTTGTCATTTAATTAGTTGCCATGTTTCATGAAGAAAAGAAACGGAAAGAGACTAAAATTGCAAAAGGGATTGATTGATGGAGAAAAGGGAAATTATCAATCAATCATATGCCAATTAATTAATGGGATATTTTTTCCCATAAATTGATCTATTTTACATAAATCAATTGTCTCATCCCCAAGTAATCTTTTCTCTATTTAAAGAGAGACATAGAGAATGTTATGTCATGAGAGATCATTGTATTCTTCATTTCTTTTGCTCTACATTAAAAACTCTGTAATCTCTTGATCTTGAATATATTAATAAAATCTCTTCCCCATTGAAGCGGACGTACACTATCTCGCGATAGTGGAACCACTATAAATTTGTGTGTTCTCTGTTGCATTTTTTTGTGATCTTAGATTTATATTCATTTCAAGCTGTTTGTTCTATCACATCATTGCAAGATCCTATTGAGGTTTTTCGCTGAAAGGGATTGATCACCCATTACAACTGGTATCAGAGCTAGATTCACAAATAAGGTGTTTGGTAGAATGGCAGGAGGAGATGTAAACAATACAAATAATACGACAGTGCCAGTAGTTGCTCCATACGCTAGAGGCTCCTATGTGGCGTCAGGATCACAGTTCATGATAGAGAAGTGGAATGGTGAAGGAGATTTTGAAAAATGGCAGTGGATGATGAAAGCAGTTTTGAGAAGAAATTGCGTTCATCGAGTAGTATTTGATACAGAGACATTGCCTGCTGATATTTCATCAGTGGAATTAGAAGAGATGGAATATTTACTACTCTTCAGCTTGCTATGGGAAAAATGTAATTTTTGAAATCAGTCAGGAGACAACAGCTAGAGGCATTTGGAAGAAGTTGGAGGACCTCTACATGAAGAAATCCCTAACCAACCGCCTGATCCTATTGAAGACTTTCTTCACTTATAAGATGAAGGAAGGTTCTTCAATTAAGACACACCTAAGTGTGTTTGATAATGAGTTGAAGATTGATGACGTCTGTTGAGTTGAAGATTGATGAAGAATAAAAAGCAATGGTTCTGTTGTGTTCGCTTCCAGAGCGATACACTGGTTTCGCTAACAACCTTATCTATGGTTGATACACATTGAAATTAGATGATGTAAAGACAGGTTTGCTTAGTGAAGAGTTGAGAGATCAGATGAAAGACTTTGATGTTGGTGATAGTAGTGGAAGAAGTAGTAGTTCAGGCTTATTTGCAGAGAGAGGATGAGCAGAGAAGAAAGGGAAGAATAATAGAGGGCATTCCAATTCTAGGAAGCCTAATTCGCGGAATAAGCCTAAAGATGGAAAGTGCTATAATTGTAAGAAACCAGGCCATTTGAGAAGAGATTGTCCAGATTTGGAGAAGAAGACTGATGGTTCTTCATCTATTGCGATGGAGAAAGGCGGTAGTGACTTATTGACAGCGGTTGTATCAGATGTTGCTGACCACTGGATTCTAGATTCTGGAACATCATTTCACATGATTCCTAATAAGGATTATTTTTCTTCCTTCGATGCCAAAGAAGGAAGTTCTATCCTAATGGGGAACGATGCTACATGCAAGTCTATGGGAGTTGGTTCAGTTCACATTCACATGTATGATGGGATTGTTCGCACACTTTCAAATGTTCGCTACGTCCCAGGTCTTCAGAAGTCATTGATATCATTAGGCCAATTGGCATCATTGGGATGCAAAATAACCATTGTCAAAAATGATTTGAGAGTTTCTAGAGAGGCACTTGTATTGATGAAGGGTGTTATGGTGCAAAATCTGTATTTGCTAATGGGTACCACTGTCCATGGAGAATCATGTGTTGGAGTCGATAGTTCTAAAAGTTTTGATGCTACCAAGCTTTGGCATATGAGATTAGGTCATACTTCGGAGAAGAACTTAGAGTTGCTTCGTAAGAAGAAAAAGATCAAAGGAAAAATCTTCAACAAGTTGGACTTTTGCAAGGAGTGTGTATTGGCAAAGCAAACCAGAGTTTCTTTTGGCGATGGCATGTATACTTCTAAGAGGGTACTTGATTATGTGCATTCAGATGTTTGGGGGCCATACTCTACAGCTTCTATTGGTGGAGCATATTATTTTGTTTCCTTCATTGATGACTACTTGCGCAAGGTTTGGGTGTATGTAATGAAAGCTAAGTCGGAAGTATTTGAGAAGTTTAAGGTTTGGTTAGCTCTTGTTGAAAACCAAACAGGAAGGAAATTGAAGATTCTTAGATTCGACAATGGTGGCGAATATGTCTCTAAAGAGTTCCTCGACTACTGCAGACAACGTGGTATTAGAAGACATTTTACTACACCTGGTGATCTGCAATCCAATGGGGTTGCTGAGAGAATGAATAGGACTCTACTTGAAAAGGCCCGTTGCTTGATATTGACTGCGGGTATGTCTAAAGGTTTTTGGGTTGAAGCTATTTCGACTGCAGCACATATTATTAATCGGATTCTGTGCTCAGCCATTGATGGAAAGATTCCAAAGGAGGTATGGAGAGGTAAAAACACTTTATTAAGTTATTTTCGTATGTTTGGATGTCCAGTTTATGTTCACAATACAAGACATGACAAGTTGGAGCCTAGGGCCTCCAAATGTGTTTTTCTTGGCTATACAGATGGCATAAAATGATATAGAATTTGGAATCCAATTACGAAGAAAGTTATACATTCCAAACATGTGACTTTTGATGAGTCAGCTATGTTCAAACCTTTGGAGGGTTTATCAGAGGGTTCAGGCTCAGTTGATGAGAAGCCTGAAAAGACCGAGATTCCTAGTTTTCAAACCCAAAGTAGAGCTATCACTATTGATAATAGTGACGGAGCAGTTGAAGATACACCACATGATAGTCCACATATTTCCTCTAGTAGTGATGGTGATGTTCATAAAGCTAGATATGATGGAGCTCAAGGTGGAGCTGAAGGAGAGTCGGGCGATATAGTCATTCGGGCTAGTCAGAGACCAAAGAGAGCTCCAATTAGATATGGAGATTGACAGTATGAAAATTTGAGCCTTGATGATCAATTTGAGTATGCTTTACATGTAATTCATGATGAACCATTGAGCCTTGAAGAAGCCATGAAGTCGAGTGACAGAAGTGGATTTGCGCTATGAAAGAGGAGAAACAGTCTTTGCAAAAGAACAAGACTTGGGATTTGGTACCACTACCTCAAGGAAGTCGAGCCATAGGTTGCAAGTGGGTGCTCAAGGTAAAAGATGATGGTAGATACAAGGCAAGATTAGTAGCCAAAGGGTTTTCACAAAGAAAGGGGCTAGAGTATGATGAAATATTTGCTCCAGTTGTTAGACAAACTTCAATTCGAATCCTACTTGCAATAGTTGTCGCTTACGATTTAGAGTTAGAACAACTTGATGTGAAGACCGCTTTCTTGCATGGTGACTTGGAGGAAACCATTTACATGAAGCAGCCAGAAGGATTTATTGTAGATGGAAAGTCAGATTGGGTATGCAAGTTGAAGAAATCTCTTTATGGTCTAAAACAGTCGCCTAGAAAATGGTACAAAAGGTTTGATTCTTTTATGCTTTCACATGGTTTTAATCGTAGTACTAAAGATGCATGTGTTTATTTTAAGCATTTAAAGAATAATAATTGGGTGTATTTACTTTTGTATGTGGATGATATGTTGATTACTTCCAAGGATAAAGCTGAAATTGATGCATTGAAATTGAAATTAAAAGCGGAATTCGATATGAAAGACCTTGGAGAAGCAAAGAAAATTTTAGGGATGGAAATCCAAAGAGATAGAAAGCTTGGACTATTGAGACTTACTCAAAAGGAATATATTCAAAAGGTGCTTGCTCGGTTTAGCATGGATGGTGCAAAGGCTATCAGTACACCCATGCCTTTGCATATACAGCTTTCTAATCAGGGCTCTCCGATCTCAGAAAAGGACAAGGCCTATATGAAGAAGGTGCTTTATGCCAGTGCAGTAGGTAGCTTGATGTATGCTATGGTGTGCACTAGACCTGACATTGCTCAAGCTGTTGGATTAGTTAGTAGATACACGGCAAATCCAGGAAAATCGCATTGGGAGGCAGTGAAGTACATTTTTAGATATCTTAGAGGAACATCAGATTATGGGCTCGTTTTTTGCGGTAGAAATAAGGATTTCAACTTGGTTGGTTTCTGTGATTCAGACTATGCCGGAGATAGAGATAGAAGGAAGTCAACCTCAGGCTATGTGTTCACACTTGGAGGAACAACTATTAGTTGGAGAGCGAGGTTGCAGACTATAGTTGCTTTGTCTACTACAGAGGCAGAGTTGATAGCTGCAGTTGAGGCAGTTAAGGAGGCACTTTATTTGAAGAAGTTATTGTGTGATTTGGGCTTCATGCAAGATGCTTGTTTGGTGAATTGTGACAGTCAAAGTGCAATTCATTTAGCTGAAAATCTGGCTTTCAGTTCTAGAACAAAGCATATAGAGGTAAGAGAGTCTTTCCTTATCTCTATGAATGAGGAGAAGTTAGTTCGTCTTCAAAAGATTCATACAGATGAAAATGCAACAGACATGTTTACGAAGGCATTACCTGCTACTATTGCTCGAACTTGATTCACTTGATGAAGTGTTAGGTGCCACATGGTGACACAATGGGGAAGAGAGTGACTTGGTTGAAGTCAAGAGAAGATGTTGTATTCTTCTTGTATTAAGAGATAGGAGTTGGTTGCACAATGTCTACCTTGTTTTTGAATGCTTCCAACACTTTGTTGGTGGGCGGTGGCCTTGCCGGAGTTTACTGACAAAGTGCAATGAGGGGTGGCTTTAGTAGGAACTCATTGGGAAGCATTGACATTGGAGTCTCTAGGTTGCATGAGATATTGTATCAAGGTGGAAATTATTGGAATTTAATGATACAATATTTCCATATCTAATTAATTATGGAGATATGCATGGTAATTTCGTTACCTGTTTTGTGCAAGGAATGAATGGAAAGAAATGGAAGGAATATTAATGAATATGGGATATTGGAAATATTTGTCATTTAATTAGTTGCCATGTTTCATGAAGAAAAGAAACGGAAAGAGACTAAAATTGCAAAAGGGATTGATTGATGGAGAAAGGGGAAATTATCAATCAATCATATGCCAATTAATTAATGGGATATTTGTTTTCCATAAATTGATTTTTTTTACATAAATCAATTGTCTCATCCCCAAGTAATCTTTTCTCTATTTAAAGAGAGACATAGAGAATGCTATGTCATGAGAGATCATTGTATTCTTCATTTCTTTTGCTCTGCATTAAAAAACTCTGTAATCTCTTGATCTTGAATATATTAATAAAACCTCTTCCCCATTGAAGTGGACGTACACTATATCGCGATAGTGGAACCACTATAAATTTGTGTGTTCTCTGTTGCATTTTTTTGTGATCTGAGATTTATATTCAGTTCAAGCTGTTTGTTCTATCACATCATTGCAAGATCCTATTGAGGTTTTTCCGCTGAAAGGGATTGATCACCCCTTACATTACTGTGCAAGTGCCTAACGTTAGCAGGCAAAATTCTGATAATATCGGTTCATGGTTTAAAGTTGAGCATGAATTATCTACTGTGCATTCTGCTGGCACCATTGAAACTATGAGGATCAATCCGAATGACAGTCTGCTTAATGATAGTGTTCAGCATAGTGATATTGTTGATAGTGTTTTGCAGCATGAAACCAATAATGCTCCTATGTCAAAAGAAAATGACAGCCGCATCCATATATAACAACCTCTAACCAATTCAGATCAGGCAATCGATTTGAGGAAAACCTAATAAACAAACCACTTTTTAATCCATGAAAATAAGGATTTAACTGTCTCAATGGCCTGAATAGAGAAAACTTGAATAAAGGCTGTTTAAACCTTCGTATGTACCCAAAACATGCGCGGCCTCCACAAGAACCAAGCAACCCAGTCCCTCCATTTTACAGACCAAACCAAAATTTCCCTTCCAAAACACAGAATATGCAACCGAATGCCATAAATCCTTGGCACTCTCTTCCAAAAGACCAATAGCAATAATGGAGCCTATATCATTAGCAACACCCGAACCGGTTGATAAACATCCTTCATATTTCTAAACCACCCACAGTTTATTCTACCATCCATCCAATAGATAATTCGAAATCATCAACTCATAATCAACTGGGGATCCTAAATAACTGTTTGAATTTGAACCATTCAAGCCAACATTTGAATTTGAGGCCGATAAAGAAGAAGAATTGAATAGTGAAGCTACCATCGAATCAAGCAGCATACTATCAAAACTAACATCTATTCCAACATCATTCAATAGTGGAATCACATCAAATGCCAGAGGGCAACAAGAACTAACATAATTAATTTAAGGATTTGTTAAACTTATCGAGATTAAACCTGGTTAGCTTTTCAATCTTTACATATTTCTTTTTTACAAAATAGTTTCAAGTTCCGTACACTTTAGGCTTAAACCGTATTTTTAATAATATTACTTACAAACCATATTGTTTATGACTTTCGGGGGATGAATTCTTATTGCAATCTAGATGAAACTGCAATTCATATCGACTTTACCTATAATGCCAAAAACTTTTAAGCATATTTAATGTAAATTTGTGTGTCTTATATTCTTTAAGCAATTAGGATAGTGTAATATTCTGCTTTTAGTCTTTATAAGGTAAATAGATTTTACGGAAGCAAAAAGTTATTGACTGCAAAAACTTATGTTGTGATTTAGTTTTCTGCTACCAAAGCAGTGAATATTCTGAATCTCAACCCCTTCGGGTACATGGCTTCTTTTTCTAACACAGACTTTCTATGGATTGCAAATTGTAGAAAATATTTTTGAACTTTTCCGTCCCCATTAAAACACTGTACCACCTAGACTAAACCAGTGTGTATCAAGGTTTAGGGTATTACTATCATCGGATCTGTTTACATCAGCTACATGTGTTTGTGTCCGTATTTATGGTTAGTTACACTTATATATATCGAAGTAGCTTCATTAGCACTACATTATAAAAGCATATTTCCTTTAGTGTTTTCTTGCTCCACCAAAATACCACATTTTGTATATCCTATACAATTAAACTAAGAGACAGAAAAATAGGCCGTCGCAAATTTTATTCCAGTCACATGACACTTATTATGAAAGTAAGACCGATTTTCGTTTTTGTACATGTGCATTTTCAGAATGCTCATATAGAAATTTCTAAAGAACCTACGAACTGATTTGTCCATTGATTCAACTTAAAATATTAAACTATTCTTGACATAAAATTACAACCCACTCATGGGAAATATTATACACACCTGATTGGAAATTGGAGTTGCGCATATAGCAGTAGTAATAGCAAGTGGTTTTTCTTTTTCCACTGTCTTTGCTCTCTTACGCTTTCTCGACTGATCAGAAATGTTTCTCAGGGTCAACAACATCATCTGGGTGGTTGACGAGCGAATTGTCTAGAAAGAAATTCCTTAATACTTCTAAACGAATGGGACTATTGAGTCACACACAATGGTAACCTTCCTAATGACTGGAGATCCCAAGAATTAGGTTCAATGGGTAAAAACAGGTTGTGTAGTGATAGTAGTTGAACATGCTATTGAATATAACAAGAAGCATGTATTCCTGAAGTGATTAGAGGATGAGTTGATAGAAACTCATAATGAGATCTATACTCTATTTGGAATGGATTACCTACCTTCAAGAGTACTCTTGATAGACTAACCTATGTGAATGTGGAAATGTGGTCGTTTCCTATGGAGTTTTGGGAAAAACTTCTAGAGCATTCACTAAACTGGGATAGACATGCATGACCATAAATGCAACTTATTTGATTGCACTATAGAAAAGGTTGTATATGGTCTGATGTCAGGAATAAAGTTCAAGACCACGTGTCACTCTAGTAAGAAATGAATCTTATCCACTATGTAAAGATTTAAGTTGGAAGACACCTTTGTTTATGCACAGTCTTATGTTTTTTGAAACTTCTCGAAAATATTTTTAAAAATTCAAGTGGGGGATTGTTGGAAAAATGTCTTGTTTTTTTATAAAGATGAAATGTTAAAAAAAAATTAGAATAAGTGCACAAATGGCTCCTATATGTGAATAGTCTCACATGAGGGGATTGTAGAGAAGAATCAATTATTTATTCTTATTCTTAGAAGTCATATTGGGGCGTTAGACTCCCAATAGATGCTTTGTTGTGAGGAGGGAGACCACACATGACCACCACACACGCGCATGTGACCGGCCGACTCGTCTCGACCCGACCCTGCCCGGCTCGATTCGGGTGCGGGTTCAGGTTCAGATTCGCGTTCGGGCTGGGCTTAGTGGTGTAGACACTTGTATTTTCAGACCGAAAAACCTTGCATTTCCTGAACCTTTTTTATTTGACAAGGTAAAATTTTTGATCCATTTTTTCAGAATTAGATATAACTCTCTCCCACAACCCAGTGAAACCATTCGGCACTGATTTTCTGTCTATATCATCTTCAGTTGTAGATGAGAATAACAAAATACCGAACAACATTTTTTCTTCCTCTACGATTAAAAAAAATTCTTTGAAAAACGTAGCAGTTAATTTTTGTTCGACCGTACAAATCTGGATTGATTTGTTATGCAAGCAAATCAATTATTCTTCGAGGCTATTTTATCCTAGAGGCGGTCGCGATACATAAGAACTGGTTTGTACCATCGTCCAGATCGCGGAATCGCCTTCAAGAGAGCGACAAAATCCATGACTTAACCATTATTTTTCAACAATTTGAAGGCGATCTGAAACAGTGGCTTCGACTGCAACACTAGATGTAACGACTCACCTTTTCCATATAATTTGAGCTAATATCTAACAACCCATATCAACTCAAATTGCACAGAAAAGCAGATAGTTAAGAGAAATAAATTAGAAGGTGAGAGAAGAAAGAAATATTAGAATAGAAGAATAAGAAGATCAGGGTCACACAGCGGAATGGACAAAATATAATATCAAATGTTTTATATAAAAAGAAAACTGTATATTAAACCACCAGAGTATACATACATTTCAATACAACACATAGTGGAATAATATAATGCTAATAAATATAGTTATACATCCCGACTCCAGCTCCTCTTCTGAAGTTCCAAGCGATATCTGACCTGGAAATATACTTGGTTTGACCCGAGCACATTTGAAGCAAAGCAAATAACACCCGGATCAGTCTGGAATACTTTCAGTGATAAATTCACATGATAAACAACTTGCTTAACTTTAGAAAACCATTTTGAAAGAAAGGATAATAGTAAGACCAACCCATACATAAACACAGACGTTTTTTAACTTACTATGACCCAAAACATTTTTGATATATCAGAACCCAATGATATTATAATAGTGTCTATCAAATCACAAACAAAAACCATCTAGTAGAACGCTTGCTTCTCACGCTCTGCATATTCATTATATAATCAAAAACTGAATGGATCTTATTGGAGAATGGATTTCAGCTGTGACAAGGTATGGGACCACCTACAGATCAGTGTACTCTAGAGGGGATAAACTGGGGTTCAATAAGAACATCTTGCAACCCGGCCATACATGACCGCCCACTCATTTAGCTTGAGTGTAGCGAATGTATTATCACTATGCAGTTTTAAGGGCCCACCGCACATCCGCGAAGATATAGAAGCGAAAGAAGAATAAATAAAGAATTTGTCTAGATTGATGATAATACACCCTGCTTGGGTATGACCCACCTAGCCATGACGCCTGCCTGATTTTTGTCATTTCCCAGTTGATGAGGCTTGAAGTCACGTTTTATGTTTCAGAGAACATCTCATTATCTTTGAATGCCACATCGTCAGATTCGTCAAATCGCTAATCACAAATATACTCTAGGTGTTAAGCAAGAGAATTTCTCCGCCACCAAACTTGGTATATTTGTAAAAATCAACGTATGTGAGTTTCAGGAAATACTCTGTCAGACATTCATCCATAGAAGTCATCTAGAAATAGGATAAACCGAAGGCACCCTCCTACCACATCCTAGGAATCAACCTATAGATCAGTAGAGAATAGTCCTTGCGATCCATAGATTTCAACCACGATGGAACCACGGTGTATCTCTGGTTTCAAGTCAGAGATTATAAGTGCTCCTTCAATTTAATGAAAATCGATGCTCTTCACTTGCTTTATCTTCATTTCTTGCAAGTTAGCTTCAAGTTGATTCGAAGTGATTTTGGGTCTAGTTCCCATCCTGGTCTCTTCGAAACAACATATCAAAAAGGTCCAATAAGGTGTTTCATTGATAGTCTGGTTTTTACCTATCACTTTCAAACAGTATGGTTAAGTTCATTGGTAGCTACGACCTTTTAATTAAAATCAATTATTAAAAACTATTCATCGTTTCTTAAGGATCGATTCTATCTTCTTAACTCGACATATTCCCTTTCTTTCCGTTATTTGAAAATAATCTTTCATATTTACCAAACTTCGCTTTTCCGACATCGCCATATTTATATAAAATCCTTCTTATTTCCTTAACTTGGAAATAATATTTTATTTTCCCAAATCTCTTAACCTTTCCTTTTACTGTAGAAAATACTGATATATTTTATCTACCCAACGGTATAAAACCAATTATAAATTCTTATATGGTCCAAAAAGCAATGTCAATTATACGTTGTTAGATTTTAAAACCCAATAATTTTATTTATATTCCAAAACCTCGTAACTGATGTTGCAACATTATTTACCCTTCAAAACTTGCAACTAGCGTCGTAATAATATTTACCTTACAAAAGTGATAAACTAATCTCAACATTCATTACCATTACAAATTAATGATATTCTTCGATAATGGTGAAGCTGTTCAAGTTGGGGTATTTTTTTACCTCTCAAACCTTGATCGACAACATTCTTATCTTAGAATAGATACTGGTTCGTAATTTAAAAACATATTCTTATACTATAAATCAATCTTTATTTCATATTTTATGGTTTTATAAACCAAACCCTTATTTCAGGAAATCTCAATTGATTACACTATTTTACTTAATATTAAATCTTCGCTTTCAAATCTTCTCTTTTAATTCGGGTCATTTAACTTTATTCCATTTATAAATAAACATCTCTATAAAGTTATCACTTTAACTTCTTTTAAATAACTTTCACATAACATTTGGATTTTAATTACAAAAATCTCTTTATCAAAAACCAAAATTTATCAACCCACACAGTCAGAAAATCCAATGCAAAACCCAAATCAAAAACCAAAATTTATATTTTGCATTGGCGTACCTTTTAGCGAGCATTATTATGCGATAAGCGATAAACTATTATCGAGCTTGCTCAATTATTATGCGGCTGCAATTAAGCTAGATTCAAAGCAGCTCCAAAATTTAGTCAATATTAGTTCTACACATTTTCTCAACTCAACGAATTTTCATTAGTCTAAAAATCAGGTTAATTGGTTCAAAAATCCATATTATGCATTCTAAACAAATTTTATATCTCATCCAATTCTCATGGATTTCGTTAATTCTTAACAATCCACTTTAAATATCCATCCAGATTCATTAGACTTGGATTCGTTCATTGGTTCTCAATCAAGTTTTAAATCTACACCATGCAATCAACCATCCAATCCAAACAATCCATTCAAATTAATGTTGATATATTAGATTGCCCATATCATAATAATTTAAGAAAATTATTACTTTTATTGCTTTAAAACTACATTAGGCTCAAAATAACTTAAAAATAATTTTATATATACTCACTCTTATATATATACACTCAAAACTCAATCTTGGGCATTATTAACCCCATCTCTATTGAGCTACGCCACAGAGCCAAGGTTATTCCTAAACCATTAGCTCTAATACCATTGTAATGACCCACTTTTTCCATATGGTTTAGGCCAACATCTAACAACCCATGTCAGCTCAAATTGCACCGAAAAGTGGATAGTTAAGAGAAGGAAATTATAAGGTGAGAGAAGAAAAAAAGAAATATTAGAACAGAAGAATAAGAAGACCAGGGTCTTACAGCGGAATGGACAAAATTTAATATCAAATGCTTTATATAAAAAGAAAACTGTATATTACACCATCAGAGTAGATATAAATTTCAATATAACACACAGCGGAATAATATAATACCAGTAAATATAAGTACACGTCTCGACGCCAGCTCCTCTTTAGAAGTTCCAAGCGATATGTGACCTAGAAATATACTAGGTCTAACCCAAGCACATTTGAAGCAAAGAAAATTTCACCCGGATCAGTCTGAAATACTTTCAGTGATAAATTCACATAACAACCAACTTGCTCAACTTTAGAAAAGCATTTTGAAAGAAAGGATGATAGTATGACCAGCCCACACATAAAAACGGACGGTTTTTACCTTACTATAATCCAAAACATTTTTGATATATCAAAACCCAGTGATATCATAATAGTGTCTATCAAATCACAAATAAATAACCATCTAGTAGAACGCTTGCTTCTCACGCTCTGCATATTCATTATATAATCAAAAACCGCATGGCTCTTATTGGAGAATGGATTCCATCTATGACAAGGTATTGGACCACCATCTGATTAGTGTACTCTAGAGGGGATACACTGGGTTTCAACAAGAACATCTTGCAACCCAGCCACACATGATCGCCCACTCATTAAGCTTGAGTGTAGCGAATGCATTATCACCTTGCAGTTTTAAAGGCCCACCGCACATCCACGGAGATACAAAAGCAAAAGAAGAATAAATAAGGAATTTCTCTAGATTGGTGATAATAAACCCTGCTTGGGTATGATCCACCTAGCCATGCAGCCTGCCCGATTTTTGTCATTTCTCAGTCGATGAGGCTTGAGGCCACATTTTACCTTTTAGAGAACATCTCATTATCTTTGAATGCCACATTGTCAGGTCTGTCAAATCGCTAACCTACGTCCACAAATATACTTTGGGTGTTAAGCAAGAGAATTTCTCTACCACCAAACTTGGTATATTTGTAAAAATCAATGTATGTGAGTTTCAGGAAATACTCTATCAGACATTCGTTCATACAAGTCATCCAGGAATAGGATGAACCGAAGGCACCCTCCTACCGCATACTAGGAATCACCCTATAGATTAGTAGCGAGTAGTCCTTGCAATCCATATATTTTAACCATGGCAGGACCACAGTGTGTCTCTAGTTGCAAGTCAGAGATTATAAATGCTCCTTCCGTTTAATGAAAATCTATGGTCTTCACCTGCTCTATGTTTATTTTCTACAAGTTAGCTTCGAGCGCAACATTGATTCGAAGTGGTTTTGGGTCTAGTTCTCTTCCAGGTCTCTTGGAAACAACACATCAAAAAGGTCCAATAAGGTGTTTTCTGGTTTTTAATCATCACTTTCAAACAATACGGTTAAGTTTATTGGCAGCTCCGACCTTTTAGTTTAAATCAATTATTAAAAACTATTCATCACTTCTTAAGGATCGATTCTATCTTCTTAACTCGACATATTCCCTTTCTTTCCGTCATTTGAAAATAGTCTTTCGTATTTACCAGACTTCGCTTTGCCGACATCACCGTATTTATATAAAACCCTTCTTATTTCTTTAACTTGGAAATAATACTTTATTTTCTCAAATCTCCATACCTTTCATTTTACTTTTGAAAATATTGATATATTTTATTTACCTAACGGTAAAACCAATTATAAATTCTTATAGGGCATTGTTAATGACACCCCCATTTTGGTTAAGGGGTGTCACAACTTTTAGTTTTTAATTTTTTGTTAAGGGGTGTACATTAAAGACTAAACCCCCCTTAACAATTTATGGTTTCAAGACAAAATTGCTCTTTCCCCAACAAAGTTACTTAACGTAAATACAAGTACAAGCTACGGTAAACAATGGGACAATTCCATCGATGCTTTTAAGAAAATATTAATGGCTGCCAGAAACCCTAATTATGAGATAGATGATGAAGATGTAGTAAATTGCACACAAAAATGTGAATTATACGAAGATAATGAAGACCGATCTGCTAATGACAAGGTTTGATATTTAATTTTCCGTTAACACCTATGGAAATGAAGAAGAAGCACGGATGAAAAATTCGGTTGCGATGGACCATGTTTATAGCGAACAATCAGTATGAAGATACAAAAATAATGACTGTTTTAAGTATGAAAACACGGTATAGTATGACCGGTTTTATCAAGTACGAACTACAGTTTGATACAGAGATAGAGAAGTCGTAAAAGAGCCACCGTGTTTATTATTTTTTCTCGGTATTATATTACCATGTATACGATTTTGTGGTACTAATGTTACCATGCATGTTTTGTACCAAGCAATAGTTATTTAATTGACAGGGCGATATCGTTTTTAGTTTATTTGTATGAATATTTGATACCATTATTTCTTTGTGGTGTGAATAATATTCAGCTGTTTTACAGTTTGATGCACTTGCTGTCGTGAACAAAGTATACGAGAATGAGGATTATTCAGTTAATGAGAAGTCTTATGAAAGGGACGATGTAAATGTTAATGATAAGGTTTGTTGGTTGGAAAATGATGACAGCAACGATCTTTCACATGAGGAAGCAGGAATATTGTGTTGCGCGTACCCCAATTTAACTTCCCATTTCACCACCGATAAGGTTTGAAAGCTAGTACTTATGTTTTACATTAAGTACGTTACTCTAATTGTAATATCTTGTTTGTTAATGCAGTTGTTCGTTTCCAAAGAGGACGTACGTAAATGGTGCTTCGATCGTGGACTTGATGTGAATTGTGTCATTGTTATCAAAAGAAGTAAAACAAAAAATCTCTTAGATAATGGGAAAGGCTCATGGATGATGCTTACTTGTGAAAGAAGTGGAATGTACATTGATCATAAGACTAAGGAGCATGTACCAATAACCCTAAAGAAAAGGCATAGATCGGGAAGTAGAAAATGTGGTTGTCCATTTGAATTAAGAGCACATTGTCAAGATGATGGAAAATGGACTTTGAAAGTTATAAACGGATGCCACAATCACAATCTTCCCATTGTTTTAATCTGGCATCCATATGTTGCGCGATTAAAAAACAATGAAGTAAAGACCGTTGAAACAATGACAAATAGTGGGATTAGGCCACGGAATATTCTAACTGCTCTTAAACTTGACAACCCAAAAAATAAGTCTACAATCAGAAACATGTACAATGCCAAAGTGAAGCTTAAACTTCATAATACAGAAGATAGATCGATTATGCAACAGTTTATGAAGTTGGCTTGCAGTCACCACTATTTTGTTCATCATAGAGTCGACGATATGACAAATGAAGTTATTGACGTGTTCTTTAGTCATCCGAAATGTGTTCTACTTGTGCAATGTTTTTATCAAATTTTGTTTTTGGATTGCACTTTCAAGACTAATAAGTACAAGTTGCCATGTTTTCCTATGGTGTCGCAAACTTCAACGGGTGCATCCTTCATCATTGCCCTAGCTTTTACTACTCGGAAGACCACTGAGTCATATATATGGGCTTTGGAGTGTGTTAGAAAATGTTATCGAGAAAAAGAATTTCCAAGTGTTATCATAACGGATGCGGAAATTGCTCTTACCAATGCAGTGGTCACCGTTTTTCCATCAGCTCATCATATTCTTTGTGCGTGGCATATTTCAAAAAATGTTCAAGTAAATTGCAAACCAAATTTCATAAAAAAAGAAACGGGTAATGATTGGGGATAGCAAGACCGTAGTAGAAGATGAGGAAGGAAAAAGAGAGTACAAGTTATTTTGGGAGGGTTGGAGCAATGTGATTAGTTCGCTGTCTGAAGAAGAGTATAATCGAAACACAAATTGTTTTCGTGAAGCATGGCGGGAGAAGCAAAAAAAGTCATTGAACTATGTTTTCAAGAACTAGTTGAACAAATATAAGGAGATGTTTGTGTTAGCTTAGACAAATGAAGCTAAACACTTTGATAATGTATCAATTAGTGTAGTTGAAAGCACGCACCATCGTCTGAAACCGTATTTTGATTCAGCTACAGGTAGTTTTGTTCAGTGTTGGACTGGCGCGCATCTCTGCTGTGAGAATGAATTAGTTGCAATCGAACATGCGTTTGAAACAAGTTGATCGAAGTCACTTCATAGATTTCGAGATGAGCCAATGTTTAAAGAGGTGTTGGGATTTGTTTCTCATAAGGCGCTTAATTTATTGCAAACCGAATTATGTAGTATTCTAAAAGGTGGCATGATTATTCAAACTTGCGGTTGTATTTTATGAAAAGTTAATGGTCTACCTTGCGCACATATGCTAGTAGACTTTAGACATTCGTACGGCTTCATACCCCTCAGTGGTATTTTAACGACCCGGATTTTTCGAACAGTTATTTTAAATATTTAATATCATTTAAATATTGAATTGATAATATAAAAGAATTTTTATATTGAATTATCAATTGGTGATCGATATATGATTCATTACGTATATATATAATTTTCGAAATATGAGAACTGGAAAAAAAATTCAATTTGAATTTTAAATTGATTCTGAGTGATTCAAATGGTTCATATGGATTTTATTTGAATTTGAACGATAATAATAGAAATTTATTGTTGAGGAATTTATTTGTTTTGAATTTAAATCATATTATATCAATTTAATATGTTATTTTTAAATATGTTCGAATTAAATTATATAGTCTATTCTGTTGAGTTCAGAATAGTGTAATTACATTGGAACGACGGTCGGTACGCTGAAATAGCGGTTTACGATTTTTAATTTTGAACCCCGATTTATTTGACCAGTGGATAAGCATCAAATCAAATCGATATATGTATAAATTAAAGTGAAAATCTCTAGAAATCAAATCAAATTAATTAGAAAATCTTTTTAATTAAATACAAAGATTTGTTGTGTACGTTCTGTTTACTTCTTCCTTATATAATCGCGAGGCCTCCTTTCTTATTCATTTCATTCTCAGGAAAATCGAAACCGAGCTCCTTTTTCAAATCAAATTGAAAACGAGGATCCCAAAATTCAAAACTCTCGGTCCCCTGAGCTCGACGCAGCACTCCTGAGTGAAGCAAGGGAGGGAGAGGATTCGATCGTGACGCTTTCAGAGTTTTTGGGTGTATCGATGCTTAGGGTTGGAGCTGGGGTTGCTCGACTGGGCGGGGGCGTTGGAATTTGAGGTCTGCGGCTTGGATTGGCAAACGGAGGTGGTTTGTGCGTACTTGGGATGCCAGTTTGGGGTGCGATGATGATTCCAGGGGTCAACTCTTATATAGGCGATGAAGGGTTTCTACAGGAAAAGGGGAAGGGGTTCGATGGTTGGTTTGTGAGGCCGAGGTCTGGGTTTGGGAAGGTTCCAATCAAGTTTCAGCTGCCATTTTTGGTCTGTAGCAGCAAAGGGTTGCAGTGGAGTTGGCGAGGTCAGCGAGTGGTTCGAGGGCTGTACTGTTTATCAGGTTTCCATTGAATGGTGAAGGAGCAGTTTGAGTTCAAGGGTATGGTGAGGATGTGGTGCTCATTTTCGGGAAGGTGAATAAGGTATTTAAAAGAAAATCTAGTGAATTAAATTTATTTAAGAACAATGTTTAATTATTTATATATATACATATATATTCAAGGTTCGAATGATGGCCATGGCAACAATGTGTAATAATGGGGACTGCTGAGTATAAGAAGAAAGAATTTAGTAGAAATGGACAAAAGATAATTAAAATTGTTACTTATTTATTTAAGTAAGCGTTAATGGTTTAATGTTTAAAAATGCATAGATTTGGTTATCCGTTAAGTTAATTTAAACAAATAATTGTTTAATTGTTAAATAAAAATCGAATAATCATAGGTGCAAGGTAAATCGATTGGAGTAGATACGTAGAGGAGACGATATGGGATTTTAAATTGGATATTCGCAAATAAAAATCTCGGTGATTAAATCTCACTCACCTTTTATTTCGAATTATTTTTATTCGTTAAAAATAATTGTTTCTTGCTTGTTTGAATGCTTTCTAGTTGTTTTAAATATATTAGTTATTTAGGGTGACAATTATATATATATTGGTTTGGTGGTTGAATTCCCGTAGTTTCATTAGCGGATGCCCGCAGTATCATTAGCGGATGACCCTACGCCCACCTATATAAGTGGATCCCCTTTTATACCGCGATATCCTGCCTCGAAGCAGGATGGGTATTATTTTTGTTGACTAACGTCTGTGGATGCATGAAAACAGGTTGGAGGAATCCAACTGGATTCCTCAAAAATATATTACCTGTTTGTTTGTTTGCTTGATTTCATATATTCATATATGACATGTTAAAAATAAAATGATTGAAAATTTGATGATTTGATTGTTTTAAATACCACTGGGCTAAGTGTTAATTTATTTAAAATATCCTGGAAAGGATATTTGAGATTTAAAAGGAAAATTCTATTTTTAAAATAGAATTTGAAATTTGAATAAAATAAAAATGTAAACTTGTTTTGAAAAAAATAAAACAAGTAGTTCCTTTATAAAAGAAGTTTATAAATAGTTCTTTTATAAACGCAGTTTATAAATGAAGTATAAAGAATTATCATTGGATAATTCAGAAATGAAAATATGAGTGTGAAATTGAAAAGGGAAATCTAATTTTAGAAAATAGAAATATCGATTTCAAAAGGAATTGAAATCGAGACTTATTTAAAGAAATTGAATATAAGAATTCGAATAGAAACAGACTTTGAGTATAGAATTTAATAGAGTTAAAATGGAAAATTCAAATAGAATTTATACATAGAAAATTTAAAATAGAATTTGAAAGGGTTTGAAAATAGTTTTGAATATAGAAATCCAAACGAAGTTTGAAAATAGGTTGGAATTCAAATAGGAATTAAAATAGAATTTGAATTCAAAGGAATTCAAATAGAATTAGAATTCAAAGGAATTCAAATGGATTTGAATAAAGAAAGTTCAAATGAAATTCAAATATAGAGATTTGAAAATAATGGAGTTTAACTATAAGATTTGAAGATAGAAATTTAAGCGAAATGTGAGTATATAATTTGAATAAGGGAAATTCAAATGAAAATTTGAATAAGAGATTTGAAATAGAATTTGAATGTAGGAATTAAAATGAAATTTGAATATAGGATTCAAATAGAAAATTCAAAGGGAATTTGAATATAGAAATTCAAATGGAGTTTGAAGATATGAAATTCAAAGGAAATTCAAATATAGAATTTGAACGTAGAAGTTCAAATGGGATTTAAATAAAGGAAATTCGAATATGAAATTCAAATAGAATTTGAAAAATAGAAGTGAATTGAAATTTGAATATAGAATTTCAAATAGAAGTGAAATAGATCGGTTATGCTATGTTGAATTGGGAGAAATTGATTTGATATATAGTAAAATATATCAGAATGAAGTGGAATTTATTATAGACGAAGTTTAAACGTTTATATTTATAAATATAATTAAAATGAACTCGTTGCAGCGCTGCAGTTCGAAAATCGGCGATTCGAACTTCAATTGAGTATACAGAACTCGATTGAAGTCGAAATTCTTTGAAACAAGAAACGTCAGAACTGATTTGATAATAGTTTTCTAATGGAGGAGAAAAATCTGGATTTCGTCGAATAAATTTTGAGTTATATCAAAATCAAATTTTCAGAAAAGCAGCGCCATAACCATTTAAAAAACCATAACAGTTTATTTGATTCTATAAAAGGATTTTAAGCAAATAAAATCCGCCTTTTTATTTAGAAAATCCTAGATTTGAGAGGTGAAATATATCTGAACTCCAGTGGAATAATGGATTGATTTTTGAAACAGAAATCAGATTTTGGATTATTGAAAAGAATTAACTGATTTGAATAGTAATTAGTTAATGAGATTTTGAATTAATATTGGGCTTTGAATAATTGAATTCGATTTGAAAATTTATATTCGAAATCAAAACGAAAACTAGAAGTGAAATTGAAATTGGTTATGAGCGAGTTAAATATTTTGTTTGAACATGTTATGTCCAAACAAAGAAGTGAAATAGGGAAAAGGGCTAATTAAAGAATAAATGGGCGAAACTGAATTCAAACGATGAGATAGTGTTGAATTGAATTGAAAAACAGGTAAACATGTGTTAGGCAGGTATGGAATGAAGTATATGAAGGGAATGAAGATTTTAATTTATGTGCCCGACAAAAAGGTACATGTTTAAATTCGTATATGAGGTTTTATGCGCCGTATCGGCAAGCCGCTTGGCTTTTTCTTTTTCTTTTGGATTGGTGAGGGCCATGGGAGGCAATTTGAAATATCCCAAAGCTCCTGGTACAGGGGAGGTTATGGCGAATTTTTCTGGGAATTTAAGGAGTTAGGATATTTTAAAGATAAATTGATAGTTAGAAATCAATATATCGATATATATTGAATTCGATAAGGAAACGAATTTTAAAATAGAATATTATAAACAAAAGGGAAATCTATTAATTAGAAATAGAAAGCAAACATATATACATGTTTTAAAAATGAATAATTGGGTTTTATAGTGTGTTTATTCGAGGTAAGTGGTTTTGCCGTTTTGAAGTTGAGGATGTTTTCGGTCAAGGTCTGAGAGGTAATTTTACCCCAACTTGATTGATTTCATTTTTAATTGATAAATAGCAAGATCCAGTCTCGAAGAGAAGTGTTTGAATAATAGATTGGTTGAATAAAATATTTTGGGTTGTTTGTAACGATGTTGTATACAACATTCGTTTTAACTCAAGTGATGAAATTTTGAAAATGTAAAAGTAAATATTTCCTGAGTATAATTAAAATAGCCGGGATAGAGATAAGTGATTGAAATTGTTTTCAATTGCAAATAGAGATATTTTCTAATATAGAGAAAATAAAAGAAGTTGATATTGGGAAACGTTTTCCAAATGGCATAAGAGACCAAGATGATTATTGAAAATATTTGGTTAACAAATATTGATAGGGAAATGGAGAAGTGATTTAATTAATGAAATATTAATTAAAGAGCCCCGTGATTTGTTTGATATGTTGAATGAACACTTGTTTTTATTCGATAGTTAAATCATAGACTATCGAAGTTTTGACCATCGTTGTCAATTTGGAGAGACCGGTTGGATTATTATCCGTGAACCACTCTGTATTGGTAGTAGCGTTGCGAATCAGATTATATGAAAATAACCGAAGACGGAGTGAATTGCAAGGGCTTTTTCTATAAATAGAAATTGTGCCTTCGGTTTCATTCAATCCCAGAGTGAACGTATATGAACGAATGTCTGACAAAGTATTTCCAGTGATCTAATGGGTTGGTCTGTATAAATATATATGGTGGCAACGGATTTATTCCCTTAGCATAACATCCAGGATATTTGTGCAAATCAACTAGTGATTAATGGATCTGACAATGTGGCATTCAAAGTGATTTTGCTATCCATGAATGGAAAGTAATCATAGCCTCAGGCCTCAACAACCGGGAAATAACAAAAATCGGGCTGGTAGCATGGCTACGTGGGTCGCTCCCATTAGGATGTATAATCACCTATCTAGAGATTCATTTAATTCCTTATTCTATTCGATGATGTCCCAGTCGGGAGACGGTTGCTGATCCCAACCGTTGGTGATATACATTCGATACACTCAAGCGAAATGAGTGGTCGGTCATGTGTAGGCCGGGTTGCAAGACGTTCTTGTTGAACCCAGGTGTATTCGCCTCTAGAGATACATCATTGGCAGGTGGTCCCATACCTTGTTATGTGGGAAATCCAATCTTTAATAAGAGCCGTGCGGGTTTTGATTTTATACTATGTATGTGGAGCGTGAGATGCAAGCGTTCCGCTAGATTCTATTTATTTGATGTAGACATTATTATAATATCACTGGATTTTTGTATCAAAGTGTTTGGGTTATAGTAAGGTAAAAACCGCCCATGTTTATGTGTGGGCTGGTCTTACTATTATCTTTTCTTTCGAAAGGATTTTGAAAGTTAAACAAATGGTTGGAGTTTACTCACACCAGTCCCATGACTGACCCTGAGTTTATTTTGTTTGTTTTCCCTAAACTCATGGGTGCCCAAATTTGTACGGGCAGTCAAATAGTTGGGATTTTACAGATTCACTTGGAAGAGCTGGAAGCAGGAGGCTTCACTAGTTAGCTATAGACTATCATATATTCCGCTGTGAACCATGTTGTATCTGGAAACAGGTGTTTATAACTGTTCCAGGAATAACTGTTGTGCTCTGATGATGGTATGTATATAAGGTTACTGATTTGTATTTCAAAAATTATGTTATATAATATGTTTTATTCGTTCTGCTGTGAGTTTGTGATCTTCGTTTTCTTCTACTCTAATATTTCTTTCTTTCTATTTCTCATCCTCTAACTTCTTTCTAATAATGATTCGTATTTCTGTGCAATTTGGGTTGGACGTGTGGTGTTATTAGTCAACTCAGATGGTACGGATTTGTGGGCTACTACAGTTGGTATCAGAGCTTAGGTTGAGCGAATACCTAGGCTTGTGTGGCATGTGCTCATTAGAGATAGGGTCAGTAACACCTTAGAATGAGTTGAGTGTATATACGAGAGCGCGTATTTGTAAATTGATATAAAAACTGTTTTATATTGTGTTGGCTAATCTGTTGAGTGATTTATGAATTCCGGTCGAATCGCCACGACGTCGATAAGAGTTTGAAAAACTTGAATAGAAGATTGAACACGATATTGTTTTAAAGTGGGTGAATGAAATTATTTTACCCAAAATTCTATTTTGATATAGAAAGAATAATTTTTGAAATTATTATATATGGATGTGTTGGTTGTTATTATAATCAGATGAGATTATAAGGAATGAAATGGTTATATAGAACCAAACAAAATTTGTATATGAATTAAATATACAAATGGGATGAATTAAAATTGAATTCAAAACAGAATTCAGAATTTAAATCCTGGGAAGTTGGGAAATATTTTCTGAAGTATATTAAAATAATATAGCTTTGTTTGAAAGAGATTTTTGAATAAAAATCATTTTTGAATGGATTCTGAAAGTATTAAAGCACTGAACTCACTTCAGCGACCGGGAAATAATTCTGATGATATCTGCAGCATCATCAGTGTTCATTTTCGAGTTTCTATGTGATGGATTGCTACCTTAGAAAAGTTTTGATGGAAATTTGTTTTGAAATAAAACAAGTGGTTTGAAAATTCAAATGTTTTGAATTTGAAATGGAAATAAATATATGTTTGTACATATTGTGATTTCAAAAGTATTTGAAATAAAAACCTTGGGATTTGAATTCTGGAATTGAAATTTAACTTAAGCTAGTTAAATGGATTGAAGTGAATCAATTAACTAGAATCAATTTGAATAGGTTTAATGGAATATAGATTGGATATAAGTGGATTGATCGTAGATCATTCGAATTAAGTGAAGGAAGACCAAAAGTTTTGGTGAAATTAAATTTGTTGAAATATGAGGAATTGAGTTTCAACATAAGTGAGATGTTGAAAAGTAATGGATTTATAACCATTTTCCTACCTTAGCAATTTCGAGGACGAAATTATTTTAAGGGGGGGAGAGTGTAACGACCCGGATTTTTCGAATAGTTATTTTAAATATTTAATATCATTTAAATATTGAATTGATAATATAAAAGAATTTTTATATTGAATTATCAATTGGTGATCGATATATGATTCATTTCGTATATATATAATTTTCGAAATACGAGAACTGGAAAAAAAATTCAATTTGAATTTTAAATGGATTCTGAGTGATTCAAATGGTTCATATGGATTTTATTTGAATTTGAACGATAATAATAGAAATTTATTGTTGAGGAATTTATTTGTTTTGAATTTAAATCATATTATATCAATTTAATATGTTATTTTTAAATATGTTCGAAATAAATTATATAGTCTATTCTGTTGAGTTCAGAATAGTGTAATTACATTGGAACGATGGTCGGTACATTAAAATAGCGGTTCACGATTTTTAATTTTGAACCCCGATTTATTTGATCAGTGGATAAGCATCAAATCAAATCGATATCTGTATAAATTAAAGTGAAAATCTCTAGAAATCAAATCAAATTAATTAGAAAATCTTTTTAATTAAATACAAAGATTTGTTGTGTACGTTCTGTTTCCTTCTCCCTTATATAATCGCGAGGCCTCCTTTCTTATTCATTTCATTCTCAGGCAAATCGAAACCGAGCTCCTTTTTCAAATCAAATTGAAAACGAGGATCCCAAAATTCAAAACCCTCGGTCCCCTGAGCTCGACGCAGTACTCCTGAGTGAAGCAAGGGAGAGAGAGGATCCGATCGTGACGCTTTCAGAGTTTTTGGGTGTATCGATGCTTAGGATTGGAGCTGGGGTTGCTCGACTGGGCGAGGGCGTTGGAATTTGAGGTCTGCGGCTTGGATTGGCAAACGGAGGTGGTTTGTGGGTACTTGCGATGTCAGTTTGGGGCTATGTAGTTAAAGCCCCGCTAAAGCCCCACAATATCCCCGCTATAGCCCGTAGCGCCCTTCAACCGCTATGCTATTTCGATTTAGCGCTGATGAACAGTATATCCGCTTGTAGCCCCGCTATTTCCTGCTTCATCCGCTAAATCAACGCTTTTTACCATCCGCTTTAGCAATATTTACGTATAGGGCTTGATTTCACTAGTTCTCGTTTTTTAAAAATCAATAAAGTTAGTATAAAGAGCTAATTTTAAGGCATTAGTGTCCAATATATTGTGGAAATCTATTATAATCATCAAATCTAGTGTGTGTAAGCATGGCGTTCTTTGATTCTACTATAGATGATTAATTAATGTTAGTTTCATCAACACATATAATATGAGAATAATAATTGTAACGGCCCGCCCTATACTAGCCGACATTTCCTCCGAAAGTGCGCTGTACACATGTCTAATTAGCACGGAACGGTCGTCGGAAAGAAAGAAAGAAGGTGAAGAACTAACATAGAACCTATAGAATGTCTCACAGCGCATGGAATAAAATATAATAATCACATAACTTTGACATAAAACAGGCGAGACAGTGCATAAGCTGAAAAACTAAATCATGTCTAACATGGCAGCGGAAATCCAAAATACAGCTTATGATCCAACATCCTTATTACAACTTCAAAAATACTGTCTCTAAACAAAAGAAAGGAAAAGGTACACCACTAATGCCCAAGCAGTGACCATCGATAACACAGGGAGATAATACATAAATATCATACGTGGAAGCCTCCTGCTCGTCTCCAGTACAGCTACCCGTGCATCCACCTAAACTGTCTCTAGTCTGCTCGTGTGAGCACCCAGAGTAATAAGAAGAGACATAAAACTCTGGGTCAGACATAAAGCCTGGTGTGAGCGATAAGCATCTAAACAGAATAATAACAGGTATAATCCAATCATACCTGGACCTGCAACCAAAGAGTTAGCACTACATACTGTACAACACTCTAAGGTGCCCTTTCAAATGGTGTAAAGATAACGGGGGTGGGGGTGTGCATGTCATAGTGGTGTCAAACAATCAAGCATAGCAATCATCCTCACATCCCTCACTCAATGTGTAAAGCATACGATATCCACTACTTTGGTCACCTAATACTTTGGGCCATGGCGGAATCCAATCCCGTGTAACTATCACTACAAGCCCACTATCCATCTCTCAGTGGTGAACCAAAGTTATGAATACCGACAACTCCTTAGCACACGTCCCGCAGCAAAGCCCAACCATGAAGTGAACTCATTGGTTCCCAACTGGATCCTAAGCTCTAACTTCCCATATTGGACTACCTTTGCATCTCGGGTTATTGGTCAATACTGGGTCGGGTCGGGTTCCTTCTCAAGCCATCGGTTCGGGTCGGGTGTCCTTCATCTGTTCGGGTCGGGTCTTCTCCTGGTGCGGTTCGGTTCGGGTCTTCTCCTCGTGCGGTTCGGGTCGGGTCTTCTCCTAGTGCGGTTCGGGTCGGTTGTCCTCCATCGGTTCGGTTCGGGTGCTTTACCTCGGGTCGGGTCGGGTGTCATCTCCCCTCCAGCTCGTGCCTCCGTTCCGATCCGTGCCCTCGTCCTTCACATGCTCCTATCCGATCCATCCTCATGCCTTCACTCCGATCCGTCCTCCTCGATCCGATCCGATCCGAACCCTGCACTGTTTTCTGAGACTGTTCCAGCAAGTGTTTACGCCATTCGACGACGTTTTCGACCATTCTAACTATTGAAATCAATCACAAAGCATTTCATACAGTCATAGCAACATGCATAATCAACCATAAACACCAAAACAACAATATGATAGGTTAAAACGGATCAAACATACCCAAAAATCCATATTTTCCCCTTAAGCATGTTTAAGAACAACTAATGATAAGATTAGTAAAACTTAACCAAATTAGCCAAATTTTCTAACAGAGGTCTAAAACAATATTTATGAATTTCTGAATATTTTTCCAGAATTTTATCACGCTTAATTTCGCTAATTAACACTAATCACCCCTTAATCCCCTAAATTCCGGGATTAACAAAATTTGTCCAAATTAACCCAAATTCATATCAGAGGCATAAAATGATGTTTTAGAATTTTAGAAATTTTTCTAGATTTTTCTGAGCCATAATTTCGCTAATCTTCGCTAATTACCCTAATTAGCCGCAATTAGTGAAAAACTAAGCAAATCACTCACCTTTGGCACAATTAAACTTTCAGAACTGAAACTCCTCTGATATAGATCCAATCTCTATGTGTTCCAGCAACTCTCTCTCTGATTTGGTGCTAATCCCCTTTGGTTTGATGTAGTTTTGCTTAATCTTTGATTAGAAAGTAATTAGAGGTGATTTGGAGTGAAATTAGAAGGTGGAGGCCATGGCTATACTTGAAGGAATGCCTTAGGCGGCTAGAAAATAAAGTAAAAACCGAAATCATAACCCTAGCAGCCCCTAAGTACAACTAATCCCGAAATCCCCCTTTGGGCCTAGCTGCTAATTACCCGGTTAAGCCCAATTAGCTGAAAATAACCCTTTAAACCTTAATTTAGTCATATCTCCCAAACGGTAAGTCCGTTTGGCTATTATGACCACTCTACGGAAAGAGAAACCATCATCCGGAGCTAATGGAAGTGGTTTCAGGTCAAAATTCCTTTCCAGTCAAAAGTTATGGACGAAACAAGATCAACTAGGGGCAAAACGGTCATTTAAAAATTGGCAAAAATCATGAACATGGGAAATGACCCCACTAGTCGTTTCCCAAAAGTACACGACCATACGACTTACCTAGAAAAAGAAATAAATATTTTACGATCCTAGATGCGTAGAATGTGGGTTGTTATATTCTCCCCCCCTTAAGAAATTTCGCCCCCGAAATTCCTTAACTAAGAAACAACAATGGGTCCCGCATGCCTATCAACCAATTTCAAACAATCAAACATACATGATAGTACAACAAGCATATCCTAACATGCGGTTTTCTAACAAAGGAAGAATCATCACCGCTAAGATCTTACCAGACAAAGAGCTTCAAATACGACCTTCTTATGTCATCCTCTACTTCCCAAGTACAGTCGTCCTCTCGCCATCGATTCCCATCTTTACCCTAGAGGCGACTTCCAATAGGTTAGGATCGTTCCTCTGACTAGAACTGTTCCACTCAATCCAGATCGATCTAATCGTCAAGCTAACTAGCGTTTCTGAATCCAATTCACACTTTAGGTCTGAAGTCATGCCCCATAATATACTCTAGTGGCTTCCATTCCAGAAACATAGCCTCTAAACTGGCATGTCTCCTACCCAATGCATCAGCTACCGCACCTAGTCCGGTACTACGGCATCCGTCCGTACTGCCATCTTCTTAGGTAATCCAACCATATACGTCAAATTACCAACTACATTCCAAATGTCCTTTCAAGTCTAACCCGAATCTTGCCTACATCCATACTGCACGTCCAACGTATATTCACCTCTTAGAGGCAAACTAGATCCATCCAATGACCCCAGGCACTACATCTATATCTGTACTGTACGTCTAACGTACATTCACCTTCTAAAGGTGAACTAGACTCATCTAATGAATCTAGGTACCTTACCCATATCTGTACTGCACGTCCAACGTACATTCACCTTCTAAAGGTGAACTAGACTCATCCAATGAATCTAGGTACCCTACCTATGAGTCCAAGTCCAACTTGAATCTCCTATATCCGCTGAATCTCCAAGATCAACGGACGCTCCACAATGCCCAAACATACTTCAAGTCTAACGTAAAGTATCATACACCCATCATCTCGCTATGATCAACAAACCTATCCTATTTCCATTTAACAGGATCCTTACAGGTGATAGTCTAATCAAGAGAAGAAAGATAGGAACAAACATAGCAACCATAGCATCCATCAAACAAATCCTATCTATCACTTGCTAAATCCTTGAATACATCAACACCTATATGTCTGGTCCAACCAACATCAATAACTAATGGAAGCCTAGCCTCCAAACGGACTACCGTACGTCCAACACACATTTATCCTCCAAGGATAACTAGATCACGTTCAACGGATCCAAGGTAACGGGCGTCCCCAGATACCCCTGCTTTTAGTCCGCCTGAAACACTCGAGTCCCACCCAAGCCTATCCATTATCCTGCTGCCCTCTCGAGTCTAACTCGAGCCAATCCAATTCCTCGCAGCCTCCTCGAGTCCAACTCGAGTCAATCCATTACCCATAACTAAGACCCAGTCTTGAGTATCCATTACCTACAAACTCTAGTCCAACGTGAATCGTCTCCCTATTCATTGCATCTCTAAGATCAATCGAACATCTATTTTATTTTACGAGTTCAAGTCCAACTTGAATTGTCCTAACCTTCGTTGCACCTTCCTTGACCAACGAACACATCCTATTCTTTCAAAAAGAACATCAAAATATGGTCCTAAACAATTCATTACTTTGCATCTTTCTTGAGTCCCACTCAAGTCATCTCATAACCCTTTCGAGTCTAACTCTGGGCAGTCCATACCATCGAATAGTCTTATTCTGTCACAACTGCCCATCACTCTTCGAGTAAACCAAGATATCATCCAATGAAAATCGCAACAACTACCTATCTCTCATGTAGACCATCCTAGTCGACCTCGACATTCCCCGAGCACAAGTCCCAAAGGCCTAAACCAATATCAGACAAGCACCCAAGGAACATCTCCTCCGAGTTCAGACGATCTACGTGAGATAACATGAGCGAAACATCCAAACACTCAAGCATCCATAACTGACTTTGGCTATCCTCGCCAATCTTGCTTGAAATTATCATCGATCGCATGACCAAGTCCTGACCAACTACTGTACATCCAATGTACATTTACTTTTCTAACTCCCGTTATCATCTTCGTCATAAGGTAGGCGATCCAATACCACCCTTCTTCCATCATCCACTCTAACGGTCATCAAAGGCTCTTCACTATCTACTATCACTCTATACTTTTGGAGTCAATTAGCTCCCAAAATCAAGCCAAACCTAGTAAAGCTCAAAATAAAGCAATCACAACAAACATACATCCATGACTCGATAAGACCAAATTACGACAAATCCTACAAAGGCTAGTCAAACCACCTATCGGGTTTGTCACTACTAAAGGTCTATCGACTATCTCAGGTTCCAATTCCAACCTATCTACCAGGTCACTAGGTACGAAGGAATGGGAAACCTTGATATTAAAAAAACTCGAACAGAGACATCTTAAATAGAAAGCATGCCTCGGATAACGACACCTTTTTCCTTCTGCGCCGCAGTTGGGGCATTCGACGAAGAAGGAATAGCGTTGATAGCATATGCTTTCACGATCTGCTTCTCCCTAGGAGATTGTGGACATTCATTCTTGTGATGTCCCGCTTGGCCGCAATTAAAGCACTTCCTTTCCCCAGGCTTTTCTCGACAATCTCTGGCATAGTGGCCCTTCTTGCCACAGCTAAAACACTCGCCATCTTTCTTATTCTTCTTACTTTGGCCATCCATGGTTTGGTTTTGTTTCCTCTTAGTCTGGGAATTATTCTTGCCTCCGCCGCCTGCTTGCGGCTTTGGCTCCTTTGCAGATGCAGTAGCGACCTCAGTCTTGGGCTTAGGGTAAAGACTTTCTGACCTTAATGCCTTTCCTACAATCGATTCAAACGTCTCATCGATGTGGTTTATAAGCCTTTCCCCCAAGTACCCATCTAAACCAGTTATGAACTTCTCATTCTTCTTCTCGGCAGTGTCGATAAGAGATAACCCATATTTCGATAAAGTATCGAACTCAGCAACATACTCTGAAACTGCCCTTCCGTTCTGCTTAAGCTCCAGAAACTTTCTAAACAATTCTGACTTCTGAGCAGCTGGTATAAACTTATCGCAAAAACGAGCCTTAAACTGATCCCATGTAATCTGATCCTCTGGAGTTGCTGCCTTAATAGCATTCCACCAATTCATTGCTCGTCCTTGAAGCTGACGGGATGCTAGCTTCCTCTTCATGGCATCTTCAATACCCAAGTCTTCGAAGATACGCTCACAGCTATCCAACCAATCCTGAACAACCGTAGCCGACTCCGTTCCGTGGAACGGCTTCCCACCAAGACTAGTATAATCCTTGTTAAGCTTGGCGAAATCGGCCCTAGGCGCCTGCACTGCTGCACCACCACCGTTAGCAACATTAGGAGCTGCCCTCTGAACATCCCTAAGCATCTCTCTCATGAGGTCAGTAAACATCGTCCTCATCTCAGCAGCATTCCCATTATTGGCTCCTCTACCAGTACCCCTCACGTATCGGCTCATCGTTCAATCTGTACAGAGAAAACGATTAACTATCTTCTTTGTGGTATCAGTGCAGTGCGACTTCATCCTTAACTATACTAATAGTATATATATATATCTATATAGCTTTGAAAACCAGTTTTGAAAAATCAAAATAATCACAAATACGCGCTCTCATATACGTATAATATCTCTCCCTGATGACTTTCCCCAGGTTAACTACGCAACCTAGAGCTCTGATACCAAATGTAACGGCCCGCCTTATACTAGCCGACATTTCCTCCGAAAGTGCGCTGTACACATGTCTAATTAGCACGGAACGGTCGTCGGAAAGAAAGAAAGAAGGTGAAGAACTAACATAGAACCTGTAGAATGTCTCACAGCGCATGGAATAAAATATAATAATCACATAACTTTGACATAAAATAGGCGAGACAGTGCATAAGCTGAAAAACTAAATCATGTCTAACATGGCAGCGGAAATCCAAAATACAGCTTATGATCCAACATCCTTATTACAACTTCAAAAATACTGTCTCTAAACAAAAGAAAGGAAAAGGTACACCACTAATGCCCAAGCAGTGACCATCGATAACACAGGGAGATAATACATAAATATCATACGTGGAAGCCTCCTGCTCGTCTCCAGTACAACTACCCGTGCATCCACCTAACCTGTCTCTAGTCTGCTCGTGTGAGCACCCAGAGTAATAAGAAGAGACATAAAACTCTGGGTTAGACATAAAGCCTGGTGTGAGCGATAAGCATCTAAACAGAATAATAACAGGTATAATCCAATCATACCTGAACCTGGACCTGCAACCAAAGAGTTAGCACTACATACTGTACAACACTCTAAGGTGCCCTTTCAAATGGTGTAAAGATAACGGGGGTGGGGGTGTGCATGTCATAGTGGTGTCAAACAATCAAGCATAGCAATCATCCTCACATCCCTCACTCAATGTGTAAAGCATACGATATCCACTACTTTGGTCACCTAATACTTTGGGCCATGGCGGAATCCAATCCCGTGTAACTATCACTACAAGCCCACTATCCATCTCTCAGTGGTGAACCAAAGTTATGAATACCGACAACTCCTTAGCACACGTCCCGCAGCAAAGCCCAACCATGAAGTGAACTCATTGGTTCCCAACTGGATCCTAAGCTCTAACTTCCCATATTGGACTACCTTTGCATCTCGGGTTATTGGTCAATACTGGGTCGGGTCGGGTTCCTTCTCAAGCCATCGGTTCGGGTCGGGTGTCCTTCATCTGTTCGGGTCGGGTCTTCTCCTGGTGCGGTTCGGGTCGGGTCTTCTCCTAGTGCGGTTCGGGTCGGGTCTTCTCCTAGTGCGGTTCGGGTCGGTTGTCCTCCATCGGTTCGGTTCGGGTGCTTTACCTCGGGCCGGGTCGGGTGTCTCTCCCCTCCAGCTCGTGCCTCCGTTCCGATCCGTGCCCTCGTCCTTCACATGCTCCTATCCGATCCATCATCATGCCTTCACTCCGATCCGTCCTCCTCGATCCGATCCGATCCCAGTTCAGCTAGCGTGGCCTTCCTTTTTGCCATTTTTCCCCTAGTATTGGGTTCCGATCCGATCGGATTCTTTGCTCAGTTCAACATATCCGATCCGAGCCCTATGTCCGATCCGATCCGAACCCTACACTGTTTTCTGAGACTGTTCCAGCAAGTGTTTACGCCATTCGACGACGTTTTCGACCATTCTAACTATTGAAATCAATCACAAAGCATTTCATACAGTCATAGCAATATGCATAATCAATCATAAACACCAAAACAACAATATGATAGGTTAAAACGGATCAAACATACCCAAAAATCCATATTTTCCCCTTAAGCATGTTTAAGAACAACTAATGATAAGATTATTAAAACTTAACCAAATTAGCCAAATTTTCTAACAGAGGTCTAAAACAATATTTATGAATTTCTGAATATTTTTCCAGAATTTTATCACGCTTAATTTCGCTAATTAACACTAATCACCCCTTAATCCCCTAAATTCCGGGATTAACAAAATTTGTCCAAATTAACCCAAATTCATATCAGAGGCATAAAATGATGTTTTAGAATTTTAGGAATTTTTCTATATTTTTCTGAGCCATAATTTCGCTAATCTTCGCTAATTACCCTAATTAGCCGTAATTAGTGAAAAACTAAGCAAATCACTCACCTTTGGCACAATTAAACTTTCAGAACTGAAACTCCTCTGATATAGATCCAATCTCTATGTGTTCCAGCAACTCTCTCTCTGATTTGGTGCTAATCCCCTTTGGTTTGATGTAGTTTTGCTTAATCTTTGATTAGAAAGTAATTAGAGGTGATTTGGAGTGAAATTAGAAGGTGGAGGCCATGGCTATACTTGAAGGAATGTCTTAGGCGGCTGGAAAATGAAGTAAAAACCGAAATCATAACCCTAGCAGCCCCTAAGTACCACTAATCCCGAAATCCCCCTTTGGGCTTAGCTGCTAATTACCCGGTTAAGCCCAATTAGCTGAAAATAGCCCTTTAAACCTTAATTTAGTCATATCTTCCAAACGGTAAGTCCGTTTGGCTGTTATGACCACTCTACGGAAAGAGAAACCATCATCCGGAGCTAATGGAGGTGGTTTCAGGTCAAAATTCCTTTCCAGTCAAAAGTTATGGAAGAAACAAGATCAACTAGGGGCAAAACGGTCATTTAAAAATTGGCAAAAATCATGAACATGGGAAATGACCCCACTAGTCGTTTCCCAAAAGTACACGACCATACGACTTACCTAGAAAAAGAAATAAATATTCTACGATCCTAGATGCGTAGAATGTGGGTTGTTACAATAATTAATTAATCTTAAATGCTTGGTTTCACATCTTATGAACCTTTTTGTGCCTCCGCTATTTCCCCGCTTTATCTCCGCTACACCTTTTCGGACCTCCACCGCTATGGAACCGCTAAGCGTTTTAACTGCCCAGGTTTGGGGTACGATGATGATTCCATGGGTCAACTCTTAAATAGGAGATGAAGGGTTTCTATAGGAAAAGGGGACGGGGTTCGATGGTTGGTTTGTGAGGCCGAGGTCTGGGTTTGGGAAGGTTCCAATCAAGTTTCGGCTGCCATTTTTGGTCTGTAGCAGCAAAGGGTTGCAGTGGAGTTGGCGAGGTCAGCGAGTGGTTCAAGGGCTGTACTGTTTATCAGGTTTCCATTAAATGGTGAAGGAGCAGTTTGAGTTCAAGGGTATATTGAGGATGTGGTGCTCATTTTCGGGAAGGTGAATAAGGTATTTAAAAGAAAATCTAGTGAATTAAATTTATTTAAGAACAATGTTTAATTTTATATATATATATATATATATATACATACATACATACATATATATTCAAGGTTCGAATGATGGCCATGGCGATAATGTATAATAACGGGGACTGCTGAGTATAAGAGGAAAGAATTTAGTAGAAATGGACAAAAGATAATTAAAATTGTTACTTATTTATTTAAGTAAGCATTAATGGTTTAATGTTTAAAAATACATAGATTTGGTTATCCGTTAAGTTAATTTAAATAAATAGTTGTTTACTTGTTAAATAAAAATCGAATAATCATAGGTGCAAGGTAAATCGATTGGAGTAGATACGTAGAGGAGATGATATGGGATTCTAAATTGGATATTCGCAAATAAAAATCTCGGTGAGTAAATCTCACTCACCTTTTATTTCGAATTATTTTTATTCGTTAAAAATAATTGTTTGTTGCTTGTTTGAATGCTTTCTGGTTGTTTTAAATATATTAGTTATTTAGGGTGACTATTATATATATATATATATTGGTTTGGTGGTTGAATTCCCGTAGTTTCATTAGCGGATGCCCGCAGTATCATTAGGGGATGACCCTACGCCCACGTATATAAGTGGATCCCCTTTTATACCGCGATATCCTGCCTCGAAGAAGGATGGGTATTATTTCTGTTAACTAACGTATGTGGATGCATGAAAATAGGTTAGAGGAATCCAATTGGATTCCTCAAAAATATATTATCTGTTAGTTTGTTTGCTTGATTTCATATATTCATATATGACGTGTTAAAAATAAAATGATTGAAAATTTGATGATTTGATTGTTTTAAATACCACTGGGCTAAGTGTTAATTTATTTAAAATATCCTGGAAAGGATATTTGAGATTTAAAAGGAAAATTCTATTTTTAAAATAGAATTTGAAATTTGAATAGAATAAAAATATAAACTTGTTTTGAAAAAAATAAAACAAGTAGTTCCTTTATAAAAGAAGTTTATAAATAGTTCTTTTATAAACGCAGTTTATAAATGAAGTAAAAAGAATTATCATTGGATAATTCAGAAATGAAAATATGAGTGTGAAATTGAAAAGGGAAATCTAATTTCAGAAAATAGATATATCGATTTCAAAAGGAATTGAAATCGAGACTTGTTTAAAGAAATTGAATATAAGAATTCAAATAGAAACAGATTTTGAGTGTAGAATTTAATAGAGTTAAAATGGAATTTGAAAATGAAATTCAAATAGAATTTATACATAGAAAATTTAAAATAGAATTTGAAAGGAGTTTGAAAATAGTTTTGAATATAGAAATCCAAACGAAGTTTATAAATAGGTTGGATTTCAAATAGGAATTAAAATAGAATTTGAATTCAAAGGAATTCAAATAGAATTTGAATTCAAAGGAATTCAAATGGATTTGAATAAAGAAAGTTCAAATGAAATTCAAATATAGAGATATGAAAATAATGGAGTTTAACTATAAGATTTGAAGATAGAAATTTAAGCGAAATGTGAGTATATAATTTGAATAAGAGATTTGAAATATAATTTGAATGTAGGAATTCAAATGAAATTTGAATATAGGATTCAAATAGAAAATTCAAAGGGAATTTGAATATAGAAATTCAAATGGAGTTTAAAGATATGAAATTCAAAGGAAATTCAAATATAGAATTTGAACGTAGAAGTTCAAATGGGATTTGAATAAAGGAAATTCGAATATGAAATTCAAATAGAATTTGAAAAATAGAAGTGAATTGAAATTTGAATATAGAATTTCAAATAGAAGTGAAATATATCGGTAATGCTATGTTGAATTGGGAGAAATTGATTTGATATATATTAAAATATACCAGAATGAAGTGGAATTTATTATAGACGAAGTTTAAACGTTTATATTTATAAATATAATTAAAACGAACTCGCCGCAGCGCTGCAGTTCGAAAATCGGCGATTCGAACTTCAATTGAGTATACAGAACTCGATTGAAGTCGAAATTCTTTAGAACAAGAAATCAGGACCGATTTGATAATAGTTTTCTAATGGAGGAGAAAAATATGGATTTCGTCGAATAGAATTTGAGTTATATCAAAATCAAATTTTCAGAAAAGCAGCGTTATAACCATTTAAAAACCATAACGGTTTATTTGATTCTATAAAAGGATTTTAAGCAAATAAAATCCGCCTTTTTATTTAGAAAATCCTAGATTTGAGAGGTGAAATATATCTGAACTCCAGTGGAATAATGGATTGATTTTTGAAACAGAAATCAGATTTTTGATTATTGAATAGAATTAACTGATTTGAATAGTAATTAGTTAATGAGATTTTGAATTAATATTGGGCTTTGAATAATTGAATTCGATTTGAAAATTTATATTCGAAATCAAAAAGAAAACTAGAAGTGAAATTCAATTTGGTTATGAGCGAGTTAAATATTTTGTTTGAACATGTTATGTCCAAACAAAGAAGTGAAATAGGGAAAATGGCTAATTAAAGAATAAATGGGCGAAACTGAATTCAAACGATGAGATAGTGTTGAATTGAATTGAAAAACAGGTAAACATGTGTTAGGCAGGTATGGAATGAAGTATATGAAGAGAATGAAGATTTTAATTTATGTGCCCGACAAAAAGGTACATGTTTAAATTCGTATATGAGGTTTTATGCGCCGTATCGGCAAGTCGCTTGGCTTTTTCTTTTTCTTTTGGATTGGTGAGAGCCATGGGAGGCTATTTGGAATATCCCGAAGCTCCCGGTACAGGGGAGGTTATGGCGATTTTTTCCGGGAATTTAAGGAGTTAGAATATTTTTAAGATAAATTGATAGTTAGAAATCAATATATCGATATATATTGAATTCGATAAGGAAACGAATTTTAAAATAGAATATTATAAACAAAAAGGGAAATCTATTAATTAGAAATAGAAAGCGAACATATATACATGTTTGAAAAATGAATAATTGGATTTTATAGTGTGTTTATTCGAGGTAAGTGGTTTTGCCGTTTTGAAGTTGAGGATGTTTTCGGTCAAGGTCTAAGAGGTAATTTTACCCCTGCTTGATTGATTTCATTTTTAATTGATAAATAGCAAGATCCAGTCTCGAAGAGAAGTGTTTGAATAATAGTTTGGTTGAATAAAATATTTTGGGTTGTTTGTAACGATGTTGTATACAACATTCGTTTTAACTCAAGTGATGAAATTTTGGAAATGTAAAAGTAAATATTTCCTGAGTATAATTAAAATAGTCGGGATAGAGATAAGTGATTGAAATTGTTTTCAATTGCAAATAGAGATATTTTCTAATATATAGAAAATAAAAGAAGTTGATTTTGGGAAACGTTTTCCAAACTGCATAAGGGACCAAGATGATTATTGAAAATATTTGGTTAACAAATATTGATAGGGAAATGGAGAAGTGATTTAATTAGTGAAATATTAATTAAAGAGCCCAGTGATTTGTTTGATATGTTGGATGAATACTTGTTTTTATTCGATTGTTAAATCACAGACTATCGAAGTTTTGACCATCGTTGTCAATATGGAGAGACCGGTTGAATTATTATCCGTGAACCACTCTGTATTGGTAGTAGCATTGCGAATCAGATTATATGAAAATAACCGAAGACGGAGTGAATTGCAAGGGCTTTTTCTATAAATAGAAATTGTGCCTTCAGTTTCGTTCAATCCTAGAACGAACGTATATGAACGAATGTCTGACCAAGTATTTCCAATGATCTAATGGGTTGGTCTGTATAAATATATATGGTGGCAACGGATTTATTCCCTTAGCATAACATCTAGGATATTTGTGCAAATCAACTAGTGATTAATGGATCTGACAATGTGGCATTCAAAGTGATTTTACTATCCATGAATAGAAAGTAATCGTAGCCACAGGCCTCAATAACCGGGAAATGAAAAAAATCGGGCAGGCAACATGGCTATGTGGGTCGCTCCCATTAGGATGTATAATCACCTATCTAGATATTCATTTAATTCCTTATTCTATTCGATGCTGTCCTAGTCGTCAGATGGTTGCTGATCCCAACCGTTGGTGATATACATTCCATACACTCAAGCGAAATGAGTGGTCGGTCATGTATGGGCCATGTTGCAAGACGTTCTTGTTGAACCCAGGTGTATTCGCCTCTAGAGATACATCATCGGCAGGTGGTCCCATACCTTGTCATGTGGGAAATCCAATCTTCAATAAGCGTCGTGCGGGTTTTGATTTTATACTATGTATGTGGAGCGTGAGATGAAAGCGTTCCGCTAGATTCTATTTATTTGATGTAGACATTATTATAATATCACTGGATTTTGTATCAAAGTGTTTGGGTTATAGTAAGGTAAAAACCGCCCATATTTATGTGTGGGCTGGTCTTACTATTATCTTTTCTTTCGAAAGGATTTTGAAAGTTAAACAAATGGTTGGAGTTTACTCACACCAGTCCCATGACTGACCCAGAGTTTATTTTGTTTGTTTTCCCTAAACTCTTGAGTGCCCAAATTTGTACGGGCAGTCAAGTAGTTGGGATTTTACAGATTCACTTGGAAGAGCTGGAAGCAGGAGGCTTCACCAGTTAGCTATAGACTATTATATATTCTGCTGTAAACCATGTTGTATCTGGAAACAGGTGTTTATAACTGTTCCAGGAATAACTGTTGTGCTCTGATGATGGTATGTATATAAGGTTACTGATTTGTATTTCAAAAGTTATGTTATATAATATATTTTATTCGTTCCGCTATGAGTTTGTGATCTTCGTTTTCTGCTACTTTAATATTTCTTTCTTTCTATTTCTCATCCTCTAACTTCTTTCTAGTAATGATTCGTATTTCTGTGCAATTTGGGTTGGACGTGTGGTGTTATTAGTCAACTCAGATGGTACGGATTTGCGGGCTACTACAGGTATAGACTGTTATTGGAAATAGTTGTCATGTATTCTGTCTACACTGAATCAGTCCACTCTTGATTTTATGGACTTGCCTGAATTTCATGCGTTGAAACATAGGTATGAAAAGGATTCTGATAATGTGAGGAATGATATTCAACAAGGTATGAAATTGTTAGCCTTCCCTTCTACTCCGAAGATTAAAGAACCTCCCATGGTGACTATAAGAAAAGGAAGACCATCTAAAAAGGAGAAGTCAACTAAACGAGATCCTTCTTACTTTGAGCATGTTGATGCTGCATTGTCTTGCAGCCCAAAACTTACTGCAGTTAGTCGCTGTTTAAAGAAACTTGGTGTAAAAGGAAATGCACCTAAAACCAGTTAAATTGATGAACATTTCTTATTACAAATGCCCAAATGTATGCGACCGTATATAACTCGTATAGACGACATGCCCGCTGATGGTAACTGTGGATATTGGGTGGTGGTTAAACAAATAAATCTTCATAATCGAAGACCATATAATCCTTGTAAGTTCGTACGTGAGGCCATGGTTGATAATTTAATAACTCATTCAGAGATGTACAAAAGCATGTGGGATGAAGGTGGCTTCGAAGAAATGAAAAAGAGGATACAAGGAGATAACTCATTGGGGGTAGATGATTGGATGCAAATGCTGGAATCCGATTTTATAATTGCAGAAACATTTGGTACTGTTGTTGTCTTGCTTAGTATGGACATGAGTTTCTTGTTTGTTCCGTCAACAGTACAAGTAACCTTGTTAAACCGGGACAGGATGGTTGTAATAGGATACGTAGACAGCTCACATTTTGTTGGCGTTACTTTGAAGTACAGATCGCCTTTACGTAATACTACTCCGTTTGCATTCTTTTACCGAATTTACAACATCAATATGCAGGATTGGGTCAACACATATGCAGAGAGAATTTCTCGCTTCATTGATGGAGAAGAAGATGGATATGTTGACGAAGATAAAAAGGTTGTTGTGTTAAGTTAATGTCGAATACGTGCATGTGTTCGTAGTTTAGTGCTAATGTAGCAGAATCTTGAAGTATTAATGCAAATGTTAACTTTTTTGGCACGTGTTAGTTACTCTTTTGATGCAATGCAGTTGTATTTTTTGTTTACTTTGATCGCACTTCTAGAGTGCAAGTTTGGGCTATTGTATGTAAAGTTTTGTGACACTTCTGCATTTCACTCCCGAAATACTGCATTTTTCATTTAAACCAACTCTTCGTCTGCTATTGTATGTAAATTTTTGGGATATTTCGGATTTGGCTCACCGATTTTATATATTTAAAACGGTAACCGCTCTCCATCTGCACATATTTTTTACCAATATCATAACCTGAGATATTTTGGATTGAGAACACCGATTTTTAGTAAGTAAAATGGTGGTCTATTGCCGTCTGCACATGTTTTTTTGACAATATCACAACCTGAGATATTTCAGAATTATCTCACCGTTTTTATATATTTAAAACGGTATGCACATACCGTCTGCATATTTTGTTTTTAACCTGCAATATTATGGTACGATGACCGAATTTTATTTAGTAAAACGGTTTTGCGTAACCATTTAGCAAATTATAGGACGTTTAACTGAGTAATCGGTGATCAAGTACCGTTTTTGAATCTTAAAAACGGAAAACAACTGCCAATGTTTAACTACAAGGTTGATTATTTCATACATACAATCCAAACAAAAATTATTTCATACAAGAATCTTAAAATTGAAACTTGTACACGATCTTTGATCATACAAGTACTTGAAACTTTCACACGCATCATCGACTATACAAAAATTTGAAACTTGTACATGCATCTTCAAATATAGAAATAAATACAAACAAACTGATAAACCATTTCATACATTAACCTTCCTTCCAAAGTACCTATAATACAGTAATGTCAAAAGCAAGTCACCAACCAAAATACATAAATAAGTCACAAATATAAAGTACTGAACAAAACATACACCATGTCTTATAACAGTTACAGACTGTTAACCAAAATAATATGTAATGCTACCAAGTTAAACTATTTTTTCCTTGCTCCACCACTCTTCTTGTAGCAGTCTTCTTTCCACCCTTTCGTTTACCTCGACTTGTCATAGTTGCAACAATCTCATCACCTTCATCAGCTATCATGTTCTCTCCGTGCACAGCAGACGGTTCAGGGTCCTCTATATGCTCTATCATTTGCAAAGCTATAAAAACTGCCTTACCACGTCCAAATGAACAGATTGTATTGGCAACAAGTCCAAGTCGACATTTCTGAAATTCATGTCTACTTTAGTATGCAAAACAATCAATAACACTTTTTTCAATTAGCAAACATAACAAACTTACAACACGAATGGGTAGCAACTTCTCCTCGGTTTCCTTCGCAGGCTCAGTTATTCTTCTTGATGGATTTGCAAGATGAGACGCTTGCTGATACCACTGTATATAGTTGTCCTCACAGTCCCAGGGGTTAACCACTTCTTTTGCCATTATAGTTTCATTCAACATGTGATTTGGCCATTCAGCCCATACAAAATCCCCAACATTAAAGTAAGAGGCTTTGAAACCTTTACTAGACGACTTGTACTTCTTCTTGTTAAGCGTGAAGGGATGGGTTGAACAATTCCAAACTGGCGCAGAAATCTCTGGGGTAGGTACAACTCTTCAGTTTCAAAACATATAACAGGGCCGTTTTACAATGCGCATTCATGAAATGGATACACATCACTTTTATCTCTAAAGCAATCCCATATAATTTCATTGCACTTCAAATCATCAATTCTTTCTCTTAGTGTGACTAAATCAGATGCTAACTGCGAACTCTTGTTCTTTGCAAAGTAGAACGCGGCTCTAATTTCTCCTTCTTGAATACCAACAACACAATTATGTCGGCGAAGAATAGGGAAATGCTCAAATATCCATACCTGCATTAAGGTACATCATGTACACACATGCAATAAGACTACACTATTCACATATAGTTACAACACAATGGTATCGAAAATATTCTTCGAATATACCTGTAGTAAGGTCATGCAACCAGTCATTTGATGAACATCAGTTCTAGTTGTTATAGCAAGATTACGTAATAACCAACCCAAACATGCAGTGGCCCATAAATATGAACCCACCTCCTTTACAGTCTTCAAACACTGCAGAAAATGAACTGACACGTTATTCCTAGACTTGTCACAGCAAACTAAACTGCCAATTGTGTACAAAAGATATGCTATCGCACAATGCATCTTTCGTTCTTCTGTATCATCCTCCTTCGAACCCTCAAAATAACTACGTAACCATTCAAATCTAATTTTCTTATCGCCTGCCAATACTTGTATGGCAGTTGGTCTGTCAACACCAAGGCAGTCTTCAAGTAGTTTGTACACATCTTCAACACTATACCCCTCAAGCCACCAAGAGAACCAGTAACTGCTCTTCCTTCCACCGGAAGGCCAGTTATGTGCACTACTTCATCAATGGTTATTCCCAACTCACCAAATGGAAGGTGAAATGTGTTTGTCTCCGGATAAAGTCTTTCGACGAATGCATTGATTAGGACTTTGTCTAATGTCTCATGAGCATGTAGCGCTAGCTTATGGAATTCCGACTGAACTACAACCTCCTTAACAAAAGAACATTCTTTTCTATAATCCCACAATTGTTGCATGCCAACATGAGTATGGACTCTCACCAGTCTCACTTCTCCTCGAGGTTTCTATATGGTATGCACATATATATTACATATTTATAAACAGATAACGATTCACGCGTAGTCATAAGTATAAATAAAATCTAAGAAATAACATAAGAAAAACTTACAGTAGATTTCCATATTTTATGAGCATTGTGATGTTTGAATGCAAACAACATTGTCCGTTCATCTTCAGTGGTGGATGCTTCTGTTTCTTTCCGCTTTCGCTTGCTTTTAATTGCACGTTTTCTCTTTTCCAAATGTTCCCCCTCTTTCTCTCCTACCCTGCCTTCCTCACTATCATGTTCTTCACTACCACTTTCACGGCCACTATATTCGGACTCTGATTGTTCATAAGAAACTTGTTTCAAATGTCTCTTACCCTTTCGTACACGTGCCACTGAGGCGTCACCTTCTTTATCTGCTTCCTCCTCAACTCCATCACCTACTTCTTCACGCTCACTATCATCTTCGTCGCTATCTTCTCCATCAACATCTTCTTCATGCTTACTACCTCCTCTGTTGCCCTCTTCTCTGTCGTCCTCCTCTTCACGTTCAATATCAGCTTTGTTGCCCTCTTCTCTGTCTTCGTCTAGTTCCTGATCAATACCATCTTTTCACCCTCTTCTACGTCATCGTCTCGTTCGAGATCACTACCACTTGTGTTGCCCTCCTCTTCTCTGTCATCATCTTCTTCTTGTACGCGTACATCTGCTTCTTCATGGCCACTATGATCAATATTTTTTTCACCTCCATCAGAAGTACTACGGTCGTTGGACTCTTCTTTTTCACTTGAACTTTGCTCGGAGTTATTCGCTTTAGCTTCAACTGCTTTCCTTTTCTTTTGCTCTTCCAATATGCTTTGCCTTTCATTAGCAAGTTTCTACCTATTAGAAGCAGTAGGCGGTACACGACCAGACGTAGACGAAGTCGATTTCCTGCAATCAACCACATAAACAATTTAGTTATACGCCGTCGTCAACAAAATACGGCAACATATAGCCTACTTCATTACTATAAGAAGGTACAAAGCCACCATGTATACAACAAGTAAAAATGAATGTGTAATCTAAATTTCAACAACAACTAACCGCAAGTCGACATCAATCAACCATTTATAATAACTATATTCAGACTACACAAACTGAAAACAAAATACAACACATTTTGAAGACATGAAAATTATACATGGAAAACATAAGCTGATTTTGAATTATAAAAACTGTGACAACATGCCAAATACTAGAAAGGACAAGCTTTCATATGTATTTTAATATTCACAAACCATAATACCCTTTTTCAACCATAAGTCGACATCAATCAACCATTTTTAATACGTATATTCAGACAACACAAACCGAAACCAAAATTCACATGATCTTTGATGAAAGGAAACTTATATATGGAAAACAGAAACCGATTTTGAATTATAAAAACGGTAACAACATGTCAAATACTAAAAGGGATAAACTTTCATATTTCAGAAGTTTTACCCACCCAAAAACGTACCCTAAAACCGTATTCTCTGCAAATCTAACAAAGTTAAGCCCTTCTTCCCCACTAAACCCCGCCACACGCAAACCCATTGCTCATAATTGGTACCCTAAAACCGTATTCTCTGCAAATCGAACAAAATTCCCCAAAGTTTAGCCTTTCTTCCCCACCAAACCCCACCACACGCAAACCCATTGCTCACAATGGGTAATACCAAGACCTACCGTACCATACATGTGATAATACCAACTGAAATTACCATTAATCTACTACAAACATACCTCTTTTCCACGATTTGCTTCTTGGCAACGGATTCCTTCGTATTCCTCGCAGTATACTTGAATCGAACCATCGTTAATGCCAAACCCTAGCTCTGATGAACACGAGCGTGAGCAAGAACCCTAGTTCTAAAGATGTTTTTTGAGAAACGCGATTTGGAAAATAGAGCGCGGGCTTTGAAATGCGTGGGTGAAGTTTGAAGGACACGAGGGTTATTTTTGTTTGAGAAAATTGTAAGTGGTGTTGCCCCTTAACAAGTTTTTGTACACCGGTGTCCCATTAACCAAAAAAGGGGTGTCATTAACAACGCCCTTCTTATATGGTCCAAAAAGCAATGTCAATTATACGTTGTTAGATTTTAAAACCCACTAATCTTATTTATATTCCAAAACCTCGCAACTGATGTTGCAATAATATTTACCTTTCAAAACTTGCAACTAGTGACGCAATAATATTTACCTCCCAAAATTGATAAACTAACCTCAACATTCATTACCATTACAAACTAATGTCATTCCTCGATAATAGTGAAGCCGTTTAAGTTGGGGTATTTTGTTTACCTCTCGGACCTTGATCGGACAACATTCTTATATTAGAAGTAGATAATAGTTTGTAATTTAAAACCATGTTCTTATACTATAAATTATTCGATCTTTATTTCCTATTTTATGGTTTTATAAACCAAACCCTTACTTCAGGAAATCTCAATTGATTACACTATTTTACTTAATATTAAATCTTCACTTTCAATTCGGGTCATTTGACTTTATTCCATTTATAAATAAACATCTCTATGGAGTTATCACTTTAACTTCTTTTAAATAAATTTCACAAAACATTTGGATTTTTATTACAATTTGGATTTTTATTACAAAAATCTCTTTATCAACCCTTTCCGGATATTAAATTAAACTTTATTACTAGCTCAGTTCACAAATGAATTCCATTTAAGAAATAATCACATTAATTATTATTAATTGAAATAAAAATTAAATTCATTGTTTACCGAAGTAAAAATAGTTTACTTCTTTATTAACTAAAATAAATTAGTTAATCGCTTTTAGAACCATAATTAATTACGTTAACAAAAATATGAATTACATTTAAGAAATCTAATTACAATTAAGCAACCATTATCTTTATTTTAAAGACAAAATAATCTAATAACCCCTTTTAAATCAAAACAGTTGACTCATTCAACCTTATACCATCAGTTATCTTGTTAACTGATTTTCAATTACTTTTCCCTTTTAGATTAATATAATAATACCACTTAATCGGTTTCTTACAAATAATTATACAAATAATAACCCGTAGGTTAATTATAGATTTATTCGCCTATTAAATAGATACAAAATCATTTAAAATTTTCTTTTATAAAAACTAATTTGCAAATATTGTTTTATTTCAAAAATTTCTCCATTTATATAAAAATATAATAACTCAGTTATAAAAATGATTTTTATAACTTCAAATACGTCGATTCGCCGTCAGATTCGCCTGACGGCGAATCGGTGTTCTAACAAAAAGGTGGATTTCAGGCCATTTACTGTCAATCACTTAATCAATACTGTTTATTGATTACAACAACGTTGAATATCCATTCAACTCAACATCCAAACAAGTTTTCAATATCAATAGGGTTCAAATAGTTCATATAAAAACAAACAACATACTATTTGAGGAGTCCGGTCGGATCCTTCCAACCTGTTATTCCTTGCATCATAGTTCAGTATAATATATGGAAAAAATATTTAAAACAATTCATCCAATATGACATAATATAAATGTCAATAATCATTAATCAACCAATAAGCAATCAAGGTATCCAATTATCACTATCAATGATAAATTATTATTTTTTTATATGAATTTAACACATCATAGTATTCCAGAAAAGTGTGAGAGTTAACTGACCATTTATTTTCGATGGTTGATTCGCGCGTTGTATCGTTTAAGTTTAAACGGCATTTAAAACTAAACAAAATTTTGATTGCATCCAATTCCTTATGAAGTAACTCAGCAGCGTAGCCTTCATTCATATGATTCGATCGCTTCTTGTTTCATTCAATTCTGTGATCGTTCGAATAAGTTATAATTATTTTATCAAGCTTGAATTTATAATACAATTAGAGAATCTTTTAATTAACCACTTAATTACCTTTTAACGTTAACTATACACAAACCTTCTCGTTTCCAATTATAACGAGTCGCTCCTGTAGCTTGCCTCATCATGCTGCTGCTTTTTTGCTAGATGAACCGAAGCTTTAGTCGGTCAAAAAATGCGGCAAGAGAGAAATCATTTAATTCAGGGGTATACTTATCCTTTCATATGATTTTTGGTGGGTCCTTCCGAAAATTTTGCTTTCTACCGCACAAACGGACGTAAAGCTATTCGGTCCAAATAGCTTTGTCGTTCCATCTTTGCTTGTTCTCTTCTCCCTTTTTATTATTTTTTATAATGCAAGGCCCAAGGCCCAAAATTCAATGCACAGCCCACGTCGGAACTCCCTTCTTCCCGAATTAATGTTCTCTCCTTCCTCGTTTGTAACCTGCATTTTCCCTTTGGTAATTTTTATTCTAATCCACCATATTGGTAAGTTAATCCACCCAATTTAATAGGATTTTTGACTTTTACTAAAATTATAATTTTAATCAGTACATCCACAAAAAAAAAAAAAAATCGTACATATTCCCCTTTTCTCAATCTTCTACGTTTTCTTCTTCTATGTGTTTTCTTCTTCCTTGCTTTTTCCGTCGTCTTCTCGGTTCTTTCTCGGTTCTGGAATCCTAGCATCTAAATCCAAGCTTACGCGATAAGCGGAGTAATTCAACATAATAATAAATAGTTTGTTTATTTATTTATTTTGTTGAAGTTGATTAATTGTATACAAAATTGTATTTTTTCTAATTTCACCATTATCAAATATAATTGTAGTTAGTTATTTTCTGAATCTTGAAAAATTGATAGAATATGTCTGAGAAGAGAAGCCGTTTACATCTTGATAAGGGAGACGGTAGTTATAGTACTAAGAAAATTGCAAGAAATCAAGGGTTTTATTCTAGACTGATAAATTTATATAAGAAACATGTTGCATATATTAATCTGATATGAGAATTGTGAAATAACACAGAATTATTATTAACCTAATGTGAGAATTGTGAAATAACACAGAATTATGAAACAAGAAGCACAAAATCGATTGTTAGATATATAATAGGGTGAAATCTGTAAGTTAATCCACTCATAGATTAACTTACAAAATAGTTGTGGATTAACTTATTAAAGTAAAATGGTGATTAACTTATTAAAACCATGGATTAGAATAAAAATTACCTTTCCCTTTTCTCAAACTCACTTATCACGCATGAATTCACTTCTACCCCCTTTTATTAATATAAAAGGCCGAAGTCGATGTTCACTAGTATAGCCCATCTACCCCTATCATCTTCTTCTCCATACACAAATGCCCACATCAGACATCTAGACTCATGTCCAAATTCAACCAGCCTCCCCGCGAACTATTTCCTTTCCTCTTCTTACCTGATGCGAAATGAACTCCTCCGCCCCCTAATCATGTTTTGGTTTTCTTCATCCTACATGTATCTCATGTAAATCCATATAATTTGTTTCCATGCTTTTAAAACCCGCATGCTCCATTCACCAAACTGCCTTGCAAACTTCCCCATTTAAATCTTCTTCATTACGTATTTTTTTTTTGAAAACTTCGCAGTAAAAAAAACATGCTGAAACATTATCCCCAGATCACCTGACCTCCTCCTCAAATGGTTATTGTGCCCCCCAGTGCCCATATGCCTCTCGAAACTGCCGGAATCGATCCTATGCGAGCCAATCCTTTGATCGGACATCACCTAAGCCGCCACTTTAGGCCATCGGAATCGGCCTCTGACCATCTCCTACCTTCGCCGCACCCAACAGTGCCACCACCCACCTCCTACAAATGCCAATGTTCACCGTACATAGTACTGCTTCATACAACAGCTCCTAGTCATGCACGAAATACAATTCCAATGTGGTTCCCTTCTATTCATGCCAAACTACAAACGCATGTCTCCCCAACATTCGTTTCCTGCCCGGCAGCATTTCCTCCATACATGAATCTTACAAGTGGTTATTCTTTAGTCGACATGGACAAAGGCTAGGTCGAGGGTGGTGCAAATTGGTTTTGAGATCCGGTGAAAGTCGTGGAGGTTGTATGGCTGCTGCTGGTTGTATTTGAATGAGAAGGACTCAAAGGTGAAGGTGTAGCAATGGGTTATATCCATTGAGTTGGTTGGATCAAAATTTATGTGATTTTGTTTCGTAATGAATTCATGGAGGATTGGTGACTTTGAGTTGTTCTTACTGAAAACAAAAGAAGAAGCATGGTTTAAATAGGAAGAGGAGGGACGTGTTTTCATTTCAGTGCGTATGCAAATTTAGAAATTTGGTCGGCGGAAATTTCGAAAGTAGGTCGGCAGAAAAAAGATGGGAGAAGGACAGATTACATGTGCGAGGAACAGACGATTTAATTTCGAGACGACCAGCGATATTTTTACGAAAATGACTAACTATATTTTTGGCGTTTAACGCTTAACGTTCATGGTTCGTACGAATCCCATTCGTAACGAAATTGAAAATCACACCATAATTTAATTTTTCGGATACAATGGAAACTGATACAATATATATTGATTTTAATGTAAACGAATCTATTAATAATAAATTATTATTAACATATTTATCCAATCAGAAGTCTATATGGTTTCATATTTACAAATTTAATTTGATCTTTTTAAACTTGCTGTTTTAAATTCTAAGTCTAAACGATATTTAATATATTAAAGTCCATTTTTTTATTATAACTATCGTTATATTTTAATAATGAATTCCATAACGACTATTGGAAAATTTGATTTGGACATAAAACAAAATCAATAAGATGAAAACTCGAATTTTCTCTTCCGTTAGAAAAATATTATCCAATAGGTTCGGATGTTTCTTATTTCAAAGAAATCCGACTTATATTGGATCATGTACATCCACTTAAAGTTCAAAACGTAATAATACGAACTACCATGACGTTACGAGCTCGTTTACTATTAAATTATAAATTATACATTTAAATGCCGTTTAGTGAATGAAAACCTTAATATAATTCAATATAAATTGAATTAAACCCTTTTATATCTCCAATTCATATAAAACCGAAAATCCAATATATTCCCAAATATTTCGGAACAAATTATTATTTTGTGTACTATTCAAAATAATTGAATTCAAAGACATTTCAAATCAACGTTTAAAACCATTTTTAAATATTGAATAAAACGATTAAAAATCTAGGCCTTTGCACTAGATGACGTTGCTCCTTCCTCTGCCTTCCATTTCTTGTTGGTACATGCTGCCCCATTCAGATTCGAAGGCCTGCACTTCAAGCGATGGCATCATAAGATGGAATTCTACCTGACAATGAGAAAGGTGGTTATTGCACTAACCACCGACAAAACGCAGCTTCCATACAGACTAACAATGACGATGCATCACAAATGGCTTCCTGGACTGAACAATCAAAGTATATGCAGACCTGGATTGTGCAGGACTATCTGTACAATAATTTCGTTCTCAACGGCTTCAGCAATGACCTTTATGACTCCTACAACTCAGATGCCAAGAAAACAATGGACATTTTGGATGCGCTGAAAAAGAAGTACAACACAGAGGAGGCAGGGGCAAAGAAGTATGCAGTCAGTCGCTGCCATAAGTATCAAATGGCGGATGATAGGTCAGTAGAGATGTAGTCTCATGAGCTTCAGAAAATAGCTCACGAGATCATCTCCGAAGGTATGGCTTTAAATGAACAGTTCCAAGTTGTTGTGATTATTGACAAATTGCACCAGGATGGAAGGATTTTAAGAATGTCTTAAGGCATAAGACTAAAGAATTTTCCTTAGAGAGCTTAATCACGTGCGTCTATGTTGAAGAGGAGGCTCGCAAGAGGGACCTGAAAGAAGAAGTGCTGGTTGTCAATAACAACAACACTAAAAAGACCAAACCTACAGTTTTGAAACCTAACCATGAGTCCTTTAAGAATTAGAACCAGTATAACAAACAGAATGGGAATCCACAAGGAAACCAGAAAGGACAGCAGCGACCAACCCAAAAGAATGATTCTGGACAGTTGTTTCTATGTTATAACTATGGAAAACTAGGTCATATGGCACGAAAGTGTCGGAATAGACCAGGCCCTGCACCGTTGGCTAACCTGACTGAGAAGCCTCTTATGGCTATGATTACTGAGGTTCACCTTGTTGGTGGATCAGAGGGTTGGTAGGTAGACACTACTGCTTCTCACCATGTATGCTATGATTGTGATTTTTTCACTACATACACGACTGCTGAAGATCAGAAAGTGTTGTTGGGAGATTCTCACACCACTAAAGTTGCAAGAATTGGTAATGTGGAAATAAAGTTTACCTCTAGAAAGACAGTGATTCTAAAGATGTGATGCATGCTCCAGAGATGAGTAAGAATCTGGTTTATGGCTTTCTCCCTAATGAGTCTGGCTTTCTAAAGTTATTGGGGCTGATTTGTATACCTTAACATATAAGGGAGATTTTATGAGAGAGGGTTATGCTTGTGAGGGGATGTTTAAGTTGAATGTTGAATCTAATAAAGTGACTAGTTCTGCTTATATGTTGTGTGATTTTAATATTTGGCACTCTAGATTATGTCATGTTAATAAACGAATAATTCATAACATGAGCACCTAAATCTAAATATAAAATTTCACCTTATGAAATTTTAAAGAATTATATACCCAACGTGTCCTACTTTAGAACTTAGGAGTGTTTATCATATGTTCACATTCCAGACCCTAAGAGAATAAAATTGGCAAGTAGTATATATGAATGTGTTTTTAAAGGCTATGCCATTAATAGAAAAGCATACAAATTTTATTACCTAAGTTTGCATAATATAATTGAATCAAACGATGCTGATTTTTATGAAAAAACTCCTTTTAAATTAAGGAATAGTGAGGGCACTTTAAGTGCCTATTAGAACAGTTATTAATAAAAATTCTGAAACTGAACCCAGAAGAAGTGAAAGAGAAAGAACCGTAAAATCTTTTGGTTCAGAGTTTTGTGCTTTTACTATAAAGGAGGAGTCCTTAAACCTCCAAGAGGCCTTATCTTCTTTAGATGCCAACTTTGGGCAAGAGACTATAAATGATGAGATGGATTCTTTGTAATCTAATAAGACTTAGCACATGGTAGATTTACCCCTGGTTGTAAATCTATAGGCTGTAAATGGGTACTTTAAAAGAAACTAAAACCTGATGGCAGTGTCGATAAATATAAAGCCCTTCTAGTAGCTAAAGGTTTTAAACAAAGAGAAAATGTAGATTTCTTCGACACTTTTTCACCTGTAACTAGAATTACATCCATTTGGGTATTAATCTCACTTGTTTCTATTCGTAATTTATTAATACACCAAAGGATGTTAAAATCGCACTTTTAAATGGTGAATTAGACGAAGAAATTTATATGGACCATCCTGATGGATTTGTAGCACATGGTCAAGAACATAAAGTATGCAAATTAGATAAATTATTATATGGTTTAAAACAAGCACCTAAACAATGGCATGAAAAATTTGATAACTTATTCATTTCACATGGTTTTAAAGTTGATAAAAGTGACAAATGCATTTATTACAAATCTGAGATTGACATTTGCACTATTATATGTTTATATATGGATGATTTACTTATTTTTGGATCAAACATTCATGCCATAAACACAGTCAAATCTTTATTAAGTGCCAATTTTGATATGAAAGATCTAGGTGAGGCGAGTGTAATCCTTCCATCGGTGATCTCTCCTCCCTAGTTATCTGTTCATCTCAGACGCTTTTCTTCGTATTCTGCTTTGCTGCATTCAGTTGGTATTAAGATACTAGGTCAGAAAAGGGACTTTCTTTGGATCAATCTCATTACATTGAGAAGATACTAAATAAATACAATTACTTTGAATGTAAACCTGCATGTACACCATATGATCCCAGTGTAAAGTTATTTGAGAACACAAGGGAAGGTGTAAGACAGTCTGATTATGCGAGCATCATTGGAAGCCTTCAGTATGCCACTGATTGTACTAGACCGACATTGCCTATGTCATGGGATTATTGTGCAGGTTTACTAGTAGACCTAATATAGAGCATTGACATGCTATTGAAAGGGTCATGAGATACCTTAAATGAAGTATTAACCTTGGATTACATTATGAGAAAATTCCAGCTGTACTTGAAGGATATTCCGATGTAGACTGGAATACTTTATCTCATGATTGTAAAGCGACCAGTGGCTATATATTTAGCATCGCTGGAGGAACTGTTTCTTGGAAATCCAAGAAATAGACTATTTTGGCTCAGTCTACTATGGAGTCTGAGATGATAGCACTAGCCATTGCTAGTGAAGAAGCAGAGTATTTGAGAAATTTGATAGAAGTGATTCCCTTATGGGAAAAACCGGTTCTAGCTGTGTTGATCCATTGCGAAAGTACCGTGGCTATTTCAAAAGTTTAGAACCGTTATTATAACGGTAAGAGACCATAGATACGTCGTAAGCACAGTACTGTCAGAAAGCTACTCTCTTCATGTACTTAGAGTGGATCACATACACAGTTATGAAAATTTGACAAATCCTTTGACCAAAGGACTGTCTATAGAGGAAGTCTTAATACTTTTAAAAGAATGGGACCATTGCCCTTAGATTGTTGGGTCACATATAATATTAACTCGACCTAATGACTGGAGATCCCAAGAACTAGGTTCAATGGGTAAAAATAAGTTGTGTAGTAATAGTAGTTGAACATGCTATTGAATATAACAAGAAGCATGTATTCCTGAAGTGATTAGAGGATGAGTTGATAGAAACTCTTAATGAGATCTATAATCTATTTGGAGCAGAGAACCTACCATCAGGAGTACTCTTGATAGACTCACCTATGTGAATGTGGAAATGTGTTCGTTTCCTATGAAATTTTGGGAAAAATTTCTAGAGCATTCACTAAAGTGGGATAGACATGCATGGTCATAAATGCACAGGCTTATTTGATTGTACTGTAGAAAAGGTTATGTGTTGTATGATGTCAGGAATAGAGTTCAAGACCATGTGTCACTCTAGTAAAAACTGAATCTTATCCACTGTGCAAAAGTTCAAGTCGAAAGACACCTTTGTTTATCCACAATCTTATGTTTTTTGAAAGTGGTCGAAAATATTTTTAATAATTCAAGTGGGGGATTGTTGGAAAATGTCTTGTTTTTAATAAAGATGAATTGTTAACAAAAAATTGGAATAGGTGTACGAATGGCTTCTATATGTGAATAGTACTACGTGAGAGGATTATAGAGAAGAAGCTAGTATTTACACTTGGTTCTTAGAAGTCAATGTTGGAGCCTTAGGCTCCCAATACATGCTTTGTTGTGAGGAGGAGGCCATGCATGACCACCACACCCGCATGCGCGACCAACTGACTTGATTTAACCCGACCTAGCCCGACTCGGCTCGGTTCAGGTTCGGTCCAGGCTTGGTGGTGTAGATACTTATATTTTTGTACCAAAAACCCTTGCATTTTTAAACCATTTTATATTTGACATGGTAATTTTTGATCTGTTTTTCTGGATTAGATACGACTCTCTCCCACTACCCAGTAAAACCGTTCGTCACTCATTTTTCGTCTATATCATATTCAGTTGTAGACGAGAATAAAAAAATACCGAACAACATTTCTTCTTCCTCTGCCATTAAAAAAAATTCTTTGAAAAAAACCTAGTAGTTAATTTTTGTTCAACCATGCAAATCTGGATTGATTTGTTATGCAAGCAAATCAATTTATTGTTCGAGGCTTTTTTATTCTAGAGAAGACGGCGATACGTAAGAACTGGTTTGCACCATCGGCTAGATCGTCGAATCGCCTTCAAGAGAGCGACAAAATTTGTGACTTAGCCATTGTTTTCCAACAATTTGAAGACGATCTAAAACAATGGCTTCGACTGCAACCCTAGATGAAGCTGCTTCTTGCTCTGCCTTCCAGATCCCACTGGTGCATGCTGCCCCATTCAGATTCGAAGGCCTACAATTCAAGCGATGGTGTCAGAAGATGGAATTCTACTTGACAACGAGAAAGGTGGTTGTTGCACTGACCACCAACAAACCGCAGCTGCCAGACAGACCTAATGAAGACGACGCAGCACAATGGCTTCTTGGACTGAACAATCAAAGCAGCTACAGTCCTGGATTGATCAAGACTATTTATGCAGTAATTTCATTCTCAACGGCCTCATCAATGACCTGTACGACTACTACACCTCATATGACAAGACAACAAAGACATTTGGGAAGCGCTGAAGAAGAAGTACGACATAGGGGAGGCAGGGGAAAAGAAGTATGCAGTCAGCCACTACCTCAAGTACGAAATGACGGATGACAAGTCAGTAGAGGGGCAGTCTCATGAGATTCATAAAATAACTCATGAGATCATCTCCGAAGGTATGGCTTTAGACGAACAGTTCCAAGCTATTGTGATTATTGACAAATTGCCCCTAGAATGGAAGGATTTTAAGAATGTCTTAAGGCATAAGACTAAGGAATTTTCCTTAAAGAGCTTGATCACGTGCCTCCGTATTGAAGAGGAAGCCCGCAAGAAGGACCAGAAAGAAGAAGTGCTAGTTGTCAATAACAACAACACTAAAAAGACTGAACTCGCAGTTCTGAAACCTTACCAGAAGTCCTTTAAGAATCAGAAACGATGCAACAAACAAAATGGGAATCCGCAATGAAACAAGAAATGATAGCAGCGACCAACCCGAAAGAATGATTCTGGACAGTTGTTTCTATGTCACAACTGTGGAAATCCAGGTCATATGGCACGAAAGTGTCAGAACAAGCCAGGCTCTACACAACAGGCTAACATGAATGAGTAGCCTCTTACCGCTATGATTACTGAGATACATCTTGTTGGTGGATCAGTGGGTTAGTGGGTAGACACTAGTGCTTCTCGCTATGTATGTTATGATCGTGATATGTTCACTACATACATGGCTGTTGATGATCAGAAAGTATTGTTGGGAGATTCTCACACCATTAAAGTTGTAGGGATTGGTAATGTGGAAATAAATTTTACCTCTAGAATGGCAGTGATTCTAAAAGATGAGATTCATAATCTAGAGATGAGGAAGAATCTGGTTTCTGGCTTTCTCCTTAATAAGGCTGCCTTTACTCAAGTTATTGGGGTTGGTTTGTATACCTTAACATATAAGAGAGCTTTTGTGTGAAAAGGCTATGCTTGTGAGGGGATGTTTAAGTTGAATGTTGAGTCTAGTAAAGTGACTAGTTCTGCTTATATGTTGTGTTATTTTAGTATTTGGCACTCTCGATTATGTTAAGTTAATAAACGAATAATTCATAACATGAGCATGTTAGATATGATTCTTAAAATATCAGAATATGAACTTGATAAATAGGAATTCTGTACTCAAGATAAAATCACAAAGAAACCTCATAAACTCATTGAAAGAGTATCTGAACCCTTAGACTTGATTCATTCTGATATATGTGAGCTTGATGGCACTTTGATTAGACATGGACATCGTTATTTTATCACTTTTATTGATGACTATTCTGATTTAACCTCCGTATACCTTATGAAAAATAAAAGTGATGCATTTGACATGTTTAAAACATTCAAAACTAAAATTGAGAATCAAGCAAATAAAAAAATTAAGAGACTTTATAGTGATAGAGGAACATATTATGAATCTTATTCAATTCTGGATTTTTATAAATTACATGGTATATTACATGAAAGAACTGCACCCTATTCACCTGAAATGAACGGTAAAGATGAAGAAAAAACAGGGCCTTTATCGAATTAGTAGTTGCCATTTTATTAAATTCTGGTGCAACAAAACAATGGTGGGGGATATAATATTAACCGTATGTTATGTTTTGAATTGAATCCCTAAATCTAAGAATAAAATTTCACCTTATGAAATTTTAAAGAATTATAAACCCAATGTGTCCTACTTTAGAACTTAGAGGTGTTTAGCATATGTTTGCATTCCAGGCCCTAAGAGAATTAAATTGGCAAGTAGAGCATATAAATGTGTATTTATTGGCTACGCTATTAATAATAAAGCATACAGATTTTATGATCTAAGTACATATAATATAATTGAATCAAATGGTGCTAATTATTATGAAACAAAGTTTCCTTTTAAATTATGGAATAGTGGGGGAACTTCAAGTATGCCTATTAGAACATAACTTAAATAAAATTCTGAAACTAAACTTAGAAGAAGTAAAAGAGCAAGAATCATAAAAGATTTTGGTTTAGATTTTTGTGCTTTTACTATAGAGGAGGATCCCCTAAACCTCCAAGAGGCCTTATCTTCTTTAGATGCTGGCGTTTGGCAAGAGGTTATAATTGATGAGATGAATTCTTTAAAATCCAATAAGACTTGGCACTTGGTAGATTTACCACCTGGATGTAAATCTATAGGCTGTAAATGGGTACTTAAAGTGTAATTAAAATCTGATGGCACTGTTGATAAATATAAAGCTCGTCTAGCAGCTAAAGGTTTTAAACAAAGAGAAAATGTATATTTCTTTGACACTTTTTCACTTATAAATAGAATTACATCCATTCGGGTATTAATCTAACTTGCTTCTATTCATAATTGATTAATACACGAAATGGATGTTAAAACCGCATTTTTAAACGGTGAGTTAGACGAAGAAATTTATATGGACCAACCTGAAGGATTTGTAGTACATGATCAAGAACATAAAGTATGCAAATTAGATAAATCATTATATGGTTTAAAACAAGCACCTGAACAATGACATGAAAAATTTGATAATTTAATCATTTCACATGGTTTTAAAGTTAATGAAAGTGACAAATGCATTTATTACAAATCTAAGAATGACATTTGCACTATTATGTTTATATGTGGATGATTTATTTATTTTTGAATCAAACATTCATGCCATAAACATAGTCAAATCTTGATTAAGTGCCAATTTTGATATGCAAGATCTAGGTGAGGTGAGTGTAATCCTTGGTGTTAAGATTACTAGGTTAGAAAAGGGACTTTCTTTAGATCAATCTCATTACATTGAGAAGATACTAAAGAAATACAATTACTTTGACTATAAACCTGCATGTACACCATATGATCCCATTGTAAAGTTATTTAAGAACACTGGTAAAGGTGTAAGACAGTCTGATTATGCAAGCATCATTGGAAGCCTTCGTATGCCACTGATTATATTAGACGCGACATTGTCTATGTCGTGGGATTATTGTGCAGGATTGCCAGTAGACCTAGTATAGAGCATTGGCATGCTCTTGAAAGGGTCGTGAGATACCTTAAAAGAACTATGAACTTTGGATTACATTATGAAAAGTTTCTAGCTGTACTTGAAGGATATTCCGATGTAGACTAGAATACTTTATCCGATGATTCTAAAGCGACCAGTGGCTATATATTTAGCAGCGCTGGAGGAGCTATTTCTTGGAAGTCCAAAAAACAGACTATTTTGGCTCTGTCTACTATAGAGTCTGAAATGTAGCACTAGCCATAACTAGTGATGAATATGAGTATTTGAGAAATTTGCTAGCTGAGATTCCCTTATGGGAAAAACCGATTCCTGCTGTGTTGATCCATTGCGATAGTACCGCGGCTATTGCAAAAGTTCAAACCGTTATTATAGTAGTAAGAGACGACAGATACATCGTAAGCATAGTACTATTAGAAATCTACTCTCTTCAGGTACTGTTGGAGTGGATCACAAATGCAATGATGAAAATTTGGCAGATCCTTTGACGAAAAGACTATCTAGTGTGAAAATTCTTAATACTTTTGAAAAAATGGACCATTGCTCTTAGATTGTTGAGTTACATACAATGGTAACCCGACCTAATGACTGGAGATCCCAAGAACTAGGTTTAATGGGTAAAAACAAGTTGTGTAGTGATAGCAGTTGAACATGTTATTGAATATAACAAGAAGCATGTATTCCTGAACTGATTAGAGGATGAGTTGATAGAAACTTTTAATGAGATCTATACTCTATTTGCAGTGGAGTACCTACCTTTAGGAGTACTCTTGATAGACTCACCTATGTGAATGTGGAAATATGGCTGTTTCCTATGGAGTCTTGGGCAATACTTCTAGAGAATTTAGTAAACCGGGATAGACGTGCATGGCCATAAATGCATGGGCTTATTTGATTGCATTATAGAAAAGGTTGTGTGTGGTATGATGTCAGGAATAGAATTCAAAACCATGTGTCACTCTAGTAAAAACTGAATCTTATCTACCATGCAAAGGATCAAGTGGAAGACACCTTTGTTTATGAACAATCTTATGTTTTTTGAAACTGCTCGAAAACATTTCTAAAGATTCAAGTGGGGGATTGTTGGAAAAATTTCTTGTCTTTTATAAAGATGAATTGTTAACAAAAAATTAGAATAGGTGTACGAATGGCTCCTATATGTGAATAGTCCCACATGAGATGATTATAGAGAAGAAGCAAGTATTTACACTTGGTTCTTAGAAGTCATATTAGGGCCTTGGGCTCCTAATACATGCTTTGTTTTGAGGAGGGAGGCCATGCATGACCACAACACACGAGCGTGTGACCGACTGACTCAACCCGACCCGGCCCGGCTCGGTTCGATTTGTTTTAGGTTCGGATTCGGGCTGGGCTTGGTGGTGTAGACACTTTTACTTTTGAACCAAAAAACCTTGCATTTTCTAAAACGTTTTTATTTGACACGGTAAAATTTTTGATCCATTTTTCTTGATTAGATACGACTCTCTCCCACTACCCAGTAAAACCGTTTGGTACTCATTTTCCGTCTATATCATCTTCAGTTGTAGACAGGAATAAAAAAATGCTGAACAACATTACTACTTCCTCTACCATTAAAAAAATCTTAAAAAAAATCAAGTAGTTAATTTTTGTTCGATCGTGCAAATCTGGATTGATTTGTTGTGCAAGCAAATCAATTATTCTTTGAGGCTATTTTATCCTAGAGGCGGCGACGATACGTAAGAACTGGTTTGCATCATCGGACAGATCGCTGAATCGTCTACAAGGGAGTGATAAAGTCTGTGACTCGGCCGTTGTTTTCCAATAATTTAAAGACGATCTGAAACAACGGCTTCGATTGCAAACTTAAATGACGTTGCTCCTTCCTCTGCCTTCCATATTCCGCTGGTACATGCTGCCCCATTCAAATTTGAAGGCCTGCACTTCAAGCGATGGCGTCAAAAGATAGATTTTTACCTAATAATGAGAAAGGTGGATGCTGCACTGACCATCGACAAACTGCAACTGCCAAACAGACCTAACGAAGATGATGCAGCGCAGATGGCTTCCTAGATTAAACAATCAAAACAGCTACAGATCTAGATTGATCAGGATCATCTGTGCAAGAATTTCATTCTCAACGGCCCCATCGATGACCTGTACGACTACTACAACTCAGATGACAAGACATCAAAGGACATTTGGGAAGCACTGAAGAAGAAGTACATCACAGAGGAGGCAGGGGCAAAGAAGTATGCAGTCAGCCGCTACCTCAAGTGCCAAATGAAGGATAACAGGCCAGTAGAGATGCAGTCTCATGAGCTTCAGAAAATAGCTCACGAGATCATCTCCAAAGGTACGGCTTTAGACGAACAGCTCCAAATTGTTGTGATTATTGACATATTGCCCCCAGGATGTAAGGATTTTAAGAATGTCTTAAGGCATAAGGCTAAGGAATTTTCCTTATAGAGCTTGATCACATGCCTCCATATTGAAGAGGAAGCTCGCAAGCAGGACCAGAAAGAAGAAGTGCTAGTTGTCAATAATAACAGCATTAAAAGGACCAAACTCACAGTTTTGAAACCTAACCAGAAGTCTTTTAAGAATAAGAACCGGCATAACTAACAGAATGGGAATCCACAAGGAAACCAGAAAGGACAGTAGTGAACAACCCAAAAGAATTATTCTGAACAGTTGTTTCTATGTTACAACTGTGGAAAACCAGGTCATATGACACGAAAGTGTCGGAACAAGCTAGGTCATCCACCGCATGCTAACCTTACTGAGGAGCCTCTTATGGCTATGATTACTGAGATTCACCTTATTGGTGGATCATAGGGTTGGTGGGTAGACACTGGTGCTTCTCTCTATGTCTTCTATGAACGTGATATGTTCACTGCATACACAGTTGCTGATGATCATAAAGTGGTGTTGGGAGATTCTCACACCACTAAATTTGCAGGGTTTGGTAATATAGAAATAAAGTTTACCTATGGAAAGACAGTGACTCTAAAAGGTGTGATGCATACTCCACAGATGAGGAAGAATCTAGTTTCTGTCTTTCTCCTTAATACGGTTGGCTTTACTTAAGTTATTAGGGTTGATTTGCATACCTTAACATATAAGGGAGCTTTTGTGGGGAAGGGTTATGCTTGTGAGAGAATGTTTAAGTTGAATGTATAATCTAATAAAGTGACTAGTTTTGCTTATATGTTGTGTGATTTTAGTATTTGACTCTCTAGATTATGTCATGTTAATAAACGAATAATTCATAACATGAGCACCTTAGATATGATTCCTAAAATGTAAGAATCTATACTAGATAAATGTGAATTCTGTACTCAAACTAAAATCACAAAGAAACCCCATAAATATGTTGAAAGGGTATCTAAACCCTTAGACTTAATTCATTCTGATATATGTGAGCTTGATGGCACTTTGACTAGAAATGGACATCATTATTTTTCACTTTTATTGATGACTGTTCTGATTTCACCTACGTATACCTTATGTAAAATAAAGTGATGCATTTGCCATGTTTGAAACATTCAAAACTAAAATTGAGAATCAAGTAAATAAGAAAATTAAGAAACTTCGTAGTGATAAAGGAATAGAATATGAATCTACTTCAATTCTGGATTTTTATAAATTACATAGTATAGTACATGAGAGAACTGCACCCTATTCACCAGCTGGAAAAAATAGGACCTTTACCGAATTAGTAGTTGCCATTTTATTAAATTCCGGTGCAACAAAACATTGGTGGAGGGATATATTAACTGTATGTTATGTTTTGAATAGGATCTCCAAATCTAAGAATAAAATTTCACCTTATGAAAATTTAAAGAAATATAAACCCAATATGTCCTACTTTAGAACTTGGGGGTGTTTAGCATATGTTCGCGTTCCAAACCCTAAGAGAATAAAATTGGCAAGCAGAGCACATAAATGTGTATTTATAGGCTTATCTATTAATTACAAAGCATACAGATTTTATGACCTAAGTACGCATAATATAATTGAATCAAATGATGCTGATTTTTATGAAACAAAAATTCCTTTTAAATTATGGAATAGTAGGGGAACTTCAAGTATGCCTATTAGAACATAACTTAATGAAAATTCTGAAACTAAACCTATAAGAAGTAAAAGAGCAACAACCATAAAAGATTTTGGTTTAGATTTTTGTGCTTTTACTATAGAGGAGGATCCCTTATACCTCCAAGATGCCTTATCTTCTTTAGATGCCGACTTTTGGCAAGAGGCTATAAATGATGAGATGGATTCTTTGAAATCCAATAAGATTTGGCACTTGGCAGATTTACCCTTGGTTGTAAATCTATAAGCTATAAATGGGTACTTTAAAAGAAATTAAAACCTGATGGCACTACTGATAAATATAAAGCTCAAATAGTAGCTAAAGGTTTTAAACAAAGAGAAAATATAGATTACTTCGACACTTTTTCATCTGTAATTAGAATTACATCCATTCGGGTATTAATCTCAATTACTTCTATTCGTAATTTATTAATGCACCAAATGGATGTTCAAAACGCATTTTTAAACGGTGAATTAGACGAAGAAATTTATATGGACCAGCTTGAAGGATTTGTAGTATATGGTCAAGAACATAAAGTATGCAAATTAGATAAATCATTATATGGTTTGAAACAAGCACCTAGACAGTGGCATGAAAAAAATGATAACTTAATCATTTCACATGGTTTTAAAGTTAATGAAAGTGATAAATGCATTTATTACAAATCTAACAATGACATTTGCACTATTATATGTTTATATATGGATGATTTACTTATTTTTGGATCAAACATTCATGCCATAAACACAGTCAAATCTATATTAAGTGCCAATTTTGATATGAAAGATCTGGGTGAGGCTAGTGTAATTCTTGGTATTAAGATTACTAGGTCAGAGAAGGGACTTTCTTTGGATCAGTCTCATTACATAGAGAAGACACTAAAGAAATACAATTACTTTGACTGTAAACCTGCATGTACACCATATGATCCTAGTGTAAAGTTATTTAAGAACACTGGTGAAGGTGTAAGACAGTCTGATTATGCGAGCATCATTGGCAGCCTTTGGTTTGCCACTGATTGTACTAGACTCGACATTGCCTATGTCATGGGATTATTGTGCAGGTTCACCAGTAGATAGCATAGAGCATTGCCTTTCTATTGAAAGGGTCATGAGATACCTTAAACGAACTACGAACCTTGGATTACATGATTAAAAGTTCCAGCTATACTTGAAGGATATTTCGATGCAGATTGGAATACTTTATCTGATGATTCTAAAGTGACCAGAGGCTATATATTTAGCATCGCTGGAGGAGATGGTTCTTGAAAATCCAAGAAACAGACTATTTTGGCTCAGTCTACTATAGAGTCTAAGATGATAGCACTAGCCACAACTAGTGAGGAAGCAGATTACTTGAAAAATGTGCTAGCTGAGATTCTCTTATGGGAAAAATCGATTCCGGCTGTGTTGATCCATTGTGATAGTACAATGGATATTGCAAAAGTTCAGATCGTTGTTATAATGGTACAAGACGACAGATACATCGTAAGCACAATACTATTAGAGAGCTACTCTCTTCATGTACTGTTAGAGTGGATCACATACGCAGTGATGAAAATTTGGCAGATCCTTTGACGAAAGGACTATCTAGTGAGAAAGTCCTTAATACTTCTAAATAATGGAACAATTTCCCTTAGATTGTTGAGTCACGCACAATGGTAACTCGACCTAATGACCGGAGATACCAAGAACTAGTTTCAATGGGTAAAAACAAGTTGCTAGTGATAGTAGTTGAGCGTTATATTTAGTGTAACAAGAAAAATGTATTCCTGAAGTGATTAGAGGATGGGTTGATAGAAACTCTTATTGAGATCTATACTCTATTAGTAGTGGAGTGCCTACCTTCAGGAGTACTCTTGATAAACTTACCTATGTGAATGTGAAAATGTGGCAGTTTCCTACGGAGTTTTGGGCGAAACTTCTAGAGCATTCACTAAATTGGGATAGGTGTGCATGGTCATAAATGCACGGGCTTATTTTATTGAACTATAGAAAAGGTTGTGTGTGGTATGATGTCAGGAATAGAGTTCAAGACCACGTGTCGCTCTAGTAAAAACCGAATCTTATCCACTATGCAAAGGTTCAAGTCAGAAGACACCTTTGTTTATGCATAATCTTATGATTTTGAAACTGCTCGAAAATATTTTTAAAAATTCAAGTGGGGGATTGTTGGAAAAATGTCTTGTTTTTTATGAAGATGAATTGTTAAAAAAAAATTGGAATAAGCGTACGAATGGCCCTTATATGTGAGTAGTCCCATATGAGGGGATTATAGAGAAGAAACAAGTATTTATACTTGGTTTTTAGAAGTCATATTGGGGCCTTGGGCTCCCAATACATGCTTTGTTGTGAGGAGAGAGGCTATGCATGACCACAAAACACGTGCACGATTGACCGACTCGACCCGACCTGGCTTGGCTCAGTTCGGTCCGGTTTTGGGCTGGGCTTAGTGGTGTAGACACTTATATTTTTGGACCCATAAACCTTGTATTTTCTGAACCGATTTTTATTTAGCAGGGTAAACTTTTTGATCTGTTTTTTCTGGACTAGATACAACTCACTCCCATGACCCAATAAAATCGTCCGACACTCATTTTCCGTCTATTCATCTTCAGTTGTAGACAGGAATAAAATAATACTGAACAACATTTCTTCTTCCTCTGCCATTAAAAAAAATTCTCAAAAAAAAAACGAGCAGTTATTTTTATTCGACAGTGCAAATCTGTATGTATTTGTCATGCAAGCAAATCAATTATTCTTTGAGGCTATTTTATCCTAGAGGCGGCGAGGATGCGTAAGAACTGGTTTGCACCGTCGGCTAGATCACTGAATCATCTTCCAGAGAGCGACAAAGTCCGTGACTCAGCCATTGTTTTCCAACATAAATAATAAATATAAATTATTACCTCTTAAGGAATTCAATTCGGAGATGACTGCTATCTAGGTTTAAGGATGACTTGAGACAGATTACGCAATGTCGGATTTCAAAGATGCCAATGACAATGGTAACTAGATTTCACAATTTGGATCTCTGAAGATTATGATAACAACAATTTGAGGTCCAAATCAAATTGCCTGATCTAGATTTTGCATATGAATATGAAGTGTCTACACCACTAAGCAACGGTAAAAAACCGTTGTAAAATACATTCATATGCACAGTGGAAAACCGTTGTAAAATACATTCATATGAATATAAACCTTGTCCTTTGTTTGAAATATATTCATATGCACAGTGGAAAACCGTTGTAAAATACATTTTACAACGGTGGGACAACCGTCATGTATTAAGAAGTTGTAATGGACTAAAATCTTTTACAACTTTTTTGCACTGTTGCAACACTGTTGTAATATGTATATTTTACAACTTTTTTACACCGTTGCAATAGACTAAAAAAATTTTACAACTGTTTTGCACCGTTGCAACACTGTTGTGATACGTATATTTTACAACTATTTTCCACCATTGTAATAAACTTTATTACAACAGTTATGCACCGTTGTAATAATATCTAATACAACTGTTATGCACCGTTGTGATTGACAGTTGCATTTAAAAAAAAATAGACATCTTTTGCAACTGAAATGAACAATACACTAAATATAGCAATACTCCATAAGCAAATAAGATATTACAGTTATTTGCAAATTAATTTATTAAAATACTCAAATTTCAGTATTACAAACAATAAGTTTTAGAAAAGATTTCGCGCATTATTACATACTTAACCGTTACAAAGCAACTTAGTACAAGCACAAGTTATCCACAAAAATATTGCATATCCTACAGGAGTACACTAGTCGAAGACAACGAAATCTTTACGCCATTTATCTTTTTGGTGCAAGTTCGCTGCAATGATCTAAAACCTGTTGCATAAGAATTCGTTAGTTGTTAGAAAAAAGAACAAAAAGTGTTTTTTTAAGCTGACAATACTAAACTTAATACCATCAAACATAACTAGTATTCTATACACAAGCTACAACACACACACTAAAAACTTTGATTCCACAATCCTACATATCAAATACCCATTATATGCAAGAAACTTAGCAAATATATTTCAAACAAAGGATTGTGCATATGAATATGAAGTTCAGTAGTACAATATTTCACACTCTTCGTATTCAGTTTAAACCTCAAACCATTATTCAAGAAAAAAGGTTCCTGACATGTTTGCAAAAGTACCATCGATTTTGTCAAACAGAGTCTACATCTTCAATACAGCCATAATCAGAACCTTCAGCTCTATTATTTTTCATTCTTGATCAACAATTAAAAATAATAATACAATACATAAGTCATAAAGATAGACATTTTATAAATGCATTTGCATGTTATTATTAAGTTATAAGCATAACCTTTTTATATGAGAGTGTATTTAGTATTTAGGGAAAATACAATTTATTAATTGATATCTTTACAGAGTTCACTGAAAAAATGCGTACCACATCAAATTAAATGAGTACAGGAAAAAGTCTTAAGTCATTCAGATAAGCAGTACGTACCTCCACCACACTCGGATCTGTTGATCATTCTACATCAGCACGTGCCTGCTAATATTACGGTGGCAATATTTAACACAAATAAACTAGTGTAATACTTCATCCAACATAACCAGCTTTGCTCAGAACTATTGCTAGAAATAAGGGAGATTAAACAAGAGAAAAGCATATAGTGGTAGATTAATATCAGGTTATTTAGGATAAGTTACATGTTTAAAAATGTCTAAATGTACGAAAAAAGTTGTGAATATGATATTACAGATATTGCATCAGCTACCTAATAGGCGAATCCAAATCGAATGCTAATATCCACTCTCATACAGAGAACAAATCACATGATTATATGCTCTTCAGTGTGAGTGCAGATAAAGCCCAGCATTCTCTAACCAAGATCAAAAAATAACAAACCATTTTTTTATTAGTGCATATTAGCAAAAAGAACTAAATCTGAAACCTAAGCTAATACAACAACAGGTGCCAAAATATAAATCAAGGCCAAAACAAACTTAGTTAGATTCCAAAACAGAGACCTTATCACCAAAGCATTTGATAGGGCTAGTGTAAAATACTCCTTACCCCCACAAAAGCAAAATTGAACGCCAGAAGCAAACACCCAACTTCAGTGGTAGCCTAAACAACCACGCAGCCCCATTCAATAGATGAACAACCTAAACCAAAAAACAAACACATCAAACCACCATAAACAGAAATGAAACCAAATCCGACTCCTAGCTTGGTCGAGCTACATCGATCTAAAACAAGAACCAAGACTCAAGAGGTCATTGTGAATACAGGGTGGCACACATGGAGAGGTATGGGAAAGCTACTAAGTGGACTCGAGCAGTTGGATCTGAAATAGCAGAATGATTGAAAGAGGATGGAGAATTTGAGCAAGTGGAAGAAAAATGCGGAGCTATGTTGGAGAAACCGAGAAAATTGGGCACCTAGATAAATAAGATGGTGGAGGCGAAAAGCTTGGGTAAGAGAAAAAACGCTGATGCTTTGGTCGAGATGTGTTTTGCTCCTGAATGACATTGTGTGGTTTGCAAAGATTCTGTCTGAATGTAATTTTGGATTTACGGTGGTGGGAATTTACTGTGGTGTAATTTGGAAATTAGGGTTGCACAGAAGAAGATAAGAGGGAATTGAAAATTAAAACGAAACGAGCTGGCAGGAAATGAAATTTTGGAAGGAAGAGGAGCGGGAAGCTAAGTAACGCTGTTACCCTTAATTATTTTATGGAAAGCGTGTAAGCAACGAAATATTAGGGAAAAGAAATTTTCTAAATTCAAGGAAAGCGTCTAAGTTCACTTTCTATTAATTATTTTAATTAGCATCTAAATTCACTTTCTATCAATTATTTTATTTAGCAGTGGTTATTGATGATTATTTGTTAATTATCAATCATTAATTAAATATTCAATATTTATCTATTTATTATTAATTTCAACAATGGCAGACGAAAGTTTTAAAATTTAAATAGGTGTGTGTGGAAATTTTTTGGTGTTGGAGCCAGAATTTTCAACAATGGCGCAAAATTTTTAAGATTTGGTGAAATTTGTTTGAAAGTGGTTTAATATGATAACGTAATTAAATACTATTTTTAGGATATATCATTTTGAAATCCATTTAATATGGTAAGTTAAATGATATATAATAACTACTAATTAATTTATGATTTTCCTTTTCTATATTTTTCTTTAAAAATTATATTAAAACATTATATAAAATTAGATTGAAATTTTTTGTTACAATATTAAATATTACCTTTTAATTAACTAATATTACTTCTTAATTATTAATTATTAATTATCACTTCTTATTAGTAATTCTAAAATTTTAAATAATCGTTTTTAATTTCAAATTATTACTTTATTATTAATATTAGTTATTGCATGTTTTCAAATTAATTATTATTAGATAGTAATGATTAATTATTAATAATTTTATAATTGTTTAATAATTGACTATTAAGTATTGTTATTTAATAATTATAATTATCAATGTACTATTTAAATAGAAAAAGGAAAATATCACCTATTGCAACATATGCATTTTTTACAAGTGGCAAGGAAGAAATGTTGTTAATTATATTAAAATATAGTCATATATTACAACAATCAAAAAATAAAAGTTGTGATAGGCCTTTATTACAACTGTCAAAATAACACAGTTGTTAAAAATAAGTTTATTACAACTTTTCTGGAAAAAAGTTGTAAAAAACATATATTACAATGGTGTTTTTACCACCGTTTTTTTTAGAGCAAACGGATATGTAGCACGAGACTACACAGCCGATTATATAATAGATAATAGTAATTTTCCAACTGACATACCCAGTTGGTGGTCCAAAAAAAAGTCCAGTCTAACCCCTTGGGCAATACAACATCAAACATATAAGACTTAGTTACTTAGCATGTTTAATTATACATAGATAATATCCAATACTAAAGAAACACCATAAACCATCACACAAGTTCTCTGCTGGAAGCTGGGTCATTGCTATCAACCGAGTCAGATGAGGAGGAGGCCTGAGGCAAAGCAAATCTGAAAGCTGCAGCATGACTGCCACCAGAACCTGTCCATGTAGTAAAAATATGGATAATGCGATGACATATATTTGTAGTCGAGCTAACATTATTTCTAAAAATCCTTGCATTTCTTTCTTTCCACACACACCTACTATAAACAACAAGGAAAGCATCTACTAGCGTGTTAGGAGGTGAGAATTCCCAGTGATCGAAAAAGGAGGAGATGTCAGGGATGAAACCAAGTAAGAAAGAACTTGAAGCAGCCCAAATAGGGTAGGTGCATTCGTAGACAAAAAAAAGGTGGTGGATGGTTTCTGCATGCATATTACAGAAAGCACAGTTGGGATCAGATGCAATGTTACATCTGAACAGCTTCTCTCTAGTATTGATCTTCTCGTGAATCAAACACCATTGAAAGAAGAGGATTCTTGGAGCCAGTTTGCATTTCCACAATCTTTTGAACTTGAACCTTCTTCCAGAGAAATTCAGAAAATTGTAGCAAGAGGATACTGAGAAACCTCTAGATGGGGATAATGTCCAAACAAAGTGATCAATCCTCTCATTGAGCCGAGTTTTGCGCAGGATTACAAAGATATTCAGCAATTGTGAGAGAGTATTCCAATCAAATAGTGTACCTGGAACTAAACTTGTATGACCATTGTTAAATGCATCAACTACAGTAAGCATAGAATGAGTTTGAATAGAAAAGAGGGAAGAAAAAGAAGAAGATAGAGGTACCTGACCATGCCAAATGTCGTGCCAAAAAAGACAGGATGAACCACCCCCCAAGGAGACATGAAACAAAGATTTGATACGAGGGAGACAAGAAAGAACACCATGTAGAAAGGGAGAAGTTCTCAAGGAAGGATGATGATGAAGAACAAGGTGAGCGTTAGAAGAAAAATGGTATGCTAAAATCCAGTTTCTCCAAATGAAATCGCCTGGACAAAGAAGTCTCCAGATCCATTTAGCAAGTAAAGCAGTATTAAAATGGTGTAGGTCTAGAACACCAAGACCCCCCTGATCAGTTTGTAGGCAAACAGTCCTCCAATTGATCAACTTCTTTATTTTATGGCCATTCCAGAGAAAGGAGCTTCTTATTGAATCAATCTTGCTAATTACCCATTTACGGAGTTTGTGGAAAGACATCCAGTAAGTGGGGATAGAAGAAAGTACAGATTTGACTAAGATTACACGCCCCATGGATGATAAAGAGTTTGCCTTCCATGCTGCTAGCCTTGATTCAAGCTTGTTAATAAGAGGAAACCAATCATTTTTGCGTAGTTTAGAGGGTCTAAGAGTTAAACCAAGGTAGGTCATTGGGAATTTAGCAACTTTGCAGTTAAGAGTAGAAGAAATCATGACTCCAAGGTGATCAGAGTTGCCAAGCATATAGATGACACTTTTGTTGAAATTAATGGAGAGGCCGGAAACAAGTTCAAAGACATACAACAAGATTTTGAGGCATTGAATATGGAGAGGTTCAGGAGAAGAGAAGATTATAGTGTCATCAGCAAATTGTAAGTTGTTAATGCATATGGAAGTGTTTGGGAGAGAAATGCCAGCAATAAAGCCATTATCAGAAGCTTTTTTAACCATTTGGTTAAAAACATCAGCAACAAGTACAAAGATCAAGGGGGAGAGAGGATCCCCTTGTCTTAGGCCTCGTTTGGATTTGAAGAGATTACCCGAGACACCATTTACAGAAACAGATGAACAACTTGAGCCAATAATATTTTCTATCCATGCGCACCATCTTTCAGAAAATCCTCTATGTTTTAAAACCTCCATAATGAATGACCAATTAACCGAGTCGAATGCTTTAGAAAAATCCAATTTGAGTAAGACACCAGGAGTAGAAGTATAATGACAAAAAGAGATTACTTCCTGTGTAGCAGTGATGCAGTCTTGGATGTTTCTCCCCAGTATGAAAGCAGATTGTTCAGATCCAACAAGAGAGGCGATGACAGATTGAAGACGATTAGCCAAAACCTTTGTGATAATTTTAAAAGTGGTGTTGAGAAGACTAATGGGTCTGAAGGATGACAGCGTGTTAGCTCCAGAAGTTTTTGGAATGAGGATGATATTAGCATAATTGATTCTGGCGATAGAATGGGGATCATTGTAAAATTCATTACACATATCAATAATGTCAGATTTGACCAGGGCCCAAAAGTGTTTAAAGAAAACTGGGCCAAAGCCATCAGGCCCAGGGGCTTTGTCGTCCGCCATGTCTTTCAGTGCAACCCAAATCTCAGATTCAGAGAATGGATGATCAATGTGAATAGGCGAAGGATTGGGATATAAGTGATTCCAATCGATATCAGGAGGTGCAGTGTGGGATTGACCAAGAATAGATCGAAGGTAGTTAGAAAAAAGGAAAAGAATATCCTTTTGATCAGTGTATGAGTGATCACCATCCACAATTTCAGATATGAAAGTAGATCTACGCCTTCCGTTAGCCATCCTATGAAAATAAGAAGTGTTTCTGTCACCTTCCTCCAACCATTTAGCTTTGGATCTTTGTTTCCACCCAATTTCTTCTTGTTTCATCAATCTATCCAGCTCAGTTTCCAATGAACGCAAGTTATTATATTCCGACTCAAGTAGGGGGCGTTGTTCTTCTAAAATATTGATGTCAATGATATCATTTTGAATAGAAGAAATACGAGAACGAATAGAACCCCATATATTTCTAGCCCATGGTTTGATGATCTTCCTAAGAGCTCTTAGTTTCAATACAATCCTATGAGTAGCCGAATCCGCCACAAAGTTCTGATTCCAAATGGAATGAACAAATTCATCAAAAGAAGGCTTGAGTAACCACAGTCTTTCAAATCTAAACGGGCTCTTGTTGCAAATAGAGATGTCAGAATTGAGCAATATAGGGCAGTGGTCTGATATAATAGAAGCTAAACCATACACAACAGACATGGGGAAAAGTTCATCCCATGCGCCATTATATAGAAAACGATCTAGTTTAGCTAACGATGGATCCGGTCTACGATTTGACCAAGTGAAGGAGCGGTTACTTATTGGTGGTTCAATAAGAGAGCAGTCAAAAATGAAGGAATTGAAGTCTTCACTATCATGAGATAAGTTGCCTGAATTTCTATCATAGCTGAATCTAGTAGTGTTGAAATCCCCCCCCCCCCCCACAATAACCCATGGGCCATTAAATTGTGCTGCAAGTGTACAACAGTCAGACCAGAGGAGTGAACGATCATGAAGAGAGATCACCCAATTCAGATTTCGGAGATGCCACTGTTGAAGATGGAGGCTCGGTTACACAAATCGGATTTCTAAAGTTGACGATAACGAGGTGATAAAATAGAAAAAAGAATATTTTTTTGGGAAGGAAGTGATAAAGCGATTCATGCTTTTTTCAATTCCCACACAAAGCATGGTTTCCCGCGTGACTTTTCGTTGAATAGCATTATACAAATGAAATAGCGTTGAAACACTGGTCTGTAGATAATGTGCCAAATATAATGTGCGGCAACTCGGTATGTTTATGCTATGGAATCCTCCTTTTGTTGTAGTGATTTCTATTATAATCGCTTTTCCTCCTTCGTCTTTGTAAGGAATTTTCTGCTTGCATGTTCTCAGCATTTTCACACTCCTGGTCACTCCAGTCATGAAGTACCCACTACATAGAAGGGAAAAATAAAAAATTATCAAACAAATTTAAAAAGCACTGCAGTGTTATACCTTACTTTAAATAAAGCTGCATCTGCATTGGAATATATCTCCGTTAACAAACTGAATAGTCCCATTATCCTTCAAATCCTTTATCGCATGTGCCAATTTTCCTGCTCTACCTCCAACATAGACCAATGAGTCAAGTCCCATAAAAAAATTCCTTGCAGTCATGGTGTTCGATTCTTTTTCCAGCATTTTTCATTTCTTTTAAGTAGTCATGATGTGTTGTTTGAGTTATAAGCCAATTTATAGTGATGGACATGTGAGACAAGCGTGATATGAGTTTTTGCTATGTACAAGCATTTTCTTATATTGATCATTGCTGTTGAGGAGTTTAGAATTTCTATTGTTAGATTTTCCTAACCAAAAACACTGATTTTTCTGCATCATGCAGTCATAGATAAATCTATGATTTCCAACATATAATCCTGTAAAGACGTTGTAGTGGTGTTAGAAAACAATACTGATGTTTGAATAGTCCTATCACATCATACACATGAATTTTCATCAAGCTGAAATATTTAAACTGAACTTATGAACCATCATCAGGCTGAAATATTTAAAATGGAACTACGTTAATATAACAACAAAGAATCTTCAATTTCATCATTATATGGCTAGTTTAATTACCCAATCAAACTAACAAAGAAATTCAAAATCAAATATTGGCAGTTATGATCGCATAACGGAAGCAAACATTTGTAAAGTAAAAATATAAATGCATACTAAAACTTGAGCTTGTGATATTTTTTTTTCTAAAGATACATGTGGTACCTAGAAAACTATCATGTAAATAATGCAAAGCAACAACTGTACCTCATTTCAAAACTTACCAATGGAAATCTTTTTTTTTTAATATAAACTGATATGTGTATCAAGACATGCATTCTCCATAACATTTCCATTGTCAACATTATTATAATTCTCAATCTGTAGAATTCCATAAGAAATTGAGTTATCAATTTGGTACTAATGCCATGTGTTATGGTCATACTTCCAACCAGGATATGAGTTTTCCCAATTTTCCAACTCATTTGAATCATTAGTACCCACTCCTCTTCCGCAGTATTGTGTACTATAAAGCTCTCCATTGTGTTGGTTTTCAACTAATTTTCTCGACATTGAGCATTGTCATTTACAGCTACATTCTGCTTACTATCAGTCGTTATATTCCAATATTGAATTCCTTTTGTATCACCAACCGAATCATTAGAAATAACAACGTTATCAAGCCATCTGCATTTTTATTTAGAAAATCCAAATTAAATTCAAATCAACATTGTTTAAATTAAAAGAGCTCCGAGAATGGAGTTTTGATGACAACCACCTTATTTCAATATTAATTGATTATAAAATATATACTAACATATCTATTTAGAATATATATATATACACATATATGCAGGAGTTGTATACAGGAATTAAAACTGAAGACTGTACAGTTTTCAAGAGATTCAAAATTCAAAGAAGATTCAAGACTGATGAGTAATCAAGAAATCAAGAGTTTAAGATAAATATAGTAATAGAGTCTAGTGTATATGTGAGACCCTGAAGAGCACTTCAGGTTCAAATTCAAATTCTTATTTTCAAATTTCAACATCGGTATTTCAAAATTCAAATTCTAATTTTAATTAGTTTTTCTATCTTACCTATTGATTTTAAATTTAAGTTCCAAAAGTTTATAAGTTTATATATTTACGCAGTTATATACTTGTACTTTTATATTTATATAGTTCTAAACTTTATAGTTTGTTAAATATGTTTATATAGTTTATATTTATAATTTCATATGATTTTCTACTTTATAATATTTATTTATATCACTATGTTTTAATTCAAGAATTTCTAGAATTATATATATATATATTAAAACACTTAAAAAATATTCAAATTTTCTAACACATATGTCGACATACAACTGTCATATTTTCTGTTTTGAAAGGAAATGTCTTTTCACCATTTGTAACGTTCGATAAGCGTTGAAACCTTCCAAATCTTATAAATAGGGGTTGATTTTGAAAATTTTAATTATTTGTAACGACCCGGGTTTTCACGATCCTGAATAACCGACATAAACTCAATGTCGACTATTCAAGCAACGGAAATACCGGATAATCCATGAAAGAAATTAGCGGGTGAGAATAGATAAGATAGAAGCTTAGAATAGAAGAAGAAGAACATTCAACATCAAAGTAAACACGGATCTCATAGCGGAACAAATAAATATATTTCATAACATAACTTTGAAATAAAACAGTATGTGTATACTATACCATTATTAGAGTATAACACTTACAACACAGCGGAAATAACAATCTATATAATCCTGAAGCCTCCTGCTCCAGCTCTTCACGTGTCTGAAAAATCCCGACTACTTGACTGCTCGTACAAAATTGGGCACCCAAGAGTTTAGGGAAAACAAAACAAAATAAACTCCGGGTCAGTCATGTGACTGGTGTGAGTAAACTCAAATCATTTGTTTAACTTTTCAAAAATCCTTTTAAAACAAAGGATAATAGTAAGACCGATCCACACATAAACACGGATGGTTTTTTCCTTATGATAACCCAAAATATTTTTCTAAAACAATACTTGTCTAATATTATAATAATGTCTAGATTAAGTAAATAAAAATCTAGCAGAAACGCTTTCATCTCACGTTCTACATATATAATATACAATCAAAACTGCAGGCTCTTATTGGGTAATTGATTTCTAACTATGACAAGGTATGGAACCACCTTCCGATCAATGTACTCTAGAAGCGATACACTGGAGTTCAATAAGAACATTGTGTAACTCGGCCGTACATGTACGGCCATTCATTTCTCTTGAATGTTCTGAATATATTATCACCTTATGGTTGGTATACCAACATAACCGTTCCCGGGAGATACAGAAGCGAAAGAAGTAACAAATATGAATATTCTCTAGATGGTGACAATATACCCTAATTGGGTGCGGCCCACTTAGCCATGCTGCCTGCCTGATTTCTGTCATTTCCTAGTTGATGAGGTAGGAGGTCATAACGTATCTTTTAACAGATCACTCCTTCATTTACTTTGAATGCCACATTGTCATACCCATCAAATCACAAATTGATTCCCCTAAAAATATCACAGGTATAAGCTAAGAGAAACGAATTCCTCCGCCACCAACGTAAATACATTTGAAACGATCAACTTACGGGATCTACCAGACATACTCTGTCAGACATTCGTCCATTCAAGTTGTCCTAGGACCGGACAATCCGAAGGAATTATTCTGTAAATCCATCTTAGGCAATTTCTACCTAGGATTTACTGAACAGCCCTTGCATAACTCCGTCTTCAATTATCTTCATTATATTTGATTCGCAACGCTAATGCCATACGGAGTGGTTTTCAAATAATATATTGTTACATCCCGCTACATAGCGTTTTGACTATGACAACTATACATTAACGTACATATTATTATCTAACCTTGTTTTGCAGGAAGCCATTTGACAAATAGATTCAAGAACACAATAAACGAAGAATAAATACGTTATAAAGGTCTGTTAGTCTTAGATATTAATGTTAAAGTCTTCCTTGATGATCACACACACACATTTTATATGTATATAGCTGTTCTTATATAAATCAAGCAAGGAATAGTCTGATAACAGAAAACAGACGTCTGGTCTGAAAATTTCAGACGTCTATTTGCTGAAACAGATTGTTTTCAAAAGACAATATTCAGGCGTCTGTTTTATATATTTCAGATGTCTGAATTTAGTCAGAAACGTACTGTTTCCTTTCGGCTTTAAAATTCAAACTATAAACAGACATCTAAAAATTATTCTCAGACATCTGGTTCTGAAAGGTTGCAACTTTTATGAAGAGTCACAACCATTTTTCTTCATCAAAACCTTTCGTGATCTGTTGTATCTTTTTATATATTATGAATAGAGGGTTGTTTAATTGTTTCAACTACCAATTTCTTACTTTAATTCTATCTTATATTCTCAAAGCTCTTTGAATTCATGATCAATTGTATCTATTTATATATTATGAATAGAGGGTTGATTAATTGTTTCAATTACCAATTTCTTACTTTAATTCTATCTTATATTCTCAAAGCTCTCTGAATTCTAAAAACTATCTACTTTCATATTTGAGACCTTTTAACTTCCATATTCCTTCACGTACTTCACAATTATCATCAAGGAAAGGCTATAGGAAGGGTGTTGTGATAACCCGGAAATTCCCACCCTCTGAATCGACCATAAACCACACAGGTCTGAACCAAAGAATGGAAATCTGCGGATACATCAACTTTGGGCATACAACACATCAGAACAAATACAGAAGACTTATATAACATCATAATAAATGTTACATCAGAGTACAGAATATATATCAGAGTACATTGGATAATATTACAGCGGAAGATAAATTACAAAAATTAATACATTTCAGCGGAACTAATCTCAGTGGAAGGCTATCAACATTCTGGCCACAGCTTCAGTCTTCAATCCAGGATCTTTACTTAATATATCTGCCAAATGAGCTACTCGACTGCCCGTGTGGAGAGAGGGCACCCGAGTTTGCAAAGTGAAACAAACTACAGGTCAGTCGTGGGACTGGTGTGAGAATTCTTAACCTAAATTATCTAAATAGAAGGCTAATCTCAGGACCACGCCGCTAACGCGGAACGGGTTTACTCCATTGGATTGCCAGTGCATAACTAAAGTAAATCGTCAAATAACGCAATGCTTTTAGAAAAATGAAACCATTATAAGACCCAGGTCCCATCACACAATGCAACGCACACCAGAGGATAGGGTTTTACCTTATAATGGACAAGAAATGATAAATACGCAAAATACGATATTATTATTAGTGTGTATCTATTTTAATTAAAACATTTCAATCATAATATCAATCCTAGATGGCATAGCTACCATCTACTATGTCGCCGTACTAGTAATATAATCAAAACCGTAAAGGGGCGTATTGGAAATTGGGTTACCATCATGAGTCAAGGCTAGGGAGGAAGTCCTTACCGATTCGAGACACTCTAGCAATGTCCCAGGATTCGAACGCTGGCGAACCCTTGGATCTTGCAGGGCCGGTCCACAACTGCTTTAGTGGATTAGTTATTCCTGAACACACGCTCCCTGGTCCTATTGAACCTATAATACGGCCGAGGGCGACCGCATAAATCAGAGGCCTCTAAAAAATCCAACAACCACATAAGTAAATGTCTGGGCTCCATGCCATGACACCACTTCTAGCTAGAAAGAAACGTGTGCACTCCCTGTGTTCCCTTCTCCCGTTTTAGACTCTACCGGGCTGTGAGGCTCGCGAAGTCACGATATACACAAAGCTATGCCTAAATAGACTGTGCTTTGACCATCAACCACAAGGCCTGCTTTTCAACAAAGGCTTGATCAATTGCATCTTAGCATGCCACATTGTCAGACCCTACCATATCATTGATCATCTACCAATATATATATAACTTCTAAGCTCATACGTCTTAGAGAAGGGTGATAAGTGAAGAATAAATTCTTCACCACCAAGCAGAAATATATAATCAGTAGCGTTCAACAAGTACAGTAGAAAAGAATGCAATATCAAACACATAATCCATTTACAAGTCCGCTCTGGGTCTGAGCGAAACAACGTGTCCGTCGATCTCCAAATACGTTTGGACGATCATTACCAAATACCTTGCCTTGGGATGTCTAGTCCCAAATCAAGATACCAGTCATCATCATCCCAACGATGTAAAAACCTTCGGTCTTCTACCACCGTCTTCATCTTCGACTCTTGATCGTTGTGATGATTATTCAGAATGGGTTAAACCCGGTCTTTCTGAATAACTCGCGTATTTTGTGATTAAAAGTCAAATATTGGAAAATCACACATTATGTCACATTCCGACCCCGAATATTCTTATAATAAGATATTCATATTAAAAGATTTTCATTAATTCTATCAAAGATAAATTAATAAATTAAATCATAAATCTTCCTTAAAAGATTTATTAAAAATTCTAAATTTGATTTAATATCAAAAATCATTTTCACATATCATTTATTTTAAAGAATAAATCTTCTTTTAAACGGGTTAAAGAACTCGTGTCATTTAAAACACAGTTCACGATAAACCCACAAATCAATTTCCAAAATACGGAATTCCATAGAAATCAATCAATACATAATCGATGTGAATTTCTGTATCGGACTAACAATATACATGGAATAACGGAAAAGCCTCTTAAGTTCTATATATAATATCGGTCTTCTATTACAGAAGCCCATCTCGATTATTACCAATCGAATTTCCACTTAATTCCAATTGATTTTATTAAATTGGAAAACTAGATTTCTAGAAAATGCCTTTTTAAATCTATGAAATAGATTTATAAATTCCAAATAATAATTTCAATGTAAATTGGATTGAAGGACAAATGTCGTTTAAAAACACCGACCACGATAAATCCACTTCACGTCTCAATTTATTTCATACCATAAAATAAGATTGCAAATTCTAATAATCTTAATTACAGGATTTCTCTTTAAATATTAATTCATTATAACCCATATTTTAAAATAATCATTAAAAATACTCTTTATATAAAAGATTCTAAATGGGAAGTATTCTTTATATTGCAGATTTTTATCTTTTACAAATATTCTTTGTTTTAACATATACTTGATTAAAAATATATTTTTTTATATTAAAATATATTCTTTTTATAAAAAGAATTTCTAATGTAAGAATATTCTTATTTAAAAGAACACCTGAATCAAAATGCGACTCAAACATTTACCATATAATTTTGGATTATATGGATTTCACACATATCATATATAACAATAACAGTAAAATCATCCATTTCATCCAAAGTGTAAATTCCACTGCGTAAGCGTTAAAATTAAATAATAACGCTCATCGCAGCCTGTCGATCTAACGATCAACATACAACTAAATATTGGGATTAGTGTATGTTAATTTTCATCCCAACACCCGTGTGGGGTTTCAACCAGCAAACAAATAATAAATTATTTGTGCACTTGGGCGATGTGTAAAAATAATCGATCCAATCACATAAACAAGTCAGGTAACTTGCCTATGGCAGTGTAATACACAATATATAACACGACGATAAAAATATCTCTTTTATTCCCACTGCGTAAGCGTTAAAATTAAATAATAACGCTCATCGCAGCCTGTCGATCTAACGATCAACATACAACTAAATATTGGGATTAATGTATGTTAATTTTCATCCCAACACCCGTGTGGGGTTTCAACCAGCAAACAAATAATAAATTATTTGTGCACTTGGGTGATGTGTAAAAATAATCGACCCAATCACATAAACAAGTCAGGTAACTTGTCTATGGCAGTGTAATACACAATATATATAACATGACGACAAAAATGTCTCTTTTTATTTCTATCCTTTTTATCGTATGTAAAATGTCAATAATAATGGAATCTTTATTTCTATTCTTTTATCGCATGTAAAATGACAATAAAAATATAATCTTTTTTTCAATTCCTTTCTTTATAAATAAATGAGAAGAAAGATATAATCTTTAATTCCATTTGTAATAGGGAATACAAATAATAACAAAATATATAACTTTTCATTTTATGCTTCATTTGCAATAGAGAATGCAAATAAAGATTCAGCTTTTTACTTTGATGTTTATTTACATAGAAGAACGTAAATAAAAATTGTAACTTTTCATTTCGTAATTTATTTTCATTAAGGATTGCAAATGAAAATATTTCTTTTATTCTCCTATTTTATTTGCGTTGAGTAAAGCAAATAAAAAGTGTAATATTTAGTTTCTGGTTTTAATTACATCAAGAAATGTAAATAAAAGAACAACTCTTTATTTTATGTTAATTTACATCAAGTGAAGTAAATAAATAAATAAAAATGTAACTTTTATTTTAATGCTTTGTTCACATTTTTCATTGTTTATTATTAACAATAAAAATCTCATCTTCGATATTTATTCTTTTCAATGAAAGCAATTTTACATAAAATGTAATTCTTTAATTTTATTCTTTTTATTGTCTCTAGAAAGACAACAAAATGTAACACAAAAATATATTCTTTTTATCGCATCAAAAATGTCGATAAAAATGAGTCACTAACATTGTCTATTTTTATCGCACCAACATTGTCTATTTTTATCGCACCAAAAATGTCGATAAAAAATGAATCACTAACATTGTCTATTTTTATCGCATCAAAAAAAAAATGTCGATAAAAATAACAACATTAACCCTTCTATTTTCACCGCATTCAAAATGACGATAAAATATTCAACATTAACAATTCTATTTTTACCGCATTCAAAATGACGATAAAATATTCAACATTAAGAAATGAAAGCAAAATGTTCTTTTTATTTGTAAAAAGAAAACGACAAAAATGCTTCTTTTAATGCTAAAAAGAAACATGACATAAAAATGTTCTTTTAATGTTAAAAAGAAGAAGCGACAAAAATGACCCTTTTCATGTTAAAAAGAGAAAGGTGACAAAATATGCTTTTTAATTCTAAAAAGAAAAAGCGACAAAAATTATCTTTTTATTCTAATGCAATATCTTTAACAAAAGTGTTATTTTAATATCAATGCGAATTCTCAATTTCTTTCTACATATAAAAATGTAAATTTTATCTTACAATTGTATATCTCATCCTAAATTACATATAAAAATGTAAGTTTTAATTTTTATTTGCAATCCCTTTTCTAATTACATATAAAAATGTAATTTTTATTTTGCATTGTAAATTCATGTCTCAATTACATAAAGAGGTGTAATTGTTATAATGCAATACAAATTCATATTCAAATTACATTGAAAAATGTAATTTTTATCATACCAATATAACTCATATATAAATTATATAGAAAAATGTCATTTTTATTTTACCGTTCTAATTTACATCTAAATTACATAGAAAATTGTAATCTTTATCATGCAGTACAAATTCAATTTTAAATTACATAGAAAATGTAATTTTCATCATGCGATGGAAATTCATATTTTAATTACATAGAAAAATGTAATTTCTAACATACGACATGAATTCATATCTAAATTACATCTAAAAATGTAATCTTTTTATCATACGGTGTAAATTCACATTTTAATTACCTATAAAAATGTAATTTTTAATTTACAATGCAAGTTTATACATTCATTTCATATACATTACAAAATAAAATGAAATTTCATTCATGCGGAGTAAATTCATTCATAAATTACATAATAAAATGTAATTTATTTCATACGGTGCAAATTCATTCATAAATTACATAATAAAAATGTAATTTAATTTACATCATAAAATTTCATTCTTTTACTTACAATATAAAAATATTCACTTTTATGTTTACAATGTAAAGATGTCAACTTTTTCTTTTTATAATGTAAAAATATCATTTTTTTTATATTTTACAATGTAAAAATATCAACTTCTCTACTTTACAATATAAAAATATTAACCTTTCTATTTTACAATGTAAAAGATTAACTTTTCTATTTTACAATGTAAAGATATGACCTTTTCTATTTTAAATATAAAAATTTTGTCTTTAATTTTTTTTTTCAAAATAAAAAGATTGACTTTTTATTTTCAACATAAAAATATTGTCTTTTTATTTACAACATAAAAAGATTATCATTTTTCTTTCAACATAAAAATGTGGTCTTTCTAATCTAAATATAAAAAGATCGTCTTTATAATCTAAATATAAAAAGATCGTCTTTTTAATTTTCATATCCAACATTTTCATATCCAATTCCACCACAAACGATAAAATATCACATCATCATTTCAAATCTAGCGCTTCAACTTAGATCTAATATCACATCATCTAAATACAAATCGAATTCACAACATAGAATAACATCCATCGCATAACGATTCATTTTCACCATTCAACGTTAAACAACAAAAGAATAATAATTAATATTAAATTAAAAATAAATTCTCACCTAGGCCGGATCTGAAATGAATTGTCAACTTTGATCAGGTCTTGTGTTTGAATTCAAAGCGATTTCGGATCTAAAATGATTCAAATTCAAATTCATATGAAAAATCAAAATTCAGCCCTTTAACAACTGACACAGCGACGCTACAAAGCGTGACAAAATCTGAAATAAACATTACCTAAAGTTCAAAACTTTGAATCGAGATAACTCGAGCTACGATCGACGGTTTTACGAACGGTTTGCGGGAGATTGGAGAGCTACAAGAAGGCTATCTTCACCGGGAGTTGGAGGAGGTGCGGCGGCTTGTGGGTGGCGCGGTGGGCCCGCGTTCTACCGAAATTCGCGGAGGTGGTGCGGTGGCTACGGTCGATGAGGGGTGGTGATTCTTGTCGGAGATTGAAGAGCACGAAAATCTCTTCAAAACGTGTATTTACACGAAGGTTTTCATTGAGAATTGAGGGAGCAACCGAAGAATGAAATTTTGAATGGGATGGGTTCACCTGCGGCTGAAAAACGACGGGTTGAGGAAGGATGAACAGTGTTTTCGGAATTTATAATATTATATTAGGTTTTCCTAATCATTATTTAATAATTTAATTAGCCCGTTAAGGCCCGTTTTGGTACGAACTCCGATTTAGGCCTGCTTACTGTCGTTCTTAAGGTTTTGACACCTTCTGAACGCAATGGAATGGGTCTCGGAGCCCAATTCTGAAATCTTTATATATTTTATTTAAAATTCCATTAAAAATTAATTAATTAAATATTGACCGTACATTTAAATTTGCCGTAGCCACATACGGACTCCGAAAATTCTGATAAAAATATTTTTGGCTTTCTTATGACGATACGGTTCTAATGAGACTAATTTCGTTGAATTCTGAGACTGTTTGAAAAATGGCCTTTTTCAAGTTGTTTAAAATTTACTGTAAATTGACAAAACAGAAATCTTTTTACCACGGCCCCAAAATAATTCCAAAAATTATGAAAAATTAAACTTAACAATATTTTGACATTCCGGATCCAACAAAAGTGGTTTCGTCGAAAACGGAGGTCATTTGTAAAATGACTATTTTCAAGGGCTATATATTTAATATTAAAAATACATTTTTAAACAAATAATTTCCGAAACTCGAAATATATAAGTGTTTACTGTTTCTCAATGCAGAAACACCATTCCGAACACAATGGAAGTGATTTCGAGCCCAGATTCCTTCGTATGTGAAAAGTAGCCTTTTGGGCCATATATATTATATATAATTAAATTCTACAACTACTTTTCTAAAAATTGAACTAGCCATAACTTTTGATTTTCAAAACGAAATTTCAATTTTTCAGATTCATTAGAAAGATATTTTTAAATAGATTCTAATATTTTTGGTTTCACTAAAATCCGTTAAATTTTGCATCCTGTACTGTCTGTCAAAGTTCAAGTTTGACTTTTCAAACTATCGCGTTATTTCTAATTCCATTTATATTTAAATTAAATTGATTCGTTCTAACTTCGATTAAAATAAATTCTAGCCATTATTATTTATAATAAATTATATTATATTATCAAAATTCATTAAAATTTTCTAAAATAAATTTTTTAAATTGGTTCAGAATTTGCGGGTTGTTACAATCTCCCCCACTTAAAATCTTTTCGTCCTCGAAAAGGAAATGAAGCTAAAAGTCGTTTATTCAACCAATTTAATTTTCATTCTTTTATTGTTTAATAATTTAATTAGATGAATTTAAATTCACACAATACAATTTCTAATCAATTAGTTGATTATATTTTCAATATATATAACTTTCATGTATTCAAAAATCATATTTTCTAAAATCGAATTATATATATAATTACAAGTACGTTAATTATAGACTTTTTACTCTGAACTCATTCTGGGGCATTACAAACCCCATCTTTCATGAGTTTTCTCATTATAGGAGACTGCTGATCCTATCTCTAATGAGAATTCTATTTTATAGGACATTACTAATCCTACCTCTGATGAGTCTTTTGTTCAGTTCTAACGAGTTGTACCCCAAAGATTTAAGCTAACCTGGCTCTGATACCAACTGTGATAACCCGGAAATTCCCACCCTCTGAATCGACCATAAACCACACAAGTCTGAACCAAAGAATGGAAATCTGCGGATACATCAACTTTGGGCATACAACACATTAGAACAAATACAAAAGACTTTTATAACATCATAATAAATGTTACATCAGAGTACAGAATATATATCAGAGTACATTGGATAATATTACAGCGGAAGATAAATTACAAAAATTAATACATTTCAGCGGAACTAATCTCAGTGGAAGGCTATCAACATTCTGGCCACAGCTTCAGTCTTCAATCCAGGATCTTTGCTTAATATATCTGCCAAATGAGCTACTCGACTGCCCGTGTGGAAAGAGGTCACCCGAGTTTGCAAAGTGAAACAAACTACAGGTCAGTCGTGGGACTGGTGTGAGAATTCTTAACCTAAATTATCTAAATAGAAGGCTAATCCCAGGACCACGCCGCTAACGCGGAACGGGTTTACTCCATTGGATTGCCAGTGCATAACTAAAGTAAATCGTCAAATAACGCAATGCTTTTAGAAAAATGAAACCATTATAAGACCCAGGTCCCATCACACAATGCAACGCACACCAGAGGATAGGGTTTTACCTTATAATGGTCAAGAAATGATAAATACGCAAAATACGATATTATTATTAGTGTGTATATATTTTAATTAAAACATTTCAATAATAATATCAATCCTAGATGGCATAGCTACCATCTACTATGTCGCCGTACTAGTAATATAATCAAAACCGTAAAGGGGCGTATTGGAAATTGGGTTTCCATTATGAGTCAAGGCTAGGGAGGAAGTCCTTATCGATTCGAGACACTCTAGCAATGTCCCAGGATTCGGACGCTGGCGAACTCTTGGATCCTGTAGGGCCAGTCCACAACTGCTTTAGTGGATTAGTTATTCCTGAACACATGCTCTTCGGTCCTATTGAACCTATAATACGGCCGAGGGCAACCGCATAAATCCTAGGCCTCTAAAAAATCCAACAACCACATAAGTAAATGTCTGGGCTCCATGCCATGACACCACTTCTAGCTAGAAAGAAACGTGTGCACTCCCTGCGTTCCCTTCTCCCGTTTTAGACTCTACCGGGCTGTGAGGCTCGCGAAGTCACGATATACAAAAAGCTATGCCTAAATAAACTGTGCTTTGATCATCAACCACAAGGCCTGCTTTTCAACAAAGCCTTGATCAATTGCATCTTAGCATGCCACATTGTCAAACCCTACCATATCATTGATCATCTACCAATATATATATATAACTTCTAAGCTCATACGTCTTAGAGAAGGGTGATAAGTGAAGAATAAATTCTTCACCAACAAGCAGAAATATATAATCAGTAGCGTTCAACAAGTACAGTAGAAAAGAATGCAATGTCAGACACACAATCCATTTACAAGTCCGCTCTGGGTCTGAGCGAAACAACGTGTCCGTCGATCTCCAATTACGTTTGGACGATCATTACCAAATACCTTGCCTTGGGATGTCCAGTCCCAAATAAAGATACCAGTCATCATCATCCCAACGATGTGAAAACCTTCGGTCTTCTACCACTGTCTTCATCTTCGACTCTTGATCGTCGTGATGATTATTCAGAATGGGTTAAACCCGGTCTTTCTGAATAACTCGCGTATTTCGTGATTAAAAGTCAAATATTGGGAAATCACACATTATGTCACATTCCGACCCCGAATATTCTTATAATAAGATATTCATATTAAAAGTTTTTCATTAATTCTATCAAAGATAAATTAATAAATTAAATCATAAATCTTCCTTAAAAGATTTATTAAAAAATCTAAATTTGATTTAATATCAAAAATCATTTTCACATATCATTTATTTTAAAGAATAAATCTTCTTTTAAACGGGTTAAAGAACTCGTGTCATTTTAAACACAGTTCACGATAAACCCACAAATCAATTTCCAAAATATGGAATTCCATAGAAATCAATCAATACATAATCGATGTGAATTTCTGTATTGGACTAACAATATACATGGAATAACGGCAAAGCCTCTTAAATTCCATATATAATATCGGTCTTCTATTACAGAAGCCCATCTCGATTATTACCAATCGAATTTCCACTTAATTCCAATTGATTTTATTAAATTGGAAAACTAGATTTCTAGAAAATGCCTTTTTAAATCTATGAAATAGATTTATAAATTCCAAATAATAATTTCAATGTAAATTGGATTGAAGGACAAATGTCGTTTAAAAACACCGACCACGATAAATCCACTTCACGTCTCAGTTTATTTCATATCATAAAATTAGATTGCAAATTCTAATAATCTTAATTACAGGATTTCTCTTTAAATATTAATTCATTATAACCCATATTTTAAAATAATCATTAAAAATATTCTTTATATAAAAGATTCTAAATGGGAAGTATTCTTTATATTACAGATTTTTATCTTTTACAAATATTCTTTGTTTTAACATATACTTGATTAAAAATATATTTTTTTATATTAAAATATATTCTTTATATAAAAAGAATTTCTAATGTAAGAATATTCTTATTTAAAAGAACACCTGAATCAAAATGCGACTCAAACATGTACCATATAATTTTGGATTATATGGATTTCACACGTATCATATATAACAATAACAGTAAAATCATCCATTTCATCCAAAGTGTAAATTCCACTGCGTAAGCGTTAAAATTAAATAATAACGCTCATTGCAGCCTGTCGATCTAACGATCAACATACAACTAAATATTGGGATTAGTGTATGTTAATTTTCCTCCCAACACCCGTGTGGGGTTTCAACCAGCAAACAAATAATAAATTATTTGTGCACTTGGGCGATGTGTAAAAATAATCGACCCAATCACATAAACAAGTCAGGTAACTTGCCTATGGCAGTGTAATACACAATATATAACACGACGATAAAAATATCTCTTTTATTCCCACTGCGTAAGCGTTAAAATTAAATAATAACGCTCATCGCAGCCTGTCGATCTAACGATCAACATACAACTAAATATTGGGATTAGTGTATGTTAATTTTCATCCCAACACCCATGTGGGGTTTCAACCAGCAAACAAATAATAAATTATTTGTGCACTTGGTCGATGTGTAAAAATAATCGACCCAATCACATAAACAAGTCAGGTAACTTGTCTATGGCAGTGTAATACACAATATATATAACATGACGACAAAAATGTCTCTTTTTATTTCTATCCTTTTTATCGTATGTAAAATGTCAATAAGAATGAATTCTTTATTTCTATTCTTTTATCGCATGTAAAATGACGATAAAAATATAATCTTTTATTTCAATTCCTTTCATTATAAATAAATGAGAAGAAAGATACAATCTTTAATTCCGTTTGTAATAGGGAATACGAATAATAACAAAATATATAACTTTTCATTTTATGCTTCATTTGCAATAGAGAATGCAAATAAAGATTCAGCTTTTTTACTTTGATGTTTATTTACATAGAAGAACGTAAATAAAAATTGTAACTTTTCATTTCATAATTTATTTGCATTAAGGATTGAAAATGAAAATATTTCTTTTATTCTCCTGTTTTATTTGCGTTGAGTAAAGCAAATAAAAAGTGTAATATTTAGTTTCTAGTTTTATTTACATCAAGAAATGTAAATAAAAGAACAACTCTTTATTTTATGTTTATTTACATCAAGTGAAGTAAATAAATAAATAAAAATGTAACTTTTATTTTAATGCTTTGTTCACATTTTTCATTGTTTATTATTAACAATAAAAATCTCATTTTCGATATTTATTCTTTTCAATGAAAGCAATTTTACATAAAATGTAATTCTTTAATTTTATTCTTTTTATTGTCTCTAGAAAGACAACAAAATGTAACACAAAAATATATTCTTTTTATCGCATCAAAAATGTCGATAAAAATGAGTCACTAACATTGTCTATTTTTATCGCACCAAAAATGTCGATAAAAAAATGAATCATTAACATTGTCTATTTTTATCGCACCAAAAATGTTGATAAAAAATGAATCACTAACATTGTCTATTTTTATCGCATCAAAAAAAAAAAATGTCGATAAAAATAACAACATTAACCCTTCTATTTTCACCGCATTCAAAATGACGATTAAATATTCAACATTAACAATTCTATTTTTACCGCATTCAAAATGACGATAAAATATTCAACATTAACAATTCTATTTTTACCGCATTCAAAATGACGATAAAATATTCAACATTAAGAAATGAAAGCAAAATGTTCTTTTTATTTCTAAAAAGAAAAATGACAAAAATGCTTCTTTTAATGCTAAAAAGAAACATGACATAAAATGATCTTTTAATGTTAAAAAGATGAAGCGACAAAAATGACCCTTTTCATGTTAAAAAGAGAAAGGTGACAAAATATGCTTTTTAATTCTAAAAAGAAAAAGCGACAAAAATTATCTTTTTATTCTAATGCAATATCTTTAACAAAAGTGTTATTTTAATATCAATGCGTATTCTCAATTTCTTTCTACATATAAAAATGTAAATTTTATCATACAATTGTATATCTCATCCTAAATTACATATAAAAATGTAAGTTTTAATTTTTATTTGCAAATCCCTTTTCTAATTACATATAAAAATGTAATTTTTATTTTGCATTGTAAATTCATGTCTCAATTACATAAAGAGGTGTAATTGTTATAATGCAATACAAATTCATATTCTAATTACATTGAAAAATGTAATTTTTATCATACCAATATAACTCATATATAAATTACATAGAAAAATGTCATTTTTATTTTACCGTTCTAATTTACATCTAAATTACATAGAAAAATGTAATCTTTATCATGCGGTACAAATTCAATTTTAAATTACATAGAAAAATGTAATTTTCATCATGCGATGGAAATTCATATTTTAATTACGTAGAAAAATGTAATTTCTAACATACGACATAAATTCATATCTAAATTATATCTAAAAATGTAATCTTTTTATCATACAGTGTAAATTCACATTTTAATTACCTATAAAAATGTAATTTTTAATTTACAATGCAAGTTCATACATTCATTTCATATACATTACAAAATAAAATGAAATTTCATTCATGCGGAGTAAATTCATTCATAAATTACATAATAAAAATTTATTTCATACGGTGTAAATTCATTCATAAATTACATAATAAAAATGTAATTTAATTTACATCATTAAATTTCATTCTTTTACTTACAATATAAAAATATTCACTTTTATGTTTACAATGTTAAGATGTCAACCTTTTCTTTTTATAATGTAAAAATATCAATTTTTATATTTTAAAATGTAAAAATATCAACTTCTCTACTTTACAATGTAAAAATATTAACCTTTCTATTTTACAATGTAAAAGATTAACTTTTCTATTTAACAATGTAAAGATATGACCTTTTCTATTTTAAATATAAAAATTTTGTCTTTTAAAAAAAAAAAATTTCAACATAAAAAGATTGACTTTTTATTTTCAACATAAAAATATTGTCTTTTTATTTACAACATAAAAAGATTATCATTTTTCTTTCAACATAAAAATGTGGTCTTTCTAATCTAAATATAAAAAGATCATCTTTATAATCTAAATATAAAAAGATCGTCTTTTTAATTTTCATATCCAACGTTTTCGTATCCAATTCCACCACAAACGATAAAATATCACATCATCATTTCAAATCTAGCGCTTCAACTTAGATCTAATATCACATCATCTAAATACAAATCGAATTCACAACATAGAAAAACATCCATCGCATAACGATTCATTTTCACCATTCAACGTTAAACAACAAAAGAATAATAATTAAATTAATTAATATTAAATTAAAAATAAATTCTCACCTTGGCCGGATCTGAAATGAATTGTCAACTTTGATCAGGTCTTGTTTTTGAATTCAAAGCGATTTTGGATCTGAAATGATTCAAATTCAAATTCATATGAAAAATCAAAATTCAGGCCTTCAACAACTGATACAGCGACGCTACAAAGCGTGACAAAATCTGAAATAAACATTACCAAAAGTTCAAAACTTTGAATCGAGATAACTCGAGCTACGATCGACGGTTTTACGAACGGTTTGCGGGAGATTGGAGAGCTACGAGAGGGCTATCTTCACCGGGAGTTGGAGGAGGTGCGGCGGCTTGTGGGTGGCGCGGTGGGGCCGCGTTTGGCCGAACTTCGCGGAGGTGGTGCGGTGGCTACGGTCGATGAGAGGTGGTGATTCTTGTCGGAGATTGAAGAGCACGAAAATCTCTTCGAAACTTGTATTTACACGAAGGTTTTCATTGAGAATTGAGGGAGCAATCGGGGAATGAAATTTTGAATGGGATGGGTTCACTTGCGGCTGAAAAACGACGGGTTGAGGAAGGATGAACAGTGTTTTCGGAATTTATAATATTATATTAGGTTTTCCTAATCATTATTTAATAATTTAATTAGCCCGTTAAAGCCCGTTTTGGTTCGAACTCCGATTTAGGCCTGCTTACTGTCGCTCTTAAGGTTTTGACACCTTCTGAACGCAATGGAATGGGTCTCGGAGCCTAATTCCGAAATCTTTATATATTTTATTTAAAATTCCATTAAAAATTAATTAATTAAATATTGACCGTACATTTAAATGTGCCGGGGCCACATACGGACTCCGAAAATTCTAAAAAAAATATTTTTGGCTTTCTTATGATGATAAGGTTCTAATGAGACTAATTTCATTGAATTCTGAGACTGTTTGAAAAATGGCCTTTTTCAAGTCGTTTAAAATTTACTATAAATTGACAAAACAGAAATCTTTTTTACCACGGCCACAAAATAATTCCAAAAATTATGAAAAATTAAACTTAACAATATTTTGACATTCCGGATCCAACAAAAGTGGTTTCGTCAAAAACGGAGGTCGTTTGTAAAATGACTATTTTCAAGGGCTATATATTTAATATTAAAAATACATTTTTAAACAAATAATTTCCGAAACTCGAAATATATAAGTGTTTACTATTTTTCAATGCAGAAACACCATTCCGGACTCAATGGAAGTGATTTCGAGCCCAGATTCCTTCGTATGTGAAAAGTAGCCTTTTGGGCCATATATATTATATATAATTAAATTCTACAGCGACTTTTCTAAAAATTGAACTAGCTATAACTTTTGATTTTCAAAACGAAATTTCAAATTTTCAGATTCGTTAGAAAGATATTTTTAAATAGATTCTAATATTTTTGGTTTCACTAAAATTCGTTAAATTTTGCATCCTGTACGGTCAGTCAAAGTTCAAGTTTGACTTTTCAAACTACCGCGTTATTTCTAATTCCATTTATATTTAAATTAAATTTATTCGTTCTAACTTTGATTAAAATAAATTCTAGCCATTATTATTTATAATAAATTATATTACATTATCAAAATTCATTAAAATTTTCTAAAATAAATTTTTTAAATTGGTTCAGAATTTGCAGGTTGTTATAGGTGTACTTAATATTCGACAATCCGTGTTATCAAGAACACAAAAGAGTCAACAATTATTCTGTATTAGTGAAGATCTCTTCAGTGGTTGAGGCAAGAAATCTTGTTCAGTGGTTCGGGTAATTGTGAACCTATTCTTCCGGGTAAAGTGAGGGTTTTAGTGTTAGTGAGATACCAGAAGTGAGTCTGGGACTGGACGTAGGACAGTGGTCCGAACCAGTATAAATCGAATGTGTGATTTACTGCTTACTACTCTACCATATACATTATATCCTATACTCCATTCTATACGATCCTACCGCTGTATAGCCTCTTTCAATTGGTATCGGAGCAAGGCCATCCTATAACCGTAACACCGTTATTTGATATTTTGATAAAATGGAGAATAACCCAAGTACTAGCTCAACTACTTTTGCCGAAGGACAATCCACTCAAAGACCACCACAATTCAATAGACTACACTACAACTACTGGGCTAAAAGAATGAGAATTTATATGCAAGCAAGTGGTTTTAGTGCATGGAATGCAACTCAAAAAGAGTTTACAGCTCCTACTACTGAATATGCAACTTGGACAACTGTTCAAAAAGATGAAGCAAATGCAAATGCAAAAGCTATGAACATGCTATACTGTGCCCTAGATCGAAATGAATTCAATCGTGTTAGCATTTGTACATCAGCTTATCAAATATGGGAGACGCTAAAAACTATTCATGAAGGAACAAACAAAGTCAAACAAACTAAAATTTCAATGCTCAAAAATCAGTTCTAGAACTTCAAAATGAAGCAAAATGAAACTATCAACGAAATGTACTCAAGATTCCAAGATATCTTACATGCATTGATAGGACTTGGAGAAAAATACAGTGACTTTGACATCAATTCAAAAGTACTAAATTCTTTAACTGACGATTGGGAAAGAAAAGTACTACCCATTGAAGAAGCAATTGATTTATCAACAATGAAACCAGAAGAGCTAATAGGAAATCTTATGTCTTATGAAGTAAACCTTCAAGCAAAAAGGGAACTAGCTCAAGAAAAGAAAAATGTGGCCTTTCATGCAGATAAAGAGGAGTCTGAATCAGAAGACGAAGATCTAGCTTTTATTGCCAAAAACTTTTAAGAAATTTCTGAAATATAGGAAAGGAAATTTCAAAAAGAATATTTCAAATAAGCCTTCATCTTCAAAACTAGAATGTTTCAATTGTCATAAGAAAGGTCACATGGTAAAAGATTGTCCAGAAATGAAAGAAAATCAAAAGAACTTCAATAAAAGCAAGAAAGAAAAATTCAAGAAGAAAGCCTTTTCTGTTACATGGGACGACTCAGACTCAGATTCATCAAGCAGTGACAGTGATACTGATAGTGATAAAGAGCAAGCAAATGTGTGTTTTATGGCACAAGAATCTGAGGTAAGTGAATTATCTTATGAAGAAATAATATATGTTAATGCTGAACTTTTAAATTTAATAAAAACTATAAAGAAAAAGATTAAAGAAACTCGTGAAAATCAGAATAAAGCTGAATTCGAAAGAGGTATGTTAAAAGATGAAAATATAATTCTAGAAGAAGAACTTGAAAAAGTTCAAGAAACTCTTACGAATTCGGATAGTCAGCTTTCTCTTTTGAGTCAAGAAATTGAAACTCAAAAGACGAAGAATGATGAAATTAGTTCTGAAAATCATTTGTTGAAAATTAGAGTAAAAGAACTAGAATTAGAAAACAAAAATATTCAAACTAAGTTAGAAAACATTTCAAAAAATGTTTTAAATTTTAACAAGGGTAGAGAAAATTTAACAAGAATCATAGAAAACTCTCAACCCTCTTCAAACAAAAATGGTTTAGGATTCAAAAATGAATTGAAATTTCCTCCAAAGAAAAATACAAAGTTTAGGAGGAAAATTAATGCAAAACTAAAATCCACAAAAACAATTAATAAAATTAAGATATGGGTTCCAAAAACTAACAATAGTTTGATTAGGAAGAAGCACATTAACTCATTTATGGAATCTGTGCATAATAATGAAAATTATTTATATAAAAGGGATACTAAACCTAGTTGGGTTTGGCTTCCTAAGACCTAACTCTTAAGACCCTATCAAAAAGTGGGTACTAATGTGCTTATTAATATTTTTTGCAGGTATCACTTAAAAAGAGACAATGGATATTAGACAGTGGTTGCTCAAAACATACGACCGGAGACAAAGATATGTTAACAAATATATCATACTTTAATGGTGGCTCAGTTACCTTCGGAGATAATTCAAAAGGATTTATCATTGGCAAAGGAGATGTGTGCAACTATGGTATTTCAAATATTCCTCTTATTACTAATGTTTCTCTAGTTAAAAATTTAAAACATAATCTATTAAGTATTAGTCAATTATGTGACAAAAGTTTTAAAATAACTTTTTCTGAAAACAAATGTAGTATTTTTGACAAAAATCAAAATATTATTTTTGAAGGAAATAGAGATAGAAATATTTACGTTTTAAATATGAAAGTAAATAATAACAAAGAAATGTGTTTGATTGCTAATAACAATGATTCTTGGTTATGGCATAAGCGTTTTTGTCATATAAACTTTAAAACTATACAAAAACTTTCAAAGCATGAGTTAGTAAGAGGCCTACCCAAAATAAATTTTAAAATAAATAACTTATGCGAAGATTGTCAGGTAGGTAAACTAACTAAATCCTCCTTCAAATTAAAAAGGGTCATTTCAACTCTACAACCATTAGAACTATCACATATGGACTTGTTTGGACCTACTCAAATTTAGTCATTAAATCATAATCGTTATGTATTTGTTATAATTGATGATTTTTCAAGATATACTTGGACTATGTTTTTGAAAAATGAAAGTGATACTTTTGATCATTTCAAAGATTTCGTTAAAAAGATTCAAAATTCTAAAAATTTAAAAGTTAAAAATATTCGAAGTGATCATGGTGGTGAATTTGAAAATGAATCTTTTGAAGTATTCTGTAAAAAGAAAGGAATAAATCATAATTTTTTTTTTCCTCGAACTCCACAGCAAAATGGAGTAGTAGAAAGAAAAAATAGAACTTTACAAGAATGTGCAAGAACTTTACTTAACAGTAGTACATTACCTAAACAATTTTGGGTAGAAGCTGTAGCAACTGCTTGTTATGTTTTAAATCGTATTTCTATTCGTCCTTTAACTAAAATTACACCTTATGAACTTTTTAACAGAAGAAAACCAAACATTTCATATTTCAAGATTTTTGGATCTAGATGTTTTATTCTAAATACCAAAGATCAACTTGGAAAGTTTGATGCAAAAGCTGATCATGGGATCTTCGTTGGATATTCAGAACGTAGTAAAGCATATCGAATTTTCAATAAACGTACTAATGTTATAGAAGAATCTTTACACGTTTCTTTTAATGAAAATTATAATAAAAATATAAAAAACAAAGATGATGATGAAATTATTGATAATATTGAAAATACAAATAATAATATTATAAATAATAGTCCTATAGAACATATTAGATCACCTCCCAGAATATTAAAAGATCATCCTACACAAAATATTATTGGTGAAATTGACACACACGTTCATACAAGAAGTCAATTAAATCAAATAAGCCATGTAGCTTTCCTTTCAAATATTGAACCCAAGAATCCGAAAGAAGCTTCTACGGATGATTACTGGATTATCGCTATGCAAGAAGAGCTAAACCAGTTCGAACGAAATGATGTCTGTGAATTAGTACCTCGACCAATCAATCAATCAGTTATTGGTACAAAATGGGTTTTCAAAAACAAAGCAGATGAACTTGGAAATATCACAAGAAATAAAGCTAGATTGGTTGCTCAAGGATACAATCAAGAAGAAGGCATTGATTATGAAGAAACCTTTGCATCCGTAGCTAGATTAGAAGCAATACATATTTTATTAGCTTATGCAAGTTTTCATAATTTTAAACTTTATCAAATGGACGTTAAAAGTGCTTTCTTAAATGGTTTTATAAAAGAAAATGTTTACGTAGAACAACCACCGCTTTTTAAACATGAAAAATATTCAGATTACGTTATAAACTTAAAAAACATTATATGGTTTAAAACAAGCACCTCGTGCTTGGTATGAACGACTTAAAAGATATTTAATAAATTCTGGTTTTCGGGTAGGAAAAGCAGATCAAACTCTATTTATTAAAAATACAAACAAAGATATTTTAATTGTTCAAATTTATGTAGACGATATAATTTTCGGGTCTACAAATAAAAATTTATGTAAAGAATTTTCTACAATAATGACTAATGAATTTGAAATGTCCCATATGGGTGAATTATCATATTTTTTAGGTTTACAAATTAAACAAGTTTCAAGTGGAATTTTTATTTTTCAAGAAAAATATTGTACTAATTTAATTAAACGTTTTGGTTTAGATAATACTTCAGGGAAACCAACACCAATGAGCACATCAATTCATCTTGACAAAGATGAAAAAGGAAAAAGTATTGACCAAAAATTATATAGAAGTATGATAGGTTCGCTACTTTATTTAACAGCAAGCCGTCCTGATATTATGATGAGTGTATGTTTGTGTGCACGATTTCAATCAGACCCTAAAGAATCACATCTAAGAGCAGTAAAAAGAATTTTAAGATATCTTAATAATACTAAGAACTTCGGTTTATTCTACCCGAAAGGCTGTCCATTTGAATTAGTATCCTAAAGTGATGCTGACTTTGGTGGATCACGGACGGATAGAAAAAGTACAAGTGGTACGTGCCATTTTATTGGAAAATCACTTGTATCTTAGTTTAGTAAGAAACAAAACTGTGTTTCACTCTCTACATGTGAAGCAGAATACATATCTGCTGCGTTAGCATGTGCACAAGTAATTTATATGCAACAAACACTTAAAGATTTTGGAATTAATTTAACTAAATCAACAATATATTGTGACAATACTAGTGCTATCAATTTATCAAAAAATCCGATAAATCACTCTAGAACAAAACATATAGATATTCGACATCATTTTCTTCGTGACAATATAGAAAAAGATATTATAAATTTAGACTATGTTTCATCTGATAATCAGATTGTAGATATTTTTACTAAACCTTTATTAGAAAATTCGTTTATAAAATTACGCCGAGAACTTGGAATTGTCTCAGTAACTGACATATAATTTAACTATGTTTTAAAACTTCCTAAAAACATTTCTGCAAATTTTTTTTTACTATTTTTAGACTCTTCTAACTTTCCTCTCATCAATTAATTTATTTATAGTCATAAATTTCTAATCCACAAATTAATAACTTTCTTTTCTATATATAAATACATGGGTTCTTAAAATAAAATTATTGTTCTATTAAAATACTAAATCTCAAATTTATTATGTCATCAAGAAATTCAAATTCCTCTTTCAGTATTCATTTCACAACAAGTACCTCCTCTGATTCTATTAATCTTCCCACACCTACACCTAAATATGAACCTCAATATAAATGGGGTAACTATCACACCGGGTTTACTCCAGAATCAAAGAAAGCTAAACGAGCTTTATTTTCATCTCCCGATACGAAATGTAAAATTGACGATCTTCATCACTACCAAGAAGAACAAATCAAGCTACAGAAGGAATTATATTTTGAACAAAAAGCAACATCAACTCGTTTGAGACTTCTTGAAAAGATGATATACAAGTTTTGTGGTTCAAAAGAGAAGGATATTGTTTCGCCTTTACCAACTCCACCCAATTCTATTGATCAATCGGCTTCTTATCGAACAACAAATGACCCGGTGAATCCAACAATGAAATATTATACTTACTCACCCTCGCGACCATCATATATCCAAACTCATGGGATAGAAATTATCAAGCCAATGAAGGAAAGAGCACATCAACGCCGAAGAAAACTCCTCCATCTAATAATTAAGCATGTTATTAAGATTATAATGTTTTTTTTCTATCTTGTTACTCGTGTAATAATTTTTTAACAAAAACAGACGTCTGAATATAACTAAACAAACGTCTGATTACAGTATGAATATAATTTTCCCTTTAAAGTCAGTCGTCTGTTTACAAAATATCAGACGTCTAAAATACGCATAAAATACACTATTTTCTTTCGAGATGAAATTTTCTCCAAACCAGACGTCTGCCAAAAAAAACTCAGACGTTTGTTATCTCCTTAGTAACAAATTTTCCTTCAGATTCAGACGTCTAAATAAAAAAAATCCAGACGTTTGAAAATACCAGATTTTGTACTATTTCTTTTCGGCCTTTATTACATCCAAAAACAGACGTCTGTTTCATTTTTCTCAGACGTCTGAATCGGGTTAATATGATTTTTTAACCGACGCTTGACTTTTCAACTCCATCACAACCTTTCATTTTTTCATCTACCATCTACTATCTTTTCATCTTTTACCAATTCCATATAACCCTAGCCCCCAAATCACTTTTTTACCTCAAACTTTTACTACTCTCCAACATCAAAATAATGGCACATAGGGGAAAACGATCACGAGAGGAAGAATCTCTTCCACCCTCTGAAGAGATGATTCAACGATGGCTTTGGGATGACACGGCAAAAGCTAGATACAAGGCTATGAAAGATTCGAAATTTTTTGAAGGTGCATTTGTTAAGTTTGATGCTTTTTCTAATTACCGTCTCCTTCACTATGCTAGACACTTTCATTTTGAATCTCTGGTTGATTACAACAAAAACAATGTTAAAATCTACCCTCTCTTGGTCAAATTGTTCTTAGCAAACCTAAACCTTGACCATACAAAACCCCATGTTAAAAATGATACAATTTGGTCATGGGTATGTGGAAAACATGTCCTTATAACCTTGCAACGCTTAGGACAAATCTTAGAATGTTCATGGCAAGGGTTAGATATTGATACAATTGAAGTTGATATGGATACGTGTGATGAAGTTTCTCATCAATTTCTTTCCGACGATCTGATTAATATGGGAAATCTTACTTCCACTCATCTTCGTCCTCAAGCTCGCTTACTTAACCGTATCCTTGTACGCACTATTCAACCACGAACAGGTAGCTATGAAAAAGTATACAAAAGGGATTTTCAGGCTCTTTATGCCTTATATTCAAGAAAACAAATCAACTGGGCTAAGATTATCATGGAAGAATGGACCGATATCACATACAAGCGCAAATACAAAACTCTACATTACGGTGCCTACATTACTCGAATTCTTGCAGCTTATGAAGTCAACATACCCACCAACATTCCATCCCTATCCATCAAAGAAATAGGCCCTAAAACTTTAAAGCTAATGGACATTCCTCAAAATCCTTCTACCTTAGAATTTATGTCTTTTGAAACCTGGAAAGAACATGTTGCTGCCAATCCTGAATCTATCATTTCTGAACCGTCTCATCGACGCCAACCTAGACAACAAGAAGACGATAGTGATATTCAGGTCATTTCTCCCGAAACATCTACCAAGCAAGCCGTCCTATTGCTATCTCAAAATCAAGCCAAACTTCAAAAAGAAATAAGAAATTATCATAAAAAGACAACCAAGAAGTTTGAGTCCATCAAAGGTTTCTTGAATAAGATTTGGGAAAAGGTTTCGTGCACTGGTACTTCTTCGACCCAAGCTCAAGCACCTGCTCCGTTCCAATGGTCTTCAAGCTCCGTCGAAGTTCCAAACTCTGAGGAAGGCTCTCTTAAAGATGGTGGAACGACTGTTGTTGGGTCTACTTCGGAAGATTGGTAAGCATGGTTCGTAAGAATTCTAGCATTAGTATCTTGCAGTAGTATTTTTGTAATAACTCGAAAATTCTGGGCCAGTTTAAAATTTTTGTTTTGGCAACTTCGACGAATTTTGAATATTTAAAATAGATTATTTTAAATAATATCGACGAAAATTTATTTTGAATATATTTAGAACGTATATATTTATACGCGTCGTCGTTAGAATATAAATAATTATAGATAGAATTGAAAATGGCGCGGTAGTTCGATAATTCGATTTCAAACTTCAATTGAATGTACCGGGTGCAAAACAATCCGGATTTTGGCGAAACCAAAAATAATAGGATCTAATTGAGAATATCTTTCCAACGAATCTGAAAAATCGAAATTTCATAGCGGGAATCAAAAGTTATGTCCAGTTGAAAATTCAGAATAGTCGTTGTGTAAATTATACATGGCCCAAAAAGTCAAATTTTGTATACGGATGAATTTGGACTCGAAATCACTTCCATTGAGTTCAAAATGCCGTTTAGAACTCCGAAAAGTATAAGCTTCGATATATTCCGATATCCGGAATAGTGGCAATTGGCAGGAGCTTTTCGGTTAACAAAACATAGCCCTTAAAAAGTGAAATTTTGCATACGAGCTCAGAATTCGACGAGATAAATTTTTATGGATTCACAATGACAAATCATTGTTGAGTTCCAAATGGCTTGTCGAACGGAGTTAATATGTGGCCGTGCGTGCTGAAACAGTTCCGGGTAAAGCGAGCAGTCATTTTACAAAGGAACATTATTGATACGACCTCAGAATTCGATTTCGTTTTTTTTATGGATTCGTATCGTCTAATAATGGTTAAATCCAAGAGGGCTTGATTTTTTGAATTAGCATGTGAGCGTGCGAGAAGAAAAGGTGCGCCAAAATCGCATTTTTAGAGCTTATCTGAGCATTTTTGTGATTTTTTTGAATGGTCAAACGAACTCGGAATTCGACGAAACTTGTTTCGTTGGACTCGTCTTCACGTCTACTATCTCGTGTCCGAAATCCGAGGCGATTGGAAATCGTTAGCGTTCTGGCGATACGCGAGAAACTAGCATATAAACACTTTTACTTCCTTTTCTTCTTCAATTTCTTCCTCTTTCTTCAAAAAAACTCAATAATGGCCACCGCTCCCCAAACCCGCTGCCCCTCCTCCACCAGCGCCACCACCCACCTCCACCGCCGGCCGTCGTCCTCCCCCTCCTCCCTCTCCTCCTCCTCTTCCTCCTCCTCTCTCTCCCCTCCTCTTTCTCTCTTCAAATGCAAAACCCTAAGCCACCACCACCACGGGCCCCACCACCCACGCCGCCACCCACCAGCGGACACCCCCACCTCAATCAGGTCTGGCGCCCCCCCTCAGGCCATCCCTCCGGCCGTGGGCCCCCCGGTCACCAAAAACCCATTTAACACTAATCGCCCGTTTTGCAAATAACACCCTGTCCTTATTTCGCAAATAACTCCCAAACGGTGCGTTTTTGGCCAAAGTCCCTCCAGACCAAAGTTGTAGAGCACGAAATTCTCTTCGATTTTGCTATATGGAAGTGATATTTTGGAGTTCGGAGCTGCTCGGAAAACGCGTTCGAAGTCTGCTGTTCAAAAGCGGTAAAATTCGTGTACTTTCGCGAATTCTGACGAATTGGAGCATTTTCGGCAAAAAGACCCTTGGGTGAAAGTTGTCCGGAATGACGTGTTTAAGCTAGAAAAAAGATGGTGTGAAGATTGAAGCTCGTTTGCAAATTCTGGAACCCGAACAGTAAATCCGGGCGATAGAAAAAAAGTGAGTTTTCTCCATTTTAAAGCTTCTACAGTTTTTGACATATGAAGTAAATAAAAATATGATCTTTATATTATAGAGAGGATAAAAATCCTATTTTTAACTTATAGAAGATATAAAGATAAGATTTTTATATAATGTAGATAATAAAAATGTGATTTTTATACATGTAGTGGCTACGGGCAACGAAAGTGACAAAAGGCGAGAACGACAAGATTTTCTACATAAGAAGAGTCGAGATGATTGGATTAGCTAGTTGGTGAGAACTTCTCACTTTAATTTCTTTTTCTAGTTATATATATACTAGGATGCAGACGGTGTTTAGTAGCACCCGACGCCATCGTCCACAGACCATGGACTTGTTTGTTTGGTTGTGTAGTTGGTTAGATTGTTTGATTTGAATTTGATTGTTTGGTGAAATGGAATGGATTTGATTAATATGTGTATGGCGTGGGCCATCACTAGACCGGGGATAAGGCTAGGCCTTATCCCGTTTCTAGTATCGTGCCGTTATGCCGCCGAAATTTTCTAAAATAAGTTAGAAAAATAAAAATATCATTTTTACTCTGTAAATGAACTGAATAGAAATTCATGTGTTAAAATAAAATATTTTATCGTTAAAAATATAATTTTTTTAACGTGAATATGAATATAGTGAATGTGAATAAATAAATATTCATTTACAAACCGGACGGTTTGTTTATGTACACATATTTGAAGGACATTGATTGGGACGATAAATTTTACACATCGCCCAACTGCACAAATAAAAATCTGTGTTTGATTGTTTGAAACCCCACACGGGTATTGGGATAAAATACAGCATACACTATCCCAATAATTAGTTGTATGTCGATCGATTGATTGATAGGCCGTTATAAGCGTTAGATATCTACATTTGATGCTTATACAGTGTAGTGCACTTTGGATGATGGTTGATTATTTGTTGTTGCTATTATATACATATGTTGTATGGAATCCATATAGTTAACGCTATATGGTAATTGATTGGGCCTCATTCCAATTTAGAAAATAAAGAATATTATAAAATAAAGGTTCATGTGTTGACTGTACTCATCCATTGAGATTAGTCATGTGTTGAACGAAATATTTTAACAATAAAATTTATATCTTTATCACTATAATAGTAAAGGTTCATGTGTTGACAGTACTCATTCGTTGAGATTAGTCATGTGTTGACAAAAATATAGATTCACGTATTGAATAAGATAAATATTCATTTGTCGAATAGAATAACGGGAATATTGAAATATATAAAGCCGTGTTGATTAGAGATGCGCTATTTTGACGCGAACGATATTTTTATCGATTATATTCGTTTTTATTGAATTGAATTGAATATATAACGAATTCGAATTGAATTGAATATAAAACGAATTTAATTTGAAATGAATGGAAAAAGAATTGAAATAGAATAAAAATCGATTTGAAATGAATTCAAATTGAATCGAAATTTGAATTGAATTGAAATGAATTTTAAAACGAATTTATAAGGAAAAATTCAATTTTGATCTGAATTGGAAATGGAAGTTGAAGTGTTTTTGAAACGAATTTAAAACTATTTATAAAATTCATTTTGAATAGAAATCGACGAAATATATATTATATATATTATATATATAATATAATGGCCTGAATAGAACGCGCCGCGCCGCGGTAGTTCGCGAATTTCGACCATTGACTTCGAACGGACATTACGGGAGATCCGACCTTCGGATTCTCCTAAAACCAGAACCGTTGGGTTCGTATCGAAAAGAGCTTTCTAACGAATATTAGAAATTTGAAATCTAACGGTTGGATTTAGAGATACGTCCAAATCAAATTTGGAAAAGGTCGTTGTAAGTGCAGTTCGATGGCCGTTGATGGAAATCGACTGTACGGACCTTGATAAAATTATTAAAAATAGTAATAATTTGTGTAAAATCATAAGAAATGATTTGGGAAAAATCGGGATGAAAACTCCATATTTGAAAAGATAAAAATAGATTTTTATCGAAATGAACTAGTTTTGAACTAAAATTAAACCCGTTTATTTTTAAATAAATAAACTGGATTTGAAATGGGTTTTAAACAGAATTGATTTGTGGGTTTATCGTGAACGGTGTTTTAAATAACATTTGTTCTTTAACCCGATAATAAATAGAATGTGATTTGGGTTTGTCGTGAACTGTGTTTTAAATGACATTAGTTCTTTAACCCAGTAAAGGGAGTTTTGATGAATCTGCAATTAGATTGAAATGGGGATTGATAATCTAAATTATCAAATTTAGAAAATGAGCGAGAATGGAGTATCACCAGTTTTGCTCCAAAGCGATAGTTAAATCTTTAATTAGATTTGAACGTGAAATGATAATTAATTTTACCGATAACACTGTGGTGTTAGATATGGAGTATTACCAGTTTTGCTTAATGGGTTGAATAGGTTGGGATTGGGAAATAAAATAAATAATTACTTCGATGTGGTTCGCTAATCTCGACTAGTTTGGAAAACCATAATTTGGTTTGATATGACATCCAATGGAAGATTAAAGAATAAATTTTAAAGAATTTATCTTGGATAAAATTAATGGGAACCTTTCCCTAAGAATATGAAATTTAGAAACTAGCTGTAGGTTAGTTAAGATGAGTGGTCTGCTGGATATTGATCTGATGTTGGTTTCTGCCTTCGGGGTTAATATTTGGGAAATTGTTCTCTTGCTGATTTACGGCTAATGACTAATGAATTGGAATGAGGCGTATGTTGTGTTTGTGTAACATTTGTTTTTAATATACGCGGGTTGTTCGGAAAGGCCGGGTTTACACCCATTCTGAATAACCGATTCGACGATATGTCAAAGATGAAGACGGTGGTTGAAGACCGGAAGTCTTCACATCGTTTGGATAATTACTGATGATCCTGATTGGGCTGTACACCCAAGAGGATGGAAATAGTTGGTGGTTGTCCAGACGTACTTGGAGATCGATGGATATGCGAGGAAAGTGCCTCCGGTTTCGTTCAGACCCAGAATGAACTTGTAAATGGATTGTGTGTCTGACATTTGATTTTATTCTGTGTTGATTGATTTCTATTAAATATATATCTATTTGGCGGCGGAGAATTTATTCTCTTGCTTAACGCCCTTCTCTGAGACGTACGAGCTTAGAGGTTATATATCGATGGATATCAATCGCATGGCATGAATTGCCTGTGTGGCACGCTGAGTTGCATGGATCAAGGCTTCTGTTGAAAAGCAAAGTCTTGTGGTTGATGATCAAAGCACGGCCTACGTGGCAGCTTTGTGTATAGCGCGGATTCGCGAGCCTCACACCTCGGTATGAGTTAAAAACAGGATAAGGACTGCAGGGAGAGCACGACGTTTCTTTCTAGCATTGGTGGTGTTAGTGACTTACCAGCCCTGACATTTATATACTTTTCACCTATGTGGTTATTGGATGAGGCGCCTCGATTTTAGGTCTGTAAGGACCGGGAAACGTGTGTTCAGGCATAATTAATCCTCAAACGTAAGAGAGGACCGGCCCTGAAGCATCCAGGGGTTACCCAGAGTGTGTAGTCCTGAGGCATTTGCTAGAGTGTCTCGAAGCGGAGAAGAGCTTGCCCCTTGCCTCGACTCATGACGGAAATCCAATTTCCAATACGTGTATTTCGGCTTTATTTGTAGAGCCTAGTATGGCAACATAGTAGCATGGGATGCTTTGCCGTCTATGATTGATATTTATGATTGAAATTGTTTTGACGCTATACACTTATTATAGTATCAAATGATTTGTTTTTAAACGTACCAAGCATGTTTGGCTGTTATAAGGTAAAACCCTATCCTCCGGCTTGCGTTGCATTGTGTGATGGGACCTGGGTCTTATAATAGCTTCATTTTTCGAAAAAGCATTGCGTTGTTTATCCTATGCACTGGTATTCTTGGGAGGAAACCCATTCCGTGTTATACGGCATGGTCCCTTGAATTAGTCTCTTTTAAAGTAAAGTTTTAAATAACTGTTTTAGTTCTCACACCAGTCACATGACTGACTTGGAGTTTATTGTTTTAACCTAAACTCTAGGTGCCCCTATTTTCGACACGGGTAACTAGTAGTTTTGGTTTTGCAGATTTATATTCACAGGATCCTGATTTACAGCTGGAACGATGCTCGGAAAGCTCTGTATCCGTGTATTACTTTCAGTTGTGTTTTGTATTATTTTTCCGCTGCAGTACTGTATTTAAATCTCTAATATTTATCGAATGTAATTTATTCATTTATACTCTGCATATTCTTGTATCTGATGGAATTGTTGTAATAGCAATGAAATGTTCTTCCGTCTGCGTTCATTTGTGTGTTGTTCTCAAAGTATCCGCTCTTTCCTTCACGGGGAAGTTACGGGTTCTTACAATTTTGCTTTAGTCTTTTGCTTAAGAATCTCTCCAAATATTTCCATGGTTTGTAATATTTTTTGCTACTACTTCACACAAAACTTCAGTATGTGCTACTTATGTTACGTTGGTATGCTACTCTCTGTTTAATGATCTGTTTCTACATATGTTTCTCTGTGTGTTGTGTGTATACTTAACATCTCTTATAAGTAGTCCTTTTTGTCGAATGACAAAGGGGGGGGAGAAACATGTTATATAATATGCATATTGACAGGGGGAGTTTATATAGTTGTCATTAGTCAAAAAGGGGGAGAATGTTACATCTCGCTACATAGCGTTTTGACTATGACTACTATACATTAACGTACATATTATTATCTAACCTTGTTTTGCAGGAAGCCATTTGACAAACAGATTCAAGAACACAATAAACGAAGAATAAATACGTTATAAAGGTCTGTTAGTCTTAGATATTAATGTTAAAGTCTTCCTTGATGATCACACACACATTTTATATGTATATAGCTTTTCTTATATAAATTAAGCAAGGAATAGTCTGATAACAGAAAACAGACGTCTGGTCTGAAAATTTCAGACGTACCATACGTCTGTTTGCTGAAATAGATTGTTTTCAAAAGACAATATTCAGACATCTGTTTTATATATTTCAGACGTCTGAATTTAGTCAGAAACGTACTGTTTCCTTTCGGCTTTAATATTCAAACTATAAACAGACATCTGAAAATTATTCTCAGACATCTGATTTTGAAAGGTTGCAACTTTTATGAAGAGTCACAACCGTTTTTCCTCATCAAAACCTTTCATGATCAGTTGTATCTTTTTATATATTATAAATAGAGGGTTGATTAATTGTTTCAATTACCAATTTCTTACTTTAATTCTATCTTATATTCTCAAATCTCTCTGAATTCTAAAAACTATCTACTTTCATATTTGAGACCTTTTAACTTCCATATTCCTTCACGTACTTCACAATTATCATCAAGGAAAGGCTATAGGAAGGGTGTACTTAATATTCGACAATCCTTGTTATCAAGAACACAAAAGAGTCAAAAATTATTCTGTATTAGTGAAGACCTCTTCAGTGGTTGAGGCAAGAAATCCCGTTCAGTGATTCAGGTAATTATGAACCTATTACTCCGGGTAAAGTGAGGGTTTTAGTGTTTGTGAAATACCAGAAGTGAGTCTGGGACTGGACGTAGGACAGTGGTCCGAACCAGTATAAATCGACTGTGTGATTTACTGCTTACTACTCTACCATATATATTATATCCTATACTCCATTCTATACGATTCTACCACTGTATAGCCTCTTTCATATATCTGATCCCGATCTCTCTGTATTGACAACGGAAATGGTTAAAATCTTCGATAGTCGGTGATTTAACTATCAAAGGAAAACATGTGTGTAAACAATGATATTATTTCCAGATGGAAATTCTATCGATCAATCACCAATCAACATTTTTCTCGTTTCCATATATTCATCAAATCCTTATTTTCTAATTTTAGAAAATATACGTTATTAACTTTGGAAAACGCTTTCATTTCTGATTCACACATCACTATCTTCCCACCTCTATCAGTCTCTAACTGTAAATTAGTAAGAGAACAACCCCCTACGTATTAATCCCGAAGGTCGAAACCAACATCAGATCGATACCCAGAAAGCCATTCAACTCAACTAATTTCCAGTCAGTTCTAATTTCAATAATTCCATTTAAATTCCTAATTCAAACCCCTGATCGTTTGAGAACAGGGCAAATCAGAACGCAGACGGAAGAACATTTCATTGTTATTACAACAATTCCATCAGATACAAGAATATACAGAGTATAATTGAATAAATTACATTCGATAAATATCAGCGGAAAAACAATATAAAACACAACTGAAAGTAATACACGGATACAGAGCTTTCCGAGCATCGTTCCAGCTGTAAATCAGGATCCTGTGAATATAAATCTGCAAAACCAAAACTACTAGCTGCCCGTATCGAAAATAAGGGCACCCAGAGTTTAGGTTAAAACAATAAACTCCAGGTCAGTCATGTGACTGGTGTGAGAACTAAAACAGTTATTTAAAGCTTTACTTTAAAAGAGAGTAATTCAAGGGACCACGCCGTAAAACACGGAACGGGTTTCCTCCCAAGAATACCAGTGCATAGGATAAACAGCGCAATGCTTTTTTGAAAAATGAAGCTATTATAAGACCCAGGTCCCATCACACAATGCAACGCAAGCCGGAGGATAGGGTTTTCCCTTATAATAGCCAAACATGCTTGGTACGTTTAAAAACAAATCATTTGATACTATAATAAGTGTATAGTGTCAAAACAATTTCAATCATAAATATCAATCATAGACGGCATAGCATCCCATGCTACTATGTCGCCATACTAGGCTCTACAAATAAAACCGAAATATCTCGTATTGGAAATTGGATTCCATCATGAGTCGAGGCAAGGGGCAAGCTCCTCTCCGCTTCGAGACACTCTAGCAAATGCCTCAGGACTACACACTCTGGGTAACCCCTGGGATCCTCCAAGACCGGTCCTCTCTTACGTTTGAGGATAAATTATTCCTGAACACACATTTCCCAGCCCTATAGGACCTATAATCGAGGCGCCTCGCATCCAAACTACAAAGGTGAAAAGTATATAAATGTCAGGGCTGGTAGGTCACTGACACCACCCATAGCTAGAAAGAAACGTCGTGCACTCCTTGGGTCCTCATCCCGTTTTTGACTCATATGGAGGTGTGAGGCTCGCGAATCCGCGCTATACACAAAGCTGCCACGTAGGTCGTTCTTTGATCATCAACCACAAGACTTTGCTTTTCAACAGAAGCCTTGATCCTTGTAACTCAGCGTGCCACACAGGCAATTCGTGCCATGCGATTGATATCTATCGATATATAACCTCTAAGCTCGTACGTCTCAGAGAAGGGCGTTAAGCAAGAGAATAAATTCTCCGCCGCCAAACAAATATATATTTAACAGAAATCAATCAACACAGAATAAAATCCAATGTTAGACACACAATCCATTTACTAGTTCGTTCTGGGTCTGAACGAAACCGGAGGCACTTTCCTCGCATATCCATCGATCCCCAAGTACGTCTGGACGATCACCAACTGATTCCCTCATCTAGGGTGTACAGCCCAATCAAGATCATCAGTAATCACCCAAACGATATGAAGACTTCCGGTCTCCGACCACCATCATCATCTTCGACGTATCGTCGAATCGGTTATTCAGAATGGGTATAAACCCGGCCTTTCCGAACAACCCGCGTATATAGTAAACAAATGTTACACAAACACAACATACGCCTCATTCCAATTCAGCAGCCACTAACCGTAAATCAGCAAGAGAACAATTTCCCAAATATTAACCCCGAAGGCCAAAACCAACATCAGATCAATACCCAGGAAACCATTCTTCTTAGCTAACCTACAGCTAGTTTCTAAATTTTATAATCTTAGGGAAAGGTTCCCATTAATTTTATCAAAGATAAATTCTTTTAAATTTATTCTTTAATCTTCCTTTGGATATCATTTCAAACCAAATTATGATTTTCCAATCTAGTCGAGATTAGCGAACCGCACCGGAGTAATTATTTATTTTATTTCCCAATCCCCAACCTATTCATCCCATGAAGCAAAACTGGTAATACTCCATATCTAACACCATGGTGTTATCGATAAATTTAATGACCATTTCACGTTCAAATCTAATTAAAGATTTAACTATCGCTTGGAGCAAAACTGGTGATACTCCATTCTCGCTCATTTTCCAAATTTGATAATTTAAATTATCAATTCCCATTTCAATTTAATTGCAGATTCATTAAAACTCCCTTTTACTGGGTTAAAGAACTAATGTCATTATAAACACAGTTCACGATAAACCCAAATCACATTCTATTTAGTATCGGATTAAAAAACAAGTGTTATTTAAAACACCCTTCACGATAAACCCACAAATCAATTCTATTTAAAACCCATTTCAAATCCAATTTATTTATTTAAAAATAAATGGGTTTTAATTTTAGTTCAAAACCAGTTCATTTCGATAAAAATCTATTTTTATCTTTTCAAATATGGAGTTTTTCATCCCAATTTTTCCCAAATCATTTCTTATGATTTTACACAAATTATTACTATTTTTAATAATTTTATCAAGGCCCGTACAGTTGATTTCCATCAACGGCCATCGAACTGTACTTACAGCGACCTTTTCCAAATTTGATTTGGACGTATCTCCAAATCCAACCGTTAGATTTCAAATTTCTAATATTCGTTAGAAAGCTCTTTTCGATACGAACCCAACGGTTCCAGTTTTAGGAGAATCCGACGGTCGGATCTCCCGTAATGTCCGATCGAAGTCAATGGTTGAAATTTACGAACTGCCGCGGCGCGTTCTATTCAGGCCATTATGTATATATAATATATATATATATATATATATATTATATATTTCATCGATTTCTGTTTAAAACGAATTTTATAAATAGTTTCAAATTCGTTTCTAAAACAATTTCAACCTTCATTTCAAATTCAAATCAAAATTAAATTTTCCTTTATAAATTCGTTTTAATTTCAATTCAATTCAAATTTCAAATTCATTTCAATTCGAATTCATTTTCTATTCAATTCAAATTCGTTTTCTATTCAATTCAAATCAAATTCGTTATATATTCAATTCAATTCGAAAAACGAATATAATCGATATAAATATCGTTCGCGTCAAAATAGCGCATCTCTAATCAACACGGCTTTATATTTTTTTATAACTTCGTTATTCTATTCAACAAGTGAGTCTATATTTCTTTCAATACATGACTCTATACTTTTGTCAACACATGACTAATCTCAATGAATGAGTACTGTCCACGTGTGACTATTTTTGTTATTTAATATATTTTATAAAAATTATGGTATCTATCGTTTGATTTCAAATCAGACTCCAACCGTAAATTAGTAAGAGAACGATTCCCTGAATATTAACCCCGAAGGCCGAAACCAACATCAGATCAATATCCAGGAGACCACTCATCTTATCTATTTTCCAGTTAATTTCTGATTTTATATATGATAAAGATGAAATTTTATTGTTAAAATATTTCGTTCAACACATGACTAATCTCAACGGATGAGTACGGTCAATACATGAACCTTTATTTTATAATATTCTAAATTGGAATGAGACCCAATCAATTACCATATAAAGTTAATTATATGGATTCCATACAACACATGTATATAATAGCAACGATAAATAATCAACCATCATCCAAAGTGCACTACACTGTATAAGCATCAAATATAAATATCTAACGCTTATATCAGTCTGTCAATCCATCGATCGACATACAACTAATTACTGGGATTAGTGTATGCCGTATTTTATCCCAATACCTGTGTGGGGTTTCAAACAATCAAACACAGATTTTATTTGTGCAGTTGGGCGATGTGTAAAATTTATCGTCCCAATCAATGTCCTTCAAATAGGTGTACATAAACAAACCGTCCGGTTTGTAAATGTATATTTATTTATTCACATTCACGTTAAAAATTATATTTTTAATGACCAAATTGTTTTATTCAACCTATGAATATATTTTATTATCTATTTCACATCAACATCACAAACAATTTTCACAACACATCAATCAAACAAACAAGCCATCCATGGTCTGTGGATGACGGGTGTCGGGTGCTGCTAAGCACCGTCTGCATCCTAGTATATATATATAACTAGAAAAAGAGATTGAAGAGTGAGAAATTCTCACCAAAGCTATCCCAACTCCACGACAATTCCACTGTAGGAAATCATCACTGTTTTCGCCTTTTGTCACTTTCGTTGCCCGTAGTCACTACATATATAAAAATCACATTTTTATTTTTATTCCTTCATGATAAAAATAAAGTTCACATTTTTATTTAACTTCATATATTTACAATGCTTCATTCTATATAAAAATTATATTTTTATATTTCTACTTCTTATATAAAGATCGAATTTTTATTATCTATATAATATAAAAATCGTATTTTTATAATCTCTACAATATAAAGATAATATTTTTATATTCTCCATTATATAAAAATCATATTTTTATTACTTCTACTTTATAAAAATTATATTTTTATATCTCACATCTGATAAAAATCACATTTTTATTATTTTTATAATATAAAAATCATATCTTTAATACTTCTATAATATAAAAATCCTATTTTTAACCTTTTACTAATATAAAAATTATATTTTTACTTCATTAAAAACCAAGTCTTTGCTTCATTAAAAATCCAATCTTCAAGCGATTAAAAATCTTGTTTATACCTACTTAAATATCATATCTTTATGATTTTAAGAATCACATTTTTAGCTAAATAAAAATCCCATCTTTTCCTAAATAAAAATTATAAACTTTAAAAGAATTAAAAATCCTAGATTTCTTAAAGTAAAAACCAGATTTTTATGCAATAAAATAAAATAAAAGCAAGATCTGAAAACTCTCATTGTTTCAGAGGGGAGAAAAGTGGTCATTGCCGGAGTTGGATGGTCAGAGGGCATCGCTGCAGTGGGCCAGGGGGGTTTGGGCGTCGAACAGGGCTGGAGAGGAAGATGGAGGAGGGAGGAAGCTCGGGGGCGGCGTGCGAGAGAACAGGGAGGGAGGAAGGAGGAAAGAAGGCGGAGGAAGGGGGGCTGTGGGCTGCGCGTCGGTTTTGGTGGTATGGGGGCCGCGGCTTCAAATCGAGGGGGGGTCGGCGGTTTTCACAATGGTAAAGGTCGAGGAGGGGGAGGCGCTGCCTCCTGGCGGCGGCGATCGATCGGGGGGGGGGGGGCGATGATGAGGAGCGGCGCATCCAAGGAGGGCGACGACGATTTTTTTTCCTTCTTTTCTGAATGAAGAGAAAAAGAAGGGGGGGGTTAAGTATAAATATAATTTAATTATATTATTATTTTACTTTCAAAAAGTTGACTTTTTATTTCGACCTCGAAACGAGGCCCACCGCCTGTCGTCCATAGCTAATTACCTCCATTTCGGACACAATGGGATATGTATCGTAAGCTGATTCGATCGTTTCGATCAGTTTCCGTCAAAATCAAAATATAACTCTATATATTGAATTTGAACGCGCATTTCAATTTACCGGGACCACATACTAACTAGAAAAATTCCTGAAAAATATTTCTTAGCTTCGTATTGATGATACGGTCCTAACAAAACTAGTTTCGTCGAATTCTGGGACCGTTTGAAAAATGGCCATTTTCTAGTCGATTAAAATCAGCTGAAACTGGTCAAACGCGTTTTCCTTCACCACGCTCACATATTGATTCGAAAAATTATAAAATTGGAATCTAGCAATAATTTGACATCACGGATCCAACAAAAGTGGTTTCGTCGAAATCCGAGGTCATTTGCAAAAATTCCCATTTTAAGGGCCTGAATTCCATAGCGACTATTCAGAATTTTCAAGTGGACATATCTTTTGATTCCCGCTATGAAATCTTGATTTTTCGGATTCGTTGGAAAGATATTATCAATTAGATTCAAGGATTTTTGGTTTCGCCAAAATCCGGCTTATTTTGAATCCTGTACATTCCTTTGAATTTTGAAATCGAATTATCGAACTACTGCGCCATTTTCAATTCCTTTTATAATTTAAAATAAATATTTATATTCTAACGACGATCTATATAAATATATACGCTCTAATTCCATTCAAAATAAATTTCTCGTCATTTTATTTAAACTAATTCATTTTAAATATCCAAAATTCGTTAAAATTGCCAAAATAAAAATTTTAAACTGGCTCTCATTTCCGGGTTGTTACATTCTCCCCCACTTAAAACTTTTCGTCCCCGAAAAGGAACGAAGCCGAAAGTTGTTTTAAAAACCAACTCAACTTCATTCTTTTGATTACGACTTAAGTTCTTCAACTTTTCAGTTTCTAAGAACTTTTCAAATTTTTCAAAAATTTGGCTAACACCCTAAATTTTCGAAAAATTTCGCCATAACCTCCCCAGCACCGGGAAAATCCCGAAATTGCCATACAGGCCCTCTGATCTCAAAAAGAAAAAGAAAAAGCCAGGCGGCTAGCCAATCGGCTCATAAAATCATCATCACCCAAACAAAACAGTAAATTATGATAAACATGTACCTATTTGTCGGGCAAACAAATTTTATTCTTCTGCTCTAGCCTCCTTGCTATGACCTGTTCAATGTAAGTACATGTATATGCAAGCAAATGCGACTAATTTTCAATACAATTCACTATTTGGTACAATTAGGCTAAATAGTTCAAAATTATCAAACAAATAAACAAACAACACAAACATCAATCAATTAGTGGATTAACGTTTCAAATTCATAATTTTTTGATATATATACAAAAATCACATTTTTGATGCCAAATTACAATAATAAATCTATCTATATAAGTTTTGGTTCTCACACCAGTCTAATGGAAATATATAGATATCATACCTTCGAAACACGAACACAAATTCTGATGATGATATATCAATCATCAGAATCATCTCAGGGTGTCTAGAATGTGATTCTATATCTATCCAGTATATTAAAACTTCGAATATACGTTCATGACGCGTATATGCAAAAATCTTTATATATTGGACTGTCCAAATCAATATAAATAAATTATTCAAATACGTATAAAACGATTTAAATTCTCAAAACAAAGTTTGTTTTATTTGAAAAATATACTCTTCACACTCGTTCTAGGATACTACTGATCCTATCTCTAACGAGTCATTCTAATTGGATATTAATAATCCAATATCTGATGAATTCTTTCGTATGATTCTAATGTGTCTCGTTCTCAAGCTCTGTAAACCAAAGCTCTGATACCAAATGTGACGGCAACGCGAAATCCGGTAAGCTTTGCAACCATCCCTTCATCCTCCATTGTAGTAGGTAAAACCCACTGCGGCTCACACAGGTCCCATAATCCCTTGTTTTACGGCGACCCTCTCGAGTCTCGCGCCTACTGGCGAACCAACGCTCTAAACTGCGACATGTAGGGGTAAGAGTCTCCCGTTCGCCACCAAAACGCGAAGCGAGAACCCCCTATCATGCGTACCCGGCCTACTCAGGGCCAGGAGCAAAACTGGTGATACTTCATTCTCGCTCATTTTCCAAATTTGATAATTTAAATTATCAATTCCCATTTCAATTTAATTGCAGATTCATTAAAACTCCCTTTTACTGGGTTAAAGAACTAATGTCATTTTAAACACAGTTCACGATAACCCCAAATCACATTCTATTTAGTATCGGGTTAAAGAACAAGTGTTATTTAAAACACCCTTCACGATAAACCCACAAATCAATTCTATTTAAAACCCATTTCAAATCCAATTTATTTATTTAAAAATAAATGGGTTTTAATTTTAGTTCAAAACCAGTTCATTTCGATAAAAATCTATTTTTAACTTTTCAAATATGGAGTTTTTCATCCCAATTTTCCCCAAATCATTTCTTATGATTTTACACAAATTATTACTATTTTTAATAATTTTATCAAGGCCCGTACAGTCGATTTCCATCAACGGCCATCGAACTGCGCTTACAGCGACCTTTTCCAAATTTGATTTGGACGTATCTCCAAATCCAACCGTTAGATTTCAAATTTCTAATATTTTAGAAAGCTCTTTTCGATACGAACCCAACGGTCGGATCTCCCGTAATGTCCGATCGAAGTCAATGGTCGAAATTTACGAACTGCCGCGGCGCTGCGCGTTCTATTCAGGACATTATATATATATAATATATATATATATATATATATATTATATATATTTCGTCGATTTCTATTTAAAACGAATTTTATAAATAGTTTCAAATTCGTTTCTAAAACAATTTCAACCTTCATTTCAAATTCAAATCAAAATTAAATTTTCCTTTATAAATTCATTTCAATTCAATTCAAATTTCAAATTCATTTCAATTCGAATTCATTTTCTATTCAATTCAATTCAAATTCGTTTTCTATTCAATTCAAATCAAATTTGTTTTCAATTCAATTCAATTCAAAAAATGAATATAATCGATATAAATATCGTTCGCGTCAAAATAGCGCATCTCTAATCAACACGGATTTATATATATTTTTTATAACTTTGTTATTCTATTCAACAAGTGAGTCTATATTTCTTTCAATACATGACTCTATATTTTTGTCAACACATGACTAATCTCAATGAATGAGTACTGTCCACGTGTGACTATTTTTGTTATTTAATATATTTTATAAAAATTATGGTATCTATCGTTTGATTTCAAATCAGACTCCAACCGTAAATTAGTAAGAGAACGATTCCTTGAATATTAACCCCGAAGGCCGAAACCAACATCAGATCAATATCCAGGAGACCACTCATCTTATCTATTTTCCAGTTAATTTCTAATTTTATATATGATAAAGATGTAAATTTTATTGTTAAAATATTTCGTTCAACACATGACTAATCTCAACGGATGAGTACGGTCAACACATGAACCTTTATTTTATAATATTCTAAATTGGAATGAGGCCCAATCAATTACCATATAAAGTTAATTATATGGATTCCATACAACACATGTATATAATAGCAACGATAAATAATCAACCATCATCCAAAGTGCACTACACTGTATAAGCATCAAATATAAATATCTAACGCTTATATCAGTCTGTCAATCCATCGATCGACATACAACTAAATTATTGGGATTAGTGTATGCCGTATTTTATCCTAATATCTGTGTGGGGTTTCAAACAATCAAACACAGATTTTATTTGTGCAGTTGGGCGATGTGTAAAATTTATGATCCAATCAATGTCCTTCAAATAGGTGTACATAAACAAACCGTCCGGTTTGTAAATGAATATTTATTTATTCACATTCACGTTAAAAATTATATTTTTAATGACCAAATTGTTTTATTCAACCTATGAATATATTTTATTATCTATTTCACATCAACATCACAAACAATTTTCACAACACATCAATCAAACAAAAAAGCCATCCATGGTCTGTGGATGACGGGTGTTGGGTGCTGCTAAGCCAGCACCGTCTTCATCCTAGTATATATATATAACTAGAAAAAGAGATTGAAGAGTGAGAAATTCTCACCAAAGCTATCCCAACTCCACGACACTTCTATTGTAGGAAATCATCACTGTTCTCGCCTTTTGTCACTTTCGTTGCCCGTAGTCACTACATATATAAAAATCACATTTTTATTTTCATTCCTTCATGATAAAAATAAAGTTCACATTTTTATTTAACTTCATATATTTACAACGCTTCATTCTATATAAAAATTATATTTTTATATTTCTACTTCTTATATAAAGATCGAATTTTTATTATCTATATAATATAAAAATCGTATTTTTATAATCTCTACTATATAAAGATAATATTTTTATATTCTCCATTATATAAAAATCATATTTTTATTACTTCTACTTAATAAAAATTATATTTTTATATCTCACATCTGATAAAAATCACATTTTTATTATTTTTATAGTATAAAAATCATATCTTTAATACTTCTATAATTTAAAAATCCTATTTTTAACCTTTTTCTAATATAAAAATTATATTTTTACTTCGTTAAAAACCAAGTCTTTGCTTCATTAAAAATCCAATCTTCAAGCGATTAAAAATCTTGTTTTTACCTACTTAAAAATCATATCTTTATGATTTTAAGAATCGCATTTTTGGCTAAATAAAAATCCCATCTTTTCTTAAATAAAAAATATAAACTTTAAACAAATTAAAAATCCTAGATTTCTTAAAGTAAAAACCAGATTTTTATACAATAAAATAAAATAAAAGCAAGATCCGAAAACTCACATTGTTTCAGAGGGGGGAAAGTGGTCATTGCCGGAGTTGGATGGTCATGGGGCATCGTTGCAGTGGGCCAGGGGGGTTTTGGCGTCGAACTGGGCTGGAGAGGAAGATGGAGGAGGGAGGAAGCTCGGGGGCGGTGTGCGAGAGAACAGGGAGGGAGGAAGGAGGAAAGAAGGCGGAGGAAGGGGGTTGTGGGCTGCGCGTCGGTTTTGGTGGCATGGGGGCTGCGGCTTCAAATCGAGGGGGCCGTCGGCGGTTTTAACAGTGGAAGAGGTCGAGGAGGGAGAGGCGCTGCCTCCTGGCGGTGGCGATCGATCGGGGGGGGGGGGGGGCGATGATGAGGGGCGGCGCATCCAAGGAGGGAGACGGCGATTTTTTTTCTTCTTTTCTGAATGAAGAGAAAAGGGGGGTTAAGTATAAATATATTTTAATTTCAAAAAGTTGACTTTTTATTTCGACCTCGAAATGAGGTCCACCGCCTATCGTCCATAGCTAATTACCCCCATTCCGGACACAATGGGATATGTATCGTAAGCTGATTCGATCGTTTCGATCAGTTTCCATCAAAATATAACTCTATATATTGAATTTGAACGCGCATTTCAATTTACCGGGACCACATACTAACTAGAAAAATTCCTGAAAAATATTTCCTAGCTTCGTATTGATGATACGGTCCTAACAAAACTAGTTTTGTCGAATTTTCAGACCGTTAGAAAAATGGCCATTTTCTAGTCGATTAAAATCAACTGAAACTAGTCAAACGCGTTTTCCTTTACCACGCTCACATATTGATTCGAAAAATTATGAAAATTGGAATCTAGCAATAACTTGACATCACGGATCCAACAAAAGTGGTTTCGTCGAAATCCGAGGTCGTTTGCAAAAATTCCCATTTTTAAGGTCCTGAATTCCTAGCGACTATTCAGAATTTTCAACTGGACATATCTTTTGATTCCCGCTATGAAATCTTGATTTTTCAGATTTGTTGGAAAGATATTATCAATTAGATTCAAATATTTTTGGTTTCGCCAAAATCCGGCTTATTTTGAATCCTGTACATTCCTTTGAATTTTGAAATCGAATTATCGAACTACTGCGCCATTTTCAATTCCTTTTATAATTTAAAATAAATATTTATATTCTAACGACGATCTATATAAATATATACGCTCTAATTCCATTCAAAATAAATTTCTCATCGTTTTATTTAAACTAATTCATTTTAAATATCCAAAATTCGTTAAAATTGCCAAAATAAAATTTTTAAACTGGCTCGCATTTCCGGGTTGTTACACCCAAATTCCTTTATAATATTTTATTTGCAAAATATTTACTTTAAATCAATATCATGTTACCCCCGTGTGCGAAGCACGGATCTAAACCTTCCTAATGTAAAATTCTCTTTTTATAAAACTCTATTCATTTTCCAAATATTTCCTTTTCTATTTGTTTCACAAATAATTCCTTTTCTGTTCAATATCCACTTCGAAATTCCTTTTTATAAATCATTTGATTTTATATAAATATATTTTATTTTCAACATACACATTGAAAATTCCCATTTTGATTCCAATATTATATATGGTATTTAAAATACTAAATAACAATGATCGATATCATTCAAACACACGTAATCAACAACATATTTTATATCATAACATATATTACAATATATGAAAAACAGTAAAATAAATGTTGAGGAATCCAGTTGGATCCCTCCGACCTGTTTCCCTACATCCACAGATGTTAAACAATATAATAACATCGATTTCATTTCGATATGAAATATTCTGATAACAGAATCAACATTTGATTAACGATATATATATATATATATGTATATATATCATTATCTATAATTTCAACCAATACATCAGCAATTCAACCAACCAATCAACACACAGCAATCAATTATCATTTATCAGTTCTAAATATACGTTATAAAAATATGAACTAGTAGAGTTGGTGAGTTTTACTCACTTTGGACGGTTATCGTTAAATAATGAATAAGTGATCATTGATTTTATGCCGACAATTTATTTCGCTATAAATTGTAATGAGCTCCAATCCACTCCCAGTCAGTTCCATTACGTAGTATCCGTCCATATGATCCCGACTGATCTTGTTTCATTAAATTCTGATGTAGCATGAACGAGATATTTAATTTACAAGATTGTACACCATTTAAATTAAATTATAACTTAAATTTTAAATTTTGATTCACCTCTTACCTAAGGCCCAAACCCATATCCAATACCCAGATCCGTTACACTTTCTTCCTCTTCTTAAATCCTCGCCCTAGTAAACTTGTTTCGTCGAATTCCGACTCCGTTTGCAGCTATAGTTTGACATTACGGACCCAATGAAACTTGTTTCGTCGAATTCCGACTACGTTTGCCCACACAGCGTATTTTTAACCGTCAAAATACTGATTGTTTTTCACATTAAAAATCCATATGGTCACACACTGACTCCAAAAATAACAAAAATTGAAATTTAACAATAATTTAATATTCCGGATCCAACAAAATTAGTTTCGTCGAAAACGGAGCTCGTTTGCAAAAGTTGCTATTTTTAAAGCTCTAAAGAAACCTTTTTAAATATTAATATGTTTAAAAATAATTAAATTAAATATTTATAAATAAATATTATCGTATATATTCACACTAGAAAATCATACAACTCCATATCGGGATTCATAACTCGATATTCCAAAGTTCTCAGTTATATCGATATTCGATTTATATTTAAATCTTTTTTAAAATATAAATAAATCGTTATAAATTATAAAGGAATCCCATAGCGACTTTTCTAAAATTTGATTTGGACATAAATCAAAATCTACACGACAAAATCCTGATTTTTCTCTTCCGCTAGAAAAATATACTTCACCAGCTCTGAACGTTTCTTGTTTCACAGAAATTCGATTTAAAACGAATTCCGTATATTCAATTAAAGTTCGAATCGACAAATTACGAACTGCAGCGCCATTTCGAGCTCGATTTTAATTATAAAATAATTATACATTCAACTATCGTTTATATAATATATTCGTTAATATAATTCAACTCTAAACTGAATTAGATATTTTGAATTGTCCAATTCACCCGATATTGCCATTTCAGCAAATTTTTATTATTCCAGAATTAAATATATTATTTAATTATTATATTAATTAAATATTCAAAGTTATTTAATTTAACAACCATTAAATCCTCTAAATCATATTTAAATAATTAAATAGATTAATTATTATACCGTAAAAAAGGGGACATTACATTCTTCCTCCCTTAAAATAATTCCGTCCTCGAAATTGCTAAGATAGAAAACAAACCCTATTGACTGGGTAAAAATTCATTTGTTTACTTATTAACTTCAGTTTCAAATGAACCAATTTAATTTCAATTAAATATTTATTCATTCCTACTAACGAAAATTTTCAAAAATCCTAAAATTTTTTCTAATACCTTAACTTTTCGAAAAAATTCGCCAGCACCTCCTTTGTACTGGTCAATAGCTCAAACTCCAACTCGCCTCTTTGGGCCTTTTCCAACCCAAAATAAAATCAAATAGCCAAGCGGCTTGCCAATTCGGCTCATCAAAATCTCAAATCCATATACAATATAAACTGGTACCTTTTTGTCGGGCATATCATTATATCGTTCCCACATGTTACCAATTCTGCATATACCAATGTTATCCGAACCAAAATCCAATTACTTTTATCTCCAGCACAACCATTCGTTTATCCAAGACAAATTCCATTATCAATCTCAAGTACCATTCTTGATTTTCAATTTAGTTTCACAAATTTCCATCTAATTTGTTTTAATTGAAACAATCTGTTTCTGGGAGTTTTTAAACAACTTTGCTTTTCAAAAATCCAATATTTATTTTGGAATATCAAAACAACTTGTTTTCTCAAAACATTTCCAAAAACAATATCTTTGGTAGTAATCCGTCACTTAGCAACTCGAAAATGAACACCGATTATGTAGCTGTCATCATCGGAATCTATTTTCCAGCGATCGAAGTGAGTTCAATACTATATCACTTTTAAAACCATTTCTAAACACTTCCATTTGAAATACATTTCAAAATACCATTCACAATACTTTGTAAACAATTTAAAATCTCCCATGATTTTAAAATTCTCATATATTTAATCCAGATTCATTTACAAATACCTTTATAACCTTCCAGGGTTTTGATTCCAATTCTGATTTAAATTTAGATTTAATTCATCTGATTTCATACTTTTCACTTATATGAATTCTGATTGGTTATATACATAACCGCTTCACTTTTATAATCTTATTCGATTATAATTACGACCAACACATCTAATATACAATAATACTTCAATTATCTATTTTTTTGTTTATATCAAAATATAATTTGGGTAAAATTATTTCATTTACCCTCTTTTCAAAACATACCATGTCGGTTCATCGTATTCGAGTGTTTATAAACTCCTACCGATACAGTGGATCAAACTGATCAACCAGAACTCATTAATTACTTAACCAATAACTCTCCACAATAAAAAACCACTTATATACACTCAACTCAATCTAGGGTATTACTAACCCCATCTCTACTGAGTTACGCCACAGAGCCAAGGTAATTACTTAACCTTTGCTCTGATACCACTGTAACGACGCAGGTTTTCGAGTAGGCTTTTCAACCGTCCTCTCACCCCCAAGAGGCAGGCTAACATCCCACCGTGGCTTACAGAGGTACCCCAACACCATATTATACGGCCAGCCTATTGACTCGACCAACCCCCATTTTCGGGACTTGTAGGAGTAAGAGTCTCCCGTTCACCACCTAACGCGAAGCGAGAACCCCCTATCATGCGTACCAATTAAGCAACATGGACTGGTGTGAGTAAACTTAAATCATTTGTTTAACTTTTCAAAAATCCTTTTGAAACAAAGGATAATCGTAAGACCGATCCACACATAAACACAGATGGTTTTTACCTTATGATAACCCAAAATATTTTTCTAAAACAATACTAGTCTGATATTATAATAATATCTAGATCAAGTAAATAAAAATCTAGCAGATACACTTTCATCTCACGTTCTACATATATAATATACAATCAAAACTGCGGGCTCTTATTGGGTAATTGATTTCCAACTATGACAAGGTATGGAACCACCTTCCGATCAATGTACTCTAGAAGCGATACAACAAGAACATCTTGTAACTCGGCGACACATGACCGGCCATTCATTTATCTTGAATGTTCCGAATATATTATCACCTTATGGTTGGTATACAAACATAACCGTTCCTAGGAGATACAGAAGCGAAAGAAGTAACAAATATGAATATTCTCTAGATGGTGACAATATACCCTAATTGGGTGCGGTCCACTTAGCCATGCTGCCTACCTGATTTATGTCATTTCCCAGTCGATGAGGCTGGAGGTCATAACGTATCTTTCAACATATCACTCCTTCATTTACTTTGAACCCACATCGTCATACCCATCAAATCACAAATTGATTCCCCCAAAAATACCATGGGTATAAGCTAAGAGAAACAAATTCCTCCGCCACCAACGTAAATACGTTTGAAACGATCAACTTACGCGATCTACCAGACATACTCTGTCAGACATTCGTCCATTCAAGTTGTCCTAGGACTGGACAATCCGAAGGAATTATTCTGTAAATCCATCTTAGGCAATTTCTACCTAGGATTTACTGAACAGCCCTTGCATAACTCCGTCTTCAATTATCTTCATCATATTTGATTCGCAATGCTAATGCCATACGGAGTGGTTTTCAGATAATATATCTGATCTCGATCTCTCCATATTGACAACAGAAATGGTCAAAATCTTCAATAGTCGGTGATTTAACTATCAAAGGAAAACATGTGTGCAAACAATGATATTATTTCTAAATGGAAATTTAATCGATCAATCATTAATCAACATATATTCATTTCCCCATTTCTCGTTTCCATATATTCATCAAATCCTTATTTTCTAATTTTAGAAAATATACGTTATTAACTTTGGAGAATGTTTCCATTTCTGATTCACGTATCACTATCTTCCCACCTCTATCAGTCTCTAACTGTAAACTAGTAAGAGAACAACCCCCCACGTATTAACCCCGAAGGCTGAAACCAACATCAGATCGATACCCAGAAAGCCATTCAACTCAACTAATTTACAGTCAGTTCTAATTTCAATAATTCCATTTAAATTCCTAATTCAAACCCCAAATTCCTTTATAATATTTTATTTGGAAAATATTTACTTTAAATCAATATCATGTTACCCCCGTGTGCGAAGCACGGGTCTAAACTTTCCTAATGTAAAATTCTCTTTTTATAAAACTCTATTCATTTTCCAAATATTTACTTTTCTATTTGTTTCACAAATATATCCTTTTCTATTTGTTTCACAAATATTTCCTTTTCTATTCAATATCCACTTTGAAATTCCTTTTTATAAAATCATTTGATTTTATATAAATATATTTTATTTTCACCATACACATTGAAAATTCCCATTTTAATTCCAGTATTATATATGGTATTTAAAATACCAAATAACAATAATCGATATCATTCAAACACACATAATCAACAACAGATTTTATATCACATCATATATTACAATATACGAAAAATAGTAAAATAAATGTTGAGGAATCCAGTTGGATTCCTCCGATCTGTTTCCCTGCATCCACAGATGTTAAACAATATAATAACATCGATTTCATTTCGATATGAAATATTCTGATAACAGAATCAACATTTGATTAACGATTTATATGTATATATATAGATATATCGTTATCTATAATTTCAACCAATACATCAGCAATTCAACCAACCAATCAACACACAACAATCAATTATCATTTATCAGTTCTAAATATATGTTATAAAAATATGAACTGCTAGAGTTGGTGAGTTTTACTCACTCTGGACGGTTATCATTAAATAACGAATAACTGTCGTTGATTTTATCTCGACAATTTATTTCGCTATAAATTGTAACAAGCTCCAATCCACTCCTAGTTAGTTCCATTATGTAGTGTCCGTCCATACGATCCCGACGGATCTTGTTTCATGAAATTCTGATGTAGTATGAACGAGATATTTAATTTACAAGATTGTACACCATTTAAATTAAATTATAACTTAAATTTTAAAGTTTGATTGGGCTCACCTCTTACCTAAGGCCCAAACCCATATCCCAATACCCAGACCCGTTACTCCTTCCTCTTCTTAAATACGCGCCCCAGTAAACACCATTAGCCGACCTTCTTCACTCAATACTCCCCCATTTCGCCATGAACTCAAAAACCAGCGCCAACATTAAACTCCTTATCCCCTGCTCAACGCAACCATACCTAAATGAACGAACTTGCCTCTCTACCTATTTCCGTCGCATAGCCATTCGTGCTCGAACTCGGGAATCATCGAACCAAAATTTCCACTGCACCCCTCAAATCAAGCACACAAGTTCGGTTTTGCTTCCTCATTCCGAAACCGAGATCGAAACAAACCCAAGCTCACTCAATATCGAGCATTTCCCAACCCTAACTTCACGGTAGTTTTAACGCTGCGAACATAAATGTGTTTGAACCCTTCAAACGCTATATCAAAATGAAGAGGAGGAGCTAAGCATCTCGGATATATAATTTTCTAGATTTTAGGGAATTCATTTGATTTTTGTATGAATTTTGTAAGTCGCGAAATGTGTTTTTCAGAAGGAAACGGTGGCGTCTTAAAGCTCATTGACCAAAGAATGAATATTTTTAGGTTATAAGATTTAAGGAGTACATATCGGAGTTTTATATTATTTTAATTCGAATTTTATATTAACATATATTAAACCATAGTCTATACACGCTGTTTAAAAATCCCTGTGGTCACACATGATATCCAAAAATCATGGAAATGAACATGTAGCTACATTTTGACATTACAAACCCAACGAAACTTGTTTCGTTGAATTCTGACTCTGTTTGCCCACATAGCGTATTTTTAACCGTTAAAATACTGATTGTTTTTCACATTAAAAATCCATACGGCCACAAACTGACTCCAAAAATAACGAAAATTGAAATCTTACAATAATTTAATATTTCGGATCCAACAAAATTAGTTTCGTCGAAAACGGAGCTCGTTCGCAAAAGTGGCTATTTTTAAAGCTCTAAATAAACCCCTTTAAATACTAATATATTTAAAAATAATTAAATTAAACATTTATAAATAAATATTATCGTATATATTCACACTAGAAAATCATACAACTCCATATCGGGATTCATAACTCGATATTCCAAAGTTCTCAGTTATATCGATGTTCGATTTATATTTAAATCCTTTTTAAAATATAAATAAATCATTATAAATTATAAAGGAATTCCAAAGCGACTTTTCTAAAATTTGATTTGGACATAAATCAAAATCTACACAACGAAATCCCGATTTTTCTCTTCCACTAGAAAAATATACTTCACTAGCTCCGAACGTTTCTTATTTCACAGAAATCCGATTTAAAACGGATTCTGTATATTCGATTGAAGTTCGAATCGACAAATTACGAACTACAACGCTATTTCGAGCTCGATTTTAATTATAATATAACTATACGTTCAACTGTCGTATATATAATATATTCGTTAATATAATTCAACTCTAAACTGAATTAGATATTTTGAATTGTCCAATTCACCCAATATTGCTATTTCAGCAAATTTTGATTATTCCAGAATTAAATATATTGTTTAATTATTATATTAATTAAATATTCAAAGTTATTTAATTTAACAACCATTAAATCGTCTAAATCATATTTAAATAATTAAATAGATTAATTATTATACCGTAAAAATACGGGACATTACACTATTCTTCTTCTCTATCTTCATCCTCTTTCATTCCTTTATTAATATTTCATATTTTTATGATTTCTACACTTATACTCTGCCGATTCCAATTCTAAATATATAAAACTTCTTCTCTTCTCACTCTGTACTCATTACTCTCTGAATCGAAGTATTATTGAAGAGTTATAGGGCTGTTGTAATCATTTGGGATTGTTCTGGGATAGTCTTAGAAACGATACGTTCCTTGTAGCCATGAAATCAAGGAAAGGAAACGGTTTTAACCTTGTAGCCGGGAAATCAAGGGTGATGGAAATGGTGTTAACCTTGTAGCCATGAAATCAAGGGGGTTGTACTGAGATTTTGATCTAGTAATAAAACTCTATGCAATCTAGCGTTGCATAGGATTGGATGTTGGAGCAATCTGAACCAGTATAAAATCCAGTGTGTTCTTTCCATTTCTACATTTTATATTTGTTTATTTCTTTGTTTGTAATTGATTTTATGTATGGATTATCTCTATAGTGTGTGTGATTCATATAGCAGATAATATTAGTTTTAGATTTTCTTAAACTCCTTGAAAACACTATTCACCCCTTCTCTAGTGTTATTTTTTCCTTAAGATCCATTCTGTATTCCGTAACAATTGGTATCAGAGCATGGTCTTTCAAAAAGTTCATAATCTTATGTTTGAAAGTATTAAATGGCTAATTTTGAAATGGTTGTTAATACCAGTGTCAGTTCATGCATTGTATCAATGTTCAAAGAGTTTGCATTCAATTATGATGAAAATTCAAGTAATCTACTAAAATATTGTCCAATACAGGAAAAGATGTGTTATATGACTATTGAAAATTCAAAAGTTGAGAAGATGGGTGAAGTGGCTATTGAATATTTAAATTCTGAATTTGTTTGTTACATGGCTATTGAGAATTTAAATTCTGGCAAACAAATGGTGGAAATCAAAAAGGACAAATGGATACTAGATAGTGGTTGGTCGAGACGTACGATGGTTAATCCAGAAATACTAAACGATCTAGTCTATGAAGATGATGGAATGCTGAACTTTGAAGATAACTCGAAAGGATATATTGTTGGGATCGGCAATGTCGGTTAATTCTGAAACTCCTACTATTTCTGATGTTTAATTAGTTAGGAATCTAAAACATAATTTACTAAGTATAAGTCAACTTTGCTATAAGGGCTATAAAATAAACTTTGAAAAAGATAAATGTTTTATATAAGACAAGAATTCGAAAATAATATTCGAAGGAGATAGAAAGAAAAATATATATATTGAGTATGAAAATCTCCAACAATAATCTATGTCTTATGGCCAATACAAGTGACCCTTGGATCTGGCATGAGAGATTTGGCCATATAAATTTCAAACACATCTCTTGGATTTCTAAATTAGATTCAGTTAGGGGATTACCCAAAATGAAGTATAAAGTTAATAATTTATGCAACACTTGTCAGTTCGGAAAATTAAAAAGAAGTTGATTCAAATCAAAAGAGGAAATTACACCTTGAAACCATTAGAGTTAATTCACATGGATTTATTTGGTCCATCTCAAAACCAGTCAATAAATCACAATATATATATTTACGCAACAGTAAACGATTTTTCATGATTTACTTGGACTTTGTTTCTTAAAAATAAAAGTGATGCTTTTGATCAATTTAAAACTTTTGCTAAAAGAATTCAAAACTTATTATCACTAAAATCAAAACAGTATGTAGTGACTATGGTGGAAAAATTTTAAACGAAAATTTTGAAAAAATTTGTAATAAAAAGGGAATAACCCATAATTTTTCAGTCCCTAGAACCCCTCAACAAAACGGAGTAGTTGAACATAAAAATAGGACGATACAAGAGTGTGCGAGAACTATGTTATCTGATAGTAATTTACCAAGAAAATTTTGGGTTGAGGTAGTTGCAACAGCTTGTAATATTTTGAATAGAATTTCAATCAGACACTTAACTCATAAAACACCATATGAACTTTTGTATAATAAGAAACCAAAAGTATCATATTTTAAAATATTTGGAAGTAAATGTTTTACACTTAATTCAAAAGAAAATTTACATAAATTTGACTCAAAATCCAATAAAGGAATTTTTATTGGATATTCACAGAGAAGTAAGGCATATAGAGTTTTTAGTTCAAGAACCAATACTATAAAAGAAACCTTAACTGTATCCTTTGACAAAAATTATAAAAATACAACACAATACAACAAAGATGAATGTGAAAATGAAGTTAATGAACAACTAATGAAGATAGCCAATCAAATAAAAGAATTAGATTACTAAGAGACCACCCTGTAGAAAATATCCCAGGAGATATTGAATCCGTCCTTTGGACTCGTAATTAATTAAATAATACGAGTAATTCTACATTTCATTTATTTCAACTATTGAACCTAAGAATCCAAAGGAAGCATCTTTCGAAGATTCATGGATCCTTTCCATGCAAGAAGAAATGAATCAGTTTACTAGGAATGATGTATGGGAACTTGTTCCTAGACCAGAGGATAAAACTATAATAGGAACTAAATGGGTTCGTAAGAATAAAATGAATGAACACGGTGAGGTTGTAAGAAATAAGGCATGATTGGTAGCACAAGGTTATACTCAAGAAGGAATAGATTATGATGAAACATTTGCCCACGTAGCTAGATTAGAAGCAATTAGGATATTACTAGCCTTTGCAAACCATAATAATTTCAAATTATATCAAACGGATGTTAAAAGTGCTTTTCTAAACGGATTAGTTAAAGAAGACATATATATAGAGAAACCACCTCTTTTCGAAGATGAAAAATTACCAAATCACGTATATAAGTTAAAGAAAGCATAATATGGATTAAAACATGCTCCTAGGACTTGGTACGATAGATTAAGAAATTACTTATTACAATCCAATTTTGAAATAGGAAAACTAGTTAACACCTTGTTTATTAAAAGGAGTAATAAGGATTTACAATTAGTGCAAATATATTATGACCATATAATTTTCGAATCGACAAATAATAAGATGAATTAAAAAATTCAGATATTATGACCCAAGAATTTGAGATGAGTCATATAAGAGAACTCACATTCTTCTTAGACGTACAAATTCATCAATTAAAGAATGGAATATTTAGTAATCAAGAAAAATACATAAGAGATTTAATTATCAAATATAATTTAACAACAGCTAATCGGAGACCAACACCAATGGCAACTAATATAGCCTTAAGTAAAGATGATACGTTAAAAGACGTTGTTCAAAAATTATATAAAGGAATGATAGCATCGCTATTTTATATAATCGCTAGTAGATCAGATATAATGCATAGTGTATGTCTCTGTGCAAGATATCAATCGCAACCCAAGGAAACACATTTAAAGACGAAAACATATTCTAAGATATGCAAAACATACATCAGACTTTGGATTATTTTATCCTACGGATTATTCATTCGATTTAATTTCTTATTGTGACGCCGATTGTAACAACCCGTATTTTCAGAACCAATTTAAAATTTATTTTTTTATTTGATTTGGATAGAAATTAAATATTTTATACGATTTATTTTGACAAATTAATGACAAAAAATTTATTTTGAGCGAAGTTAGAATGTATAAATTTATTTTAATTATAAAACGAGCTTGAAATTGTGCGGTCGTTTGAAAATTAGATTTTTAATTTCAATTGAACGTACAGAATTTAAAATAAATCGGATTTTAGTAAAACAAGGAACGTTGGAATATTTTGAACTGTAATTTTAAAACGAGTGTAAGAAACTGATATTTCTCTTTATAAATTTTGAGTTATGTCCCGTTTAAAATTTAAAATTGTCACTATAGAATTTATTTATAAATATAAATATATATAAGCCCTTAAAAATTACCATTTTGCAAATGACCTCTGTTGACGAAACCACTTTTGTTGGATTCGGAATGTCAAATTATTGTCAAATTTAAAATTTCAAGTCATTTGGAATTAATATGTGAATGTGGTAAATTTAAACGCGTTTTCACTTTTAGTTTAAATTCAATAAGCCGGTTAAAAGGCCATTTTTCAAACGGTCTTCAAATTCGACGAAATTAATTTTGTTAGGACCGTATCATCAAAACATAGCAAGATTTCAATTTTCAAAATTTTTGGAGTCAGTACGTGGCCTCGGTAAATTAAAATGTATGTTCAAATTCAATATTGAATGTTATATTAATTTATATTTTGATTTTGATGAAAACTGATCAAAATAGTCAAATTGGCTTACAAACCATATCCCATTGTGTCCGGAAGAGGGGTATTTGGTTAGAAACAACAGTCGTTGGGTTTGATTTGGAGTTCGAATGCAAAATCTCATTTTTTATGAATTAAATAATATTAAAAAATATAGTATATATATTTATTTTCCCACTCAAACCCTAACCCTCATTAATTTCAGCCGTTAGCTTTTAATGGACGCGCATAATCATCCCATCTTCTTCTTCTCTGATCTCACAATCTAGCAATGAATTTCAAAACTTATTGAATGAAAATTGTAGAGGATCTCGAGCTCTATATTCTCAATGGCTGTGATCATCTATCGTTTGGTGGATTGCTCAAAGGGCCACCGTTTGAACTGTTTTTCCCATGTGAGGGGTCCACCGAGTGGCTCAAAGCGGAGGACGGTGGGGTGGCGGCGTCTCGCGTGGTTGGGGTGATGGAGGGTCCAATCGCTTTGTGGAGGTGCGGTGTGGGGTTTTGTCTCGCGATGGAATGGGTTACGGGCTCCATATTTTGGACGATGAAGGAGAAAGGGTTAGTACCCTTAATTAATTTAATTAATTATGCTTAGTTAATTATTTATGTAATTATACAATGTATAAATTATCATATCTTTTTCATACGAGATCGGAATTCGACGATTTCGGTTGCGTTGCGCTCGTATCAACGAACACTGCAATAAGGAACGGACCAGAACGGAAACGAAACAAGTTGAATTTTAGCTAAATTAAATGCTCGTTTAATTTAGTTTAAAAATAAAATCCTCAATTAAAGACTGACGGAGTGGAAATCAATGTGAGAACTTTCTCACACGAAATATTCGTATAGTTATTTATTTTATAACTGAATGTAGCGATTGCCAGTGTTGATTTTTATCAGTTTTAATTGTCATAAAATGTTGTATGGTGCCTGTTAGCTCACATTCATTGCTGTTTGAAAACCCATGGATGATCTGATTGACTATATTATGTTCTAATTGTGATTTTGAACACATTAAAAATAATGTTAATATTAATGTGGTAGTTGAAATTGGATATTAATATCCACTTATAATTTGAACAGTGAAAATTAGTTAATTTGAAAAATAACTTGAATTGAACTATTTACGATTAAATTCATGAATCAAATGAATTTAAATTTATTGTTGTTGGTTGAAAACCCCACACGAGTCTGGGGATGATAATTAATTCACTTCTCCCTTAGATTTAATTGTATGTCAACCGATTGATTGACAGACTTTTATAAGCGTTATTTAATTATCTAATGCTTATACATTTGTAAATTGCATTGTGGATGTGAATTGAATGATTAATAGTTGTTTATCACTATTTTTGAATAAATGCGATGTATGGAATCCATATAAATAAAATTATATGGTAATTGATAGAGTCTGATTCTAATTCAGAAATAATGAATATTTTAAAATAATATTTAATGAAAAATCAAAATAGGATTTTGATGTCTGATTTTGGATGGATATGATAATATAACATTATGAAGCCGAATTAAGTATATAAGCGCTATTTTAACTCGAACGGATTTTTATATCGATTTTATTCATTTTATTTATAATGAATACTGAGAAGACTGAATTTCAAAATCAACATTTTGAAAATATTATCATTATGAGATTATAACAAAATGGGATGTTCAATTTTAATTTAAATTTGAAATGGAACTTGAAATCGTTTTCAAATGATTTATTAACATTTTATAAAATACATTTTGAAAGGAAATTGACAACATATATATATATATATATATATATATATATATATATTTATATGGCTTGAATAGAACGCGCCGCGCAGCCGCTGTTCGTGAATTTTAACCATTAACTTCAAATTGACGTAACAGGAGATCCGACGATCGAATTCTCCTAAAACCGAAATCGTTGGGTTCGTATCGAAAAGATCTTTCCGATGAATACATGAGATTTGAATTTGAATGGTTAAATTTTAAAATATTTCCAAATCAATTTTAGAAAAGGTCGCTATAAATGCAGTTCGGTAGCCGATATTGGAAACCGATTTTATGGGACTTAATAAAATTATTAAAAATATGGAAAAATTATGTAAAATCATAATCAATGATTTGGAAAGATTTTGAATGAAATATTCCAAGTTGTGAAAAGATAAAAGATATTTTCATCCAAATGAACTAATTATTAACTAGAATATTAATCCAATGTTTTTAAATAAATAAATTGGATTTGTAAGTGGTTTTAATATGACCTGAGTTTTCCAATTCATAAAATGGAATGGGCTTGAATGAAAATTATCTTCAGATATTTCGATATTGGATTCCGTAATTATATGGATATTGTTTTGGTAATTTGGAAGATATTGATATCGTTATTCCAAAACGATGCCTATTAATTTCAGAATTTGGTACTGAATATAAGTCGACATGATTTCCATTTAAGATCTTATATTTAATATCAAACTGGATTTTGGGTTCGTTGTGAATGGTATCTTAAATGATACTGTTCTTGAGCCCATATGTGAAAGAAATAAATCTTTTAAATAAGATTTAGAGAAGTTTCCAGTTTATTCAATTAAATTGGAATTGAATGGGATTCGATTAATATTAATGGAGTTGAGCTTCTGTGAAGGAAGACGTTTTCTATTTATGGAATTTAAAAGGCTTTGCGGTTATTCCATTTATAGCATTAGTCCCATATGGAAATTTATGTCAATTATGAATTGTTCAAATTTGCGTGAAGATTCCATATTAATGGAAAATGACTTTGGGTTTACTATGAACTGTGTTTTAAATAACATTTGTTCTTCAACCCAAATAAAGATAGGATTAATTTCCCAAGTTGAAAATTCACTAAATTATGATTTCTGGAAACTAAAACAGAACTATAGTTTTAATGAATCTTTAATTAGATTGAAATGTAGAAAGAGGTAATAAAATTTACCGAATTTGAGAAATGTTCAAAATGGAGTAACCCCCCTTTTTTCGCTCTCCCCTCCAATTTTACTCCATGCGTTAGTTAAATCTTTAATTAGATTTGAACACTAAGCAGTAATTAAGTTTATCGATAACACAGAGGGTGTCAAATATGGAGTACCACCAGTTTTGCTCTATGGGATGAATAGGTTGGGATTGGGATTAATAAATAAATGGTTACTTTGGTAAGGCACATCAATCCCGACTAGTTGAAAAACCTTAATTTGGTTTAAGTTGTGAAAAGATATAATAAAATCTTTTGAAATAATATCCGAAGGAGGATTAAAGAATAAATTTAAAAGAATTTATCTTTGTTAAAATTAATGGGAATCTTTCCCCAAAAATGTAAATATTTGAATAAAAGAATATTCTGGATTGGAATGAGATGTGTGCTATCTTTGTGTATTTATCACATGATTACAAAGATATGCTAGTTATTCGGAAAGACTAGGTTTAACCCATTCTAAATAGCTGTTACGACGACTAAAAGTCAAAGATACGAAGACGATGGTTGAAGACCGGAGATCATCACATTGTTGGGATAATTGCTGATGTCTTGACTTGGGGTGTACACCCAAGACGAGGTAATAAGCGGTGATCGTCCAGACATACTTGGAGATCGACCGGATATGCAAGGACCTCTCTCCAGTATTGGGCATACGGGACGAGGAATAAGGTGCCTCCGGTTCCGTTCAGACCTAGAACGGACGTATAAATGGATTGTATGTTTGATATTGTATTGTGTGCTATGTTATTAATCTCTGCTAAACATGTATCTGTTTGGTGGCAGAGAATTTATTCTCTTACTTAACACCCTTCTCTGAGACGTACAAGCTTAGAGGTTACATATTGGTGGAAAATAATGACATGGTATGGATTGACAGTGTGGCATGCTAAGACGCAAGTGAACAAGGCTTTGGTTGAAAAGCATTGTCTTGTGGTTGATGATTAAAGCACACCTTTAAGTAGCATAGCTTTGTGTATATCGTTAATTCGCGAGCCTCACACTTTGGTATGAGTCAGAAACAGGATAAGGGACACAAGGAGTGCATACGTTTCTTTCTAGCTAGAAATTGTTCCATGGTATAGAGCCTAGACATTTTTACTTATGTGGATGATGGATTGTGAGGTGCCTCGGATATAGAGTCGACTAAAAGGCTTATGTGGTCGACGGACCGACCATTTGGAGGTTTGATAGGACCGGGAAATGTATGTTCAGGAATAACTAATCCACAAACGTTAGGTGTGGACCAGCCTTGCAGGATCCAAGGGTTGCCCATATGTGTGATCTTGGGTCATCTTGCTAGAGGTGATCCGAATTGGTAAGGAGACATCCCTTGCCTTGACTCATGATGAAAATCCAATTTCCAATGCGTAACTTTTCAGTTTTAGTTGTAAACCTATATGGCGACGTAGTAGGATGAGGTACTATGCCGTCTATAATTGATACATTTATATTTGAAGTTGTTTGCCACACTATGCTCTTATAGTAATAACAAAATGATTTGTTTTAAAGTGTACCAAGCATGTTTGACTATTATAAGGTAAAACTCTATCCTTTGGTTTGAGTTTGCATTGTGTGATGGGACCTGAGTCTTATAATAGCCTCATTTTTCGAAAAGCATCGTGTTGTTTATAAATTGTTTTACTTCAGAGTATTCAAGGGAGTAAACCTGTTCCGTGTTATACGCTGTGGTCCCATGAATTACTCTATTTTAAAGTAAATTTTAATAACTGTTTTTTGCTCTCACACCAGTCCCATGACTGACTCGAAGTTTATTGTTTCTACCTAAACTCTGGGTGCCCATATTTTCCATATGGACAGTCAGTAGTTTTGGGTTTTTGCAGATTCTTTATTTTCTCAGGATCCTGGATTACAGTTGTAGCTATATTCGAAAAGCTTTGTATCCGTGTATTTCTTTCAATTGTGGTAGTTGATGTATTTCCGCTGTGCGTTGTATTTATACATTTTTATTTCCGCTGCTCTGTAAATTATTAATCTCTAATATTCTTGTACTCTGATGTAAATTGCTGTAATAGCAATGAAAAGTTCTGTGGTTCTGTGTTCTGATATATCGTGTTCGTTAAAGGTGGTATAGAGCTTTGGTTTACAAAGCTCCAGAACAAGACACACTAGAACCAAATGAAAGAACTCATCAGAGGTAGGATTAGTAATATCCTATTGAAGAATAATTTATTAGAGATAGGATCAGTAGCATCCTAGAATGAGAAACTCGTTAGAGATTAGGTTAGTAACGCCCTAGAATGAGTTGGAAGAGTATAATATGTAGAAAATAATAAATTTGTTTATTTATGAAAATTGAATTTGATTATGAAAGATTATATTTTATAATATGATTTTGAGTATTTTATTTTGACATTGAAGTGGACTATCGAGTATAAGAAGGTTTTGCATATACGCCTTCCAAACGTATATATGAAGTCTCAAATATACTGGATTGATATAGAATCACATTCTAGTCGCTTGAGGATAATTTTGGTGATTGACGCGTCATCATCAGTGTTTATTTTCGAGTTTCGAAAGTGCGATGACTATATAATTCCAATTGAAATGTCGAATTATACTTAAACTAATTTAAGTAAGCATTTGGAAATGATTTTAAATTTTAAATTTAAATAAAATGAGTTAAATAGATTGAAAATATACAAGTAAATCAAATGAATTAAAAATTTAACTTATGAGAAGTTAAATAAAATTTGAATAAAACCAATATGGGTATAGAAGCTAAATTGAGTCAAATTAAATTTAATGTTGAATTGATTTGAAATTAGATACAATTGGATATATATATATATATACATATATTTGTTAAGCAGGTTAGAGAAATAAATTTGTGTGTCCAACAAACAAGTGCACCTTAATGAGTTGGTTTTGCAATTTTATTATCATATTAAACTACTGTGAACGATTTGGATGCATTGTGATGGTTGTTCTATGTGAAATCAAACATACGCCATAGGATAGTAACTAATAAATTATGGACTGCACCGCATAACATACTACTAAAGACAACGTAGCATATCATATTCCATATAAGCATTTGGCGCTTATATGACGAGGTTTGAATTACCATATAAGCAAGATGCTTATATGGCGAGGACTGATTTATTGGTTGAACCGAAGATTGATTATGGACTTAACAACATATAAAAGAAAAATGACAGGATTAAATAATAAACCCTACACAGCCTGGGATATGACAAAATACACTTGTCTCTTTCGTTTTAATTATCGGACGTGGGTTTGAGGGGGGAGCAGGGATTATGAATCATTATGGGTGTGCACATTTGTTTTGTATGCGATATATGGATTTATTAGGTGCCTAATACGGCCCAATAAATTTTTCAGACCCTCCCGGTACAAAGGAGGTTATGGCGAAATTTTCATGAAGGGGAAATTTAGAAGTTCTTAGAAACTGAAAAGTTAAAGAATGAAAGCCAGAAGAAAGTTTAGTTGATTAGTTAAACAACTTTTAGCTCCATTTCTTTTTCGGGGACGAAAAAGCTTTATGTGGGGGAGGTTGTAACAACCGGTATTTTCAGAACCAATTTAAAATTTGCTTTTTAATTTGATTTTGATAGAAATTAAATATTTTATACTTCTTATTTTGAGAATTAACGACGAAAAATTTATTTTAAGCGAAGCTAGAACATATAAATTTATTTTAATTATAAAACAAGCTTGAAATGGCGTGGAAGTTTGAAAATTCGATTTTTAATTTCAACTGAATGTACAGAATTCAAAATAAACTGGATTTCAGTAAAATAAGAAACGTTGGAATATTTTGAACTATAATTTTCTAACGAGTGTAAGAAACTGATATTTCACTTTATAAATTGTTAGTTATGTCTAGTTTAAAATTTAAAATAGTCGCTATAGAATTTATTTATATTTTAAATGTGTATAAGCCCTTAAAAATAACCATTTTGCAAACAACCTCCTTTTTCGATGAAACCACTTTTGTTGGATCTAGAATATCAAATTATTGTCAGGTTTAAAATTTCAAGTCATTTGGAATTAATACGTGAATGTGGTAAATTTAAACGCATTTTCAATTTCAGTTTAAATTTAATAAGCCGGTTAAAAGGCCATTTTTCAAATGGTCTCCAAATTCAATGAAATTAATTTTGTCCGGACCGTATCATCAAAACATAGCAAGATTTAAATTTTCATAATTTTTGGAGTTAGTATGTGGCCCCGGTAAATTAAAATGTTTAATTTATATTTTAATTTTGATAAAAATTGATTAAAATAGTCGAATTGGCTTACGAAATAAATCCCATTGTGTCCGGAATAGGGGTATTTGGTTAAGAACGATAGTCGTTGGGTTTGATTTGGAGTTCGAATGCAAAATCTCATTTTTTGTGAATTAAATAATATTACAAATATAGTACATATTTATTTTCCCACTAAAACCCCAGCAATCATTAATTTCTATCGTCTGCTTTTAATGGACGAGTAGAATCGTCCCATCTTCCTCTCCGATATCACAATCCACGCAATGAATTTCAAAACTTATTGAACGAAAATTGTAGAGGATCTCGAGCTTTATATTCTCAACGGCTATGATGGTTTACCATTTGGTGGATTGCTCGATTTTTCGCCGCAAAGGGCCATCGTTCGTACAGTTTTTCCCGCGTGAGAGCTGAGCGGTGCGAGGCTCGAGGCGGAGGAAGGCGGGGTGGTGAAGGAGGGTTCGATCGCCTGGTGGAGATGCGGTGTGGGGTTTTGTCTCGCGATGGAATGGGTTACGGGCTCCAGATTTTGGACGATGAAGGAGAAAGGATTAATACCCTTAATTAATTTAAATAATTATGCTTAGTTGATTATTTATTTAATTATACAATGTATAAATTATCATATCTTTTTCATACGAGACCGGAATTCGACGATTTCAGTTGCGTGGCACTCGTATCAACGAACACTAAAATACGGAACTGACCAGAACAGAAACAGAGCAAGTTGAAATTTTAGCTAATTAAACGTTCGTTTAATTTAGTTTAAAAATAAAATCCTCCGCTAAAGACTGACGGAGTGGAAGTCAATGTGAGAACTTTCTTACTAAAAATATTTGTACTGTTATTTATTTTATAACTAAATGTAGCGATTGCCAATGTTGATTTTTATCAGTTTTAGTTATCATAAGATGTTATACGGTGCCTGTTAGCTCACATTCACTATTGTCTGAAACCCATGGATGATCTGATTGATTGTATTGTGTTCTGATTGTGATTTTGAACACATTAAAAATAATGTTAATATTAATGTGGTAGTTGAAATTGGATATTAATATCCATTTATAATTTGAATAGTGAAAATTATTTAATTTGAAAAATAACTCAAATTGAACTAGTTATGGTTAAATTCATGAATCAAATGAATTTAAATTTATTGTTGTTGGTTGAAAACCCCACATGGGTCTGGGGATGATAATTAATTCACTTCTCCCTCGGATTTAATTGTATGTCAACCATTGATTGACAGACTGTTATAAGCGTTATTTAATTATTTAATACTTATACAGTTGTAAATTGCACTCTGGATGTGAATTGAATGTTTAATAGTTGTTTATCACTATTTTTGAATACATGCGATGTATGAAACCCATATAAATAAAATTATATGGTAATTGATTGAGTCTGATTCCAATTCAGAAATAACGAATATTTTAAAGAGGTAATTACGGAGAAGGATAAACTTTACCGAAAAATTTGGCTGAAGGACACCAAGTTTTATTTTTAGTCTGAAGGACAAACTTTGAACCAAAATTAAGCTGAAGGAAAATGCTAAATGTAATTAGCATTATATTCAGTTTTTTACACTACACGAATATGCTAGTTTTGATTAGCATTATTCAGTTTTACACCGCAGAAAATGCTAATTATATTTAGCATTGTCCTTCAACCTATTTTTTTCAAAGTTTGTCCGTTAATCTAAAAATAAAATTTGACGTCCTTCAGATTTTTTTTTTCAAAGTTTGTCCTTATGCCTATTTTCCACTATTTTAAAATAATATTAAGTGAAAAATAAAAATATGATTTGATGTCCGATTTTGGATGGACACGAAAATATAAAAATATGAAGCCAAGTTAAGTAAATAAGCGCTATTTTAACTCGAATGGATTTTTATATCGATTTTATTCATTTTTTATAATGAATACTGAGAAGACTGAATTTCAAAATCAACATTTTGAAAATATTATCATTTTGAGATTATAATAAAATGGGATGTTCAATTTTAATTTAAAATTTAAATGGAACTTGAAATTGTTTTCAAACGAAATTATAAACGTTTTATAAAATATGTTTTGAAAGGAAATCGACGATACATATATTATAAGTATTTATATGTCTTGAATAAAATGCGTCGCGCATCGACCGTTCGCGAATTTCAACCATTAACTTCAAATTGACGTAACGAGATATCCGACCATCGTATTCTTCTAAAACTAGAACCATTGGGTTTGTATCAAAAAGTTTTTTCTAACGAATATATGAGATTCAAATTTTAATGGTTAGATTTTAAAATTTGTCCAAATCAATTTCAGAAAAGGTCGCTATGAATGCAGTTCGGTGTCGATATTGGAAACCCACTGTAAGGGACTTTATAAAATTATTAAAAATATGAAAAATTTATGTAAAATTATGATTAATGATTTGAAAATATTTTGAATGAAATATTCCTAGTTTTGAAAAGATAAAAGATATTTTTATCCAAATGAACTAGTACTAACTAGAATAATAATCCAATGATTTTAAATAAATAAATCGGATTTGTAGGTGGTTTTAATATAACCTAAGTTTTCCAATTCAAAAAATGGAATGGGTTCGAATGGAAATTATCTTCGGATATTTCGATATTGGATTCCGTAATTATACGGATATTGTTTGGAAATTTGGAAGATATTGATATCGTTATTCCAAAACGATACCTGTTAATTTCAAAATTTGGTACTGAATATAAGTCGTCATGATTTTCATTTAAGATATTATATTTAATATCAAATTGGATTTTGAGTTCATTGTGAACGATATCTTAAATAATACTGTTCCTGAACCCATAAGTGAAAGGAATAAATCTTTTAAATAAGATTTAGAGAAGTTTTCCAGTTCATTTAATTAAATTGGAATTGAATGGGATTCGATTAATAATAATCGAGATGAGCTTTTTTGAAGGAAGAAATTTACTATTTATGGAATTTAAAAGGCTTTGCCATTATTCCATCTGTCTGATATGGAAATTTATACCGATTATGAATTGTTCAAATTTCCATGAAGATTCCATATTGATGGAAAATGACTTTGGGTTTATCGTGAGCTGTGTTTTAAATAACATTTGTTCTTCAATCCAAATAAAAATAGGATTAATTTCCCAAGTTGAAAATTCATTAAATAATGATTTCTGGAGATTAAAACTGAACTAGAGTTTTAATAAATCTTTAATTAGATTGAAATGTAGAAAGAGGTAATTAAATTAACCAAATTTGAGAAATGTTCGAGATGGAGTAACACCCTCCCCCCTTGTTTCCTCTCTCTCCCCCCAGTTTTACTCCATGCAATAGTTAAATCTTTAATTAGATTTGAACGTTAAGTGGTAATTAAATTTACCGATAACACAGAGGGTGTTAAATATGGAGTACCACCAGGTTTGCTCCATAGGATGAATAGGTTGGGATTAGGATTAATAAATAAATGGTTACTTCGGTAAGGTCCGTCAATCATGACAAGTTGATAAACCTTAATTTGGTTTAAGTTGTGAAAAGATATAATAAAATCTTTTGAAATGATATCCAAAGGAAGATTAAAGAATAAATTTAAAAGAATTTATCTTTAATAAAATGAATAGGAACATTCCCTAAAGATGTGAATATTTGAATAAAAGATGATACTGGATTGAAATGAGATGTGTGCTATCTTTGTGTATTTATCACATGATTATAAAGATACGCTTGTTATTCGGAATGACTGGGTTTAACCCATTCTAAGTAGCTATTACGACGACTAAAAGTCAAAGATATCAAGACGGTGGTTGAAGACCGGATATCTTCACATCATTAGGATGATTGCTGATGTCTTAACTTGGGGTGTATACCCAGGATGAGGTAATAAGTGGTGATCGTTTAGACGTACTTGGAGATCGACCGGATATGCGAGGACCTCTCTCAAGTATAGGGCATACAGGACGAAGAATAAGGTGCCCCCGGTTCTGTTCAAACCCAGAACGGACGTATAAATGGATTGTATGTTTGACATTGTATTGTATGCTATGTTATTGATCTCTAATAAATATGTATTTGTTTGGTGGCGAAGAATTTATTCTCTTGCTTAACACCCTTCTCTGAGATGTATGAGCTTAGAGATTACATATTAGTGGAAATCAATGACATGGTATGGATTGACAGTGTGGCATGCTAAGATGCAAGTGAACAAGGCTTTTATTGAAAAGTAGAGTCTTTTGGTTGATGATCAAAGCACAGTTTTAAGTAGCATAGCTTTGTGTATAGTGTTAATTCGTGAGCCTCACACCCCGATATGAGTCAGAAACGGGATAAGGGACGCAAGGAGTGCATATGTTTCTTTCTAGCTAGAAGTTGTGTCATGGTATGGAGTCTAGACATTTTTACTTATGTGGATGATGAATTGTGAGGCGCCTCGCATATAGAGACAACTAAAAGGCTTAAGTAGTCGATAGGCCAACCATTTGGAGGTTTGATAGGACTGGGAAACGTATGTTCAGGAATAACTAATCCACAAACGTTAGGTGTGGGCCGGCCTTGCAAGATCCAAGGGTTGCCCATAGGTGTGATCCTAGGTCATCTTGCTAGAGGTGATCCGAATCGGTAAGGAGACCATCCCTTGCCTTGACTCGTGATGAAAATCCAACTTCCAATATGCGACTTTTCGGTTTTAGTTGTAAACCTGTATGGCGACATAGTAGGATGTGGTTCTATGCCGTCTATGTTTGATACATTTATATTTGAAGTTGTTTGCCACATTATGCACTTATAGTAAAAACAAATTGATTTGTTTTGAAGCGTACCAAGCATGTTTAGCTATTATAAGGTAAAACTATATCCTCTGGTTTGGTGTTTGCATTGTTTGATGGGACCTGAGTCCTATAATAGCCTCATTTTTTGAAAAGCATTGCATTGTTTATAAAAAAAATTACTTAAAAGTATTCATGGGAGTAAACCCGTTCCGTGTTATACGGCGTGGTTCTGTGAATTACTTTATTTTAAAGTAAAGTTTAATAACTGCTTTTAGCTCTCACACCAGTTCCACGACTGACTCGGAGTTTATTATTTCCACCTAAACTCTGGGTGCCCATATTTTCTGCACGGGCAGTCAGTAGTTTTGGGTTTTTGCAGATTCTTTATTTTCCCAGGATCCTGGATTACACCTGGAGCTATATTCGAAAAGCTTTTATCCATGTATTTTTTAAGTTGTGGTAGTTGATGTATTTCCGATGTGTGTTGTTTTTACACATTTTTATTTCTGCTGCTCTATAAATTATTAATCTCTAATATTCTTGTACTCTGATGTAAATTGTTATAATAGCAATGAAAAGTTCTATGGTTCTATGTTCCAATGCATCGCGTTCGTTAAACTGATTATGTGGGATGTAATTCTGATCATAAAAGTACTAGTGGAATATATCATTCTTAGGATATTCACTAGTCTCATGGTTTAGTAAAAAGCAAAATACCATATCTTTGTCAACAACTGAAGGAGAATATATATCTACTGCTTTGGCTTGTTCACAAGTAATATATATGCAATAAACTCTAAATAAGCTTGTATTAACAAAAAATAAATCACTAATATACTATGATAATACAAGTGCTATAAATATATCTAAAAATCCAACTCATCACTTAAGAACTAAACATATTGATATACGACATCATTTTCTAAGGGATAACGTAACTAAAGAGAAAATTTCACTCGAATTTATAGAAATAGATAAACAAATAGCAGATATATTTAAAAAACCACTAAATAAAGCAACGTTTACTAAATTTAGAAGAGAATTATGTATTTGTTCATTAAGTGAATTAGAATAATTAAATATATTAATATACATATAAGAATAACATTAAAAATAAGGAAAAAAAATTAAACACTGCATGCATGTCCACATACATAGAAGCCTATGTCGACATATGACTGCCAGATTTCAAAAATTTATTCCCGCCAAAAGTTAGTTACAATAACCAATTTAACTCTCCACTTCGAATTTTCTTCTTTATTCTCTTATTTCACTTTTGTAAAAACTCAAAACCAAAATAAATCATGGCCTCCACTAATTGTAACAACCAAATTAACCCTGAATCATCCGTTGTACCATCCAAAGGTCCATTCCAATGTTTTACCCTCTCACATGTAACCAAATTGGAAGAGAAAATGGAATATGCTCTTCAAATGCTTGTTGAGATTCAAGTGCTCCAAATTCGGATAAGTCAAGAGCAAATTAGACAAGGAAAGATGATGCAGAACCTTCATAATTTTGTAATGGATAATCAAGTGAATCTAATTATCATTGAAGATGGTAATCAAGCAATGGAAGAAGAAGTAGAGGAAGAAGAGGAGGAGGAAGAAATGATGAAAGAAGAGGGACCATAAGAGGTACAACAAGAAGTCAGGGACGAGGGTAATCAAGTCGTATGCGTTAGTGAAGTCTTGTTCAATCAACATGGAAATATAATTGAACGAAACTAGAGATTTTTGTCTTCATTACCCAAATTGTCCAACCTGCAAGTCTCCTATCGTTAAGAACAAATAGAATTTAGGTTTCTTTTCATTTATTCGATGTATTACGTGTATAGTAATTCATGTTGTTTGCTTTTGTGTGCATTGCTTGTACTAGAAAACAATGTTTAACATATAGCTTGCTTTATTTTTCATAGGCTTTTCATTAGTTTTTATATGGGCACAAATTTAGGGGGAGTCATATACATTAAGTATTTTGAGCATAAGTTATAATATATATATCTTATAACTTTAGTATAGAATAATAATACGATATAGATAAATATATGATTTAGGGGGAGTATCTTTAGAATTTCTTTTTGATAATGCCAAAGGGGGAGAAATTATAAAATATAAACTTAGTTTACGTAGAATATATATGATTCGTAATGACAGGGGGAGTATTGGAAGGATCAACATCAACAGGTACGAACATGTATGAATATTTTATAAACTAAGGTTGTCATCATCAAAAGGGGGGAAATTGTTGAAGAATGGAGTTTTGATAACAACAAACTTATTTCAATATTAATTGATTATAGAATATATACTAACATCTCTATCTAGAATATAAATATATACACACATATATGCAGGAGTTGTATACAGGAATTAATATCGAAGACTGTGCAGTTTTAGAGATTCAAGAGATTCAGAATTCAGAGAAGATTCAAGACTCACGAGTAATCATGAAATCAAGAGTTCAAGATAAGTATAGTAATAGAGTCTAGTGTATATGTAAGACTCTAAATAACACTCCAGGTTCAAATTCAAATTCTGTTTTTTTCAAATTCTGATTTCAAATTTCAAAATCTGTTTTTCAAAATTCAAATTCAAATTTCAATTAGTTTTTCTATCTTACCTATTGATATTAAATTCAAGTTTCAAAAGATTACAAATTTATATATTTATATAGTTATATGCTTTTATACTTTTATATTTATATTGTTTTAAACTCTATAATTTTATAAATATGTTTATATAGTTTATGTTTATGATTTCATATGATTTTCTACTTTAAAACACTTATTTATATCACTATGTTTTAATTCTTGAATTTTTAGACTTATATATATTTATATTAAAACACTTAAAAAATATTCAAATTTTCAAACACATATGTCAACATATATACATATATGAGGATGTCGACATACAACTGTCATATTTTCAATTTTGAAAGGAAGTGCCTTTTCACCATTTGTAACGTTCCAAAGCGTTGCAACCTTTCAAATCTTATTAATAGGTGTTGATTTCGAATGTTTTAACTATTCTTCTTCTCCATCTTCATCCCTTTTCATTCCTACATTACTATTTCATATTTTTATGATTTCTACACTTATACTCTGCTGATTTCAATTCTAAATATATAATACTTCTTCTCTTCTTACTCTCTACTCATTACTCTCTGAATCGAAGTGCTATTGAAGAGTTATAGGGCTATTGTGATCATTTGGGATTGTTTTGGGATAGTCTTGGAAATGGTGTGTTCCTTGTAGCCGTGAAATCAAGGAAAGGAAATGGTGTTAACCTTCTAGCCGGGAAATCAAGGGTGGTGGAAACAGTGTTAACCTTGTAGCCATGAAATCAAGAGGATTGTGCTGAGATTTTGATCTAGTAATAAAACTCTGTGCAATCCAGCATTGCGTGGGACTGGACATAGGAGCAATCCAAACTAGTATATAATCCGATATGTTCTTTCCTTTTCTGCATTTTTTTATTTATTTCTGTGTTTGTGTTTGATTCTGTGTCTGTGATTATCTCTGTGGTGTATGGTTCATATAGTAGATCATATTAGTTTTAGATTTTGTCAAAATTCCTTAAAAACAATATTCACCCCTCCCTAGTGTTAGTTTTGCCTTAAGATCCATTCTGCATTCCCTTGCACACCGCACAATTTTCACACCTTTACCTTTAGATTTGACCTCATCTTTTTCTATAATGGAAGATTCCTTATTCAAACTTGAATAAGATTCAAGCTTCAAATCTTTTTTCTTGGGCTTTTGAATGGTTATCGGATCCATAAACCTCGATCTCATTATCAATGAATTTATTGAAAAAAAAATCTTATTTGGTTTGATCATCAAAAGGCAAAGATGTCATCGCCATTGAATGTATAGGAACTAATTCATGTAGTTAGATCCAATTTGAGCTTATTCGCACCCACTTGAGGCTCAATTACATGATAAAAAATTAAAATATGTGATATTTAGAATTATAATAGAAATTAGGAGCCGCATTCACCTAGATCCATTCCGATAGAAATTAGGCGGCGGCGGCGGTCAATCAGTATTGAGGCATTGGTGATGGACATGTGGAGGGGGAGGAGTTTAGGGAACAAAGTGATTATATCTAGTGGTTGCACTATTGAGAGCGAATCCGATGATTTAGGGGAAAATATAATTTAGGGTTTTGTTTGGGAAGGGGGAAACAAAATTACAAAGTGCAGGAAGTTTGTTTAGAGCCAAAATTTTGGTTTTGAAATCAAAAGACATGTTTAGAGCTTATAAATAACTCATAGTACTTTGTCGTACAAAATTATAAAATTCGATGCTAATTGAAAACGCAATTATAAATCTGTAAAAATATAAAAATACGCTTACTATTTAATAATTATTAATTATAACATTTTAAATATTAAGTATTCTATAAAATTATCAACTATTACAATTAAATAGTAAATATTAAATGCGTATGAAAGTATATTTTATATCATATGTATTTTTGATTTATTTAAGAAATTTTCAGAATTTTAATTATTTTAAATATTAAATATTAACTGTTGCTTCTTAGTTATTAATACTGATTATTAATTCTAAGTAAATAAATATTTGTCTTAATAATTAGTTCTTAATTTTTTTTAATGGTTATTAGTTAACAATTATTTATAGTTAATTACTACATAGAAAATATTACTTCATAAGTATTTAATTTTATTATTAATTATTAAATATAAATATATAAACAATTAATAAATAATTTTAAATATTACTTACTAAATATTAATTATTTAATTGTAATTATTAAAATATAAATCTTATTCATTATTTATTATTTCATGACTAACCATGATAAACTATTAAAGTATTAATTCGTATTAAGTAATTATTATTACACAATACTTATTACATTATAAATAATTATTACGTATTACTTCGTACTTTTATATTTAGTAGTAATTATGTTTACCAAAGATGGAAAAAATATCTTAATTTTTTTTGCAACTAACTTTACCAGTTGTAAAAAAATTCAATTATCGCAAGTGGGAAAAATAATTGCTAAACATATTTTTTGCAACAAGTTTGGAAGCGTGGTTGCAAGTAGTATGTTTATCGCAACTGTTATGAAAGGGCAGTTACTAAAAGTATGATTTTGCAACTGAAAGAGAAGCGCAGTTGCTAAAAATATGTTTTTCACAAAAGAAAGAAAATGTATGTTGTTGAATCTAACCTATTGCAACTGCTATGAAAGGTCTATTGCAAAATATCATTTACTACAATTGTCAGGTGTCGCTAATTCCAAATAACTAGTTGTAGTAGGGTATTTTTCTTATAGTAGGACGACAGGTGGGTGGCAATTATTATTTAGATTTTGATAATAAAAATAATAAGTTGAACATAGTTGTACTTACCGTTTCTAAATTATCTTTTGCAAGTATATTTCAACTTATTCCTTTACAGTTATTCTATTTTCTTCTGTTATTTACACTGTTCTATAGTTCTTTTACGTCTGTTCCCTATGATTAATAAATCTATAAATGTATGTTTTAAAAAGTAAATTTAATCCTTTTACTGACATGAAAAATAATGAAAAGAGAGCGGTTATCACGAAATATGAGTTAAATAGGAAAACAATAAATTTACGGAAAAATGGTGGTAAAACATATAAAACCATAACAAAGAGGTAATGGATTGATTTTTATAGAATGGATCTGCGAGTTGGAAGAAATGTAGATTTGTAATAAAAGAGAGAAAGTACAAAAAAGTTACATTTTTGTAATTAGGTATAAAAACCTATGGTTTTGCACTTAAGTACGGAAAGCTACAGTTTTGTAATTAAGTACACTTAATTTGCATTTCTGTTACGTGTACTAAGAAGTTACAATTCTGTAAGTCTAGGTTTAAAAGTAGATTTTATTCCAATCAAATTATGTGAAAATAATTCAAAATAGAGAAAGATTTCGTGTAAAACAAAAAATATAGAATTACTAGAAAAGAATAGAAATACATATAATGTAAATTAAAAGCATAATATTAACTTTTAAAGAAGATAAAACGAAAGTGAAAGACGTTTTGGAGACTTATAGGAAAATTATGACATGCTTTATAATTAAAAAGAAGACGAAAAAGACTTATTATGATTTTGAAAGTCGTCTTGGAAAGTTAGAATATCATAATAAAATGAATAAGAAGAAAAGAATAAAACTTATTATGATATTAGAAACCTATCTTGTTGTGGGATATCATAGGGAAGTCTTAGTTCATAGGATCAAGTCAATAGGTCATATTAAGATCGTGAGATTGAGTTGCTAAACGAAACTCAGATCATTAGATTGGATCAGTAAATAAAACTCAAATCATGGGACTGAGTATGGAAAGAGGCGCAATTTGAATATTATTTGTTAAGATTTGTTCCAAATTCTGGTTGAGGACTGATGCATCATGTTGTAGGATTGATATTTGGCACACCATGCTGATTGAAGTAAATAAGTGGTCAAAAGGAAGAAATGAGAACAAGTGTGTACCAATGATGACCCTGCATGCAGAATCAATTATGGTAAATAATTCGTGACTGCATTCATGTGCTAAATTATGCCTAATCGGTGGATCGACAGATGGCGATTCATATAGTATGGTTTCACAATGGGAAGTTCCACAGGGCCATATTATCATGCTATAGAGATGGTAGACAGGAAATACCGATCGTTGGGTAGAATTAGGAATTTACCCTAATGATATATATATTTTTAGCAAGACCGACCTGTTTTTAAAGTGATTCATAACACTTTTATTATATCGAAATAATAAGTACATGCAATACATGAGATATACACAGCGCATATCTGCTACAACAAAATAAAAAACTTCCAAGCAGGGAAGAGACAAACTAAAACTAGTAGTCCAATTACAAGCTAAGTTTCACAGCAAAAGTACGTCCCTAAACCAAACTCACACTGAAACTAACAACCTAGTACCAATAGCACTTCGTTCCATCCCGTCGAATAATAAGTTGGAAGTGCTCCTCTCATGTCTCTAGGCACCCTCGATGATCTGTCCAGTTGAGCTCTTCATCCCAAATACGTACGGACTGGTCCAAAAGCATTTCATCATTACGCCATTAGACCCTATGTCTAATTTTTGACTTCGCACTTGTTTTACTTACCGGATTGCTAATAAACTTAAACATTAAATTGTTTATTTTGCATTCATATTATTTGTTTATTAGATTTAGATTCCCACTTATTTCCCTAATTAGCTCTATCTGTCGGAACGGACCACTACTTATTATTATATTCATTAAACTTAATTTCTCAATTATAAGTTTATTAATAATAAGCATACTCGACTCTTTCCCATTTAAATTATAGCCTCATGTTATAATGTTATCACAACTATAATTATGAGTTCACTTATTAAACTTATTCCCCATTGACTAAGTTTATTTATAATAAGTCTCTTATTCTCCATTTCATCTTTTAATTATAACCTATGTGTTACTATCCTACTTGTCTCTATGACAAGTCTACCTATTACATTATATTCCCATCTGATATAATTTATTATAATATGTTGCATTCCCCATTCATTATACACTTCGAAGGTTTCTTATTATTTAACATAAACCTTATAGTTAGACATTAATCTACTTACTGTGTTTGTAAGTTTAAATAATAAGCCTTTTATATCTTTTTTTCTTTTCATAACTTCTTTCAATTATATTACCCTTCTCTCTCATCTTTACTATTTGATCTTCCTAGGAATCTAGGCTTATTTCAAATTGATTGGTTACCAAAATTGTAATAAAAAAAATTCCATAGTTTTAGGTAATTATTATAATAGGGACCCATAATTGCAAAACATTCCTTTCTTATTTTTGAAGTCATCAAATTAGTGCGCAATGCAGTTAACTCACCATTTCATACTAATCTCCATTTATTCATAATCTTAGTTTGTAATTATGTTTCCTATTTTTCTTTATTTACCAAACTATGCAAATACATTCCCCCTTTTCCTAATCAATAGATTTAAGTTATTCCCAGTCTAACATATTTTTTGTACTTAAGTAAGATTTAGACTTATACCATTTTCCTATCTCTGTAATTATTGCATTTTAAATCTGAAAGCTGATTCCTCACAAATAGTATGTAAATTCTCAAATTCTCCTTTTCATTGTAATATTGGCCTAATATATTCTTTTAGAGCATTTCCAATAGTGGGTTGGGTCGGTGGTCCCATCTGGGTTGGTTGACCCCCCCACCCACCCCTAATAAGTGAAAACACAACAACTCCAATGTTGGGCCTATGTTCTTAGCAGACTATTATAAAGCTGGCTAAGGTAAAATGATGTGGATTATGATCCACAACCGTTGGATCGTAATCTACATCACTATATGGATTGTGATCCACACAGTAAAGCTTTAGCCGGTTAAATATAAGCCGGCTAAGAGAAGGTTGTCAAATCCACTGTTTGTTAGCTTTGGCAACCCAAGGGTAACCCCTGCCATCCAACCGACCCCCTATTGAGGGTCGGTTGGATCCCAACCCAACCCTGGGTTGGGAATGGCCTTAGCCCCAAATCATCAAAATTTCGCTTTTTGTTCATAATTCCAATTAATTTTCACATAACCACAATTCAATAAATTTGCGCCTAACCACAATTCAATTACTCTGCGCATAACCATAATTCAATTATTTTGCTCATAACTATAATTTAATCTATTTACGCATAACTAGATTTCAACATAAACCGTATATTCTGAAGCAGAAGAGGGAAAAAGAATAAGAAGAACATATTCTAAATTCCAACAAGAATCAAATGATATAATATACTATTATCGAGAAATATAGTTTAAATCCACTCACCTGATTGCGCACAATTCTTGTGTCTAATTCAGATATGTTACCTATGGTCTTCTTAATAGGATCTATTATTGAAATAACCACAGATTTTACAAATTTGATGCTAAAGATGGAGAAGAACCATAATGATCTAATTCACAGAATTTACCTCACACAGACGAGAAACCTGGGTACCTATAGCTTGGATCTACATTCTTTATCTCCAAATCTTGAATCAAAACCCTAAAACTAATATATTCTTATTTATGAATAATTTGGAGGATAAAGAAAATGGCGGAGCTCTGGCGTCGTCTTAGACAATATGTGTTGAAGACTAGGCCCTATTGGTTTATTTATAGGTGGTCAAAAGAATCACGTTTGTTTGATTGAAATAAATAAAATCAGAGTTGTTCAAAACTTTCAAATCACGCTGCTTCACCCAATATTGGTCGACCCAAGCTCTAGGTGGGTCGACTAGTCCTAAGGCGGTCGACCCCTAGGTCGTGTACATGATTTGTGCTCCAATTTATTCGTTACTTCAACGTTACACTTAACGTTACGTTCTTGCCTATAACTCTTCCCACTATATTAATATCTTCCATTTATAACACATGTTTCTGATTTCAAAATTCAAACGCAATTATTCTCTTACATATTTTCATTCATTCCCGATTTATTGCCTTCCGTTTTAAGCATATGCTTTCAATTTAAAATTTAAATTTATGCGTATATATTTACGCACAACTTCATAAATTTTCAACCATTAATAGCTGTGTAATATTTGTCTCCTAAATGTTATTATTAATGTTATCAATTCAGAGATTCATTCCCTTTTTAATATACGTTCAAATTTCAAATGCAGTTATTTTTGAAATTCTTGCGCGTATATATCTACGTACAACTCCATTTATTTTCAGAATTCAAATAACGTTATCCTGACATTTATTTCCTACTTATTTCAATTAATTGCATGTTACTTTTGAATTTCATGTCTATGTATATACACACACACACATACATACAAACATATATACAAATACGTACACATACATATACACACATACCCATCTATATATAATTTTTCCTTAAATGTACATGCATGTATACTTTTCTCTTAGAACATGCATTTTTTGGTTGGCCTTCTTAAGATTTAAAAACATGATGTTGGTGAGATTTGAACTCGCATGCTACAACTTAGGAGGCAAGTGCTCAACCATTGGACCACACTGCTTTTTATTCACAAAATTAGAACATTAGAAACTCTTAGTTTTATGTGTGCTCCTTTAATTATCTTCTTTTTCATGTTTGTTCTAAAACTTCAATTTAATGATACCTTCTTCATTTTAAGTCCGTTTTCTACAAACCATAAGTCTAAATTGATCATAAAATCACCACGAACACAATGACGCTAGTTCCGTGACCAAATTCAGAAAATTTTACAAAATTTATTTTATTATTTAATTAAAAATGCAGGGTGTTACAAATACACACACCTGAGTTGATTAGTGACAATTTCTAAGGTTGAGTGATAAATAACTTGTTTCTAATGATGGCTAGATCTTCTTCAACGATTTTCTTCCTATCTTCTAAAGTTGATATGTGAAAGAAGAACAATTTTTCGTTCAACTTTACTTTGATTGAACCGCTAAGTTTCCAGACACGTTTTAAGTAGTTAAGATCCACTGTATATGACATAGGTTTATCTAGAAAGAATCAAACGAGGTAGTCTTTCCACATGTCCACACCTGCTTAAACAGTTTCGTCTATTGGCAACAATCCCTTTCCAGCAAAATGAAGAGCAATGGAGGCAGAAGAGAAGGCTCCAACATTTCTTGGCTTGGAAGCAAATAACGATGACCATTTTACTACCATCAAGGGGTCGCTTGGAGTGGGATCGAGAGAGGAGGGAGGAGGTGGATCAGGTACGGATGAAATCAGTGGCGGCTACGGAATGGAAGATGTTGACAGTTGAGCGGCGATGGGAAGGGATAGATTTGGGGAAGACAAAAATGGAAGCGATGCCATTAATGAGCTCGATGAAAAAGAACCTTTTTTGACAATGACTAGTGTATATGGTTGCTATAACATTTCTTTATAGCCACTAAAATGCAAATAATCTGCTTGAACAATATAAAAAATCATTCTAAGTCATGTATACACACTTAACCCTTCGAACACTAGAACTGTTAGCAAGTCTGTTATATCTTATTTGTTTAAATCTTAGTAACCACTTCTACTCACCAAGCTTTGTGTTTGATCCATTCTCCTTTCCCTTCTTCCTCCATAAGCACACATAAATAGTAGTGGAAAGAGTATATATGCACTATATATAGATTAATTGGTCCTCAATTAATTCAACTTATACATAGATTAATTAGCAACACTATATATGCACATATACATATAAACAACATAAACTAATTAACCCTGGATTAGCAATATAAACAATTCAACTTATATATGAACATATTAACAACACTACACATACAAACTGAAAAGACCCAAACTCGCCCTTACGGGAAAGCCCGGATTGAGTTTAGAACAAGACAAATCAGAACATAAACTGAAGAACATTTCATTGTTTATTGCAAAAATTTACATCAGAGTACAAGAATATACAGAGTATGAACAAATAATATACATTTGATAAATATCAGAGATATGCACATTAGCAGCGGAAAAACAATACATAACACAACTGAAAGAAATACACGGATACAGAGTGTGTTACACAACTGCATAAGCGTTAAATATAAATAAATAACGCTTACAAGAGTCTATCAACCCATCGATTGACATACAACTAAATATTGGGATTAGTGTATGTCCAATATCATCCCAATACCCGTGTGGGGTTTTCAAACAACAAACACTGATTATTAACTGTGCAGTTGGGCGATGTGTAAAATATATCGTCCCAATCCATATCAATTAAATGTGTGTACATAAACAAATCATCCAATTTGTAAATGAATATTTATTTTATTCATATACCCGTTAAAAATTATATTTTTAACTATAAAATATTTATTCCAACTCATGAATATTTTATACAGTTCATTTATACAATAAAAATGATATTTTTATTGTTCTAACATTTTTAGAAAATTTTGGCAGCATAACGGCACGATACTAGAACCGGAAAAAGGTCTAGACTTATCCCTCGCCTAATACTGGCTCGCGCCATACACATACCAATTCTAATCAATTCAATTTACTTCCCAAACCAATTCAAACAAATAAACCAATCAAACAACCAAACAAACAAACATGGTTTCAAACAAAGGTGTCAGGTGCTACTAAGCACTGTCTGCACCCTAGTATATATATTTAACTAGAAAATAAATTAAAGTGAGAAGGTCTCACCTTTGGTTTCCACTCCATACCTGTAACGAACCATATTTCTACGATATAATAATTAATTTTTTTAATTATTTAAAATATGAATTAGAATGTTAAATGGTCGTTGAATAAAATAATAGTGAATATTTAATTAATATAATAATTAAATAATATATTAAATTTCTGAAATAGCCAGAAATAGTGAATTGACAATATAATGTGAGCTGGACAATTTAAAATATTTATATTCAGTTTAGAGTTGAATTATATTAACGAATTTATTTATAACTGTCAGTTGAACGTATAAATTATATTATAATTATAATCGAGCTCGAAATAGCGCGGCAGTTCGCTATTTGGCGATTTGAACTTCAAACTGGATATATAGGGTCCGTTTTAAATCAGATTTCTGTGATACAAGAAACGTATGGAGCTGGTGAAGTACATTTTTCTAGTGGAAGAGAAAAATCCGGATTTTGTCGGGTAGATTTTGATTTATGTCCAAATCAAATTTCCAAATAGTCGCTATAGAATCGTTTATCGACCGTAACGGTTTATTTGATATAACTAGATACGGGGTTTGAATATGGACAAGATTCTTTAGGAACATAGTGATAATTTAATTTTTAGAATTTTACTGTACTTTTTAATTAATTAAATAAGCAACTTTTTATTTGGAGTATTTTGCACCCTGTAATCAACATTTTAAAATTTCACGATATGAGTTAACCTACCGATACTCGATTTAATGATATTTTCATATCAGTCCATGGACAAACAGAGTTTCGTATAATGGGGTACTCTCAAACGTAAAACAAATATCCTAACTGATTTCGGCGACCAAACAAAGGCCACGTTCATTCTTCTCAACCGCTAGTTTCCTTGGCCCTCAAAACATATTCGTGGCCTGAAAAACATCCACAACAAAACATTTTAAATACATCACCACTGTCGTTCTTTCCTCCTTTTGCTTCGGCAGCTTCAACTCTTTCTGATGGCTCTCGAAAATATTGATATAAAATAAAATAAAAAGGAGACTGGAAGTCGCATCGAGACAAGTGGATCTGAGTTTAATCAAACAGACGTGGGGCAATTACTTTGTAGAGGAGAAAGGGGACTGTAGTGAGATAAAGGAGGTTGTTGAGTCTCGGGCGAAGTTGATGACGATGGACAGCAGGGATGATCTGAAAACGGGTTGCGAGGATTTCTGGTAGGGAGGAAGCGGACTTGCTAATGTCTGGAAATCATGGGAGAACTTGACGAGGAGGTAGTGTACTGGTTTCGGGTGGCTCACGTTGGTGCATGGGACATTGAAATGGCTGAAATAGGTACAGGAGATGCGGTTTCTTTCAAGGGGTGTTTTGGTGTTTGCATTTTTAAAAGCGAAAAGAGGACATGAAGAAGAGCTTGTCGTCTGGTTCGTGAAGTAATGAAAAAGGTAACATCACGAGTGGTATTGAGGAAGGAGAAATGAAAAGGCAAGGGGACTGGGATGTGCTGTTTTGAAACAACGGCATGAGTGAAGCAACATACACAAGGGAAGAAGGGACGGAAGTCTAAAGCATGGGAGTGCCTATGAGTGTGTAAATTAGCAAGGGAACGAACATTTGTTTCCCTTGGCTTGCATTGTAAAGATGGTGCACAGAAGCTTGAAGGAGGCATCTGTATGGGTTCTAAGGTATGGAAGGTTTTCGGCATGAAGTTTGGAGTCCAGGAGCTCACGTTAAATAGGGGACCGGAAAGAAGGGTCCATGCGGGTTTGATCAAAATTGTGCGAGTTTTAAACTAACGTGGGCTGAGGTAAAATTAGTAGGGTAAAGGCCATTTAATTATAAAAAAATGTTTATTTAATTTAAAAATAATGTATTAACTATAAATTACCATATCTTATACATACATTGTCAGTTTCACGAACGGTCGGATCCGTCGGGACCGTATGGACGACGGCTACGAAATGGAACTGACTGGAAGTGAATTGGAGCTTGTTACAATTTATAGCAAAATAAATTCTCCGTCTGAATCAAAGATAGTTAATCGTTTTTAACGATAACCGTCCAATGTGAGTAAAACTCACCAACTCTGAACAGTTATATTTCTATAACGTATTTTTAGAACTGATAATTATCTGTTGATTGCTGTGTGTTAACTATTTGGTTGAATTGCTTATGTATTGGATGAAATTTTAGATAACGATATATATATATATATATATATATAAATCATTAATCAAACATTGATTCTGTTTAGCAGAATATTTCATAGTGAAATGAAATCGATGTTAATTATATTGTTTAACATCTGTGATGCAGGGGAACAGGTCGGAGGAACCCAACTGGATTCCTCAACATTTATTTTACTGTTTTTCATATAATGTAATATATGATGTGATATATAATCTGTATTGATCAGGTGTGTTTGAATGATATCGATCATTGTTATTGGGTGTTTTAAATACCGTAAGAAAACCCTGGGATGAAAAAGGAAAATTTCAATAACTATATTGAAATAAAATATTATATAAAATCGAAAGATTTTATATAGAAGGAAGATTTCAAACTATATATTGAAATAGAATATTTATAAAATCAAAGGATTTTATATAAAGGAATATTTATAAAATCAAGGGATTTTATAAAGGAAATTATTTGTAAAACAAATAGATTTAAAAAGGAAATATTTGTAAAATATTTACAAATAGAAATGAAAAGGGAGTATTTGTAAAACATTTACAAATAGATTTAAAAAGGAAATATTTGTAAAAACATTTACAAATAGAAATGAAAAGGGTATATTTGTAAACCATTTACAAATAGATTTGGGAAGGGAATATTTGTAAAACATTTACAAATAGAGTCGAAAAGAAAATATTTATTTGTTAAATAAATAGGATTGGAAAAGAATATTTATTTATTAAATAAATAGAGTTATAAAAGGAGATATTTAATTAGAAAATAAATAGAGTTATTAAAGGGATTTATTGAGAAATGAAAAGAATGTCATAATTTGGCAAATGAATAGAATTTTACATCAGGAAAGTTTAGGCCCGTGCTTCGCACATGGGTATAACATGATATAGATTTAAAGCAAAGATTTTAAATAGAATCTGTTCTAACCGATAGATTGAGAAGATTAATTTATAAATAATATTTTATAAATTAAATAAAATATTTATCATTGGATAAATAGAATATATAAGTCAGGACTTATATAGAGAAGTAAGAATCGATTTCAACATCGATATTTGAAACTGAATATGGACGTAGAGTTAATCAAAGGAGTTAATCAAAATGTGTTAATCAAACTGAGTTAGAGGAGTTAATCGATTGAGTTAGAGTTAGTCGATTAGAGTTAGAGTTAATCGATTAGAGTTAAATCGAATAAGAGTTATTCGAATAGAGTTAATCGAACAAGAGTTAATCGAATATTTGTTATTCGAATAGAGTTAATTGAATTAGAATTAGTCAGATTAAGTTAATCGAATATTAGTTATTTGAAAGGAGTTAATCAAATATTAGTTATTCGAAAGGAGTTAATCGAATATTAGTTATTCGGAAGGAGTTAATCGAATATTAGTTATTCGGAAGGAGTTAATCGAATATTAGTTATTCGGAAAGAGTTAATCGAATATTAGTTATTCGAAAGGAGTTAATCGAATATTAGTTATTCGAAAGGAGTTAATCGAATATTAGTTATTCGAAAGGAATTAATCGAATATTAGTTATTCGAAAGGAGTTAATCGAATATAGTTTATTCGAAAGGAGTTAATCGAATATTAGTTATTCGAAAGGAGTTAATCGAATATAGTTTATTCGAAAGGAGTTAATTGATAAGAGTAAATTAGTTAGAGTTAATTGAATAGAGTTAATCAAATAGAGTTAATCCAATAGAGTTAATCAAATAGAGTTAATAGAATTGAGTTAATCAAGTAGAGTTAATTGATAAGAGTAAATCGATTAGAGTTAATCGAATAGTGTTAATTGAATAGAGTTATTCGAATATAGGTTATTCGAAGAAGAGAGATTATCGAATATAGTTTATTCGAAGGAAAGAGTTATCGAATAGAGATTTATTCGAAAGAGAGTTACGTAAGAAAGTTTGTTAAAGATTTAAAAGATAAACTTTGACTATTTCGAAGTTAAAACGTTGTTCAGTTAACGTCTGAGAGGTAATTATACCCCAACTTGATTGACTTCCTTCTTAACTAAGGAAAGGTAAGGTTTGATAGTGAATGATGCTTAAGTGAATTAAGTAAATGGTTTGAGTTGGCATATCGATGTTTTATTTAAACATCTGTTTAAATCCAATGAAGGAACTTTGGAAATCAGAAATGTTTTCTAATATAGAAAACAAGAAATTGAAATGTTTTCCAGTGTTAATAACATATATTTTCTAAATTTAGAAAATAAAAAAATGTTGAATATATGGAAACAGGAAACGACAAATGAAATAAATTAATGATAAATTAATTTAAAGGATAAAAGTTGATTGGTGATTGATCGATGTAATTTCCAGCTGGAAATAAGATCGTTGTTTGCACACATGTTTTTCTTTGATAGTTAACTCATCGACTATCGAAGTTTTTGACCATTTTAACGTTGTTAATATGGAGAGACCGGTTGAATTATTATCCGAAGAACCACTCCGTATTGGCATAAGCGTTGCGAATCATATATGCCAAAGATAATTGAAGATGAAGTCCAGTGCAAGGGTTGTTGTATAAATCTTAGGTAAAGATTGCCTAAGATGGTTGTACTGAATAGTGCCTTCGATTTGTCCAGTCCCAGGACAACCGGTAAGGAAGAATGTCTGACATAGTATATTTAATAGATCGCATAAGTTGATCTGTTCAAACGTATTTACATTTGGTGGCGTAAGAATTCGTTTCTCTTAGCTGTATACCCGTGGTATTTTTGGGGAAATCAATTTTTGATTTGGCGAGTATGACGATGTGACATTCAAAGTGAATAAACATGTGATCTGTCAGAGATAAGCGTGGCCTCTAGCCTCACAACCAGGAAATGAGAGAAATCGGGCAAGCAGCATGGCTACGTAGGTCGCACCTATTAGGGTGTATAATCACCTGATCTAGAGTTTCATTTACTTCTAAAAATCTATTGTCGATGCTGTCCCATTCGGGAAACGGTTGTTGATCCCAACCGTTGGTGATATACATTCGATACACTCAAGCAAAATGAGTGATCGGTCATGTGTGGCCGGGTTGCAAGATGTTCTTGTTGAACCCAGTGTACTCCTCTCTAGAGGTACACTAGCAAAAGGTGGTTCCATACCTTGTCATAGTTGGAAATCCATTACCCAATACGTGCTTGCGGTTTTGATTGTATACTATATATGTAGAACGTGAGATGAAAGCGTTTCTGCCAGATGATTATTATATTGTGGTTGATAGACATTATTATAATATCAAAAGGTTTTTGATATAAAGATATTCTGGATTCTCATAAGGGAAAAACCCGTTCCGTTATACGGCGTGGTCTTATGAGATATTGTTTTATGGCTCAAACTGTTTTACTCATACCAGTCCCATGAATGACCCCGAGTTTATTTTATTTTGTTTTGTTTTCCCTAAAATCTTGGGTGCCCAATTTTATACGGGCAGTCAAGTAGTCGGGATTTACAGATACTTGAAGAGTTGGTGCAGGAGGCTTTAGGATCATATAGCTATTGTTTATTTCCGCTGTGTTGTAAGTGTTGTACTTTGGAAATGATATGTATATTCAAGTACAGATTTATATTTCAAAGTTATGATATATATTATATGTTATTCGTTCCGCTGTGAGGTTCATGTTACTTTGATGTTGTGTTCTTCTTCTTCTTTTATTCTAAGTTTCTATCTTATCTATTCTCACCCTCTAACTTCTTTCATTAACTACCGGTATTTTCGATCCTTGGATGTTCGATATGTGTTGTATATCGGATAACCAAGATCGACTTTTTCCGGGACGTTACACCGCCATTCTTTGATTGTCAATCTATACAGCGTACCTACGTTAAAAATCATATTTTTAACCAATTAATAATTATTTCATTGTATGATCATTTTATAAATAACATACACGCGATAAAAATTGTATTTTTATCTTTCTAAAATAATTTCCATTGTATGTCTATTTTATACATAACATACCCAAGTTAAAAATCATATTTTTAACTATCGAATAATTATTTCATAGCTTGACTATTTTATATATCCCATATATAATCTAAATATCATATTTTTGTCTTTTTAAAAATATTTCCATACCTACGATAAAATCATATTTTTAGCTAACTAAAAATCATATTTTTATATCAATGTTATGTATATAAAAATCACATTTTTATCATAAAGCAATAAATATAAAAATCACATTTTTATTATGTTATTCATATAATAAAAATCATATTTTTATCACCATGTACTCTATATAAAAATCTAATTTTTATTCACATGAGTCCCATATAAAAATCTAATTTTTATTCATATGAATCCCATATAAAAATCAAATTTTTATTCACATGAGTTGCATATAAAAATCTAATTTTTATTCACATGAATTCCATATAAAAATCTAATTTTTATTCATATAATCCCATATAAAAATCTAATTTTTATTCACATGAATACATATTATAAAAATCCCATTTTTAAAATGTTTTACATATTATAAAAATCCCACTTTCAAAATGTTATACATATTATAAAAATCCCATTTTTAAAAAGTTTTACATATTATAAAAATCCCATTTTTAAAATGTTTTACATATTATAAAAATCCCATTTTTAAAATGTTTTACATATAAACAGAATTTATAGCTTTAAAACAAAGTTATTTAAACTAATTACATAAAATAAAAATAAAAATTAAGCTTACTGTAAATCTATTTCAGTTCGAATGTATTCCAGGCCTCGATAGTCCAAGGCTCTGTGACTGTGGCGGAGCTGGAGCTTGCGGCTTTCCTGCAGGCGACGCGGTGACGGCGGACGACCACAGGCGGAGCGGCGGCTGGCCGTTTCGAGGGCGCTGGGTGGATTGTGGTTCGAAGTAGCCTGGAGGAGCTCGATTGGCAGAGAGGACCACGGCATCGGGGTGGACGTTGATGGAGGAGGGGAGGAGAGGAGGCAGAGGGAGAGGCGTGGCGATGGAGGAAGTGGCCATCGCCACCATTTTTCGATCGGAGAAATTCGATTTGGAGGGGGATATCAGGTTTTTTTTCTAATAAAGGAAAAGGGATTTGACCGTTAATCAGATTGTTACACAAACATATAATCTAACAAACAAATTAAGCTTAAATTAGAAAATCTAAGGTATTAAATAAAATTATGGTTTTATACCTTGAAAATTGGGGATAAATTAGAGCCTAGAGAGGAGGAAAGAGTATAGGCGGCTAACGAACTTGTTGGAGAGTATAGGCGGATAATGAAGTGGAGGAGGACGATTTCAAAAATAGGGAAGCAGGGAATAGGGAAAGTTGAAAAAATTGGGAGAACACGAATTGGAGGAGGAAGAAAGCAGTTCGATGAATTTCTGCTTGACTAACCAGCGGTTAACAACAGCTGCCAACGGCTTTATAACCAACGGTTTCCAATGTTTTATTTTTTTATAACATGAAGAAAATTCCAGAAATAAGCTTCCATCGGAAGCCGTTGCCAGGAGCCGTTGGCGGCCATTGCCAAGCTCCATTGCCATATAATGTATCTCTTGTTGTGTAATGACATTTTTTTAATTATAAATTAATGCTTTTCCGAAAATTTTATTTAAGATATTATGTTTCCGTTGCAATTCAACGTATGTCTTATAAATATTAGTCTCTGCAAAGTTTTTAGTTATATATAAACGCTTCACATTTTGTGGCTTGACTCATCTGGTATGTGCTAAGGGGTGTGAGGTGTTACAGTATCCCTTTAAACATAGTTTAGAAAAATAATTCACCACACTCCAATCTTTAATGGGTGAGAGAGCGATGTTTGGACGTGGAAACATGCATTTGATTTTTCAATTAAATCAACATATGCAAGTGTGCATGGACATGGTGCAAAGTACGATTGGTGCAACACTATATAGTATAAGGCAAACGCGTTTTAGATGTCATTTACTACTTACAAGGCAATTTTGGGGTGATTACCTCCAAAGGAAGGTTTAGGGGTTTAACTAGATCGAATCAGACCGCCACCAAAGGCAGGTTTAGGGGTGTAACTTGGTCGGATCGGACTGGATGGAGGTGTGTTCTGTTTATATTCTAACTAAAATCGGATTAGATAGAGACCGAACAAATTTTTTTCTCGTATAAATTATATTCTCCTAAATCATGTCCTAAATGAAATGATTGGACACGGACATGAACGAACCCAGTCGAATATGGCCATTTATATTGAAATTTATATTTTTTATTGGAACTTCTCTCAGCTATATGCTGAACTACAAGAATTTCGAATGGATTCCAATGTACACGAACTGAACGTGATATTTTCTTATACAAATTTACAGCTTTAGTTAGGTTACATAATTGGGGAACAATTCTGGAAAAAAATTATGTCCTTTGTGAAAGTAGGGACGAAACGCATGAACGTTTATTATTCGCATTCGATTTTTCACTGCAAATTGCACAGTTTTGCTTTGAAAATTTTGAACTATTGCTTGACATAAATTTACGCCAAACTGATTGGCAATTGGATGTCGAAAGACGTGAAATGGCGTCGTATTGACAACTACAATATGGCGATAACAGCCCCAAATAAAATAAGGAAAAAAACTATCCCTGCCCTCCAGCAACATCCATGATTTTTCGCCTTCATCGTCCCTCGTATTTCTTTGCTTACCAGTACCCCACTTCTATCAAACAGTGGCAAAGTGTAAATATCTGAGTTTTGAGTACGAGGCCAGGAATGTCATTTATGCATGTTTCACGTTGTTTCCAAGGTATGGAATTTAGCTGATTTGATGAATTAGGACTGGTTCAATTGTCATTGGAAAATAAAATTAGATGGTACATTTTTACTAATAGAACAAAATCAATTTTATTTTTGAACTTGCTAGCTTGTACCAAGTTATATTGCAGTGATGATTGATTATGGCGAATATCATTATTTGGACTCTGGAGAGCTTTAAATGCCCTAGATGTATCCAACATCGTCGACAAATTCCTTTAAGAGCAAATTGTTGCACTAGATATTAATTTCCTGTCATAAATTATGTATAGAACCTGTGCATAAGAAGCTTTGTTACCCACTTCTGATCTAGAGTCGTGCTAAATGAACCACAACGCTGCCCCATTTTACCCAATTTTCAGTTAGCAGTACACTATCGATCAAAAATACAAATAAATAAATAAATAAAGTTATTCATGGTCGACCGACCATTATTCAGGATGGTTGGTGCCGTACTACCGATCAAAGTGGATGGGTAAAAGTATGTACACAGGGGGGTGTATTTAGCTTCACTTCTAATCTATTGCGATGTTGATTATGTCCAAAATGGAATCTTTATTGCCATGTAGTCATACAAAAGAATATTACCTGATGGGCCATTAAAACAATTGTGAGAATCACGGGTTTTACATGTATATATAGGTAATGAGCTGTAATAATATGGTAGATTGTTTCCTCTTTCTTTGACCATGTAGGTTTTAATATGCCATATGATGGTAGCGTTCGTATTTGATATTTGATTTTAGCAATATCCTAGATATATTTTCTTTTGATAATTAAATTAACTTATGGGCTAAAGCACTTTTTGCATTAATTTTGTTTATTTTTATTTTATTGGAATATGAAGAAAAACTCTAAAATATCTCATTTTGTATATATTGCAAGATTTTCAAATTAAACTTAGGTTGATATGTTTTATGTAAATTTATTTGTTGAACTCCAAGAATGTTTGGAGAATTGAAATGATCTGACCCATTTCAAATTCAGGGTCTTAATTTTATGTTGTAAAGCTTATAATCTTTAAATCGTAATAGCATAGGTTTCGATATTTGATGTCATATTCGAGTTTACAGATATCCACCGCCATATGATCTATATCCACACCTCACAAAAAATATTATCTACTCAACTTTTGAACAAATCAAAACTTGAAATCATGTTCTCATACTTTTTATGTTCTTCTCTGTGAAAAAATTAAACCTCTTTAGATAATCATAACACTTCCAGAGAATATTTCAAACCAATTAATATGGTATCTTTTTTAGTATAGTTGCCATAAAAGACTTAAGATTTTATACTAATACAATTTTTTGATATAAATTTCATGAAATATATTAAATTCCATGAACAGTTTTGTCAAACTAATCAGAATTAATCTTTAATAACAGCTGCAACATGTATACTGTCGTACTCTTTTGCTGTAAACAAAAACTTTTGTAACATCCCGAGATTTGCCACGATTTGAATTATTAAATTTAATGTGATTTCTTTTAACAATTGTTTTAATTATTGAAAAATAATGATTTATGTCATATATTGTTAAGATATTAACTTGATTTGACTTGTTAACAATGAATATCAATAATTATATTCAATAACAATTTATGTTTGGTAATTTATTTATATTGACTTTGAAACTAATATTGAAGTAACCATATATGAAATGGATAAACTAATTTTGAAACTCCATTCATATATTGAAAAATCTAGATTTGTGAATATAAAGAATATAAACCATTTTGGGTATATAATGAATCTTAACTTGTTATAAATGCAATAATCTCCTTTGATTGTAAATATTGCCATAATTTGGTATGTTTTTAATTATTGAGAATTAAAATTTATTTGTATTAAATTGAGTAAATAAATATGTAATTTAAATTTAATGATTAATTATGGAATCTAATGGTGTAAACATAATTAAATTGATTTGTTATTGAAACCCGACTTATTTTGACAATAATATTTTACATCGATTGTAAATGAAATTTGGTTTTGGTTTGTATTGTTAAGATTTAAAGCTGAAACTTAATATTGAGATATTTAAATGAAACAGTTTTAGTTAATTAAAAAAAACTGAAATCTAAATTGAATTTTGTTAATAATAAAAACTGGAATTTAATGTTAATAAAATTTGATTTTCTAATTAAAATTTTGTTTTATTTTGATTAAATTAAAGTTGGTAAGTAATTATAGTATTTTTTTAAAAAGCTATAGATTTATGGATATAATTAAAATCACTTTAGAATAACAACCATTATGTTTCATTTCTTTATCTATTTTATATCAGTGTGAAATTTATGTGATTAAATGTTAGATAATATTAATTAAGACGATAATTATATATAGAATTTTAACTAACATTTATTTTATTCATGGAGACAAATAACTTGTAGTTGATTTGTAATTGGAAAGATATTTGAATTTGTTAATAATAAAATTGGAAACTAAAATAAACGATTAATATGGATTTAAATGGAAATTTAAGAAAAGAGAGAATTCGATTGGATTTAAAATTTCTTTCTAATAGTTTAACAAGTATAATAATTAATAAAACATGATTGTGGGATGCTAATAAATTTGAAATGAGAAATTCAGCATGTTAATTAATTTCTTCAAATTGGAAACTACAAATATAAAAGGCATATAAATTATTGTAATTGCAAATGGTTTATTTTGTGGTTTTATGTATAAAATTTATAACTAGAACCATTTTAATCATATTTGGAATTTATTTATTTTTACAATTTAATTGACACTAAAAATTTGCCCATAAATTATCTTTTCTCTCAATTCCCTGTAAACATGATGCTGTATTTTTAAAATGATATTTCAATGGCCGCCTTTGATCCAATCTTCAAACAATAATATAAAATATATGACTTCATGAAATCGAAAACAAATGGGTTCGTTGATCTCATATCAACGAGATCTCCACATCCATGGCCTTAGTTTTGGGTGCAGCATAAGATCTGGGGATCGACTTTTCATAGCCGAAGCTGGGTTTGCGAACACAATGATTGCTGGTGGGGTAGAAGGAAAAATGGGATGTGTGTGGAGTTCGTGGAGGCAAGAGGGGAAGATGGCCAGAGTTTGGAGAATTTCGGGGCATAAAAGTTTCGCATCCTATACAGTGCTCGAATGGAGAAGACAGTAGATGCATTTTTCATGTTTCATTCGAGATATAGGTGAAGGACATGGATGCGGAGAGCATGCAATGAGGAGTTCGTAGCAATCGACGGATGTTCAAATCTTGTAGGAATGAGGCAGAAATTGTGATTAGAAAATCACGAGAATGGATTACTGGAGTCATCGTGAGTAGTTTTAGATAATGGGAGAAGAAGAAGGGATGACGTGGAAAGTTAAGCTGACGTGTTAAAATTGTATTGGTGAGGTTTTATTTATTTTATTTTAATTTGAACTTCCAAATGTTTAAATGGGTATAACTTTCTGCTACGAGGTCGGAATCGGACGAAATAAATTGTGTTGGATTCATATCGTCGTGCTCTTCACGATGGCACTGATTTGGACTGATTCTGAGACCGTTGAATTTTGGGCTAAAAATTGGACTTCAATCGCGTTAAAAGCCAAGGTGAGTGATTAAACCCACTCACGCGTAACTAAAGTATTCTAATATTAGTTAAATTGATATTGTATCATGATATGATTGTATGGATTGATGTTTGACAGTTTAAATTTGCATATTTACATTTATTTGCATCGATAGTGTAGTTAATTTTGACTGTTACATATAAGTTTACAGTTAAGTAAAAATTCGATATTTAATTGCTGTTTAAAACCTGATATCTGAAAATTTGTAAGTTTATATGATATTGGACTGGTTGTATGTATTGATGTGATGAATGACTTAATTTGATATATTTGACATATTGATGTTAATTGTGTGAATTTACCTGTTATTCACATTTATTCATATACGACCATTTGTTTGTGCTGATTAATCCCAATCATTACCCCAGATGTTACGGACATCGAATAAACCCGGGATTAATCATTAATATGAATTAAGAACGTAGGTTGAAATGATAAATACCTATGACCCTGATTTGGATTGAAATGATATATATCCTTTCCCAAAATACTAAAATTAAAATTTAAGTATCACTTAGCCATAGGATAGAAAATTATATACGGACACCGGTTGGTTAAATAAAATTTGTTTTAACCATGAATTTTGAAATATTGTTTTAAAGACAATATAAGCGATGTTTTATTTCCTTTGAACTTGAACCTTGAATTTTGAAAAAAAAAAACAGGAAATAAATTTGTATTGTAACTGAAGCTAAATAAAAAGTGAAATATAATCAAATTTATTGAAATTGAATGGTTTCACACACCTTTGAATTTTATTATGAATCAACATTGATTTGAATTATATATATGAATTGTGAACTCGATATTTGCCATAAATTGAAATCATTGAAAATGAGAATCTGATTTGGAATGTAACTAGTTGAATTAATTTGATCGAATTGAAATGAATGTAAATTGGAAGTTTAATCGATGGAATTATTGAAAATTGAGTTGGTTGAATTGAAGTTGAAATTTGACTTCAGGTTTAATTGAAAATGTTAGAGAAACGATTGTAATTCCAACTATAGTATTTCAAATCATTTTATAAACTATTTTAATAATTATTTTTCTTTATAAACTATTTTACTTCATTACTATTTTATTTTATAAATTATTTTAAATAAATCATTTTAAAATTAACTATTTATATTATTAATTACTTAATGTTTTAACTATATATTTTAATAAATTTAATAAATTCTATTTTAAATTACAAACTATTTATTTTCAAACTATTTCAATTATATATCTAAACTCTTTTACATATACTGTTAATTATTTTAATATTCAAATTATTAAAGTTGGAATTGTTTCAAAATTTTAACTGGTTTAAATGGAGATTTTAGTATAAATAATATTCTATCTTGAATATTGAATGATTTGAAACTCTGATATTTTGATATGAAGTATGAACCTCTTTGAAATGTAAAAGAACTGACCGGTGTGAAAAATGTAAACGATTGGTTGTTAAAGAGACCGGGATCGGATATTGTCATATTATCTGCAAATACCGAAAACCACTTTAACAACTGTGTACGCGGTGGAGTTCCAGAAATGGTGTTGGATGGATTTGGAGGCGATTACTGGATTTGAAGAAAGAGAATGATGATGGATATCCTTGACCTTCGGGTCATAATTAAAATGACTAAAACAGGGCTATACCGTGACCAAGTGGGGTTAGCCACCTCCATCGGCAACACTTCTTCCTTTATTACTATAGTCCCTCGGTTTGATTGATTTGATGCGCATCTTTGATTTCGGAGTGTTGTTCGAGGTGGGCGGTAGTTGCGGCTATGCGTTACCACCAGTCCGGGCATGCAACTAGTATATTCCTACTCTGGGCATTCCTCGTGTGCCTTGTCATATTATCCTGATCGAGCCCCCTACGATTTTGATTCGTACCGTACCTATGGAGTGCCCTCTGATAGCCACTACGTAATGTGGACTTTACGGTATCTGTATAGACTATGGTATTATAAACGGTGTAAGGGTAAAAATGTAATCCCGCTTACGCTATTTTAATATGTTATATTTAACCGTAGACACTATTATAATAGCGTATTATATTATATGATATTAGTTTGACGGACCCTTAGGAGATGGGAATTCCCATAACATCTCTTAAGTTATTGCATTCATATTATTACATGAAATTTGATTTAACTAATATGAGAATGATTTAGTTCTGATCCGAGTGTTTGTTGTGTTTCTTTTGGTTGCAATACACTCGGGTCAGACCGAGTTACAGTTAGCGGAGATTCCCTTGCTTTGAAGATTCCATTATGAAGATGAATATGGAGCTCAACAGACATATTAAAATTATTATTCCGCTGCATATATATTGGTATGTTGTATGTTAATTTACTCTGATAAATTGTGTAAATATAATCAAATGTATGTTTTTAACAGCTTCATGAACTGTTATTTAATTATTATATTTTGTCCTTCCGCTGCTAGATTCTGTATTTGTTTCCTTCTTTCTTCTTTTTCTTATTTTAATCCCAATAACTATCCATATTTTTGATCTGTTTATGTCGACATTAAGGATCATTGTCGATTTGAATGGTCGAAAATCGAGGACGTTACAACTTTCCAAAATACATTTAGTTAAAAACGTTGATACGCTGGTCACAAAGTCGGATTCCGATCTTGCTAGAATATACTACTTTTCCTCAATGAAATATTTCATAAATTAGGTCATAGGTTAGAATCCTCGCAACCATGAAATTTTCTGCATGTATTGATTTGATTTGTTTTCTTATATTGTCAATATAAATTGATATATCTTTCAATGTATTTATTCTTTATGATTTTAATGTATATATCTAAAATGTAATATTTTGTTTATGTTAATCCTCTACCTCTTTGAACAATAATTCTTTTTGTGGGATCTCTATATCTTGAGATTTTATAAATTTTAATTTTGACCGTACAACTTTGAATTTTGAAATTGAATAAATTTAAGTTACCTCGGTTTTTTTTATATTACTGTTTCACAAAATAGAAAATTATTGTAACATCCCCTGTTTTTAAACGATTTTAGATCAAAAATAAACCACACATGTCAGACCCAAACCGTTCAAAATTGTGAACTGTTAATGGAGATTTAAAATAAAATAAAACAAAGAAAAAGAATCAGAATACAAGATCTCACATTGGAAGGACAAAATATATTAAGAACATAATTAAAACATTTATCAGTTCATAATATACATTTTCGAATATTAGAGTTGAACAATCACAAAACATACCAATAATTACAGTGGAATAATACTAGATAATACGATTGTCAAGCTCTAGCATCATCTTCATAACGAGGTCTTCGCTAACTGAAACAACTCAGGATGAACTGAGCATAGTAAAAAACAATATACTTGAATTAGGAATAATATATCTCATGTAAGTCAAATAAAACAAATGAAATATGAGTATAATAACATCAGATATGTTTAGGGGATTTTCCATCTCCTATCAGTGCGAGTGCAATAACTTAAGTGATGTTACAAAAAAATTCATCTCCTAAGGATCGGTTAAACTATATACATGTAATATAATACGCTATTATGATAGTGTATACTTAGTAAAGTAAAATATTAAAATAGTGTAAGCGAGATTACATCTTTACCCTTACATCGTTTATCAACATTGTAGTCGATACAGTACTGTAAACCCACCATAAACTAGTGGCATCGGGGAGCATTCCATAGGTACAACATCAAATCAAAATCATATGGGGAGCGATCAAGATAATATGACAAGGCACGCGAGACAATATCTAGGGCTGAAATCAAACAGTTGCACTCCCTTATTGGTGGTAACGCATGACTACAACTATCACCTGCCTCGAACAACACTCTCAAAATAAAGGATGCACATCAAATCAAATCAAATTGAGAAACTATAGTAATCAAGGAAGAAGTGTTGCCGACAGAGGTAGCTAACTCGCTTGGTCACGGTATAGCTCATATTTTAATCATTTTAATTATGACCCGATGGTCAAGGATATCCATCTCGAATTACATTCCATTCTGCTAAATAACAAGCTCTCCCTGCCATTTGGTCTCCATACTCTCCATGGAACATCCTCACTCTATCCTCAGTTGGGAATTTTAGAAGTAAGCACTAGTGTGTGATGCATGCTCTAAACTCCGCCAAGGCCGGTTGGCCCAAGAATGCATTACAGGGAGAATCTATATTCATTACGAGGAATGGGAGGGTTTGCACTCTCCTGCAATCTCCCTCACTAAGCTCTACTGGTAAATCAACCACTCCTACGGCGTAGTTGCCGAACCATTAAAGCCACATATCTACCCAGTGCATGGTTTTAGATCTCTAGGTTCTAGCTACATCTGGTCAAAATCTTTTTTAAATAAGATATTGACGAAACTCCCGCAATCAACAAGGACTTTCCGTACAGTTGTTGGGCCGATAATGACCGATATCACCAACGGATCTATACTTGGGTTTTCCACTACTACACTTTCTCGATCGCAGAAAACAATGTCGTCCACCATCGTTTTCTACTGCTTAATCGGGGTAGCATCTTCGGGAATCCTGCACTCCACAACATCCAGATGCTTCGCATCGTTAATATATTGCTCCATTGTTCATGTGCTAGACCCCGCCGGATGCGGCCTTCCGGAAATGGTGTTAATGACAAATCCTTTTCCTTTTTGTTGGGCGGTGGCCCTAGGAGCCGCCTGACCTTGGTTCAGGGCTGAACCTCCTTGCCTACTATCCCTCGGGGACACCTTGTATTCGTCAAGCTTCCCTTCACGCAACAACTTATATATTACATCTCTCAGATGTCAGCATTCATTCGTTGAATGACCATAGATTTCATGAAACAAACAAAACTTCCCTGTCTCGCACTCTTTCTCTGTTGAGTCTCTCGGAGGTGGTTTCTTGTACTGCATCACATTGCATGTATCCAAGTTAATGTTTTCCAAGGTGTCATTCAATGGCGTGTAACTCTTAAAGGACTGGAATCGGAGTCGTATCTTGGAATCACCCTTCCGATTCTTATTTCTTCTGTTTCCATTCTTACCTTAGAGGCCATTTCCTTCGTTCTGATTACCAACACTAACTTCGAGCTTGCCGCAACTATCACCAGACTGTCTTATATCAATATTGCTTTAAATCTCGTCCTTCACAACTTTGTTGGATCTCCTCTTTTGGTTTAAGTACACATATTCTTGTCGTAGACGTATATTTGCTTTCTCATAAAATAATTCGATATAGACGTAGGAGGTTTTCCAACCAAATATCTTTCGGATTCTACATCCTTGTCTACCCCATCGATCATTGCCATCAAGAAAGTCTCTGGATTATGGTTGTTTACTTCAATGGCAGCCATATTGAAATAGTCTAAGTACTCCCTCAAAGTTTCTCCAAGGGCCTATTTAACAACAGAGAGCTCTATTGTAATGACTCGGAAATTTGGAACTAATTTAGAACTTCCAAATATCATAAGAATCAAAATAAAATTGAAAATGGATAATGATATAATTGGAACAGGGTTATAATAAGGAATTTTAATATAAAAATAGCACATTTACAAAGGAAGTATAAGAACTATTTATTTCCAAACCCTGAAACTGGTTCCATTGAATCCGAAATATTGAAACTGGGTAACCAGCCAAGTTTGGTCAAAAACAGAATCCATTTAATATTGATTAAAGATTGAAAGGTTAAAATTTGAATTAAAAACGGACGATTTTGAGGATACCTTGAGAACAGGATATCGCTAGATCATGAGACCACCTTCGTTGGATCCAAAATAGTGAATTTTAGTACTCAGCAAAGTTTCGCATAAAACGACATCAGTATGTAGAAAACGGAAAATAAAAGCTCAAAATTTGAACTAAATTTTGACGATAACTGGAATTTGATAGTGCTAACGGCAAAACTGGAACCTGAGACCTATTCAGGAAAATTCTAAATGTAGGATATTAGCTATGTGTAAAGTCTAGCAAAATAAAATAAATTATTTAAAATAGTAAATGAATTTCGATTTTGGGTTTGAACACATAGGATTGAAATACGTAAGAAACCGAAGAATGTGGTTGAAGAATTTCTGAAAACCGTTATCGTTTGATACTCCGACACAAGATCGGAAAGTTTGTGAGAAAACACACTTTACTATTCATTGTGATAAGCATGAATTATATCCTTTGATTTTTCATCCCTATCCACAGCGACACGTGTCATTTACCCATAATAGAAGCCTTTATTATAAATACCATCCATGCTTATCTCCTTTTCATTTCGTCTTCATTTTTCATCCATGAAAATTCTTCCTCCATCCATGGCTTTCCATAGCCGAAAATAACATATCAAAAAAAGTAAATAAAAGAAGAAAAAGAAGTAAAGGAGGTAGATCTTGGAGCTAGAGATCGTTATGCAAATTTGGACTTTATGGAGTGAGGAAATCTAAACGTATTACGGGTTTTGGTTGCTTATTTTTGTGATGCACAAATGATGTTTGATGAAATGTTTCTTAGAAAATTTATAGTATATTTGTGGTTATATTGATGGTGTATGTTTGCTAATAACCCTTAAGTAGATTCATAAAGTTAAAATGACATCTTGCTTAGATTTGGAAGTGAAACACCTTATGTTATTTCACAAAATTTCACCTTTATGGAATATTAGTTATATACATGTCTTAGTTGATTTGTGGTGGTATGTTTGAATTATTTGCAAGAAAATTAAACCCTTAAAGGTTCGATCTTTAAGTAAAATTTGGGTTGTATCTTAAGTAGGTGAGAAAATTGAACTTTAAAAACGGCTAGTTTAGTTATATGCACATAAGGTGTTCGATGAAATGCCTAAAATAAAACTATTAGGTAAATGGTCGGAAAATGGTTGCTAATGGCTTCTAAGTAAATGTTAGTTAGGTTTATGGATAAAACCCTTTAGTTTAGTTCACAAAATCTCACCCTTTAGAATATTTGGTCTATACATGCTTTGATTGGTGGTTTGTTAGTAAATAATTTGATGTGGTAAAATATGATGAACCCATAAAGTTTTGATCTTCATGTGTAACCATACGTAAAGATGAGTTTGTATGAGAAATCAATTTGATAATAGGGCTTTTAATTTTAATTTAAAACATGCACACAACATGTTTGTTGAGATGTCTCAAAGAAATCTAAAGTGATTATATGATAAAATCTTTATGGGTTAGTGTTACTACCGAAATTAACCCCTGATATAGGCTGATAGTGAAGGGGTATCTGAGGAACACAAGCACAGAAGAATCTTCCGAAAGCAAAAAGCTGAATAATATAAAGAACCGAAAGCAGGAAAGAACGATCTGAAAGCAACATAAACCGACACCTTCCAGGGAGAAAGGAGCTCAAAGTCTACAAAATGCCAGCAAAGTTTATCCGGTAGGGTCTATCCGACAGGGTCTACATGGTAGGGAGTTCTATAGCGAAAGGTCACCTAAGTTAGAAACTAAGAAAGAGGAAAACAAGAGTTCCTCTTACTGAAACCCGGAATGGCTATTGGCATCAACCTGCTTAATACAGATACATTAGAAGACGAAGGTATCAAGGGTATCAAGCCAGAAGTACATGAAGATTATCCGAAACCAGCTTCCGAAACATCTACTGCATAAATGCCGAAAGGTCACATTGATAGACAACATACACAGCACCGGGAGCTACCTTCCGCAAGATCAGACTATCCCAAAAGCTCCACCGGAAGGCTAACTGGAACCCTAGCGGAGATACGGCTATCCATACTAATCTACTTAGTACAGAGACCGATAGTGGTTTCGAACCAGCAGCTATCTACATACATCATGAGGGCAAGCTCTTCTAAGTATTCATGAGAAAGCCGGAGGCCTACATCCGAAAGATTATGTCCGAGAGCCTACACCCGGAAGCCACTAACGGGAGTTCACATGCCATCCGAAAGCCACCACATCAACAAGCTCATCTCAATCTCAAGAAATCCCCAATTGACTGGGACCCTCACTTCGAAGGCTATAATTTGCACCACAAAAGCGGCCGGAATCCAAACACCCGAGACCAAGAGAAAAGCGACCGACAAATGTTCTTACAGGCCCAATAGCGCAACAGCAGAAGGGACCTTGAATTCTCTATAAATAAGACCCCAGGGGTCACATTTGGGGGAGGAATTTTTCATTTCTCAATCTTGTTCTTTATTCTTTAAGGAGCAAACCCTAATTTCAAAATTGGATTGGGGATTTCTTCAACTCTTATAATATATCTACAATTTATGAATGAAGAAGTTCGAGGCTTAAACATTTCGTGATTTGATAATCATATTGGGCCATTTATGATGGAACATGGAGTTAACACTAACCTTTCGTATGAAAGAGTTGATCATTAAATCCTCGTAAAGAGTAAAGGTTTCATAGGAACATGAAGTCTTCCCCCCTTTACCCTGGGGTTGGCAATGTGAATCATCCCTCTCATAATGAGCCTAATGCAGCTCAACTCCAGGAAAGAGGTTGATTGTAGGCTTATAGCTTGATCACTGACGCAACCAAGGCCGCTTCAGGCTGGTTCGATGCGAAAGGATCATTTAAGTTAATAAGCATTGCAGAACCCTTGCCATCTGAGTATCGGGAAGCATTAGCTTGTAGTCTTCTTATCACAATGTATATCATCTTGCCCATGATCTAAGGGGTAACCGATTATGCAATGCTTCAGTTGTACCAAGTTAAATAAATCCTTCTTTAAGGTACTTCGGAACCCCATAATTCTATAAGCGTGAAATTCATCCCTAGTGGGAAGAATAACTAATCTTCAGAAAGAAGATTCTAGTACAGAAGAAACGGTTAATTTTCCTAAGGAACACTGACCCCAGATTGTCCTTCGGTAACCTTAGATCGTGGCCGCAAAAATTTGTCTAAATATATGTTCCATATAACTCATCCCGGCTGTTGACAGAAAATAACATTAACATTTTCGCGCTAGAAGGAGGGTCTGAACCTCCAACCTTGAGGTTAATCCATACAAAATTAATTTAGCAAATTTATTGCTCCATGGCAGGAAAGATGAAATCAAAAAGGTTAGAAGAACGAAACAAGGAACTGGCTCCTAATGCAACCCTTGAAGGAAACATGGATCTAACGCTTAATCTGAACAATAATGAAAGAGGAGCCACATCCAGTACAACACAACCACCAAACCCAAAATCCATGGAAGATAATGTCACAAGAATTATGGTCTTGGAGAAGCAGCTCCAAGAGATGAAAGCTCAGATGAATGTTGCTCAAACGCAGAAGTCTTCAAAACTCATTAAATCTAGTCAAAAAGAAACGAATGAATCTCCGAAAAGAAAAGCTCCCATTCAACACTCCAAAGCAAAGGAGAAGTTCAATGTGACTTCCTCCAAAAAGAAGAAGTCCCATTTGACACGAATAGACTATCAAGGAAATTAATGCAAGCAAGAACAGTCCAGGAGTTCCACTTCCAAAGGCTGTGATCCCAAGAGAACAAACTACGACAACACATAAGCTTATCTTAAAGATATTGCTCAGAAGACCATCAAGGACTTGCTGGGAAGCAAGGGGAAGAGGACCCAAGATGATAGGGTTAACGATAACGAAAGGGTAGCTCCTTTCATTGACAAAACTATGAACACCATAATACCATCTAGAGTGAAGGTTCCAACCATAAAATATCTTGGGACAACTGACCCTGATGCTCATTTAATTGGTTTCGACAGCCAGATGGATCTCTACAATGCTTCAGGAGCTGTCATTCATCTTTTCCCGGTGACCTTTCAAGGGGCGGCAACAAAGTGGTATCGTCAATATAGAGGAAACACCATTTATTCGTGGAAACGGTTCTCCTACGAATTTTCCGCACAGTTCTGCATCTGCAAAAATCCAATAGTTGACTACACAGTCATCACTAACATCAAAAAGAGGCAAGGGGAGTCTCTAAGAGATTATTTGAAAAGGTTCAACAACGAGGTATTAAAGGCCAAGGATATGAATGACCGTGACAAGCTGATTGTCGTGCATTCAGGGTTAATCGAAAGCACCCCCTTCTGAAAGGAATTATATATTCATGGCTGTAAAGACTTACAAGACTTTCATTTCCAAGCCGACAAGTTTATTCGCATGGATGAATTGTACTTCACAAAGACTAAGTTTGGGCCTTGAGGGGAAGGAGGAAGGTCGAATGATTAACATAGAAATGTGTTTATTTTATGCTCTTATATTTTATCTTTTGTAAATAAATAAATAAATGATACTTTGGGTACTTTTGTGTGTTTTTACAGGTTGTCAAGAAATGCCTCCTTCATTTCAAATTGAAGGCCAATTACAAATAAAAAGCTACTTCCCCGTATTAAAGCCATCTCAATTACAAAAGATGTTGTAGCTCACTGGTAAATGCATAGAGATTTGTATTGAGAGATCTGAGTTCGAACCCCGTCGAGCTCACTTTTTGCCAAAGAACGGAACTTTCACACTGCCCCTTTGCTATGAAGAATATATTAATTAGTGTTATATTATATATATATATATACATATTCATGTGTATGTATGATATTCACTAATAGACAATTCAGGAGTAGTCATGGAAATCAATTCAGAACATTCATTTTTCAATTTCCAATTAGAAGAATTTCTGATTGATTTATTGTCAAGAAAAGATCAATTTTGAAGATTTTATCCTTTGTTGCCTTTGGAGTCTAATGAGTATCCTTGTTTGGAAGAATTAATCACATGGAATCTGCTCATCAATCAATCAATCAATTTGCTACATGGAAGATAGGAAGATTTGGAAGATATTCACCATGTTTTGCTTTCCAATCAAGCTTGGGCAAGGAAGGCAAGAGATATAATGGATGATGAGGCCCAGTTATTCATAGACTTAATTAGGGTTTCCAGTTCACCTATAAAAGCACATGTACATCCCATTGTAAAAATCTCCATTATTCGGTATTCTCATTTATTAATAGAAAAAAGGTTTTCTTCATTTTAGTTTTCTTTCTTTTTCTCTCATAACAATTTGTGTATCTATCCAATTAGTTTTGGTAGAACACATTGTTATTGTCTTTTATTACTGCTTGTTAGTTATTGTCCGTTCGATTAGATTCAACGGAAATTCTGCTTTTTAATTCTTTGTTGTTGTTCTAGTTGTTATTTTCTTCTTTTTTTTCTAGTAATTGTTTCTTTTCTTTTCAATTATTGAATTTGATACTGATTGGATTCAGATTCAGATTCAGAGTAATTTCAACAACATTAAAAACAACTCCAAATTCTGCCTAACTCGCCCAAGAATAAATGAATAATAATTTTTAATTACACCTCCCTATGTTCGACCTGTATGCTACACGCCTGTATGCTTGCAGAATTTAATTTAAATGTCGCGCTTTTCTGATTCATAGATTAGCGACGATCAAGTTTTTGGCTCCGTTGCCAGGGAGGCAACAATTAAATTTTATTATTTGTTTAATGTCCAATTCGTGTTAGTTTTTATTTTTATTTTTTTCCTTTTGTTTTCTTGTGTATAGATATAAAAAAAAATCTTGACTGGTTGATTTGGTATTATAAGTTGATACTATAATCTTCCTATTAAGAGAAAAAGAATTTTCTTTTTCTTTTTTTTTTGCCAAATTTCCCTTAATTTCTTTCCTTTTAACCTTTTCTTCCCCTTTTACATTGTACACAATCAGATTTCCTTTCTATAAAAAATAAAGAAAAAAAATATATCTTTCCATTTTTCTTTTAATTCTTTCCTAATTTCATCCTCTTTCTCCTTTCTTCCTTTTATTTTCTTCCTTACAAATTCATTTCTACTTTCAAAAAAAAAAATCCTCCTTTGTTTTTCTTCCGTGCACCTTCTCCCTTGTCCAGAATCACCGCAAGTTCCCTTACCCTTACATCCTACCACTGCAAAAGTCCAACTCCATCCCCATGTCTTCACAACCTTTTCACGTACAAACTTAAATCCATAACCATCCAACCACTCACTTCCACAAACCATCCACATTTCCACAAAGTTTGCCAACAAAAATCTGAAACCTTAGCCACAAAACAGTCGATTCTCTGTCCAAACTAACACCGTCCATCAACAGATCACATAGCTTCGAACAAGCCTCCTCTGTCCACATCAATTTTAGCCAACCACTTCAAAACCCCCCAGAACTGTTCCACACCCTTCATGCTCAACATACATCCCTTTTCCACCGTTCTCACATCTCCAGATAACACGCCAGAGGTCATCAAATCCTACCGTCCCCACCCCAATATAACCATCGCCCTAAACCTCAGATCAAACCCACCACAGCCGTTCATCCTAAACCCTAACCGCAAATACCCAGGTCGATTCAACTTCCCTATTAAACCTCAAACACAAACCGACCCAGTACCTGAATCGAAGATCGAAATCACCCAAAGCAAATCGCGCAAGCAAAAATCTAGAACCCCCTCCACCGAAGACCGCCATTGTCACCTATCAGGGAACCGAATCAGATTCGATTAACTTTTTTCTGTATTAATTTTCTTCGTGAATTGGCTTAGTCAAAGAAGGGGCAGCGTTTGTTTAAGAAGGGCCGTGATTTTATTTGTTTTGGTTTTATGGAACTTGAAATTGATGCGTGCCCTTTTGTTAACTTTAGACTCTCTGTTGTTTTGTTTTGAGAAAGTAGGATTCAGGACTTCTAATTGAAACTAAGGGGAAGGATTTGTTTCATAAATCAAGGGGCGTGTGAACTCTGTTTTCTGTGAGTGACATGTTTTGTTGTGTGTGATATTGGTGAATGAATGGCTTCACCAATTGAATGTGAGTGTGTGCTTTCAGGAAGTCTGTGAATCTTTCTGTCTAGAATTTTGAATTTTTATTTTCTTCTTGATTTTTTTTGGATTTAATTTTTTTTAGTTGAGTGTGTCTAGTTTCAGGAAGCCTGTGAACCATTCACAATCAAAGATCAAGCGCGAAGAACAGGGTTCAAACAACAAGTAAAGCGAACAAAGAGATTGAAAGGCCAACGGATTTGCAAACACTGTGATTTTAATCGTTCAACCTACTCAATTTCTCTGGAAGGACAGCCATACCCCACTGTAAAAATTCCTTTGACTCTACAGGTGCTCTACTGCAAAAGAAAAAAAAATATAGACAAATGTTGTAAAAAAATTCTACAGGGGCAGCGGCTTGAATGTAAAAATTTTAATTTCTGCAATTAAATTGTGTGATTGTTGTTATTTCTGCACTTTTTATTCATTCTGTTAAGGGCAATACCCCAATTCACATAAGGTGAGGGATTTCATCACCCTTTCCTTAGCCCACAAATTGCATTTCATCGTAGAATCTGACTAATAATAACGGTTAGACGTTGGACTTAAGGGAGTCACGGGCTCATCTAGGGCTTAATTGTATTGTGATAGTTGATTCATTTGGAACGAATTATTTCTTGGTGTCTAGACTACGGCAGAGAAATAACCGTTTATAAATATTACGGTGATTCGTAAATATTATATCGGTTGTTACTCTGAAGGTACTTAAACCTTCGGCTGCATTGCTAGGGTGATTCCCGGTGCACCGATAACTCATGTCCGTTAACTGGCTGAGAAATCTTTTGATCTAAGTAATCAAACGCGTCACTTTATAATTCTGGGTTAGGAGCCATTAAGGATAGAAAATTTCATTGTAGCTAATTTATGTGCTTGCATTTAACAACAATGAGTGAAAAAGGTGTTAGCCAACAAAATTCTCCTAGGGGTTCTCGAATCAACCAAAATTTTCCAACCGAGTTGGATCAAAATCTAGTGAATCAAAACTTTCCAAACTTTGGAGATCAAAATCAAATAAATCAAAATTTTCAAAATCTCAATATCCAAATGGATAGATCCTTGTCTCTTCGTGATCGATGTTATCCAACTAGGACCGTTCAACCCTCTGTCATCATGTTCCCACCAGCTAAAGGAAACAATTTTGAGCTAAAACATTCTTTTATCCAAGGGGTACCAAAGTTTACTGGGTCTGAAAATGCTTATGAATTTTTAAGTGAATTTGAATTATATGCGTCCACAACGAAAATGCAACAATTGTCTAACGAATCGATCAAGCTGAGGCTAATTCCATTTGCACTACTTGAAAGCGCTAAAAGATGGCTAAATTCTCTTCCAAAACATTCCATAAGAAGTTGGGATGAATTTGTCACTGCATTCTTGAAAAAGTTTTTCCCTTTCCATAAAACTCTAAAAATTCGAACCGAGATAAACCAATTCTGTCAAAATGAGGGGGAAACTTTTTCAAAATACTTTGAAAGATTCAACCAACTATTATATAGTTGTCCTCGTCATGGAATTCTAAAAGACAACTTATGTCAAATTGCATATGAAGGGCTAAACTATCAGACTAGAACTCAATTAGAATCAATGTGTGGAGGAGACTTTATGTCTAAGATAGCCGATGAAGCTTGGAAATTCTTAGAAGATTATTCTGAAAAGGACATGCAATGGGAATCAATTCGTGTTCCCATTCGTACTTCTACTAGAGGAGTGCATGTCGTGGACCCAAGTCAAATTCCTTTAGAAAATCAAACTCCTCAAGCCGGAGAAGGGTTACCCCACTATTACTCTCAGGACCAAGCCAATGCGATAGCTCAAAATAACCCTTACTCAGCCACGTACAATCCTGGTTGCAGAAACCACCCAAATTTCTCTTGGTCAAACCCCAATAATTCAGCTAACTCATCTCATTTGCAACCCTTTATTCCAAATCCGAATTATCAAGCTCCACCCTCCAATTCTCAAACTTCTCAAACTGCACCTCAATCCAAACAACCTTATAGGCACCCCAACTCTCAATCATCAAGCCAATCCTCTCAACCTTCTCAACCGCCACAAGATATTGTGCGTTTAGAGAAAAAGTTGAACTCTCACGAAGCTAAAATGAACTCACACGATGCTAAACTCGACCAAATGATGAATATGATGAAAGAACTAATGAAACATAACGAGAAAGGGAAGTTGCCTAGTCAACCTGAGGTGAATCCAAAATATAACTCTCGTGCTGTAAATTCTTATGAGGACGAAAACCATAATCCAGTCAACGCTATTACAACCCTTCGATCTGGAAAGAGGATTGATAATAACATGGGCGACCCCGACGAGCCTTCTAACTCGACCCCAATCCCTAACCTTGATGATCACCCATTGGCTTCGAAAGCCAATTCTTCTAAATATCCATTTTCCTTAAATGTTGGCAATCCCAACAATTCTTCTTCCAGTGTCGGCAAACCCGACCCACCTTCGAAAATTAATGTTGGCAATACCAACATTCCAACTTCTACGACCTTACCACCTTCTATTTCCTTGGATAAACCTTCTCCCTCGAATGATGAAACTGATCGCAAAGTTGAAAAACCAGTAGCCCCATTTCCCCATAGACTCAATAATAAGAAGAAAGCGGCAAATTTCGATAAAATTTTAGAAATTTTCAAACAAGTCCATGTGAACATTCCTCTTTTAGACACCATTGAACAAATTCCTCAATATGCTAAATGTCTTAAGGAATTGTGCACACAAAAACGTGCGACTAATGTCCCAAAAACCGCCTTTCTAACTGCTAATACAAGCTCTGTTCTTTCAAATCTTGCCCCAGTCAAGTACAAAGACCCTGGCTGCCCTACGATTGATTGCAAAATAGGAAACACCCATATCTCTCGTGCCCTACTCGACCTTGGTGCCAGTGTCAATCTTCTTCCTTATACTGTTTATTGTCAACTTGGGTTAGGGGAAATTAAACCAACAAGCATCACTCTATAGTTAGCCGATCGATCTGCCAAAAAGCCATTGGGAATTATCGAAGACGTCTTGATACAGATCGAACAGTTTTACTTCCCTGTCGATTTCATAGTTTTAGAAACAGAGCCTGTCTCAAATCCCAAAGTTCAAATACCATTGATTTTAGGACGGCCTTTCTTAGCAACCTCTAATGCTGTCATTAATTGTAGGAATGGTCAGCTTCGAATTTCCTTCGGGCACCTGACCATTGAGCTAAACATCTTCAATCTCAACAAACAACCTAGGGATTTTAAGACCGATGAAATCGACATGATTCAAACCATAGTTGACGAAACCTCTAATGACACTTCTGAAGCCTTGAAAATGTGTCTGGAACATTTCGACTCCGATTTCGACGAACTTGAATACATTTCTGAACTGGATGAATTTCTTAACTTAAATCCTTCGTCTTCTGAATCTAACCAAGGAATGTTAACCAATGTTAACACTCAAGAACATCCTAAGTTAGATCTCAAACCCTTGCCACAAGACCTTAAGTACGCATACTTAGACTCCTCAGAAACTCTTCCCGTAATCTTGGCCTTTGATCTTACTGAGGACCAAGAAGAAAAACTCTTAGAAATTTTGCGGGAAAATAAAGACGCCTTGGGGGTGGAAACTGAGCGATATAAAAGGAATTAGCCCGTCAATTGTAGAACATCGTATACATTTAGTTGATGAGGCTAAACCCACCCGTGAGGCTCAAAGGCGATTAAACCCAAACATGAGAGAAGTGGTCAAGGAGGAGATAATCAAATGTCTAGACAATAACATCATCTATCCCATCTCTGATAGTACTTGAGTGAGTCCGGTACAAGTCGTACAAAAGAAATCGGGAGTCACAGTGATCAAAAATGAAAGTAATGAGCTCGTCTCAACAAAAATCATAACAAAATGGCGTGTGTGTATCGACTATCGAAAGCTCAACTCAGCCACACGAAAAGACCATTTTCCCTTACCTTTTATTGACCTAATGCTCGAACACTTAGCGGGTCATGAGTACTATTGTTTTCTCGATGGATACTCTGGCTATAACCAAATCCTTGTTGCTTTAGAGGATCAACATAAGACCGCCTTTACTTGTCCCTTTGGAACCTTTGCTTATCGTCGCATGCCTTTTGGTCTTTGTAATGCCCCCGCGACTTTCCAAAGGTGTATGATGAGTATTTTCTCTGATATGGTGGAAGAATTCTTGGAAATATTCATGGATGATTTTTCAATCTATGGATCATATTTTTCCCAATGCCTCACTCATTTAGAACTCGTCCTAAAACGTTGTAAGGAAAAATCACTCGTGCTTAATTGGGAAAAATGTCACTTCATGGTAAAAAGGGGATAGTTCTAGGTCATGTCGTCTCCAAAGATGGCCTTGAAGTCGATAAATCCAAAATCGATTTGATTGCTAATCTGCCTCCTCCTAAGTCTGTTAAAGATGTTCGTTCATTTCTTGGCCATGCGGGATTCTATAGAAGATTCATTAAGGATTTCTCGAAAATTTCAAAACCTCTCTCAAATTTACTTGCCAAAGACGTTAAGTTCGAATTCTCCAATGACTGCAAAACATCTTTTGAAACTCTTAAGTCAATCTTGACCATAGCTCCCATCATTCAACCTCCTGATTGGACTCAGCCCTTCGAACTTATGTGCGACGCTTCTGACTTTGCAATTGGAGCCATCTTAGGTCAGCGTATCGATAAACTCCCTCGAGTCATTTATTACGCTAGCAAAACCTTAAACGAGGCCCAATTGAATTACTCAACTACTGAAAAGGAATTTTTGGCAGTTGTCTTCGCTCTTGAGAAATTCAGACCATATCTCGTAGGATCCAAAGTCATAGTTTACATTGATCATGTTGCCCTACGATATTTGCTTTGTAAGAAGGATGCTAAGGCCCGCTTGATTCGTTGGATCCTTCTTCTTCAAGAATTCAATATAGAAATACGAGATAAAAAGGGTTCTGAGAATGTTGTAGCTGATCATCTCTCTCGAATTGTGCACAAAAATGTTGATGACACCCAAATCGATGACTATTTTCCGGACGAACAAATCCTTTCCATCTCTAACGCCCCTTGGTACGCTGACATTGTGAATTATCTTGTCACACAACAAACATCCGTTGAATGGTCGAAACAAGATAAACAAAAATTTCTCTCGAAAGTTCGAAACTTCTATTGGGACAACCCATATCTTTTCAAATACTGTCCAGACCAAATCATTCGAAGGTGTGTGCCCGATCATGAACACCAAAGTATTCTCTCTTTCTCACATGACCATGCTTGTGGCGGTCATTTTGGAGCAAGAAAAACTGCTGCAAAAGTTTTGCAAAGCGGTTTTTATTGGCCCACACTGTTTCATGACGCGTTCGAATTTTGCTCTAAATGCGATCGATGTCAAAGAACGGGTCGAATCACTAAGCGAAACATGATGCCTCTCAACCCCATTTTAGTGATTGAGTTATTCGATGTTTGGGGCATCGATTTCATGGGACCATTCCCTAATTCATTTGGGAATCTTTACATTTTGCTTGCAGTAGATTATGTCTCAAAATGGGTTGAAGCCATTCCGACCAAAACCAACGACAACAAGGTTATTGTCAAATTCCTCAAAGAAAACATCTTTTCGCGCTTTGGCACACCTCGAGCTATCATTAGCGGTAGTGGCACTCACTTCTGTAATCGTGCTTTTGAGTCCTCGCTCAAGAAATACTCAATCACACACAAGCTATCGACCCCTTACCATCCACAAACTAGTGGGCAAGTAGAAGTTTCCAATAGACAAATCAAACAAATTCTTGAGAAAACCGTGAATTCCAATAGAAAAGATTGGTCCGTAAAACTGATTGATGCACTTTGGGCTTTTCGCACTGCTTATAAAACCAATCTAGGGATGTCACCATATCGATTAGTCTTTGGAAAGGCCTGTCACTTACCTCTTGAGTCAGAGCATCGTGCTCTTTGGGCCATAAAAATTTTAAATTTTGACTTAGAGAAAGCCGGCTGACATAGGAAGTTACAAATTTCTGAATTAGAGGAGTTAAGAAATGAGGCATATGAAAATGCGAAAATCCACAAAGAAAGAACCAAAGCCCAACACGACAAAAACATACTTCGTAAGGAATTCAACGTAGGTCAAAAAAATCTTTTATACGACTCTAGACTTCACTTGTTTCCAGGAAAACTCAGATCTCGATGGACTGGACCTTATGTTGTGAAAACAGCATACCCTCATGGAGCAGTTGAAATTGAAAATCCTAGGGGTTGGAAAAGTCTTCAAAGTAAATGGTCAACGACTGAAACCATTTTTAGAATTCGAGCAATATGACGAAGATGACCTTATCGATCTTCATGAGCCTGATCATCCACCATGAAATCAGGTGGTACACGTTCTTTGTCTTTTATTTTTCTTTTTATTTTTTTTATTTTTGTTTCTCTGCCATTTTGGTCTGCATACCTTAGACAGTTGGGACACTGTCTCAATCTAGTGTGGGGGAGTCAAGTCTACATCACATCTTCTCCATTTTTGTTAAAAAAAAATACACACACACAATCACACCGACACGAATCATTTTAGAGTGATACCACGAGATAAGTTTACAACTTTTAGGCAGTTGATAGTATTTTTTTCTCTCAACTTAGATCAAATAAGAAATATAATGAAAAGATTAATTTTGAGGGATAATAGTGTAACTGGTACATAGGGAGATTCTTAGGTGATGGCCATGAAATCTATTCTATATTGTAGACTTTGTTTAAATAAGTGGAGGACTTAAAATACTTATATTGGCTTTTCGAATCTTTAAAACTAAGTTGTGTTAAGTTGAATTCGCGTAACTCTCTTTTGTGCTTATATTTCCAATAATAATAATAGTAATCCAAGGGTATCCAACATTGCTCGTATATCGAGCGTTGGTGTGCAAACCCGCCAAGCTCTATCCAACATTTTGTTGAAAAAGTCAGCGTTGGAATATCTTGGTCTCATTTTTTATGAGATTGGACACCTAAGGATTACCGACACGTTGTTGACAAAGTCAAAGTCGGCCAGCACAATCCGGCAAGCTCTTTACCCACTCTCCGTTAGTCCGCGAGGCAGTGCATGGGTGGTAAACCTTGGTCTTCTAAGTTAGGTGTATGTACTTAATCATAAATTTTAAAATTGTATAGAATAAAGAACAAGTGATGATGCCCAAACACTTCTTGACCTTATTGATTTGACTAGCCATACACAAGGAAATTAGAATACCACTTTACAAACTGTGCCAAGCAAACTAAGAATCTATTTCATGGCTGCACTATGTTATCGACTGAACTAACTGGCCAAACTGGGATTTAACATTTGAAAACTTGATTTATATTGAAAATTTGTGACAAGTTGAGGTATCTAAAATAAAATCAACTGATTAGAAATTGTTAACTTAATTTGTTGTACCACTTTCCTGAAACAAGTCGAGTTGTCATTCTTGTTGTCTTTGTTTTTTGTATATAACCATTGCATTCATATAGTTACATTAGATCCACACATACTGCATTTGGATTTTGTGGGTAGTATCCACTGAAAACCCTCACGAGACACCACTCGTCCTACTAGGGACACCTAGAGATTTAACGGTTTGTTGCATATGCTCAATGCAATCGTGTTTCCTACGAAAGTGTGACCTATCTAGTTAGTTTTTCATTTTCTTTTTACTCGAGGACGAGTAAAAGATAAGTGTGGGGGTATTTGATTAACATAGAAATGTGTTTATTTTATGCTCTTATATTTTATCTTTTGTAAATAAATAAGTGATACTTTGGGTACTTTTGTGTGTTTTTACAGGTTGTCAAGAAATGCCTCCTTCGTTTCAAATTGAAGGCCAACTACAAATAAAAAGCTACTTCCCCATATTAAAGCCATCTCAATTACAAAAGACGTTGTAGCTCACTGGTAAATGCATAGAGATTTGTATTGAGAGACCTGAGTTCGATCCCCGTCGAGCTCACTTTTTGCCAAAGAACGGAACTTTCACACTGCCCCTTTGCTATGAAGAATATATTAATTAGTGTTATATTATATATATATACATATTCATGTGTATGTATGATATTCACTAATAGACAATTCAGGAGTAGTCATGGAAATCAATTTAGAACATTCATTTTTCAATTTCCAATTAGAAGAATTTCTGATTGATTTATTGCCAAGAAAAGATCAATTTTGAAGATTTTATCCTTTGTTGCCTTTGGAGTCTAATGAGTATCCTTGTTTGGAATAATTAATCACACGGAATCTGCTCATCAATCAATCAATTTGCTACATGGAAGATAGGAAGATTTGGAAGATATTCACCATGTTTTGCTTTCCAATCAAGCTTGGGCAAGGAAGGCAAGAGATATAATGGATGATGAGGCCCAGTTATTCATAGACTTAATTAGGGTTTCCAGTTCACCTATAAAAGCACATGTACATCCCATTGTAAAAATCTCCATTATTCGGTATTCTCATTTATTAATAGAAAAAAGGTTTTCTTCATTTTAGTTTTCTTTCTTTTTCTCTCATAACAATTTGTGTATCTATCCAATTAGTTTTGGTAGAACACATTGTTATTGTCTTTTATTACTGCTTGTTAGCTATTGTCCGTTCGATTAGATTCAATGGCAATTCTGCTTTTTAATTCTTTGCTGTTGTTCTAGTTGTTATTTTCTTTTTTTCTAGTAATTGTTTATTTTCTTTTCAATTGTTGAATTTGATACTGATTGGATTCAGATTCAGATTCAGAGTAATTTCAACAACATTAAAAACAACTCCAAATTCTGCCTAACTCGCCCAAGAATAAATAAATAATAATTTTTAATTACACCTCCCTGTGTTCGACCTGTATGCTACACACCTGTATGCTTGTAGAATTTAATTTAAATGTCGTGCTTTTCTGATTCATAGATTAGTGACGATCATCGAACATTGGACGAAAGCTCCCGGAGGGAAATCAAAAGAGATTAAGATGGGAAGATTCTAATACCAACTCGGTTGCTCTAAACAAGCTCATCTCGTTTGTGTATGTTGCTGCAAGAGAAAGGGTTAATAACTTCCCCGTCTCGTTCAAAGCCAAGAATTGCCCTGGACCATATTCCGGCGGTAAGTATTGCGAGTTCCACAAGGCCAACGGACATAAGACCGACGAGTGTAAGGTATTGAACGTGATTATTCAGAAGCTAATCTGAGAGGAAAATCTAAAAGAATTTGTTTTAAGCAAGACAACATCAGCTGAGCATACAAATGGACAACAAAAAGTTTCGATGATTGCAATAGAGGCTACTATGGAAGAGGGCAACCTAGACTTGGGTCCGCCCATAAATCGAATCAATGTGATCCATGGAGGGCCACACCCTGACAGAAACTGTCCGAGAGCTAGGAGTCAATACATCAAGGAAGCCATGGAGGGAATATTCTCCATTCGAGAAGAACTGTCGTTGAAGAATGCACATTATGCTCTTGAAATGCACAACCTAGTGATTTCTCCAGAAGAAATTAAGAAAGGGGTCCGCCACCTACATAATGATCCCCTTATGATAACAGCGCAAATAGGGCCCTCTGTTGTTTCCAAAATCCTTGTGGACACTGGGAGTGTCATCAATGTCATTTTCAAGCATGCTTTCGATCAGAAGGGAATTTCTGAGAAGAAGTTGGAGCCAAAGAATGAACTAATCTTCGGCTTCAACAACAAGGGATCAACTCTGGTAGGGCAAATCAACCTTCTAGTTTAAGAGGACCTTCGAAACTCTCTTTGTTGTGATCGATCAACCATCTTATTACAATGCCTTCTTTGGACGACCAACTTTAAAAGAGATGGACGCTTTTGTCTCTTCCAAGTATCTTATGTTAAAATTCCTAACCAAGCAGGGATAGGGTAACATCAGAGGAGAACAATTTAGTTCCCGCGAACTGTACTTCGCAACGATTGACAAATACAAAAGGGAGTGTTCTTCGTAGTTTGATTCTTCTACTGTTTTTATACCTTCAGATAAGGGATTCTTACATCCCACATTCGAAGCCAAGATAAAAATTAATAAGGCTGACAAACGTGCAAATGGTAGGTACACTTCTTTGAAAAGAAAGAGGAAGAGATCCGATGACGTAAACTTGACTGAAAAAGGAGAAATCGTCATGGATTTAGATTTCTAGAGGGGACATTGAAAGAATGAAACCAATAGAAGATGTGAAAGAGGTAAATATTGATTCAAAGGATAAATCGAAGGTCGTCAATATAAGGAAAAGGCTGACAGAGACCCTTAAGAGCGACCTAATTCAGTTCCTACAACTCAACAAGGATGTTTTCTTGAAACCATTTAGACTTGATCGGTATCAATCCTTCTATTATGAGTCATGCCTTAAACATTGACCCTTCAGTGATCTTGATTCGCCAAAAAAAGACAATATAATAGAGACCGATTGGAAGCCTCGAAGGAGGAAGTCAAAAGTTAGAAACAAACGGTTTTATCCGAGAAGTCCTTTACCCAAAATCGTTAGTCAATCCCGTGCTAGTGAAAAAGTCCAATGGGAAGTGGAGAACATGTGTTGATTACACGGATTTAAACAAGGCTTGCCCAAAAGATTGCTATCCCCTTCCACGGATTGACCAGTTTGTTGATGCCATGAGTGGTCACAAGATACTATCCCTTATGGATGCTTACTCCGGGTACAACCAAATTCCGATGCATAAACCCGACGAAGAGCATACAAGCTTTATCACTGATTGGGGAACATTTTTCTATAAAATGATTCCCTTTAGGTTGAAAAATGCGGGAGCAACATAGTAAAGATTGCTAGACAGGATGTTCCATGAACAGATAGGGCACAATATGGAAGTATATGTGGATGGCATGCTAGTAAAGTCCACCAAAACAGAGAACCATCTAAAGGACTTGGAAGAAATGTTCAATGTCTTAAGGAATTAACAAATGAAGTTAAACCCACAAAAGTGTTCTTTTGGAGTTCAATTCGGAAAGTGCTTGGGATATATGGTAAGTGAGCAAGGGATTGAAGCTAGTCCTGACCAAATCCAGGCCACAAAGAACATGGAAGAAACTAGAACAAGCAAAGAAGTCATTAGCTTGAACGGAAAAGTAGCACCCGTTAGTAGGTTTATTTCCAAAGCCACTAACAAGTGCATTCATTTCTTCGATGAAATAAAGAAAATGAACTTTAAGTGGAACGACGAGTGTAGAAAGGCGTTCCAAGAATTAAAATTTTATATGGGAACGCCTCCGGTTTTGTCCAGCCCCAAGAAAGGAGAAGATCTATACATATATGTGGCCATTTCAAAATATGCAGTCAGCTAGGTCCTTATAAGAGAAAGTAATGGGACTCAATACCCCATTTACTGCATTAGCAGAAGCCTAAAGGACGCAGAAACCTGATATTCTGTAATGGAAAAACTAGCGTATTGTCTAATACTTACCGCACAAAAGCTCAGTGGATATTTCCAAGCTCACTCCATTAAGGTCTTAACTAGCTTTCCGCTCAAGCAAGTGTTCAGTAAGCCGGAAACCTCAGGAAGATTAGTCAAATGAGGAATTGAGCTTAGCCAGTACGAGATTGAGTTTCATCCTCGAGCGGCAATTAAAGGACAAGCCCTTGTAGACTCCGTGAATGAGTGCACAAGATTCATTTCAGAACAATCGGTTAAAGGGAATGACTTGAAAGCCAAGTGGCAACTTTTTGTGGATGGAGCCTCAAGCGAACAAGAAGCTAGGGCAAGTTATGTTATAATCACCCCTGATGGACACCGCTTGCACTACGCCATGAAATTAGGATTCCTAGCTACTAACAACGTGGCCGAATATGAGTCAATGATGGTCGGTTTAAATTTGGCACTACAATTGAAGATACCTCGAATAGAAGTCTTTAGTGATTCACAACTAATGGTAAACCAAATAAAGCAAGTTTACCAAACCAAGGATGCATGTCTAACCCTATATGTGAAAAGGATATTAAAGATGCTTTCCCTATTTGAGTATTTTTCAATTCATCAAATACCCCAAGGAGAGAATACTCAAGCGGATTCTCTAGCCAAATTAGCCAGCCCCCCCCCCCCCCGAAACTCGAGTAATTCCCGTAGGATATCAAGAAAGACCTAGTATCAAGCATGAAGAATCGAAAAAGTGAAAAGGATTATTAATCCTAACTAGATCCCAAGTCTTGAGAAGGGGGATGAAGAAAACAAAGAAGGAAACTCCAATGTGGAACCTCCTTTAACAGAAACAAATTGCCATCATGGAAATACTTGGACGACTCCTATGATAGATTACCTCCTGAACGGAACTTTACCCCCTAGTAAGGACACGAGAAGGATAAAACACCAAGCTCCTACATTTGTGATTACGGATAATATACTCTATAAAAAGGAACATTTGCTTCCTTACTTAAGATGTGCAAGCTCCAAAGATGGGATTAACCTATTGAAAGAAGTTCATGAAGGATGGTGTGGAGACCATTCCAATGGAATTAAGCTGGCCAAAAGGGTCATGCGAAAAGGCTATCATTAGCCACAGATGGTTAATCAAGCAGTCGAGTATGTCAAAAAATATGGGAAGTTCAAAGATACTCTAAGGTGCCCCGGCTTCCTCCTAGTGAGCTAACCACTATCTCAAGCCCCTGGCTATTCGACATGTGGGGGATAGATTTAACCGAACCCTTACCAATCTTCAAAGGTGGAGCTAAGTATGCTGTAGTAGCCATCAACTACTTCACAAAATGGATGGAGGCAGAACCCTTTCCGACAATCACGTCTAAAAAGGTGTTGAGAATCGTAATAAAGAATATTGTTACCCATTTTGGAATCCTTCACAAAATTATATCAGATAATGAAACACAATTCGAGAGCAAAAAATTCACACGATTTTGTGAGAAAAATGGAATCATCAAAAGTTTTTCCTCGGTAGCCTATCCAAAGGCTAATGGAGTTGTCGAAGCCGCCAACAAAACCATAAAGACAATTCTTAAAAAATGCCTAAACCAAGCCAAAGGAAATTGGGCCGAAAAGTTACCCTTAGTGCTTTAAGCATATAGAACCTATAGCAAAACAGCAACAAGATACACCCCTTTTTCCTTGACATATGGATGCAAAGCCATGCTTCCGATTGAGGTCGAAATCCCATCGCATAGAAGGATAGCAAATGTGTTTAATCCCAATCAGGAGTTAAGAACCTAATACATGGATTAAGAGATAAGGCTACAATCAGAACAATTGAATATCAAAGGAGGATCATGAAATACTACAACACAAAGGTCAAGACCAGAACCTTCCCAAAAGGAGAACTAGTTTTACAAAGAATAATGGCTAACACAAGAAACCCAGCGGATGGCCCTTTCGGACCAAATTGGGAAGGACCCTTGATCATACATCAGGAAGTTATGCTCGTAACATATCGACTATGCAGACCCAACGGTGATCTCGTTCCAAGGATATGGAACTCGGAACATTTAAGACCATACTTGTTAATAATAAAGGAGTAAGGGAACATACCTTCCTCCAAAATTGATCAAACATGACCAAGGGTACGGAAACCCTCCTTTTGAAACTTAAGGAAACCCAAAAGGGGTCAAACCATAAGCGGATCAAATCCCTTATCATCACCAAATTGGTCAGGACAAGGCATCCTTCATAGGGGGATGTGTGTTAGTCTTTCTCCATGCCCAAATCAGAGGGGGCTAGGTTAAAGCATCAAAAGCGTAGGCCTTCGTTTCACACTAGAAATGGTCGTGGCGGTGCATCTAAAATTAGCACGCCCTACCTCTGCTCAAAGAAGAGTATGCCCTGCCTCTGCTAGAACTAAGCACATCCTACCTCTGCTCGCAGAAGAACACGTCCTAGCTCTTCTTATGTTCCGCGTTACCCGCATAAGGGAACGCGAACCCCTATCATCGCATACGATGATTAGGATAGGGCACCCCTTGGAAGGGGTGTGTGTGTAAGCCTCTATCAGTACCTAAAATGGCCAGTATAGAGTATTAAAAGAGTAAACCTTAGTTCTGTGCCTACAATGGCCCCGTCTAAGTTTCTAAAACCTTATCATCACCTACGATGATCAAGATAAGGCACCTCGTGGAGGGAGGTCGGGTAAGTCTTTGGGCCCTGCTTGTGGATAAGCTAGCCAAGCAGACAGGACGCACAGGCCCATAGAGTGGCTAACAAAGCATGTATATCCCCTGCTTTGATATCAAAAGCCCAGAGAGTGGCTCAGGAAGCACGTACAACCTCTGCTTCACAAATCAAATCCAAGAGGGATACCAAAACATTAATGCCGGAAGGGGATTTCCGGTCTTCAATCTTTAATACCTGAATCTGTGTTGATTCGGTTCTTCACAAATGTCGGAAGGGGATTTCCAGTCTTTAATCCTTTAATTACCCGAATTAGGGTTGGTTCGGGACTTCTATTAATACCGGAAGGGGTTTCCGGTCTTCGATCTTTAAAATACCAAAATCTGGGCTAATTCGGTTCTTCACAAATGCCGGAAGGGGACTTCTGGTCTTCGATCCTAAATTACGCAAATAAGGATTGGTTCGAGACTTCTATTAATGCTGAAAGAAAATCTCTGGTCTACAATCTTTAATTGCATCAACAAAGGTTGGTTCATGTCTTCTATATTAATACTCGAACCTGGGTAATTGATTTGGTTTTTCACAAATACCGAAAGGGAATTTCTGGTCTCAATCTTTAGGTTATCTAAGTAAGGGTTGGTATAAAGCAACTATCAAAGCAGAAATCGATCATTGGCTATTAATCTTTAATGATCAAGAAAGAGCTAGCATGAAAATAGTGCCTTGTAGGTCCCGTGATGCAATCTAGCGTTAAGAAACAACTCACAAATGAAGGGAAAAGAATCTGGAAAGAAAAGTTTGATTTGGAAAGTCGAAAACAACCCTTCACTAGGGGGGTAAATGTTGCTACCAAAATTAACCCCTGATATAGGCTGACAGTGAAGGGGTATCGGAGGAACATAAGCACAGAAGAAACTTCTGAAAGCAAAAGGCCGAATAATAGAAAGAACTGAAAGCAGGAAAGAATGATCTGAAAGCAGCATGAACCGACAAATTCTATGGAGAAAGGAGCACAAAGTCTATAAAATGCCAGCAAAGTTTATCCAGTAGGGTCTATCCTACAGGTCTACCCGGCAGGGAGTTCTGTAGCGAAAGGTCACCTAAGGCAGAAACTAAGAAAGAGGAAGGCAAGAGTTCCGCTTACTGAAACCTAGAAGGGCTGTCGGCATTAACCTGCTTAATACGGATACATCAGCAGGCGAACGTATCAAGGGTATCAAGCCAGAAGTACATGAAGATTATCCAGAACCAGCTTCCGAAACATTTACTGCATAAATGCCGAAAGGTCACATTGATAGACAACAGACACATCACCGGGAGCAACCTTCCGAAGACCAGACTATCCACAAAGCTCCACCAGAAGGCCAACCGGAACCCTAGAGGAGATACAGGCTATCCATACTAATCGACTTAGTACAGAGACCGACAGTGGTTTCGAAACGGCAGCTATCTACATACGTTATGAGGGCAAGCTCCTCTAAGTATTCACGAGAAAGCTGGAGGCCTACATCCAAAAGCTTACGTCCGAGAGCCTACACCCGGGAGCCACTATCGACAGTTCAAATGCCATCCAAAAGCCACTACATCGACAAGCTCATCTCAATCTCAAGGAAGCCCCAATTAACCGGGACTCTCACTTCGAAGGCTATAATTTGCACCACAAAAGCGGTCGGAAGCCAAACACCCGAGACCAAGAGAAAAGTGACCGACAAAGGCTCTTGTAGGGCCAATAGCCCAATAGTAGAAAGGGCCCCCAATTCTCTATAAATAAGACCCCAGGGGTCACATTTGGTAGTAATTTTTCTTTTCTCAATCTTGTTCTTTATTCTTTAAGGAGAAAGCCCTAATTTTCAAATTGGATTGGGGATTTCTTCAAATTTTGTAATATATCTACAATTTACGAATGAAGAAGTCTGAGGCTTAAACATTTCGTGATTTGATAATCATATTGTGTCATTTATGATGGAACAGGGAGTTAACACTAACCTTTCGTATGAAATAGTTGATCACGAAACCCTCGTAAAGAGGAAAGGTTTTGTGGGAACACAAAGTCTACCCCCTTTATCTCTGGGGTTAACAATGTGAATCAGCCCTCTCATAATGAGCCTAATGCAGCTCAACTCCGGGAAAGAGGTCGATTGTAGGCTTATAACTTGATCACTGACGCAACTAAGGCCCCTTCGGGCTGGTTTGATGCGAAAGGATCGTTTAAGTTAATAAGCATTGTAGAACCCTTACCATCCGAGTATCAAGAAGCATTAGCCTATTTTCTTCTTATCACAATGTATATCATCTTACCCATGATCTAAAGGGTAAGCGATTACACAATGCTTTAATTGTACCAAGTTAAATAAATCCTTCTTCAAGTTTCTTCGGAACCCCATAATTCTGTAAACGTGATATTTACCCCTTGAGGGAAGAATAACTAATCTTCAGAACGGAGATTCGGGTATACAAGAAATAGTTAATGTAGCTAAGGAACACTGACCCCAGATTGTCCTTCGGTAACCTTAGGTCGTGGCTACACAAATTTGTCTATATATATGTTCCATATAACTCATCCTGGGTAACGTTAACAATTAGGATTGAATTTTGTTCCTTAACACCCTTTGCTTTGATTAGTGTTATATGGAAGGCCTATTAAGCCAATGGTGTGGTTAACATATTGGTTTGGATGTTTGATTTGGTTGATCAATGGTTATAAATACCATTTGGTTGCTAATTAATAAAATGGAGCCCAATTATGGTACCGACATCTGATCTTAAATAACTAATGAGTTTAGTTACAACTCGTTAGACACATAACATCTTGTTTATGTTTATCGGATGTTTGTATATACCCAAATTCTCGGATATACAAGAGTTGAAAGAGTCGTTTTACAGAAATTGGGTTTTAGATGATTATTTTGATAATAAAATAATCGGGAAAATAAAAGTTTGAATTTAAGTTCTAATACCTTTTAGATATGAAATTTAGTTAATAATGATGAACTTCTACAAAAGAACGAACTGGATTTGAAGAAGTTAAGAACAAGTTATGGCTTGTCGAATTTTGGAATCAGTAATAAAAGATTTCAAAGGTTTTTGGAAAGGAAATATCAAGTTTTGAAGATTTATGAACCCTTTGGAGAAATGGATTTGATATTTAACTGAACCTTTAATATAAAGGTATTTAGACTTTTAATTAATAATCGAATCGTTAATAATGATTAACTAAAATTCCAATGGTTAAAATTAAATTGGAATTGAATAGAAACCAAATTGGTCATTGATTGAGATAACTCTCCATAGATAATGACTTAGAATATTTTAGGAATTTTAAAAGGCTGAGCAGTTATCCCGCTTATAGTGTTCGTTGGATATGGAGTTTTATATCGATTATAAACCAATGTGATTTCTGTAGAGATTCCAATATAAAAGAAAATATGATTTTGGGTTTATTTTGAATAATATCTTCAATAACATTGTTCTTCGGCCCATGTAAAAGTAAGATAATTTTCCTAGTTAAGTGAATAAAATCTTTATTTATGAAGATGATTTGAAAGAGGAACGAACATGTTTTTGCATGAAGCAAATGGTGAATAATCGATAAGGATTATTCGAAAGTATTAACTTGGAATTTGAAGTTAAGCAATTGCTTAAAGAATAATTTGGATATTTAAACCTGACCGTACTTGAAGCATATCGGATTGCAAGGACTTGCACTTCCAGGCGGGGACGTGGAATCAAATGCCTTCGGTTTAGTTCCTATTCTCGGAATGGACTTGTTTTTGTGTCTGACATTGTATTATAAAAAAAATACAAACGGACATTTACTAAACATACTTCTGTTTGGTGTTGGGGGTTATTTTCCTTAGCTTAACACCCTTCTTTGAGATGTACGAGCTCAAAGGTTGTATGTTGGTGAATAGCAGTTTGTGCTTTAAGGAATGATAGTGTGGCATGATAAGTGGAAATGATCAAGGCTTTCGTTGAAAAGCAGGGCCTTGTGGTTGAAGAACAAAGCATGGCTAAAATGCGTAGCTTTATGTATGATGTGAATTCGCGGGCCTCACGACCCGGAATGAGCCGAAACATGATTATAGACTATAGGGGTAGGGACATAGCGTCCTATCTAGCAAAAGGGTAACACCATGGTATGGAGCCCAGTCATTTACTTATGCGGTTTGTTGGATGAGGCGCCTCAGACTAGGTCAATATACCTAGATGACACTCTACACGTAACACCCCATAATTTTAGAATATTAAATTGAAAAATTAAAGAATACTTAATTTTTAGAAGAAGAATTAAGGGAAATGGGCTGCGCCATTGTGTTCGTCTCGAAATTCTGCTTGGGATAGAGTCTGGGTTTGCGTAAAATGGATACAGTATAAAGAAGTTATAAGCCTAAGAAGTTTGTATACGCATAAGGAAGTATATATATATAAATAAAATAATTCTGGAACCTTCAAAATAATTCAAAAATCAAAATCTGACCAAAGCGGGCTGAGTGGGAAAATTCCCGCTCGTGGGTCTCGACCCCCCCAGGGGGTGTCGACATGGGTGTCGACCCCCCATAGGGGATGTCGACAGAGGAGTCGACCCCCTTATAGGGGTGTTGACCCCATTGGCCCAAATCTGGGCATTTTGTCGATGACGTGTTTTTCTGGTTTGAGCGGTTCAAATGGTTATTAATCATATCTAAAGGTCCTAATACACCTATAAATAAACACCTAAACCTAACCCCAATCTCATTGTTTTCATCCATGGTGCCTCAATGCTGCTCTAATCTAAACTAGCCTTTCTTCTCCACCAAAACAAATCAGAATAGGAGTAGTCAAATTAGAAGATCAGATCTACAGACAATCAAAGTAGAGATTATTCAAGATTAGGATTGCTACAACAACGACTAATTCTCTTTTCTAAGAATCCTATCGTTGTGAGTCTATGTTACTTTCACATGTAATTAAATTAAAAAGTAATTGTGATAGGATTATACATTGGATCTAATGTATATGCTTGTAAATAAGAAGAATCATATCTAGTTTTGTTATCCTTCAGATTCATACCCGATTGCTATTATCATATGCATATCTGATCTATTTTGTCGTTATTCAGTTCACATACCTATTTATATGTTTATGCCAATTTTGATGTTTTGATTCTCTTCCCTTCTTCTTTTCCTTTTTCCTTTTGAGATTAGGCTAACTTCGAGCCTAAGCATATTGCGTTGAGATTTACGTACGAATAACATTGGGATGAGTGGGAAAAGTTGGGAAATTTGTAATAAAATGAGATTTGGCATAAATTGTTAATGACTATGGAAATTGGTTTGGGCATAATTGAGTATAACTTGTATACATGAGATTTGGCATAAATTGTTAATAACTATGAAAATTGATTTGGCATAATTTGGTATAACTTGAATTCATGGGATTATAGGCATAAAATGGATTAGAATTATAAGCATAAATTGGATTGGAATTTATGGATAATTGGGAATCACTATAATCCAAGATTTGAAATTGGGCATGAATTAAGGAAGAGATAATGAACGCAAATTGATTTGGGCATAATTTGGTATAACTTGTATATATGGGATTATAGGCATAAATTGGATTAGAATTATAAGCAGCAAATTGGTTTGGAATTTATGGGTAATTGGAATATATTATAATCCAAGATTTGAAATTGGGACTTGAATCAAGAAAGTGATATTGAACGCCTAAGATACGAGGTTATATTCGGATTGCGGTATAAGCCTGCCCGGAACGGCCAGGCGTATCCAGCAATCGCAATTTGTTAATCTAATGTGAGAGGTCAAAGGTAGAAATTAGATGCGTAATAATGCTAAGACACGAGGTTAGATTCGGATTGTGGTAGAAGTCTGCCCGGAACCGCCCGACATATCCAGCAACCGCAAATGGTAATCTAATGTGGGAGGTCTTGCACGATTACGGGTATAATAAATCAATAAACACTTAACCAAGATAAGACATGTGGTAAGACATGAGAATAACAAAGGGTTAAGTGGGTAACATGGGTAGCATGTGAAACGTAATAAAAGAACTTAACCAAGATGACATGTGATAAGACATGGGGATAAAAGGGGTTAAGTGGGAATTCCTAGTGGGGACCAAGCTTAGGAGGGAAGCTTATGTCAAGTGTATGGACCCTTTTCAACCAATAACCTATTTCAGTATCTATATTAGCTCGAACTAGGTCGAGGACAGGGACACGCTTACAGGGGTTGATTTTAAGAGGTCAATAAAGAGTTAGCGATGGCAGTGCAAGTCCAATGGAGTCATGTGCATGAGTGGGTCCGGCCTGGTAGGTAGGACGTTGTTGCATCGTGTAGGTATAAGCTGTGCATTTCAGTTGTATCGGGGTTGCCACCTTAGGGAGTGATACACCCTATTGTGCGACCAGCACAGGTATCTACGAGGCTAGGGAGTCGATCGAATGGGAAGGCTAGTGGATACATTTAGTGGTGATAGGTGCATATTGGTTACCTATGATAGCAGCTAGAGGTACATAATCGAATAGGGAGGGTACATCTAGTGGTGATAGGTGCATATTGGTTACCTATGATAGCAGCTAGAGGTACATAATCAAATATGGAGGGTACATCTAGTGGTGATAGGTGCATGTTGGTTACCTATGATAGTAGTTAGAGGTACATAATCGAACAGGGAGGATAGTGGGTACATCTAGTGGTGATAGGTGCACGTTGGTTACCTATGATGGAAGCTAGAACTACAAGAAACTATCATCATTCTATTTAGCCAAGAGGGATCATCTTTTAGTATGAAACTAGTATTGGTGTGGTGCAGAGAATATCTTATAGTGGTTAGAAGCGCAGTCAATGTTACATATTGTTACCTTGTCATATCTGCTTATGTTACATCATCTCTTATATCCAGTTTATGTTCTTATCATGTTGCTTTACAATTATATTGTTAAAGTCACTGGACTCGCCAGAATTTATGTCTGACGCTTTTTGTTTCGCCTCTTTTCTTTCCTTTTCACCCCAGGTTTTCAGGGTGGGCACGTTGAAGCTTGATTCAGACTTTCCTGCTTGAAGTGCTAAAAGTAATGCTTAGCTTTGTTTCTCTTTCATATGGCATTTTGGATTCGGGATTATGGTTTTAAAAATTATGTACTCTGATGGCTTTTATACAAGACTGATATTATGCACTTGGTTTTGGTTTGATGGGTTTGAAGATGTAACCAAACTTATTTCTGTTTCCGCTGCAATAAAGTTATAAATTTTTCAAGTACTATTTTATGTATTTGTCTTGTAATATTCTGTTTTGTTTACTTATAACACTCCACGAAACTTAATGCATTCCCTTTGTGAGTGATATTAACGGACGTGGGGTGTTACATGTGGTATCAGAGCTGAAGGTTACCGGATTAGATGAAAGATTTTGAAAGCTGGTTTCAAAATGGTTTTAAAAGAAGTATTTTCAAAAGAAAAGTTTGTTTTGAAAGACATATTCCCCAAAGCCATATGCACTATCTCTTGATTTTTCTGTTTGAATCCTTGTTTCCTTTTTCCGTGTCTCCGGGTCTCCTGGCTTCCTGGGAGGTAACCTCATCGCGGCATGGTTCCGTAGGCATGATGAGACTACGGCGCCTATCGAAGGGCAAAGAAGTGCCTAACTTCCATCTATAGCCGCAGTAGTTTCACCTGCAGCTAATTTTCTTTCCAGCCTTGTAGGGCTTTCCACGCTATGGAGGCAGTTTTAAAGAGACTTGTTAACATGTTTCACAAGGATAAGAAACTCATGGGTATAGCCTTGATGCACAAAGAAGATAAAGGAGAAAAGAAGAAGGTCAAGGTTGAAGGATCACATAATAAGGAAGTGGAACCTAAGAAGGGTGGAAAAAACTATAGACCCCGAGAAAAGAGGAAGTGTCATTACTGAGGTATGGTGGGTCATATATAGCCAAAGACCGTAGGAAGAAGACGACTGGTTGTTATCATTATGGAGAGACGGAAAACCTTATCAGGGATTGTCCAAAGAGGCAAGGGCAAGGGCAAAGTACAGGATCTTCCGGAGGGAAGATGTGTGCTCTCACGGCTAGCATACCTGATAGAGGTAGAAAAGTTTTTGTTGAAAGTTTGATTTTCCTTTTTGATTATCCTATTAGAACCTTGTTTGATTTTGGTGCTTCACATTCGTTTATATCTGCTTCTTTAGTTGAAACTCTGCACCTAAATACTAGTTATAGATCCCATTGTAGTCTCAAATCCTATTGGTGGCTCAGCTCATTTATCTATGATTTGTCGGGATTTGAGAGTGTCTATCTTGGGCATTGGGTTTGAATGCAACGCCTATGTATTTGGTTTCATGGGCTATGGTCTGATTCTAGGGATGGATTGGCTAGCCAGGCATGATGTCATCCTAGACTGTGAAAGGAGGGTAGTTAGACTATTGACTCATTGTGGAAAGACCCTTGATATTTCATGTGACCCTAGGGGTTCGGTGATGCTTAGCTACCTAGAATCACTTGACGCATCCATCGATGATTTGCAATCTGTTCGAGTGTCCGTGAGTATGATGCGTCTTTGATGAGGTTCGGGGTTTACCCCGAGGCACGAGATCGACTTCCGTATATAGTTAGTAGATAATGCAAATCCAGTTGCATTGCCAGTACGCCACATGACTCCGATGAGGAAGGAACTCAGTAAACATGTAGGGGAGCTGCTTGAGAAAGGGTTCATAAGAAGAAGTATTTCAAAATGGGGTGCTCCGGTTGTTTTCGCTACGAAGGCTAATGGTTCGCTTAGATTGTGCGTAGACTATAGGGAGCTGAATAAGCTCATGAAGAAAGAGAGGCACCCATTTCCAAGAATAGGTGATTTGTTCGATCAGTTGATTGGTGCTTCGGTTTTCTCGCATTTGGACTTAGCTACAGGTTTTCATCAGTTGAGGGAAGTTGAGGATAGTATAGATAAGACTGCATTTAGAACTCCAGATGGTTTCTTTGAGTGGCTCGTCATGCCTTTTGGTTTGACGAATGCGCCCGCCTATTTTGTAGACTTGATGAGTAGGATGTTTAGGGAGTTTCTAAACAAGTTCGTGGTAGTCTTTGTGGATGATATCTTGATATTCTCTAGAAGCGAGGAAGGGCATACCTTACGTTTTAAGGTAGTCTTAGAGACACTTCGACTACATCAGCTTAAGGCAAAATTTTCCAAATGTCATTTTGGAAAGGGGGTAAGGTTCTTAGGACACAGGGTCTCTAAAGAAGGGATAGCGGTAAAATCCCGTGAAGGTAGTGGCAATCCAGGATTGGAAGATTCCAAAGAATACAACGGAAGCTTTCTTGGTTAGGCGGATTATTATAGGAAGTTCATTACGGACTTTGCGAAGATATCAACCTTAATTTTGACTTTGCTAGATGGGAGCAAACCGTTCACTGTATATACCGATGCTTGCGGACAGGGCTTAGAGCAGTTTCCAATGTAAGAGGAAAGAGTGATATGCAAGTGGCGGTAGGTATGCAGTTATGTTTGAGCATCGCTTATCGCCCTCAGATGGATGGACAGACCGAAAGGGTGAATATAATCCTTGAAGATCTTTTTAGTTATGTATCCTAAATTTTGGAAGGACATAAGAAGAGCACCTTCCATTTGTGAAATTCGCTTATAACAACAGTTATTAAGCTAGTATTGGCATAACACCTTTTGAGGGTTCACTAACTTGTTGGTAGGAGTCTACGGATAAGATTTTGCTTGTACCCGGGCTGACTAAAGAAACCTCGGAGAAGATAGACTTGATTCGAAGATGCATGAAGACGGAACATGACCAACAGAAATAGTATGCCGATAAGAGGAGGATCGATCTCGAGTTAAGGTTGGAGACAGGGTTTTCATTAAGGCTTTACCTTTGAGGAACGTAGTTCGCTTACGATTTATAGGGAAATTGGCACCAAGATTTGTAGGGCCCTTTCCCATAACAGAAAGGATTGAACGGATGGCCTATAGAGTAAAGTTGCTAGAGAAACTTAGTGGTGTTAATGGCGTTTTTCATGTGTCACATTTGCGGAAGTGTATGCATGATACCGCGGAAGTAGTAGAACCGAGCATGCTTAGGGATATGGAAGTAGAGCGAGAGGCAACGGTTAGACGTGTTCCTATATGGATTCTTGGATCGGAGGTCAAAAAGCTACGCAATCGAGAGGTCAAAGTTTAACGGGGAGATGATCGAGGAGATGCGATTTGGGAGACGGGAGACAAGTTACGTGCATAGTACTCTTTCCTTTTTGAGGATATGTTCTTAACTTCTCCTTTCCTACCAGCATTGTTCATATTCTTTTTTGTCGTTTGGTACATCCTCTCGATTATATCTTCGATCCTTAGGTAGAAGCCGATGGATGTAACCATATGTTTGAGACATGTTATGATTGATGGTTGTAAGTGGATGCAAGTGATTGCTAGTGGTTTCTCGTGGATGCATATACACACCCTTTAGGCACTAAGATCGGCTCAGTCACTTTCATACTGCATATTGATATGTGTGTATATGGGTCTATGAATGTAATTGGGTGTATTATCATATGGATGTTGCATTTGAATGAATGGTTGTGCACACATATAGAAAATTATAAAGTGCATTAGGATTAATTGCATACATGTTGGACGCATGGCACTAACATTATTTGCATTAAGGAGGTCAACTGAATAAGTGGACCGCCTGATCGTTTGCATTAGTATTGGGACATATACACACACTTTTGCATATGCTCATACAGCAATTGGAATCTTTTAAGGACAATGAATGCTTGTGGGTGATGGATGAGTAGATGGATGATTGGATGGTAGGATATACATTCTTCTGAACTTGGAGATTTCGGGGACGAAATCCTTTAAGGAGGGGAGAATGTAACACCCCGTAATTTTAAAATATTGAAATGACAAATTAAAGAATACTTAATTTTTAAAAGAAGAATTAAGGGAAACGGGCTATGGCATTGCGTTCGTCTCGGAATTCTTCTTGGGATAGAGTCCGGGTTTGCGTAAAACGGATACAGTATGAAGAAGTTATAAGCCTTAGAAGTTTGTATATGTATAAGGAAGAATATATATAAATAAAATAATTCTAGAACCTTCAAAACAGTTCAAAAATCAAAATCTGACCAAAGCGGGCTGAGCGGGAAAATTCACGCTCGTGGGTCTCGACCCCCCCAAGGGGTGTCGACATGGGTGTCGACCCCCCATAGGGGGTGTCGACAGGGGGGTCGACCCCCTATAGGGGTGTTGAACCCTCTATAGGGGTGTCGACCCCATCGGCCCAGATCTGGGCATTTTGCTGATGACGTGTTTTTCTGGTTTGAGTGGTTTAGATGGTTCCTAATCAGATCTAAAGGTCCTAGTGCACCTAATACACCTATAAATAAACACCTAAACCTAACCCCAATCTCATTGTTTTCATTCATGGAGCCTCAATGCTGCTCTAGTCTAAACTAGCCTTTCTTCTCCACCAAGACAAATCAGAATAGGAGTAGTCAAATTAGAAGATCGGATCTACAAACAATCAAAGTAGAGATTATTCAAGATCAAAATTGCTACAACAATGACTAATTCTCTTTTCTAAGAATCCTATCGCTGTGAGTCTATGTTACTTTCACATATAATTAAATTAAAAAGTAATTGTGATAGCATTGTAAATTGGATCTAATGTATATGCTATAAATAAGAAGAATCATATCTAGTTTTGTTATCCTTAAGATTCATACCCGACTGCTATTATCATATGCCTATCTGATCTATTTTGTCATTATTCAGTTCGCATGCCTATTTATATGTTTATGCCAATTTTGATGTTTTGATTCTCTTCCCTTTTTCTTTTCCTTTTTCGTTTTGAGATTAGGCTAACTTCGAGCCTAAGCATATTGTGTTGAGATTTACGTACGAATAACGTTGGGATGATTGGGAAAAGTTGGGAAATTTTAATAAAATGAGATTTGGCATAAATTGTTGATGACTATGGAAATTGGTTTGGGCATAATTGAGTATAACTTGTATACATGAGATTTGGCATAAACTGTTAATAACTATGAAAATTGATTTGGCATAATTTGGTATAACTTGAATTCATGGGATTATAGGCATAAAATGGATTAGAATTATAAGCATAAATTGGATTGGAATTTATGGGTAATTGGGAATCACTATAATCCAAGATTTGAAATTGGGCATGAATTAAGGAAGAGATAATGAACGCAAATTGATTTGGGCATAATTTGGTATAACTTGTATATATGGGATTATAGGCATAAATTGGATTAGAATTATAAGCAGTAAATTGGGTTGGAATTTATGGGTAATTGGAATATATTATAATCCAAGATTTGAAATTGGGACTTGAATCAAGAAAGTGATAATGAACGCCAAAGACACGAGGTTAGATTCGGATTACGGTATAAGCCTGCCCGGAACTGCCCAGCATATCCAGCAACCGCAATTTGGTAATCTAATGTGAGAGGTCAAAGGCAGAAATTAGATGCGTAATAATGCTAAGACACGAGGTTAGACTCGGATTGCGGTAGAAGTCTGCTCGGAACCGCCCGGCATATCCAGCAACCGCAAATGGTAATCTAATGTGGGAGGTCTTGCACGATTACGTGTATAATAAATCAATAAACACTTAACCAAGATAAGACATGGGAATAATAAAGGGTTAAGTGGGTAACATGGGTAGCATGTGAAACATAATAAAAGCACTTAACCAAGATGAGACATGTGATAAGACATGGGGATAAAAAGGGGTTTAGTGGGAATTCCTAGTGGGGACCAAGTTTAGGAGGGAAGCATGTGTCAAGCGTATGGTATTGGATCTAGATTAACCCTAGAGGAGAGGTGAATAGGGTTTATTGAATTTTAGCGAGATATTAAAAAATATCAGATCACAGAATGCAGCAGAAATAAAAATACAGATAGTAAATAACACACAGATATACCCAACTTCGGAAAAATCCTGCCTACTGCTGCATTCCTAAGGTTTCTACTAGGTAATAGAACAAATCCCGCTTACAAGACCATGTAAACTCGCGAACCCCTCGCTCTTATTCTAATCCTACGCTCAAAACCCTAGACAGATCTAAACCCTTAGATCAGATTTCCCCTTGTTTTACAGACTTTAGTAAACTATCTAGTTTTACAGACGAAACTAGAAAACCACCTAGATTTTACAGACTCTAGAAACTACCAGTTAATCCCCTAACTGGTTCCCCTAGTATTTTACAGACACTAGAAACTGATCGATGAATTACAACTCAAATTAAAACAGACACAAATGTAAACTAAAAAACCTAGTTTTTAAAAGAGAATTAAAAAACCCCCTTTTACACTTCAACCAAGACTTGGCCGGCCTCCCTTCTATTTAGTTTGCACCATGACTTCATTAACCCGATCTCATTTTCCCTTAAAAAAATGGCGGCGGCTCTTATAAAATTAGGGTTTCTCTCTGATATCTCCAAATCGTGATATTGCTGGTTGATGAAATATGGTTCTCTAGTGCTCGAATCTTTGTTGCTATGTGACCACTACTACAAAAGTAGGCATATTCGACACTAGTTTAATGTGGCCGTAGATTGAAAAAGCGTTGCCTTAGGCCATTTTTTTCAAATAGGCAGCACCAAAGGGGCGTGGCATCCGCGGCCGTTGCATTAGCCCTCTAAGGCAACGCTTTTGCCCATCTACTGCCACGAAAAGAAAGTATTGCTTTATAACTCTATTGCAATAGCACTTGCAAGTAATGCAACAATATAGAGCTTTGCCTTAAGCAGAAGTCAAAGCCTAGCTTCCACGTCAGCTGCCAACATGTCACACGCCACGTTAGCTCTCCAAATCAGCTGCCTACGTGTCACATGCCACGTCGGCTCACGTCATCTATGGGAGCCACTTACCATGCGAAATTAATAATATCTTATTTAATGCAACACCACTATATTGTGTAATGCAACACTATTGTCTTGAAATGCAACACTAGAAAAAAAGCAAACGCAACAGTAAAAGAAGGCAAATGCTACATTAGAAAAAAGAAAATACAACGCTTTAATTAAAAATATCGCAATACAAATTTTGTACATAGAAGAAACCCATCTAAAACATATGTTCTAACTAAACATAAAAAGAACCACAACATACGTACAGAAAAAGCAATGATTTATGTATTATCCAAATATCAATACTCAAAAATCAGCTACGTTACACGTCCATTTTCTTCATTGTATATAGTAAGCTCGAACTACTTTAAGAATAGGTGCACGGCATAATGGATGTGAGCATCACAGCAAATACAACATGTACCTTTCCTCACTTGACTCCATTTGGACCCATTATCCGAGAAATCAAATTATCTGAATCATATTTACCTTGCTGGGGAGTATACCCTCTTTTAATGAGCTCATTAAAGTAAAAATAGCACAAACATCCACATCCACATCCACAATTCCGAGTTCCTTAGCAACATCAAGAGTAAAGCTCATGAAATATGTGTTTGCTGCTTCCTTTCCTATGAAATATGTGTTTGCTGCTTCCTTTCCTATTAAGCTCATGAAATATGAATCAAATAAGAGCTTGATCTTTACTTAGTTATAACCTCCTCAAAGTAGTTTAGCATTGTATTTTAAACTATAAAATTTCACTGGCAAAGTATACTCAAGATATTTATATATCATCATATGCACACACACAATAATAAGAATAATCATGATAGTGCATTTGATCGATAACATCATAGTTACTGTAAAAAGAAGTGCTCAATGCATACATACTATAGTAAAAACTTCTTAGCATGTAATACAACTCTGTTTAAAGGGTACACCAATAAGTAACAAACTAATAAACATAGCAACAATTACTCTATGGTTAATTATATTAGATAACAGCTAGTGTTTGCCCGCTCGACCCTACAGCTACAAACTTCTTCAAATCGTAAACTTGTTTCCCAAACTACTTATGAGTTTTAGAGAGTTTAAGGAATGGATCAATACTACAACTTGCTATGACTGAATACCTTTTCAAAATCCACTCATGAAAGACAACTTGGGTAATACAGATGACAAGAGATCCACTCATGCAATTACTAAACAATTAAAAATCCATTTTTATTATCAAATGGTTCTCATTATACAATTACTTCAAATAACAGGAGATCCACACATGTTAGATAATATTACTAGCATGCATAAAAACATTTGTATGCTAATGAGACACTCAACATGAACAGGTTATTCAACATCTTATTGCTGATACAAGGTTCTTATAAAATAAAGCAGGAGTCACAGAAAGCATACCCGGTGCAATGCATGATGACATCAACATGAACGGACCATCCATCATGGAATACCGCAGAGCCATCATCATGAGTGATCTTTAACCTCTTTGAAATATAATTGTAAATCAAGTATTTAATTTTAAAGAAAAAATAGAAGAAAAAATAAGATAAACCTTGCTACATGAACTAGTAACCTCACATGTTTCACAGGTTGGGAGAGCAGGTGCAAGGATCGAATAGTTGAGACTGATAAGGATTAAAGATGGTTGCTATCGTAGCAATGCATACAAGGATAGTAAGTGAAATGGAGATTGATAGGAAGATTTTGATGTGGTTGGAGTTACTGTTCTTTGTAATAGAGGGATCGAGAAGGGACTGGTGAGTTGATACCATAGTGAGGATGTATTTCTAGGATGCCTTTTATCCTTGGGATGCTTTTAAGTTTATATATAGATTTTATAAATTCCTCCTTCTTTGTCCCTGTTACCTCGTCAAATCACAACTATAGCTACATCCTACACACCACACTTTTTTAGTTCATAATTCACATATGGAATTCACAACATCCAAATAATGGTGATGATGAAATATTCAATGGTTAGGATATGGTGGACACATGGAGCGATTTACTGCAAGATTAACCTTATTGTATAGATAAGAAAGTGAAGGCTACAGAACTATTTTGCTACCAATGTATAAACTTTTTAAATTTATATTAATTCATTACTCATTTACCAGCACACTTCCTGATGGTTGCCCCCTTCCGGGGGGTTGCTGTACAAATAATAATGTGTTGAAATAGCTGTACCAATAATAATGTGTTGAAATAGCTGTACAAATAACAATACCAATAGCAGCTTTAAACTGGTATGAAATGATTACTGAACGTAAAAGAATCACCTGGATACATGAGGATATCAAAGAACTTATTCCTGTTTTCACATTATCACGAATAATTCCATATATTTTCTCAACATAAGCAGCAAGTTGCTGCTTGAAAAGCACTGCAGAATTTTCAGCATCAGCTTGACGCACAATATTCGATATGTCAAAATCCATACTTGCTGAAGATCGAAAACTATATGAAGGGACGATGAGAGCTAGCTTGTCTCCACTCTAAAGTTTACAGAATCAACTGCTACTAGCTTTTGGTCCTTTCAATATGAGAGGAGACAATCTTCAGAATATACGAATCAACTGCTGCTTAATCAACTATCAGTGTTATTCAAAAGAGTGAATCCACTCAAATTCGTAAAGTAAGCAGTTGCTTAATCAATTACTGCTTAATCAACCGTTGTTTTAATCAACTCATACTCATACTAATTTAAGATCTTTTTACAAATAGAAGATTGTCTCCACTCATACCGTTGATCTAAAGCCTGTAAAAACTAATACCGATATGAATCAGGAGATGATGGATAAAATAAATGCAAACGAGCGTAGCCTACTAGTTGAAGAATCGCGATTTGAATGGTCGCCATCAGGGAGATCATCGTCGTTCGACCGATGGTCGTTGATTGCACGTTCTAGTTTCATGATTCTCCAGTTTGGGGATCGTGAAATTTTTATAAGGAAAAATGAAAGGATCGTGAAATTTTTTTACGAGGAAGAATGAAAGGTTTAGGGATACGACAAATTAGAAATTCAGACTATGGCAGCAATTGGGGATTCGGTGAAAACGAAATGAAAAGAAGTACGGCGGGAATGAAAATCTTAGCGGGAAATAGAGGAAGGGTAACATGGATTGATAAATGTGGATGTATGGTTGTGATTTTACGTTTATGAGAACGCGGATTGATGAGGTGTATTGTTAACTGGTGTAACGCAACGATTTTAACCGGTGTTGCACATCAGCACACTAGAATTTCCACCGCAACAGTGCATTCACGTCTAATGCAATAACATATGAGTATTGTTGCAGAAGATCAAAGAAAGCATAGCTTTTGCCACACTTTTCATGCAACGCACACAAATTAGTGTCGAATATACCCACTTTTGTAGTAGTGGACTCTTCGATTTGGGAATGATTGAAACAAACTGTGAGTAATTTTGTTTTGATTCTTCGTGATTTGTTTTTCGGATTATAGTTGCTTGTTTTTTCGTTTCGATCTCTGCATAGTTGCCAGTGATGAATTGGTGTAATATAGGATAAAGAAATCCTATAATAGCTCTCTGATTTCAACAATGGTTCGATCTGATTTTGTCTGGTTTCCCCTTTTGATTTGGTATGCATTGATTGTGAGAAATAGATTGTTCCTTTCGAATGTTGCCTTGAATGATTTTCCTGGTTGAATCAAAACAGGAAACAATTAATATGATTTTCTAGATTGAAAACGGTTTTGAAATGTTGCCTTAATTCCTCAGATTGTTTGTTTCCTTTTGTTGCATTGAATTAATCGAATTGCCCCTTGAAACAGTTGCCTTGAATGGATTCCATTAGGTTTTAGAAACTTGTATGACTTTTGGAAACTAAATTTCCCCTTGCCAAAAACTTTTGTCCTAAATTAAAATTGATTTCCTGACACTGATAATAAAACATTGATGTCAGATATTCATATGCTAGATTTCTGGAAATCGGTAATTTGAATTTTAAAGATAAAAACTGGAAACAAATATGTCCCCTGTTGCCTTGATTAAGTTGAAACCTTCGACCTTGATTGAATTCTTGCCATGCATTATTTGATTGATTCCTGGAAATAATCATACATGTGAACCAACTGAAAATCAGGAAACAATAAAATTGTTCTTGCCCAATAATACTTGAGATTGATTACTCATTGATTTCTGGAATCAGAAACCTTGAAGAAATGAATTATTATTTCTTGGCAAAGCTTATCCTTGGCAACATGATTTGTTTCTTGTTGTTTTTGCCACCATACGTCTATGCACCCATGTTTGATTATTGACATGAAACCCATGCATGATAACACTGTTTTGTCTGAAACAATTGTGTTGAGTAGTTGATGTTGAGAGAAAAAAATTGAAACTTGCAATCTGAGATGTTCACTGTATTGTATTTGCATTTGTATATTTCCTCGAGCATGTTGACTATTCACTTTGATCCTGGGCGCTTGAGAGTATTCTTTTCTGCCATATTATGTGCCATGACCCTTGTGCATTTGTCTGAGCATTCCTGCCATGTTGTATTGCATGCTGACTTGGTTATGAGGTTGATGTTGCTGTATTGTTGATGCATACATGAACCTGTCTTATGTATGTAAACATGCTTTGTTGTGCCACCTGCCATGCTGTTTGTGATCGTGCACCAGTATATGTTGATTACTTTCTTCACTTTGTTGTTTGTAGCACCATCTCTTTGATGTCTCGACTTGCTTGACCATTTGAATTCTTAAGATTGTGCACACACAAGTCTGTGCATTTGTCTGCACATATACACTTTGACTGGCATGATACATAAGCTTCATTATTTTGCTGTGTGCATCCTTGTAAGTGAAAACTGAACTGGTCCATTGTGTTAGTCCCAAAATTAATTTGTTGCTTGCATTTTTGAAATGCTAACTTGAATTGAATCATTCCATGTAAATCTGCTCACACTGCTTTGTGCAATAATTTTTCACTAGTTTCATGTTTGCACAAGCTCGACCATGTTTACTTGCACATTTACATATATGTATATATACACAATAGTGCATGTGTATATATATCATGCACATGTAATTTATTTATCAGCAGACTGCTGCACTGAGTTATGGCTATTCAGAATCAGCTAGTTTTGACGTTGGTTCTGATCAGCAAACCAGTGTGGCATGTTGGGGCTGATCAGTGGGTATTAGATGGATATATATAAATCAGATCGAGTTATGAAAAATGATGAGAAACACACCAGAAATCTGAGGCAAATAAAATTTTAAAAATAAAATTTATATTCGCATGAATTCGGTTTTTGTTTTATTGCAGTTTACTATGTGTTTTTCTGTATATGACAGGTGTAGATGACTGGACTGACAGCGAAGATGCTGTGAAGACAGAAGGCAGAAAACAAAAACAGTGTGTAAAAGTGTATATGAGTGAATGTGAAATGTATGAGTGTTGTAGTGAATATGAAAATGAATACAAATTGAAATGTATATCAGTGATGTATTCAAATAGTGGAGTTAAAAATAGTTGTACTGTTTGAAAGTTTAAAATATAATATTCAATTTAAATAAAATACTATATGAATATATGAACGTATGTACATTCGTATTCTATTTATATATAAATATTATATTCCTTCCTATGATGCATATATAGAACAGTACAGTAACAAACACATTTATAATATATATTTGGTTGTTATCATCAAACAAAAATCATATAATTGTGTATACAACAACGTTATATACAACAATCTCCCCCTTTTGATGATGACAAACAAATATTAAGATTTTGAATCCAATGAATGTGTTTGACAGTGAAGAACTGAACTCCGCCTATTTGAATGCTCCCCCTACAACAGAAATTCCCCCTATAACTGTGCATGAGTGAAAAATGAAAATTGAATAAATTTTCAAAATTAAAAATATTTATAAAATATTCACCCATAAATCAAAATCTCAATCCATTCTCCCCTTTTTATTATCATCAGAAGGATTCAGAATTTAAAATATAAATGAAAAATGACTAAAAATATAATTTCAGCTTAAGAGGAAGAACAGTCATCATAAATCTCAATCAGCTAAATAAAAATCATAATAAACTAAGACCTAATGGCATATTTCACATTGTACAGAATGACGGATTTACGATGAATTTTATATATTATGGAGAGAGTTTCAAAAAACATATATTTCCATTTATTTTCCAAAAGAATTTTATAAAATTGAGCACAAAAATAGTGATGGATTTGGACTATAATTATAGAATCAATTTAAGTGACGCAATCAAATAGTCTCAAATCCCAGTAGCTATCAATCAACAAATAATAATATATCATAAGATATTAACACATTTCATAAATTAGAAAGATGGATTGATAGGCTGGTTTTTATACACCAAGGAGAATTTCAAATTAATTTCTATTTATAGCATATTATTTCCTTTTCATTTTTTTGATTATTTAAGAGCACACTGACCACACATAACCAGAGCTTGAATTTTTAAATGAGGTCAGTCGCAGCTTAAATTATAAGTTGTCTCATAACCATGCATGACCGGAGCTTGGATTTTTAAATGAGATTAGAGACACACTTATGTAATAATTATATTTATTATTTTCAGCTTTAAAAGGAAAAACTCCTCTGTATATAAATCTGATATGGATGATAGAAATGGACTATGAAATAAATTTCTAACTTAATTATATTATGAAATATGCTCGACTGTACCGGGAACATTGAAAATTTTCAATTATCACTAATTCTGAATAATAACATAGTCCAATTTCTATCACAAATATTTTCACTACTTATTCAAAAATATTTTAAAAAAATATTATTAATATAAAAAAACATGATGGATGACAAAATAATGGTAGATAAAGAAGATGGTCGTGAAATAATCGCCAATTCAAAGATGTTATAATAATTATTCAACCATCATGAAAAAATTAAATAAAATCTCCTCTTGATGTGAAATATACTATGGTCACAATTCAACATAATTTCAAAATCTGATAATAATTTTGATGAATTATAAATACAGTTTGGTTTGGTTATTGATTTCAATTTCTGAATGAATAATCAATAATTAATTTTAAAATTGAAAATCAATTACAAGAGGAAAAACGAAAAGATCTATACAAAGCAAGAGGGAATAAAAATATATACAAAAATTCAGCACTTCTAATACCAATTGGTGTCCCTATTAATGGAGACAAACAAGAATATTACAAACAGTAGAATTTTAACCACAAAGACTAAACAGACAAGACAATCAGATTAGGCACATTTACGAAAGCAGCAGACAGAAAAAAATAGTTATCTAAATAATTTTTCAAAAGAGATTCCTTCTTTTATCAGAGCAGCAGACAAGGAAAGGAATAATCAATGCTAGAACATATCAAACAAATTTGAAAAAGCAATATCAGAGCAGCACTAGAAAATAGTTATGAATCAGACTTGTCAGAAGATGTTTCACAGAAGTTTCAGATGGTCACAAAAGATGATTCATGATCCCAGATTTAAAAATATTGTTTATTTTAAATCATTTGAAGGAGTATGAAAATATCAAAATTTAATGAATCAATCACACCATATTATAGATTTTTGATTCGAGATATGTGTGTGATTCAGTAAATCAATAATTTCAAATGGTTTTAAACAAACAGATATTTAAATCAAATAATCATGTGATAACAGTAAGTTTCAAAGATCAAAATTTTTCAAAGAATTTTTCACAAAATTTTTTGATAGGCACACATGAATAATTTCAGATTATTTACATCAAGATTGAGAGATATTCATGATTCAAAAATCTAAAAATAATTTATTTGAAATCACTTGAATTAATGTCAAGTTTTGTGGTATGATGAATAAGTCACACAAGATTGATAATCTCAATTTTGAGAGGTGTGTGATATTCAAAATATCAAGTATTTCAAATGATTTCAAACAAATTTCAACATTAATCATCATGTGATTTAAAGATGAATTTCAAGATGTATCACTGATTCAAGATAGCTCGAAATATCCAAGCCAATCTGAAAAATAATGAAATTATCGTAACTGATAAATATTGGTGTGTTGTAATGAGTATAATATTTCAAGCTTTTTTTTTAAAAATGAATTAGAAGAAACACAAAACAGCAGAGGTGTATGAAATTCCATTAAACTTTCAGATCTTCAAAAAATTTAGAATTCAAATTAACAGTGTTCAAGATATGACAAGAATACATCAACACTGTGATGAATTCAGAAAATAAACTTCAAAACAATTGCAGAAATATACAAGTTTAGATTCAAGATCTGGAAATGATTAAAAGCATTAGAGTTCTTTTTAAATGAAGCAAATTTCCAGAAAAAATATGAATTCTGCAATTGGAAGTTAAGGAGGCTCAAAATAAAAGAAAAATAATATGGCAATGTCAAAAAAAATATAAGGAAAGGTAGAAGGAGAAATAAACCGAAAAAAATATTTACAAAGATGAGTTCAGAGATCATACCTAAAATCAATTTAAACCAGAATCTCTTACTCAACAGACTTGGCTAAGGAACTGTGAATAATCCAATGATATGAAGCAGTTTGAATTCAGTTTCTCTTTCTGCACTGCAATTCCTCAGCCTTCTCCAGTACCTAATAGTTTATAGAATTGAGTGGTCTAACAAAGGTTGTTTTACCACTCATAGCTGTGTGTCGAACTTTCGGTACCCAAACTTGTTTGAATAGCAACCCATCAGAATTACCAAAGTGCCTTTAGGGACCCAGATCTGTTTGAATTTAGATGAATTCATTTTGCTTCTTTTTGGGCCAAACAGGATTGTTTCTAAACAAGTTATTACTTAGTCCATGATTTAAAAATCCTTTGAAATTATTTGAATTCAAATTTTCAAGATGAATATTTCCAAAACTATTTGAAGGATTTTTAAAATCATTTGAACTTCTCTTTTCAAACTCTTCAAATTTTCCAAAGCCAAGACCATTCCTATTTCCAGAAGAAAATTGATTTTTCAATAACATATTTAAAGATTTTTCACCAGTTAAAAAACGTTTCAAGCTCAATTCAAGATTGCTGATTTTGGATTTAAGATCAGAATTTTATTCATCAAATTTGAACAACGATTAATGCTGATCTTTATCCTTTTAGTCTCATTCTGTTTCAAAAACATGTTTTCATTTTCAAGCAATTTGATTTTGGCCTTGGATTCAAAAATCTCTGATTCAAACTGAATTTGTTTTTTAGATTGTTGTTTTTCAGAACACTTGAACTTTTCAATCTCCTTTTCAAGTTCTTTCAAAATAGATTCAATTTTCAACACGCTTTCTTTTTCAAAAATTTCAAAATTGGAATTTTTAGTCGTCTTAAAATTTTCAAATTCGTTTTACTAAAAATTGTTTGTATTTTCAAGCTCGATCTTGTTCTCTTTCAAAATCAGAATATCATCTTCAAGCTTTTGAATAATTTTATTTTGATGAACAAGACTGTGTTCCAAATTTAAGCAATTTTTGTAACCAGAGTTTGAAGAATTTTTTAGAACATTCAAGTTTTTTTTGTTTCCAAATCATTAATTTTACTGGTCAACCCAAGATTTTTATATTTCAGAGAATTGTTTTTAGATTGGAGCTTATCAACAGATTTAGTTAAATCAACACACATATAAACCAAATCTTCATAAGAGAAATTTTCTATTTCACCATCTGTTGATTCTCCATCATTTGATCTATTTGTTTCTCCTTTTAAACATAGATTTGAATCTAAGTTGACAATTGAGGGTTTTGGGTAGTTGTCAGGTTTTCCATACAGCGCATCGAGATTTCGCCGGATTTTCTACGCAGTCAAACAATGAGAGATAAGATCAATCTGATTATTACTAAGATAAGAATACAAAATATGCATCACAAGATGTAACAACCCGCAAATTCTGAACCAATTTAAAAAATTTATTTTAGAAAATTTTAATGAATTTTGAGGGTATAATATAATTTATTATAAATAATAATGGCTAGAATTTATTTTAATCGAAGTTAAAACGAATAAATTAATTTAAATATAAATGGAGTTAGAAATGGTGCGGTAGTTTTAAATTTTTAATTTTGAACTTTAACTGAATGTACATGATTCAAATAAATCAGATTTGAGTGAAACAAGAAATATTTAAATCTGCTTAATCATATCTTTCTAACGAATCTGAAAAATTGAAACTTCATAGCGGGAATCAAAAGTTATGGTCAATTCAATTTTTAGAAAGGTCGCTGTAGAATTTATATATATAATATATATGGCCCGAAGGGCTACTTTTCATATATGAAGGAATTTCGACTCGAAACCACTTCCATTGAGTTTGGAATAATTTTTCTGCATTTAAAAAGTATAAACACTCATATATTTTGAGTTTCAGAAATTATTATTTTTAAAATGTATTTTTAATATTAAATATATAGCCCTTGAAAATAGTCATTTTTCAAACGACCTCCGTTTTCGACGAAACCACTTTTGTTGGAACCGGAATGTCAAATTATAGCTAGATTTCAATTTTCAGAATTTTCCGAATTAATATGTGAGCGTGGCAAAAGAAAATGTGTTTTGACTATTTCAGTTAAATTTAAACGACTTGAAAATAGCCATTTTTCAAACAGTCTCAGAATTCAACGAAATTAGTCTTGTTAGAACCGTATCGTCATAAGAAAGCTAAAAATATTTTTTTTGGAATTTTTAGAGGTCATATGTGGCCCCGGCATATTTAAATGTACAGTCAATATTTAATTAATTAATTTTTAATGTAATTTTAAATAAAAATTTCTACATATTTCGGAATTGGACCCCGAGACCTGTCCCATTGCGTTCAGAAAGCCTCAAAACGTTAAGATCGACAGTAAGCAAGCCCAATTCGGAGATAGCCCGCATTTTTACCTTTATAACACGTTTTTCAATGAATTTAATAAAATAAAAATAAAAATTAAACCCTATCTTTCATAGCCGTCGCCTACCCTTAGAACAATGGCCAGAAAGCTCCGAAATTCAAAAGTTAATTTCTTCCAATCCGTTCAATGAAAATCAACAAATTATATATCAAATCGAAGAGAATTCAGAGAGCTTTCCATCCATACGGATGATGGGTATCATTGGGATATGGATTTCGCGAATTCGGGTGATGAAGCCGCCGACTTTGACCTCGATTTCAGGGGAGGTAGGACCCGCGAGTTGGCTGGGGTGCCGAGCGTCGGGGGAGCGGCCTATGGCGGTCGAGGTGGTGATGTCCGATCGGCAGTGGGTGGCTCGGTAGTGCGTGCGACGTGAGGGTTCGAAGGTGGAACGGGTTCGGCTGTAACAAGAAGAGGAAGAAGAAAGGTTAATTATTTTAATAATAGTGAAAATTAGGCTCACATCCTTAAAAATAAAGTTAATTAGGCTCACATCCTCCCCTTTTGAAACATCTAAATCTCATCCCTATTTTTGAATCGTAGCTTTTATTTTTCCGGAAATGCCCTCATTCAATTTTAACGGTGTATGGATTGTTTATAGGTTACGTATTAGGTTTTATTTTGTACAGAAACAAAATTGAGCAATCCATGGCGGCGGCGGCTCCAGATCCAAAACTCCACTGCTTACATCGTTCCCTTCTCCTCAAATCACATCGTTCCCTTCTGCACTAATCACATCGTTCCCTTCTCCTCAAATCGGAAGCCATCACCTGCGCTCGTTGGTCGCACCACCATTCAGGCGTTCGCTACTTGGAGCGTCGCAGGCCCCACAGTTTGTCCGCTGTCTCTGGTTTCCGCCGCAAGCTTGACCATTCACCTCTTCTCGTTGCCGTGATTGACGGAGTGTAGGTGAGTCCCTTGCTCTCAGTTTTTTATATTCAAGTTTTCAACTTTAATTTTAAGGATGACTGGGCTATGTGATTACTTGGTTTGATTCCCTTTTGGTTCAAAATAATTGATTGTGCCTTTCGAATTTGTGATTCACTTTTGGTTTGATTACTTGTGGACTTTGTGATTCACTGGGCTATGTTTGAGATACGATGCTGTTTGAGAAGGTTTCATGTAGTTTTTTATTCATTGTGCCTTTCGAATTTGTCTGTGAGTATTCTTCACTTACGTATGTGCTAGATCCTTCTGCACTACAGTTTATATATATAATTAGATAAGTTGATATTGATTTGCTTGATTGAAATGGCTTCTCAGTTATGTGGATTTTTGCTGAACTTCTGATAAAAAGTTGCAGACAAATATGCATCTATACTTAATATATGCATATATGTATTCATTTTTTAATCAAACAAACAGAAAAACATATTATTTTACAAATATTTTCACATTTCTATGCATATATCTGGAATACTTGCATATAAATATTCATAAATTATTGTTATTTTGCTGAATTGTACGCACGTATTTATATTATTCTGAAGTAGTTTTTGTAATTTTTTGCTGAACTTCTGATAAAAAGTTGCGGACAAATATGCATCTATTCTTCATATATGCATATATATGAATGCAATTTTTAATCAGACAAACAGAAAAACATATTATTTTACAAATATATTCATATTTTCTATGCATATATTTAGAATACTTGCATATAAATATTCAGAAATTGTTGTTATTTTGCTGAAATGTACGCATGTATTTGCATTAATCTGAAGCTGTTTTTGTAATTTAGGTTATTGCACATTAATCTTATTAATGTTGATTTTCTTTTTTTGATAACAGTGTTCCGGCGGATATTGGTGTAGTGGTGTTGTTGAAGCTTGGTCCTCCATCCTTTTCCAACTCATTGAAATCTTCAGTTGTTTCTACCGAGACTACTAGGTGTGGTTTGCGCAATAAGCTGGGTCTTAACAAATTTATTTGTTCTTCAACAGACCATCATCTTTTCTTTGTAAATATTCTGAAATTGTTGATGTAGTACATGTAAATGTGGTCTGTACTTATTTTTTGATGTAGTACATGTAAATGTTATGAAATTTTTCGCGTAAGTATGCAAATATTTCTGTTATTTGCATATATATATATATGCATCTTGTTATAATTATATGTATTTACTTTTTTGTCATTTCTTTTGTTTCAGCAATTACGCAGTAAAGTTCTATATATGTATGCAATTAATTCAGTTTTTTGCATAAATGTATGCAATTTTAATTAATATTTGTATCTAATTGTCTAGTTTTTCGTAAAAATCAAAAAATCTTAATAAAAAAAATTGTAGTCCCTACATTCAAGTAATTATTTATTTCTGAATAATATTAACGTATGCACGTCTACTTCATTGTTGCGCAAAACTAATAATATTAATATATGTATGCAATTATTCCACTTAGTTGCATAAATGTATGCAATTTTACGTAATATATGTATCTAATTGTCTATTTTTCGTAAAAAAAAAAAAAAAATTAAAAAAACGCTGTTGGAGTGATCGACGGTTTTCCAGAATTGTAGGATTAGGTTTATGAGCAAGATAATAGGAGCATAGACTGAGTAAATGAGGACAAATAGTTGTTGGATAGTTTTTTAGGTGTGTAAGGGTAGATCTGGAATTTTTTTAGTGGAAATTCAAAAATAGGGATGTATTCTATATTATTTTTATCACCGGGTTTTTTTTATATTTTGAAACTTAATAGGGACCTGTAAAAAACGCACCCTTAATAATATTTATTTATTTAATATTTAATTTATCCAATGTTTGAAATTCAATAACTCTTTCATACGAGGGTCGTTTTACGAACCGTAAGTTGCGTTGGACTCGTCTTTCCGAGATCTTCGCAATGACGAAGACCAGAGCTGAAACCGAGATAGTCGAATTTTCAGCCATATCAATGTGAGAACTCTAATTTTTATTATTTAATTTATTTTTAATTATTTTTCTTGTGTTAAAAATTATTGTATTATAATACTGATTCAGATCTGAAATGTTCTGTGGTTGATGAATTGTTGATTGTTGTTGGTGGTATGTTTTGTTGTTCATGATAGGCTAGATCTGCATTGAATTTTATATACTGCTGAATTTATTTGTGGTTAGAGAATTAGATCTAAAATTAGATCTAAATCATATTTTATTCAGATTTAAATCGTAATCTAGTTGCTTTAATTTATTTTAAATTATTAAAATATTATTTTTATTATTGTGAAATGAACAATGAAATTTGAACGACAAATAAAAATTTATTTTTGTTTATTGATGTTACAATAAAATTTGAACAACAAATAAACGTATCTTTATTTGTTGATGCTACAATAGAATTGGAACGACGAATAAAAACTCATTTTTTTTATTTGTTGATATTACCATAGAAATTGAACGACATATAAAACCTTATTTTTATTTGTTTATTTTAGAACAGGATTTGAACAACAAATAAAATATTATTTTTATTGTTTATTTACAATAGAATGTGAACAACAAATAGAATATATTTTCATTTGTTTCCATTACAACAGAATTTGGCTAACCAATAAAATCCTATTTTTATTTGTTTACATTTAGATCACGATTTATGAATTACAGTAAAAATTCTTCTTTTCACTGTCACATTAAACGTAAGATGTTCTAGAATTGGAATAACAATAAAATACTAAATTTTATTGTTGATATTAAAAATATATTAGTAAAATAAAACTTTATTTACATTGTATGTGTAAATTAAAGGTTATATTTGGAAACCACCTTTTTGTTTACATTTTTATGTAAATAAAAATACATATTTTGGAAATCACAATTTTGTTTACATTTTATATGTAAATAAGAAATTATTTTCGAAAGTTACATTTTTGTTTGCAAATATATATATTAGAGATGAAATTTATTCTTTTATTTGCAATCACCAACACAGATATGTAATAAATCACATTTTATACATTGAATCAAATAATAACATTTTTATGATTAGTGAATTAAAAATAACATTTTTGTTAAAACATAAGTATTGAAATAAAAAGTGAACATTTTTTATCAAACTTTATTAGTGAAATAAAAAAAACCATATTTTATTTAGAGCTTGATCATTGAAATAAAAGTAACATTTTCATTAGAACTTGATTTACGAAATAAAAATCACATTTTTATTAGGACCTGATTTGTGAAATAAAAATCACACTTTTATCAAAACTTGATTATTGAATTGAAAATATCACTTTTGTCAAACCTTGATTATTGAAACGAAAGCAACATTTTTTTCAAACAAGATCATTAGAATAAAACTGTTCTTTTATTTGCATTCATAAATGTACTTTAAAAATAGAGCTTGTTCTTTTATTTTGCATTCACTAATGCAAACATACATAGAAAATAAAGTTTGTTCTTTTATTTGGAATCACCAATGCAAATATATATAGAAAATAGAAATTGTTCTTTATTTGCATTTACCAATGCAAATATATATTGAAACAAATTATTCTTTCATTTGCACTCACCAATGCAAATACATATATTGAAATAAAGTTTGTTCCTTTATTTGCATTTATCAATACAAATATGCATTAAAATTAAGGTTTATTCTTTTATTTGCATTTATCAATGCAAATATTCAATGAAACGAAAGTCTATCTTTTTATTTACATTCACCAATACAAATATACACATTTTCACACATTGAATAGAATTTGTTAAAAATATACTTTGAAAATAAATTTTGTTCTCTTATTTACATTCACTAATGCAAATATAATTTGAAAACAAAACTATTCTTTTGTTTGCATTCACAAATGCAAATATACCTTGGAAATAAATGTTGTTCCTTTTATTTGCGTTCACAAATGCAAATATACTTTGTAATAGAATATACCTTGAAATAAAATATATTTTTGAAATAAATTATGCTTTGAAATGAAATAAACTTTAAAAATGAAGATGTTCTTTTGTTTGCATTTCTTGATGCAAATAAAACATATATTAAAAGGTTACAACTCTATTTGTACTAAAATGTGAATGAACACATAACTTCAAAAGATTACATTTTTATTTGTCTTTTGATACAAATAAGAACATAGTTTAAGAAATTATATCTCTATTTACACTCTAGATGTAAGTAAGAAGATAGGATTGAAAATATTATTTTCTACTTTTAAATTAGAGGCAATAGAAAGATTGTACATTAAAATATATATTCTTAATGAAGTTCATATTTCATTAAAGAGATTAGTTAAACCAAAATATACATTTTCCAAAAATATTCACTTTTGTCAAAATGAATTAGTTAAAGCAATTTATATATATATCATATGTTTAGCAAGACATATACTTGTCAAGATAGGTTAGTTAAATCAAAATATTTATTTTTGTCGAAACAAAAATTATCCTAGTCTCATTAGAATTGCCAAAACAAAATAACCATTTTTGTTCAGGGTTTAAATTAGTGGAATAGAAATTGTCAATAGAGACGAAGTTATTATTCTTATTCGTTCATTGCAATAGAATTTTGTATAATATAAAAGAGACATTTTCTTGTCATGGTTATATATTGTGTATTACACTTCCATTCACCAGTTACCCGACTTGTTTATGTGATTGGGACGATTATTTCCATACATCGCCCAAGTGCACAAATTAGTTTATTATTTGTTTGTTGTTTGAAACCCCACACGGGTGTTTGGATGAAAATTAACATACACTAAGCCCAATATTTAGTTGTAAGTTGATCGTTAGATCGGCAGGCTGCGATGAGCGTTGTTATTTAATTTTAACGATTACACAGTGGAAATGACACTTTGGATGTAGATGGATGACTTGATGATTATACTGTTATTATCATATATAGGATGTGTGTGAAATCCATATAATCCAAATTATATGGTAAATGATTGAGTCGCATTTCAATTCAGGTGTTCTTTTAAATAAGAATATTTTTACATTAAAAATTCTTTTTATATAAAGGATATATTTTCATAAGAGAAAAATATATTTTTAATCAACTATATATTAAAACAAAGAATATTTGCAAAAGATAAAAATTTGTAATGTAAAGAAAACTTCCCATTTAGAATCTTTTATATAAAGAATATTTTTAATGATTATTTTAAAATATGTTTTTTTAAAGATTATTAGGATTTGCAATTATATTTTGTGATATGAAATAAATTGAGATGTGAAGAGGATTTATCGTGGACGATGTTTTAAACGATGTTTGTCCTTAAATCCAATTTACATTGAAATTATTATTTGGAATTTATGAATCTATTTTATAGATTTAAAAAGGCATTTTCTAAAAATCAATTTTTCCAATTTAATATATTAAATTGGAATTAAGTGGAAATTTGATTGGTAATAATCGAAATGGGCTTCTGTAAAAGAAGACCGATATTATATGGAATTTAAGAGGCTTTGCCATTATTCCATTTATATTATTAGTCTGATACAGAAATCTATATCGATTATGTATTGATTTGATTTCTGTGAAATTCCATATTTTGGAAATTGATTTGTGGGTTTATTGTGAACTGTGTTTTAAAGGACACTAGTTCTTTAACCTGTTTAAGACAGATTTATTCCTTAAATTAAATGATCTTGTAATAATGATTTTTGATAGCAAATCAAAACTAGAGTTTTAATAAATCTTTTAAGGAAGATTTAAGATTTTATTTCCAGAGTTTATCTTTGATAAAATTAATGAGAATCTTCTTATATGAATATCATATTAAAAGAATACTCGGAGTTGGAATGTGGCGTAATGTGTGATTTTCCAATATTTACTTTTTTAATCACAAAATACGCGAGTTATTCAGAAAGTCCGGCTTTAACCCATTCTGAATAGTCATCACGACGATCAAGAGTCGAAGACGAAGACGGTGATTGAAGACCGAAGGTTTTCACATCGTTGGGATGATGATGACTGGTATCTTGAATTGGGATTGGCCTTCCAAGGCAAGGTATTTGGTAATGATCGTCCAAACGCATTTGGAGATCGACGAACACGTTGTTTCGCTCAGACCCAGAGCGGACTTGTAAATGGATTGTGTGTCTGACATTGTATTCCTTTCTACTGTATTTGTTGAACGCTACTGATTATATATTTCTGTTTGCTGGTGAAGAATTTATTCTTTACTTATCACCCTTCTCTAAGACGTATGAGCTTAGAGGTTATATATATATTGGTAGATGATCAATAATATGGTAGGGTCTGACAATGTGACATGCTAAGATGCAAATGATCAAGGCTTTGTTGAAAAGCAAGCCTTGTGGTTGATGATCAAAGCACAGTCTGTTTAGGCATAGCTTTGTGTATATCGTGACTTCGCGAGCCTCACACACCGGTTGAGTCTAAAACGGGAGAAGGGAACGCAGGGAGTGCACACGTTTCTTTCTAGCTAGAAGTGGTGTCAGTGCTTAAACTGGCTGACATTTGCTTATGTGGTTGTTGGAATTTTTGCGAGGCCTCGGTTTTTCTTATCGGTCGCCCACGGCCGATTTGTAGGTCCAATAGGATCGGGAAGCGTGTGTTCAGGCATAACTTATCCACTAAAGTATTTGTGGACCGGCCCTGCTGTATCCAAGGGTTCGCCAGCGTCCGAATCCTGAGACATTGCTAGAGTGTCTCGAATCGGTCAGGAGCTCCTCCCTAGCCTTGACTCATGATGGAAACCCAAATTCCAATACGCCCCTTGCGGTTTTAATTGCATAACTAATATGGCGACATAGTAGATGGTAGCTATGCCGTCAAGGATTGATATTATATTTGAAATGTTTAAATATATATATACACACTAATAATAATATCATTTTTACGTATCAAGCATCTTTTGACCATTATAAGGTAAAACCATATCCTTCGGTTTGCGTTGCATTGTGTGATGGGACATGGGTCTTATAATGGTTTCATTTTTTCTAAAAAGCATTGCGTTATTTAACGATTTACTTTATTTTATGCACTGGCAGTCCAATGGAGTAAACCCGTTCCGCGTTAGCGGCGTGGTCCTGTGATTAGCCTACTTATTAGATAAGTTAAGTTAAGATTTCTCACACCAGTCCCATGACTGACTGTAGTTTGTTTCACTTTGCAAACTCGGGTGTCCTCTTTTCACACGGGCAGTCGAGTAGTTTTTGCAGATATAGTTAAGCAGGATCCTGGATTGAAGCCTGAAGCTGTGTCCATAATATTGATGGCCTTCCGCTGAAATTAGTTCCGTTGCACTATATTTAATTTATTGTAAATGTATCTTCCGCTGTATTATTTATCGTTGTACTCTGATATTCTGTATTCTGATGTAACATTTATTATTGATGTTATAAAAGTCTGTGTTGTTGTTCTGATGTGTTGTATGCCCAAAGTTAAAGTATACGGAGATTTCTAACTCTTTGGATCAGACCGGTGTGGTTTATGGTCGATCGAAAAGGGCGGGGATTTCCGGGTCTTTTCATGTGGTATCAGAGCCAGGTTAGCTCAAATCTTTGGGGTACAACTCATTAGAACTGAACAAAAGACTCATCAGAGGTAGGATTAGTAATATCTTATAAAAGAATGACTCGTTAGAGATAGGATCAGTAGTATCCTAGAATGAGACCAAAGAGTGTCTTTTTTTTAAAATAAACCAAAACTAGATAGGATTTATTGTTGTGATTTGCACTAAAAATATGATTTTTGACTATATATAAAAGTTATAGATATTTGAATAATTAATCACCTAATTGATTGCTGGTTGTATTGTGTGATTATTAGATCAACTAATACAATTATTGAAACCAAAAAAAATAATTAAAGTTGAGTTGGTTAGTTAAACAATTTTTAGTTTCGTTCCTTTTCGAGGACGAAAAGATTTTAAGTGGGGGAGATTGTAATAACCCGCAAATTCTGAACCAATATAAAAATTTATTTTAAGGAAATTATGTTAGAAAATGCGTCAGAATTTAAAATTTCATTATTTTTAAATTATTAAATTATTGAGTATAAATTGGTCCTTAATGAAATTAGGATATTATTAATGAGGTTTGGTTATTTTTGTTGAATATTAGATTTCAAATAATGTATATTCTAGATAAATAAACTATAGCAACATACCTATACCTTTGGCGATATTTAAGTGAACTCCAATTTTGTTTATGTATTATTTAACTTATATGGTTTTAATCTTCTTTATTATTCATGCCATCAATGAAAAATTTCATGTATTTATCCGTATTTTGTTTGGTTGTTTTATGTTTTACATTTAATTAGTATGTCTTCCAATGTCACATGCTCCTTTTAAATCTTTTTACTAAGGATAGATTTTGTTTACTAACAATGATTTTTAAATTACACACACATTTTATTGCATGTCTCTTTGACTTAAACTTAATAAAATTGAGCAATCATTAAATTAGTTTCAAAATCTCATCAAATATTATATATTGTGAGTGTTAATTTCATAGTGCATAAATTATTTAATAAAAGTTTACATGCATACATAGACTTTCTCTCTCCTCTTTCTATCTATCATTCAAATTCATTTAGAAACAAAGCTATTCCCTTATTTATCCTTTTCTTCATCCCTACTCTTTATATCTACAATCTTCAAAACTCAAAATAAAATAAAATAAAAGCCTACAAAACTATATGTATATTCCTATGATTTATTCTTATTAGTCCAATTAAATATGTCCCCTAAATTACGTTATTTAATATTACGTGTTTTGAAATTTAAAAAGTCACATAACTTTCTTATAGTCATCATTAAAACAATAAATTATGCATTCATTACTTTCCGTTATTCTCTTTCTTTATGTAATTTCCTTTTGAATTTTTAATAAGAAATAAATGTTGATTAGATTAACATGACATGTCTTGTCAACAAATTTATTCACTTGTAACCTACTACATATGTAGAGACTCAAGTGAGGAATAAAGTATATAACCAAATATAAATATATACATTATATGAAAATATGTATAGGCGCTGTATGAAAATATACATATACTGTAATGACCCGCATTGGCAGAGGTATTATAATTAATTAATTTAATTATTTAAAATGGTGATCAAGAGAATTTAATGGTCGTGGAATTAAATAATGGTGAATATTTAATTAAAATAATAAATAAAAAAATATATTTAATTCTGAAATAATCAGAATTGGCCGAAATGGCAATATGGTGTGAACTGGATCATCTGTGATATTTAATTCAGTGTAGAATTGAATTAGGATAACGAATATATTATTTGAACTACAGTTTGAATGTATAATTATATTATAATTATAATCGAGCTCGAAATGGCGCGGCAGTTCGCTAATTGGCGATTTGAACTTCAACTGAATATACAGAAGCCGTTTCAAATCAGATTTCTGTGAAACAAGAAATGTTAGGAGCTGGTGGAGTATATCTTTCTAGTGGAAGAGAAAAATCGAGATTTCGTCGTGTAGATTTTGATTTACGTCCAAACCAAATTTTAGAAAAGTCGCTGTGGAATTCCTTTATAATTTATAAAGGGATTATTTATATTTTTAAAAGGGATTTCAATGTAAATCGAATATCGGGTTGGCCCAGAAGTGAGTATCGAGTTAGAAATTCATATAGGAATATTCTAGAGCTGTATGGTATTCCACTGTGAATATATACGATAACATTTATTTTAAATATTAAATTTAATTATATTTAAATGGGCTATTTAGGGCTTAAAAATAGCCACTTTTACAAACGAAGTCAGAATTCGACGAAACTAATTTTGTTGGATCCGCAATGTCAAATAGTTGTTAGATTTCCAGTTTCGTGATTTTTAGAGTCACTGTGTGGTCGTACGGATTTTTAGAGTGAAAAACAGTCAGTATTTTGACAGTTAAAAATTCGCTGTGTGAGCAAACGGAGTTGGAATTCGACGAAACCAGTTTCGTTGGGACCGTAATGTCGAACTGAAGGTGTATGCCCAGTTTGGTGATTTTTGGGTATCGTGTGTGATCACAGGAATTTTAGAGGACTAATACAAATAGTAGTTGCTTAAAATTTAATATAAATATTCGAATATAAAATTATTAAAAATCTCCTATAAATACTCCTTACAAATTTCTAAACCTAATTCATATTTTCTCTGGTCAACATTCAAGGCCGCCACAGTTTTTCAACTTCAGAGAAAATAATTAAATCAAATGCTCAAATAAAAAAATTAGATCTTTGGATTTCTGAACTCCTGATTCCAAGTGCTTTAATCTGGAGTAACTTTTGTATTGTGCGATCAACATCGGATGCTCCAACTTTTTGATAGCAGCAACGCTTAGGGCTGACCATCGCAGCCGATGAGGAGGACAGTTCGAACTGAACTCTGGCAATGCGAGGTGGATCGAGGACCGAAGTTGTGTCAAGGCGGCAAGACTTGGAGGACAGACTACTTCCGTTCACTGGAAAAAGAAAACCCAGAAATTTCAGATGCGATAGAAGCTCGAGTTCACCAACGTGGGGTCAACCGAGTTCGGGGTGGCTCTGATAATGAGAGGTGGCCTTCTGGTCATGGAGTGGCGCTGGGATTTCTTATCCGAAGGGTTCCATTCAATTGGTTGTAGGTGGCGATTGGGGGGGTTCTGGGCATCACCGTTGCTGGCGTCAGGAGGTCTTGGAGGCGCGGAAGGACGGACAGGAGGGGAGGCGATTTCGGTGTACTGAGGGAGGCGGTGTGTGGATTTGGCAAATCGAGATCTGTTTTTCTTTTTGTTGTGGACAAACTGAAGACAACGTGTTTTGTCTGGGGAAAGAGAAGTGGATTTGGTCTAGACGGGTGGGCTGGGCTTGATTTTGGTAATGGCCGAATTTAAAAAAAGGGAGGAAAAGGCACTTGCGGATTTCAAAAGGGAACATAGGCTGAGGAAATAAAATAGTAAGGCCCAATAGAATTTAGAAACTAAGTTTTAATTCAATTTAAATAACTTATTAACTTTTATTAAGCATAACTTATTCATACGTGATTGAAATTCAGCGAAACAAGATCCGACAGGATCGTATGGACGGACACTACCCAATGGAACTGACTGGGAATGGAATGGAGCTCGTTTGAATTCACGGCGAAATAAATTGTTTGATTCAAATCAAATAACAGTTTATCGTTCTTTAACGATGAACTGCCAAAAGTGAGTAAATCTCACTAACTCTAAACAGTTTATAATTTCATGTTGTATTTTTAGAACTGTTAAATATTGGCTGATTGACTGTGGGTTGATTGTTTGATTGAACTGCTAGTCAGTTAGTTGAATTTCTATATTGATTCTGTTTAACAAAATATATCATATGGAACTGAAAAGTGATGTTATCTATATTGTTTAACATCTGTGATGCAGGGAAACAGGTTGGAGGAACCCAACGGGGTTCCTCAACATTTATTTTACTGTTTTTCATATATTGTTATATATGATGTGATATATAATCTGTTGTTGATTATGTGTGTTTGGGCGATATTTATCGTTGTTATATGGTATGTTAAATACCATAAGAAATACTGGAATGTTGTAAAGGAGATTTTCAAATGTTATGTTGAAAAGAAATATTTATAAAATCAAAAGATTTTATAAAAAGAAATATTCATTTGTTAAATAAATATTTGTGAAAAGGGATTTAAAAGGAAATTGTTTGTAAAACAAATAATAAGGAAATTGTAACAACCCGTACTTTCAATAACCTGTTATAACGTAAATCGAGGCATAATTTAATTCAAAAGTCTAAATCAAGGGAAACGGGCTATGCCATTGCGTTCGTCTCGGAAAAATACGCGAAATAGAGTCCGAGTTTTCGAAAATCGGAGTCCGTATGACCCGATTAAGGCCCAACGAAGTTTTCAGAAAAATTCAAAGTAAAAACAGATTTCAAATTCAAGTTTGAATTTGGAAAATTGGGCCAGTTTGGGCCAGGCGGGAAAATTCCCGCCAGAGCACCCAAGTCGACAGCCCTGTCGACTTGGTTAGACCCAAGTCGACAGCCCTGTCGACTTGGTCCAGCCGGGCTGTTTAGCCTGGTGCACCATTTTGAGATTGTGTTGAGCTTGGGGGCCAGATTCGGTTTTAAGGGTTGAGATTGCAACTAGGGTTTAATCCTATGGCCTAAAACACTTGGCTAATCTATAAATAAGACCCTAACCTAACCCTAAATCATCATTAAACAATCCTACAACTAAACTATGGCAAAATTTTACCTCTCATGGCCTCCACTCTCTTCATACAATTCCTAAATAAATTTCTAAGTGATTTTCCATGCATACAAGAATTTTCAAGCTTGTATGAGCATCATTAGCTTGCATTCAAGTCAAGTTTCCATATTTACATCATAAAGCAAGGGTTTTGATCATTTTGGCTCAAGGGTTTTTATGTTAAAGCTTGCATTTTGGGTTTAATTGGTTGTATAAGGGCTTTGTCATATTTTTGTGACCTCTTAAGCATTGTAAGCCCTATTCTACTTTCATACTTAAACTCTAAAGTTAAATGTATGATATGCAAGTTTATCATGATGTAATATGCAAGTTTATATGCAAGTTTACTATGATGTGTTATGCAAGTTTACTATGATGTGTTATGCAAGTTTACTATGCTATGAAATGCAAGTTTATCAAGTTATGTTATGCAAGTTTATATGCAAGTTTGCTATGCTACAAGTTTATATGCAAGTATGTCATGTTATGATATGCAAGTGCATCATGTTATGTTATGCAAGTATGCCATGTCATGATATGCAAGTTTATCTTGTTATGTTATGCAAGTTTGATATGCAAGTTTGTCATATGATATGCAAGTTATGTTATGCAAGTTTGGGTTGAACATTTTGTTCATGCTATCATGTTATGCAAGCTTATCTTGGGTTTATGAACATAAAGCTTCAAGCTTTATGCCAAAGGTTGCATTTTGGCAACATGTAAGTTATCATATCTCTTATGATAACTTGCATGTGAGGATAAATGCGAACTTATGGCCATGTCTACATGTCATTTAGCACCATGTATCACCAATATGCCAAGTTTGGTTTTATGCATGCTTTTGAGGCCTAAAAATGTAATATGCAAGTATATGAACATATGTACATTTCTTATGCCACCATGTTGAACTTGTGGCTTCAACACCTTTATGTCACGATTATGCCAAGTTCCCTCTTTCTATCCTTTATGCGCTATTGCGATATGTAAGCGATGGGATTGCGTTTGGGGTTGGGTAAACTTAAAAGACATAAAAACATAAGCTTGGGAATTTACCTATTAAGTTAGGTCTACCCATTGGGAATTTACCTATTAAGTTAGGTCTACCCAATTGCTTGAAAATTTGTAACATGTTTTGGAAACATGATGGACATGACACTTAGAAAAGATAAGTGTGACCAACTCGAGGTTGGGTTGGGTTTGTAGCGTAAACCTACCCGGAACCGACCGGCTTAACTAGTTGCTACAAACAATAGGACCCAATGTGAGAAGTTGGCCATGTTGTACCTTGAACCCGAGGTTAGACCAAGTTGTGGTGTAAAGCTACCCGGACCCGCCCGGCTTAACTAGTAACCACAACAAGGTCTAATGTGAGAGGTTAAGGCGCATTAAATTAATTAATGCCTCGTGATTAGGGTTAAGTCATGGACCACTTAATACTTAACCAATTTGGGCTTGGTAGATTAATCAGGGTTAAGTCGTGAACTTATCGTTACACTTAACCAAGTTAATCCATGATTAGCAAGAGGGTAAAACCGTACTTAACCCACTAGAAAATCCTAGCAATGGGGGCCCACTCTGCAGTAATCCCCAAAAATTGGTATCATTAAGGCCCTAGGGACTAGGCTAGGGAGGGGGCACGATTACTGGGCTGGAGGTAAGCGACCAAATAAACGACGGCCGGGTGGTACGCCGATGTAGTTCCGGACGGACTATGGTCGTGCACGTAGTTCGTATTTGGAGAAGTCACCCATGGGTACCAGTAGATCGAGACTGTGCACTCATGTTTATGGTTTCCAGGGGTTGGCACCCTAGGGCTTGATACACCCGAAGGGTGGACCCGGCACAGTTCGACTACAATTATGTTATTGGGCCGTATTGACACCAACACGTGACGAGTTAGGCTTAGGGAGCCGATCGACTAGACCGTTTGGTTGGACCTTGTGTTAGGGTCACTTCATGTTATTGGACCTTGTGTTAGGGTCACTTCATGTTATTGGGCCAAAGCTTGGGCCAAGGGATCAATACTTGTATATTCAAGTCATGTTAGTTTGCTAGTACACCTGTGGTGCAAAACCTTAATCCTGATTATGCGATGACACCTTTATCTACCTTGTTAGTTAATCATCATGCTAGTATATTGTTATCCTTATGTTCATCCCTGCTGCTCATGACAGTTAACTTTATCAGTTTACATTGATTGTAGTAGGGCTTACTCAGTCTTTTTGACTGACCTCTTTTCTTCCGTTCCCCCCCCCCCCCCCCCCAGGTTCTCAGGGAGGGAATATTGGAGCTTAGCTTGGATTTCTGATCGCTTGCTTGTGGGATTTTAGCTCATGTACGGTCTTGACATGAAGCTAGCTATGGTTATCACTTATTTTGGGGATAGTACTTATGTATTTCAGTTTTTCAGTTGATGTTGTTTTTATCTAGACTTGTTTGTTTTGGAAAGCTATGTTGTACCAGACTTGTTTTGAAATAGTATATGAAATCTTCCTCTGTTTTATCTATGTTATTTACTCTGTTTACATATATACATATGTTCTTGTTCTGCCTTGATATATCATTATGCATGTTTACCTGATTCAAACGCCCCTCCAAAGTCAGAGTGCTTGCAAGAGACACCATGGCGGAGGCGGGGTGTTTACATTTGGTATCAGAGCATATGGTTTACGAGAAGGAACAAAAAGGTTTTTAGAAAACTTTTGAAAAACTATTTTCAAAATCAAGTATAAAGTATTTTCCAAAGAAAAGTCTAGTTTATTTTAAAAGCTATTCCCCAAAGAAGCCATTAGCAAAATTCCTTTGTCTTTCTCCATTCTGAATCTATCTTTTTCTTCGTTTTCAGTATGGCCGATGACTTTGCCATTCCGGAGGGAGTACACGTACCTGTTTGGTATAGGAGATTTTTGGAGGCTAGGGCGACCGAAGCCGGCCCCGCAAATATTACTCCTCCTCCGGTAGTTGATGTTCCTCCTCCTCCTGTTGCTGAGGTTCCTCTTCCTCCTCCCCCTCAGCATCCACAAAAGGATTTCACGGAGATTTGCAAAGACTTTAAGGCGATGGGTTGCAAGAATTTCTTTGGAACCGAGACTTATGTAGAGGCAAGGAATTGGTTGAAAGAAACCGAAGATCTTTTTACCTTCTTTGATATAGATGACCGTAGGAAGGTTTTATTAGTAGTGTGGTTGCTAAAGGAAGAAGCTACATGTTGGTGGGTGGTCACCACCGCTACTAGGCCAATTGAGACTTGGGATGACTTTCGGGGAAAGTTTGTACTAAGGTTCCTATCACTGAAGCAAGGGGACATGACTATTAGGGAATACATAGATAGGTTTAATCAACTGGCTCGGGTCGGTTTAGACTTAGTTAACACAGCTCAGAAGAAGGCCCTATACTTTGCTCTAGGATTAAACGAGCCATTACATGGTTTAGCCATGACTCATATACCCTTGGGGGCAACTTTTGAGAGTTTGGTGAATATGGACCTACTCAATGAAGAGAATAGGAGTGACAAGAAAGAGATCAAGATGAATGATACTCAAGCCAAGAAGACTGATTCCCAGTGGAAAGGAAATCAGGGTAATCCAAGCGGTCAGAGCATTCAAGGCAATAAGAACAAGAACAAGAGTCAAGGCAACAAGGGGAAAAACAACAAGGGCAATAACAAAAAGGGAAAGTGCTATTATTGCGGTTTAGTTGGGCATCTTATTAAGGAGTGTAAGAAGAGGAAAAGGAATAATGGTGAATGCTTTTTCTGCGGTGAGACTGGACATTTCAGTAAGGATTGCCCGAAGAAGCAAGGGCAAGGCCAAGGTCAGACTCAGCGTGCTGGACCTTCAGGAGGGCAAGTTCATGCTCTCAATGCCGCTCCAGTTCCCGATCGAGGTAGTATTTCTGTTAAAAGTCTTGTTTACATTTCTGATTTTCCCAGTTCGTACCTTGTTTGATTCTGGTGCATCGCATAGTTTATTTCATTTGGTTTAGTTGAAGGTTTGCACCTAAGTACTAGTCTAGTTAATGATCCCGTGTGTGTTTCAAATCCAATTGGGGGTTCCACCCATTTGTCTATTATCCACGTGGATTTGAAAATCTCTATCTTGGGTATAGAGTTCTCGCATGATGCTTATATTCTCGGTTTCATGGGGTATGGGTTGATTTTGGGCATGGATTGGTTGTCCAGTTTTGGAGTCATTCTTGGTTTTTGAGCATAGGGTTGAGAGGCTCATGACTCGCCTCGGTAATACCCTAAAAATTTCTAGTAACCCTATGAGTCCCGTCATGTTGTGTTATCTTGAATCCCTCAACTCGTCTATCGATAGTTTGAAATCGGTGAGGGTGGTCCGAGAATATCCTGATATCTTGGGGGAAGTGAAGGGGGTTACCCCTAAATGAGAGATAGATTTCCGCATTTATCTGGTTGATAATGCCAAGAAAGTTTCGTGGCCGGTAAGGCACATGGCCCCGCAAGATGAGAGTTAAGAAAGCAAGTCAAGAAGTTGCTTGAGAAGAACTTCATTAGATGAAGTATATCTGAATGGGGGGCGCCTGTAGTATTTACTACCAAGGCAGATGGCTCTCTTCGACCTTCTGTCGATTATCGTGAGTTAGACAAAGAGAATAGACAACCATTGCCAAGGATCGATGATTTGTTCGATCAGCTTGTAGGAACATCTGTTTTCTCTTGATCTTGCTACTGGATTCCATCAGCTCAGGGTAGCTGAAGATAGTATAGACAAGACTGCGTTCAGAACTCCAGATGGATTCTTCGAATGGCTTGTCATGCCGTTCGGCTTGACTAATGTACCCGCATATTTCGTGGACTTGATGAGTAGGGTGTTCAGGGAGTTCTTGAACAAGTTTGTCGTGGTCGTCGTAGATGATATTCTGATCTTCTCTAAGGATGAGGAAGAACACGTAAGGCATCTCGTGGAGGTGATGGATACGCTTAGAGCGCATCAGTTGAAGGCCAAGTTCTCCAAGTGTCACTTTTGGAGAAGGGAAGTTAGATTTCTTGGGCATATAGTATCTAAGCAAGGCTTAGCGGTGAATCCCGCTAAGGTAGTTGCAGTTCAGAATTGGAAGACTCCAAAGAATGCAATTGAAGTAAGAAGTTCTCTCAGTTTAATTAGTTAGCGTCCCTTGGGTTTAGACCTACCCTTCTGGATCAAGTAGGGACTTCACAGAAAGAAGACCCGCAGTTAGTCGAAATCATGGACAAGTTGACTCGAGGCGAGATGGTAGGTCACCTCGCTATAGATGACAAGGGATGGCTAAGACGCGATGAGAGAAAGAAGGTTCTTGAATATGCACATCACCCGAGGAGGTGGCCGAGTTTGTCCCAAGGTGCATGGTGTGCCAACAGGTTAAAGGACGAGTCATAGAAGCCCGGTGGGCTATTATATCCATTGGAGGTCCCCGTAATGGAAGTAGAAAAGCGTCACGAAGGATTTCGTGGATGGACTGCCTTGGTCAAGGGAAGAGAATACGAGCATGTGGGTCATAGTAGGTAGACTCACGAAGAGTGCTCATTTCACTCAGGTAAAGAGCGAAAGGATTGCATCATAGCTAGCGACAGTTTATTTTCAAGAAATAAAGCAGTTGCACGAGGTTCCCTAAAGTATAGTTAGTAACCATGACTTAATCTTCACTAGCCAGTTTTGGGATAGTCTACGAGAAGTCATGGGCAAGCAACTGAATCTAAGCACGGCCTATCATTCGCAGGCAGATGGTTCATTGGCAACGTGGATTGGTATTTTCGAGAAAAGTTCTGCTGCGTGGGATACTTTATGGTAAGTAAACGAGATCCAGGATTCACTAGTGAATTTTGGAGAGCTTGCATGAAATCATGAGGTCATGGTTATGTTTAAGCCAAGAATGATAGTAGAGTAGGTGAAAGAGGAAGACGAGAGGCGACAATGAAATGGGTTCCAACTCATATTTGGAAATAAGAGTTAAGAAGCTAAGAAATCATGAGGTAAAAGACGGTCAAAGCACAGTGGAGTTAAGCTCAAGGAAACGTGACTTAGAAGATTGAAGGCTAGATACGCGCATCATATCTCTTTCTAAGAGTATATCCTTGATCCTTGTTTTCCTGCGGAATTTACTCGCATGTTATCTTTTTATGTATGTCCTCTCGGTCCCATTTTCGGTCCTATTTCTGTCGGGAGGTATAACTTATTGGCTAGTAATACATGTCAGGGTTTGAAGGGGGTCCGTTAGGTTGACTAAACCTTTTGGGCTTTTATAGAATATGGGTTGGGTTAGGAAGGGATTTCTTGTAATCCGAAAGAGGAGTATATCCTGCTTATCTTCCCGATCTCTTTGTAGCATATCTTTTGCTATCCATGTTTGTCTTGATTATCTAGTTTATCGTGTTAATCTTGTCATGAGAACCTTAGGTAGAAACCCTTTGGATGAAACATGTGTTTGAAACATGTTATGCTTGATGGTTGCAAGTGGTTGCAAGTGTTTGCAAGTGGTTACTCGTGGATGCATTATACACGTTAGGCACTAGATCGGCTCACACACTCCTCATATTGCATATGCATGAGTGTTTATGCTTATTCATGGATGAAATTTTTTGTGTTATCACATGGATGTCGCATATGGATGTATGTTATGTGCACACATATAGATGTTATACATTATGTTAGGAATTGCATACATATGGATTCATTTCACTAACATAATTTGCATTGATGATATTTGCATTAGATAAGTACATATACACACACCTTTGCATATGTTCATACAACATTTAGAATCTTGTAAGGACAATGATTGCTCGTGGATGATGTGTTGAGTAGATGGATGTTGGATGGTAGGATACGTTCTTCCTAACTTGAAGATTTCGGGGACGAAATCCTTTAAGGAGGGGAGAATGTAACAACTCGTACTTTCAATAACCTGTTATAACGTAAATCGAGGCAGAATTTAATTCAAAAATCTGAATCAAGGGAAACGGCCTATGCCATTGCGTTCGTCTCGGAAAAATACGCGAAATAGAGTCCGAGTTTTCGAAAATCGGAGTCCGTATGACCCGATTAAGGCCCAACGAAGTTTTCAGAAAAATTCAAAGTAAAAACAGATTTCAAATTCAAGTTTGAATTTGGAAAATTGGGCCAGTTTGGGCCAGGTGGGAAAATTCCCGCCAGAGCACCCAAGTCGACAGCCCTGTCGACTTGGGAGTCGACTTGGTTGGACCCAAGTCGACAGCCCTGTCGACTTGGCTGTCGACTTGGTCCAGCCGAGCTGTTTAGCCTGGTGCACCATTTTGAGATTGTGTTGAGCTTGGGGGCCAGATTCGGTTTTAAGGGTTGAGATTGCAACTAGGGTTTAATCCTATGGCCTAAAACACTTTCCTAATCTATAAATAAGACCCTAACCTAACCCTAAATCATCATTAAACAATCCTACAACTAAACTATGGAAAATTTTTACCTCTCATGGCCTCCACTCTCTTCATACAATTCCTAAATAAATTTCTAAGTGATTTTCCATGCATACAAGAATTTTCAAGCTTGTATGAGCATCATTAGCTTGCATTCAAGTCAAGTTTCCATATTTACATCATAAAGCAAGGGTTTTGATCATTTTGGCTCAAGGGTTTTTATGTTAAAGCTTGCATTTTGGGTTTAATTGGTTGCATAAGGGCTTTGTCATATTTTTGTGTCCTCTTAAGCATTGTAAGCCCTATTCTACTTTCATACTTAAACTCTAAAGTTAAATGTATGATATGCAAGTTTATCATGATGTAATATGCAAGTTTATATGCAAGTTTACTATGATGTGTTATGCAAGTTTACTATGATGTGTTATGCAAGTTTACTATGCTATGAAATGCAAGTTTATCAAGTTATGTTATGCAAGTTTATATGCAAGTTTGCTATGCTACAAGTTTATATGCAAGTATGTCATGTTATGATATGCAAGTGCATCATGTTATGTTATGCAAGTATGCCATGTCATGATATGCAAGTTTATCGTGTTATGTTATGCAAGTTTGATATGCAAGTTTGTCATATGATATGCAAGTTATGTTATGCAAGTTTGGGTTGAACATTTTGTTCATGCTATCATGTTATGCAAGCTTATCTTGGGTTTATGAACATAAAGCTTCAAGCTTTATGCCAAAGGTTGCATTTTGGCAACATGTAAGTTATCATATCTCTTATGATAACTTGCATGTGAGGCTAAATGCGAACTTATGGCCATGTCTACATGTCATTTAGCACCATGTATCACCAATATGCCAAGTTTGGTTTTATGCATGCTTTTGAGGCCTAAAAATGTAATATGCAAGTATATGAACATATGTACATTTCTTATGCCACCATGTTGAACTTGTGGCTTCAACACCTTTATGTCACGATTATGCCAAGTTCCCTCTTTCTATCCTTTATGTGCTATTGCGATATGTAAGCGATGGGATTGCGTTTGGGGTTGGGTAAACTTAAAAGACATAAAAACATAAGCTTGGGAATTTACCTATTAAGTTAGGTCTACCCATTGGGAATTTACCTATTAAGTTAGGTCTACCCAATTGCTTGAAAATTTGTAACATGTTTTGGAAACATGATGGACATGACACTTAGAAAAGATAAGTGTGACCAACTCGAGGTTGGGTTGAGTTTGTAGCGTAAACCTACCCGGAACCGACCGGCTTAACTAGTTGCTACAAACAATAGGACCCAATGTGAGAAGTTGGCCATGTTGTACCTTGAACCCGAGGTTAGACCAAGTTGTGGTGTAAAGCTACCCGGACCCGCCCGGCTTAACTAGTAACCACAACAAGGTCTAATGTGAGAGGTTAAGGTGCATTAAATTAATCAATGCCTCGTGATTAGGGTTAAGTCATGGTCCACTTAATACTTAACCAATTTGGGCTTGGTAGATTAATCAGGGTTAAGTCGTGAACTTATCGTTACACTTAACCAAGTTAATCCATGATTAGCAAGAGGGTAAAACCGTACTTAACCCACTAGAAAATCCTAGCAATGGGGGCCCACTCTGCAGTAATCCCCAAAAATTGGTATCATTAAGGCCCTAGGGACTAGGCTAGGGAGGGGGCACGATTACTGGGCTGGAGGTAAGCGACCAAATAAACGACGGCCGGGTGGTACGCCGATGTAGTTCCGGACGGACTATGGTCATGCACGTAGTCCGTATTTGGAGAAGTCACCCATGGGTACCAGTAGATCGAGACTGTGCACTCATGTTTATGGTGTCCAGGGGTTGGCACCCTAGGGCTTGATACACCCGAAGGGTGGACCCGGCACAGTTCGACTACAATTATGTTATTGGGCCGTATTGACACCAACACGTGACGAGTTAGGCTTAGGGAGCCGATCGACTAGACCGTTTGGTTGGACCTTGTGTTAGGGTCACTTCATGTTATTGGACCTTGTGTTAGGGTCACTTCATGTTATTGGGCCAAAGCTTGGGCCAAGGGATCAATACTTGTATATTCAAGTCATGTTAGTTTGCTAGTACACCTGTGGTGCAAAACCTTAATCCTGATTATGCGATGACACCTTTATCTACCTTGTTAGTTAATCATCATGCTAGTATATTGTTATCCTTATGTTCATCCCTGCTGCTCATGACAATTAACTTTATCAGTTTACATTGATTGTAGTAGGGCTTACTCAGTCTTTTTGACTGACCTGTTTTCTTTCGCCTCTTTTCTTCCGCTTCCCCCCCAGGTTCTCAGGGAGGGAATATTGGAGCTTAGCTTGGATTTCTGATCGCTTGCTTGTGGGATTTTAGCTCATGTACGGTCTTGACATGAAGCTAGCTATGGTTATCACTTATTTTGGGGATAGTACTTATGTATTTCAGTTTTTCAGTTGATGTTGTTTTTATCTAGACTTGTTTATTTTGGAAAGCTATGTTGTACCAGACTTGTTTTGAAATAGTATATGAAATCTTCCGCTGTTTTATCTATGTTATTTACTCTGTTTACATATATACATATGTTCTTGTTCTGCCTTGATATATCATTATGCATGTTTACCTGATTCAAACGCCCCTCCAAAGTCAGAGTGCTTGCAAGAGACACCCTGGCGGAGGCGGGGTGTTTACAGAAATTATTTGTAAAACAAGGATAAGGAAGATATTTGTAAAAACAAATATAAAGGGAAAATATTTGTCAGACAAATAGAGAGAGGAATATTTGTAAAACCTTTACGAATATAGGGAAACAGGAGATATTTGTTAAACCATTTACAAATAGAATTAAAAAGGGAATATTTAGAAAACCAGTTAGAGTTAAACCAGTTAGAGTTAACCAGATAGAGTTAAACCAGTTAGAGTTAATCGAATATAGTTTATTCAAATAGAATAAAGGAGTTAATCGAATATAGTTTATTCAAATGGAATAAAGGAGTTAATCGAATATATAGTTTATTTAAATAGAATAAAGGAGTTAATCGAATATAGTTTATTCGAATAGAGTAAAAGGAGTTAATCGAATATATAGTTTATTCAAATAGAATTAAAAGAGTTATCGAATATAGTTTATTTGATAGGAGTTAAGTGAATAGAGTTAGAGTTAAATCAAAAGAGTTAAGTGAATAGAATAAATTGAATAGAGTTATCAAATATACCTCATCGAAGGAAAGAATTATCGAATAGAAAAGATTTGAAAGAGAGTTACGTAAGGAAGTTTGTTAAAGAATTAGAAGGGTGAACTTTGTCTATTTCAAGGTTAGAAACGTTGTTCAGTTAAGGTCTGAGAGGTAGTATTAACCCAACTTGATTGACTTCATTTTTAACTAAGGAATGGTTAAGTTTCGATAGTAAAGGATGGTTAAGTGAATTTAGTAATTAAAGGAAATGGTTTGAGTTGGCATCGCGATGGTTTGTTTAAACATCTGTCTAAGTCCAATGAAGAAGCTTTGGAAATGTTTTCCAAATAAGGAACCAGAAATGTTTTCTAATAAAGAAAACAAGAAATGGAAATGTTTTCCATTTTTAATAACGTATATTTTCCAAATTTAGAAAATAAGAAATATTGAATATAGGGAAACATGAGATAAGTAAATTAATGAAATAAAGAGATAAATGTTGAATGATGTTTGATCGATATAAATTTCCATTTGGAAATAATATCATTGTTTGCACACCTGTTTTTCTTCGATAGTTAAATCACAGACTATCGAAGTTTTGACCATTTTAACGTTGTTAATATGGAGAGACCGGTTGGATTATTTTCCAAAGAACCACTCTGTATTGGCATAAGCGTTGCGAATCATATATGCCAAAGGAAATTGAAGACGGAGTAAAGTGCAAGGGCTATTGTATAAGTCTTAGACAACAGTGTCTAAGATGGATGTATTGAATAGTGCCTTCGGTTCATCCTGTTCCTGGATGACTTGTATGGATGAATGTCTGACAGAGTATTTCCAGACGATCACGTATATTGATTTCTCCAACCGTACCAAGAGTGGAAGCGGAGAAGGAAACTTCTCTTAGCTAACACATAATGTATGGTTGAGGACGTCAATCGGTGATTTGATGGATTTGACGATGTGGCATTCAAAGTGAATCTGGTATGATGATAAAGCGTAGCTTCTAGCCTCATCAACTGGTAAATGACAGAAATCGGGCAGGCAGCATGGCTAAGTCGGTCGCACTGAAGTAGGGTGTATAATCACCTGATCTAGAGTTTCATTTACTTCTAAAAACCTATTGTTGATGCTGTCCCATTCGGGAAACGGTTGCTGATCCCAACCGTTGGTGATATACATTCGATACGCTCAAGCGAAATGAGTGGTCGGTCATGTGTGGTCGGGTTGCAAGATGTTCTTGTTGAACCCAGTGTATTCCTCTCTAGAGGTACACTAGCGAAAGGTGGTTCCATACCTTGTCATAGTTGGAAATCCATTACCAAATACGTGCTTGCGGTTTTGATTGTATACTATATATATGTAGAACGTGAGATGAAAGCGTTTCTGCTAAATGATTATTATATGGTGTTGATAGACATTATTATAATATCAAAAGGTTTTCGATGTAAAGATATTTGGATTCTCATAAGGGAAAAACCCGTTCCGTTATACGGCGTGGTCTTATGAGATATCGATTACCTGCTTGAACTGTTTTTAAACTGTTTTACTCATACCAGTCCCATGACTGATCCGGAGTTTATTTGTTTGTTTCCCTAAACTCTTGGGTGCCTAAATTTGTATGGGTAGTCAAGTAGTCAGGATTTACAGATATACTGGAAGAGCTTGGAGCAGGAGGCTTCAGGATCATATAGCTATAGTTTATTTCCGCTGGGTTGTAAGTGTTGTACTTTGATAATGATATGTATATTCAAGTACATATTTGTATTTCAAAGTTATGTTATGAAATATATTTATTCGTTCCGCTGTGAGATTCGTGTTACTCTGATATTGTGTTCTTCTTCTTCTTCTTCTATTCTAAGTTTCTATCTTGTCTTTCCTCACCCTCTAATTTCTTTCTATAATGACTGGTATTTTTTCGATGTTTGGTTAGTCATCATTGAGTTTATGGCGATAACCAAAGTCGACAAAATCCCGGGTCATTACAGTTGGTATCAGAGCTTAAGTTAAGTGATTTACCTTGGCTCTGTGGCGTGACTCGGTAGAGATAGGGTTAGCAATACCCTAGATTGAGTTGAGTGTATATATACGAGTGAGCGTATTTGTTATTGATATAAAATTGTTTTATATTGTGGTGATTTATTGGTTGAGTTGTTTATGAGTTCTGGTCTATCAGTTTGATCCACTGTATCGGTAGGAGGTTATAAACACTCGAATACGATGGGTCCACACGATATGTTTTGAAAAGTGGGTAAATTAAAATAAGTTTACCCAACGTATATCTTGATATAGAGAAGATATATATATATATCAAAATTGTAATATAGTGGATATATTGGTTGTTATTATAATCGAGTAAGATTATAAATTAAATGGTTATGTAAATAACCAATCAGAATTCATATAAGTGAAATACGTGAAATCAAATGAGTTGAATCTGAAATTTTAAACCAGAAATTGAGTTAAAACTCTGGAGAATTGGATAAGTGTTTGTAAATGGATTTGGATTAAAAGTAAGGAAAATTTAAGATCCTGGGAGATTTTAAATTGTTTTACAAGCAGTGTGAATTATATTTTGAAATGAATTTCAAAGTGGAAATGTTTAGAAATGATTTTATAGTATTGAACTCACTTCGATCGCTGGAAAATAGATTATGATGATGACAGCTGCATCATCAGTATTCATTTTCGAGTTGTAAGTGACGAATTACTACCAGAGATACTGTTTTGAATTTGTTTTGGGAAAGACAAGTTGTGTTGAATTTCAAAATGGGATTTATAATAAAGAATGAATAAAGAAAGTTTGAAATAGAAATTGAATATAGAAATTCAAAGGGAGGTTAAATATATGAAATTCAATGGAATTGATATAGAATTTGCATATAGAATTCAAATGGAATTTAAACTATAGAATTTGAATATATAGAATTTGAACAGAATTTGATATATGGATTTGAATAATAAAAGTGATATAAAACTTGAATAGAAATTAAATAGAATTAACTAAGTCGAAGAGGAATTAGTTAATCGAGTTTTGAATTTGAAGTTGAACTTTGAAAGGTGAATTGGATTTGTAAATGGATATTCGAAATCGAATATAGAACTTAAATTTGAAATTTGGATTCAAATTAGTCAATAAGCAAGTTAAAATATATTTGAACATGTCATGTTCAAATATAAAAGTGAAATAGACTAAAGAGTTAATTAACAAATTAATTAACGAATTGAGTTAAAACGATAAGGTATAGTTAAAATAGATTGGGCAGGTATAAATATACATGAGATAGGTATGGATAAGGTATGAAGGTATATAAATAGAATGCTTGACGAAAAGGTATGTATTTAATTCATATATGAGATTTTATGCGCCGTATCGGCTAGCCGCTTGGCTTTTTCTTTTTCTTTTGGATTGGTGAGGGCCATGGGAGGCTATTTGAAATATCCCGATGCTCCTGGTACAAAGGAGGTTATGGCGAATTTTTCCGGGAATTTAAGGAGTTAGAATATTTTTAAGCTAATTTGATAGTTAGAAATCAACGTATTGATATATATAGAAGTCGATAAGGAAGCGAACTTAGAAATAGAATAGTATGATATAAAAAGAAGACTAGGAATAAAATCTAGTAAGAATAGAAAGAGGAAACGTATACGTGTTTAAAAGTGAACAAGTAGTTGTATGGTATTGATTATTCGAGTAAGTAGTCATATCTGTTTTGACGTTATAAATGTTATTCAGTCAAGGTCTGAGAGGTAGTTATACCCCAACTTGATTGATTTCATTATTAACAAATAAATAGTAAGATTTCAGGCTCAAAGATCAATGTTGAATAAGATTTAGTTAAATATAGTATTTGGGTTGTCGTAACGATGTTTTACACAACATCCGTTTTAACCTAAATAAGTGTAAGCTTGGAAATATAATAAAGAATATTTCCTAAGTATAGAAATAAATGAGATCGGAAAAGAGATAAGTAATTGGAATATTTCCCAATTATAAATAGCATATATTTTCTAAAGTTTAGAAAATAAAGGAAGGCGATATTCGGAAATGTTTTCCAAATAACATAAAAGGCCAATATGGTTATTGAAAATATTTGGTCAACAAATATTGATAAAGAAATAGAGAAGTGATTTAACTAATGGAATATTAATTAAGGGCTCAGTGACATGTTCAAAAAGGAAAATATGATTTTTGAAAAGAGTAAACTGTTTAAAAACTCCCAGGGAAAGACTGTTTGAATTTAAAACAAATTTAACAGAAATTTGTGAAAGCAAAGTGGAATTAAAAGTAAAGCCGGTAAAGTGGTAACTGAGACTGAATTTGAATGATATCAAGACAATTTGGATTGTGAGATTCAATTTGAAATGTAATGTGATAATCAAGTTAAGAGTTTGGAATCGAGAAGAAACTCGAGTTGAAATGATATTTGGCTCGGATATAAGCGAATGGTTGTGTTGTGGATAAAAGCAGATTGGAATTTGATTGGGATGACCCTTGTATCTGCTGAATTGATAACAGGAGGAAAGGATGTAATGATATGCCAACAAAAAGGTACAAGTTTATATTTCTATTGGATATAAGATTTATGAGCCGAATTGGCAAGCCGTTTGGCGGTTTGGTTTTCTTTTGGGTTGGAGATAGCTCAGAGAGGCGAGTTGGAGTTTGACCTATTGACCAGTGCAAAGGAGGTGCAGACGAAATTTATCGAAGAGTTAAGGCGTTAGAAAATTTTCAGGATTTTTGGAAATTTTCGTTGATAAGAATAAAATATAATTTAATTGAAATTAAATTGGTTCAGTTGAAACTGAAGTTAAGAAGTGAACAAATATGTTCTAACCAGTCGATAGGGTCGTCCTCTGCCTTTTAGCAATTTCGAGGATGAAATTATTTTAAGTGGGAAAGATTGTAATGACCCGCATTGGCAGAGGTATTATAATTAATTAATTTAATTATTTAAAATGGTGATCAAGAGAATTTAATGGTCGTGGAATTAAATAATGGTGAATATTTAATTAAAATAATAAATAAAAAAAAATTAATTCTGAAATAATCAGAATTGGCCGAAATGGCAATATGGTGTGAACTGGATCATCTGTGATATTTAATTCAGTGTAGAATTGAATTAGGATAACGAATATATTATTTGAACGGCAGTTTGAATGTATAATTATATTATAATTATAATCGAGCTCGAAATGGCGCGGCAGTTCGCTAATTGGCGATTTGAACTTCAACTGAATATACAGAAGCCGTTTCAAATCGGATTTATGTGAAACAAGAAACGTTAGGAGCTGGTGGAGTATATCTTTCTAGTGGAAGAGAAAAATCGAGATTTCATCGTGTAGATTTTGATTTACGTCCAAACCAAATTTTAGAAAAGTCGCTGTGGAATTCCTTTATAATTTATAAAGGGATTATTTATATTTTTAAAAGGGAATTCAATATAAATCGAATATCGGGTTGGCCCAGAAGTGAGTATCGAGTTAGAAATTCATATAGGAATATTCTAGAGCTGTATGGTATTCCACTGTGAATATATACAATAACATTTATTTTAAATATTAAATTTAATTATATTTAGATGGGCTATTTAAGGCTTTAAAAATAGCCACTTTTGCAAACGAAGTTGGAATTCGACGAAACTAATTTTGTTGGATCCGCAATGTCAAATAGTTGTTAGATTTCCAGTTTCGTGATTTTTAGAGTCACTGTGTGGTCGTACGGATTTTTAGAGTGAAAAACAGTCAGTATTTTGACAGTTAAAAATACGCTGTGTGAGCAAACGGAGTCGGAATTCGACGAAACCAGTTTCGTTGGGACCGTAATGTCGAACTGAAGGTGTATGCCCAGTTTGGTGATTTTTGGGTATCGTGTGTGATCACAGGAGTTTTAGAGGACCAATACAAATAGTAGTTGCTTAAAATTTAATATAAATATTCGAATATAAAATAATTAAAAATCTCCTATAAATACTCCTTACAAATTTCTAAACCTAATTCATATTTTCTCTGGTCAACATTCAAGGCCGCCACAGTTTTTCAACTTCAGAGAAAATAATTAAATCAAATGCTCAAATAAAAAAAATTAGATCTTTGGATTTCTGAACTCCTGATTCCAAGTGCTTTAATCTGGAGTAACTTTTGTATTGTGCGATCAACATCGGATGCTCCAACTTTTTGATAGCAGCAACGCTTAGGGCTGACCATCGCAGCCGACGAGGAGGACAGTTCGAACTGAACTCTGGCAATGCGAGGTGGGTCGAGGACCGAAGTTGTGTCAAGGCGGCAAGACTTGGAGGACGGACTACTTCCGTTCACTGGAAAAAGAAAACCCAGAAATTTCAGATGCGATAGAAGCTCGATGTGACGGCCCTCCCCGCACCAACCGACATTTACTCCAAAAGTGCGCTGTACACATGTCCAGTTAGCACGGGACGGATCGTCAGAGGAAAAAGGGAAGAAGGAAATGAACTAATCAAGGAACCTGTAGAATGTCTCACAGCGCATAGGATAAAATATAATAACAACATACTTGACATAAAACAGGTGAGACAGTGCATAAGCTGAAAATAAACTAACATAGCAGCGGAAAATCCAAATACAGCTTATGATCCAAAGCCAACATTATTACAACTTTTCTAACTGTCTCCAAAAACAAAAGCAAGATAAAGGAGGTACATACTAATGCCCAAGTAGCGACCACCAACAACACAGGGAGAATATCTATATATCATACGTGGAAGCCTCCTGCTCGCCTCCGAATCAGCTACTCGCGCATCACCAGCTAACCTGTCTCTAGTCTGCTCGTGTGAGCACCCAGAGTAATAAGAGGAGACATAAAACTCTGGGTCAGACATAAAGCCTGGTATGAGAGATAAGCAACAAAACATAACAATAACAGGTATAATCCAATCATACCTGAACCTGGACCTGCAACCAAAGAGTTAGCACTACATACCGTACAATACTCTCAGGTGCCACTAACATACTGTGTAAGAGATACGGGGGTGGGGGTGTGCATGTCATAGTGGTGTCAAACAATCAAGCATAGCAATCATCCTCACATCCCTCACTCAGTGCGTAAAGCATACGATATCCACTACTTTGGTCACTTAATACTTTGGGCCATGACGGAATCCAATCCCGTGTAACTATCACTACAAGCCCACCATCCATCTCTCAGTGGTGAACCAAAGTTATGAATACCGATAACCCCTTTGCACACGTCCCGCAGCAAAGCCCAACCATGAAGTGAACTCATTGGTTCCCAACTGGATCCTGAGCTCTAACTTTCCATTTGGACTACCTTTGCATCTCGGGTTATGGGTCACCACTGGGTCGGTTCGGGTTCCCCTTCTAGCCATCGGTTCGGGTCGGGTCCTCTACCATGAGTTGGTTCGGTTCGTGGTCTTCCTCTGGTAACAATTCGGTTCGGGTTCACAACATCGCATTGGTTCGGGTCGGGTGTCCCACTTCGGGTCGGGTCGAGTTGCCATCTCCCATCCAGTTCGTGCTCCAGCTCCGATCAGCTCCCCTCGTCCTTCGTTTACTCCGATCCGATCCCCCTCCTTTAGCCGATCTGATCCCCCCCTCCTTTAGCCGATCCGATCCCAGTTCAACTAGCATGGCCTTCCTTTTTGCCATGTTTCCCAAGTGCCAAGTTCCGATCCGATCGAATCCCTTGCCCAGTTCACTTATTCGATCCGAGCCCATTCCTCCGATCCGATCCGAAAACCTGCACTGTTTTCTGAAACTTTTCCAGCAAGTGTTTTACGCCATTCGACGACGTTTTCGACCATTCCAACTATTCTAATCAATCACTAAGCATACCATACAGCCATAGCAACATGTATCATCATTCACAAACACCAAAACAACGATCATACCATGTAAAATGGATCAAACATACACAAAAACCCATATTTTCCCCTTAATCCCTCTTAATCATGTTTGGGTATATAATTAGCAAAACTTATCCAAATTAGCCAAATTTTCTAACAAAGGTATAAAACAATATTTAGGAATTTCTGAATATTTTTCCAGATTTTGATCATGCATAAATTCGCTAATTATCACTAATCACCCCTTAATCCCCCAAATTCCGGGATTTGCAAAATTAGTCGAAATTAACCCAAATTCATATCAGAGGCATAAAATGATGTTTTAGAATTTTATGAATTTTCCTAGATTTTTCTGAGCCATAATTTCGCTAATCTTCGCTAATTACCATAACTAGCCGTAATTAGTGAAAAACAATGCAAATCACTCACCTTAGCCACAAACAAACTTTAGATCTGAAATAATATCTGATTTGGATCCAATCCCTATGTGTTCCAGCAGCTCTCTCTCTCTCTCTCTGATTTGGTGCTTCCCTCCCTTGATTTGATGTAGTTTTGCTTAATCTTCGATTAGAAAGTGATTAGAGACGATTTGGGATGAAATTAGAAGGTGGAGGCCATTACTAGGGTTTCAAGAAGGAAAGTGGCGGCTCAAAACTGAAATGAAAATGATTTCCCAAACTCTATCAGCCACCCCATAACCCTAATCCCGAAATGGGTTATGGGCCTAGCTGTTAACTACCCGGTTTAGCCCAATTAAGCTGTTTTCACCTTCTAAACCTTGTTTCAGCCATATCTCCCAAACGGTAAGTCCGTTTGGCTAATGTAACCACTCTACGGAAAGAGAAACCATAATTCGAATCCAATGGAAGTGGTTTCAGGTCAAAACTCCTTTCCAATCAAAAGTTATGGCCGAAACAGTACCAACTGGGGGTAAAACGGTCATTTAAAAATCGACAAAAATCATGAACATGGGAAATGACTCTAATGGTTGTTTTCCCAAAGTTACATGACCATACGACTTCAAATGAGAAAGAAATAAATATTCTACGATCCTTCGATGCATAGAATGCGGGTTGTTACATTCTCCCCCCCTTAAGAAATTTCGCCCCCGAAATTCCCGAACCAAAACACACAAAGGGTCCCGCATGCCTATCAACCATAAAACAACAATCAACATGCCAAACAAGTCTATCCTAGCATGCGGTTTACTAACAAGGGAAGAAACTATCACTACCAAAACCTTACCAGGCAAAGAGTTCTGGATACTTCTTCCTTATATCCTCCTCTGTTTCCCAAGTACAGTCTTTTTCATTCTCACCCCACTGGACTTTGACTAGTTTCACCGCCTTCCTTCGAAGCTGTTTCGTATCGTTCCCAACAATACGCATAGGCTTGCGGTTCCCAACCGCCTCGGGTTCAACCTCGCTATCGTCCAACTGATCTGGTGAAATAGCCACATTAGGGTCTTGCACAAACTTCCTTAACTGGGAAACATGAAATACGTTGTGAACTCCCGCCATCTTGTCAGGTAGCTCTACTTCATACGCCAAATTCCCAACTTGCTCGAGGACTGGGAATGGACCAACAAATCTTGGTGCTAACTTACCTCTCCAACCAATCCGAATCACATTCTCAATGGAGAGATCTTGACGAACACCAAGTTGTTAACGAAGAATTCCAAATCTCTTCGTCTCTTATCGAGATAAGTCTTCTGCCTATCTTGGGTAGCCTTCATTCTCTAATATACAATTTACTCAAATACCATCATGACCTGACCTGGTCCTTGGTAAACTATCAATATAATCCATTTGAGACTTGTTCTCAACGGTTGTGACAAACCACTAAGCTTCCTTTGCTCAGCTTTAACTAACTGGCAATTCATGCATTTGGACATAAACTTCCCAACGTCTTTCTTTATCCTTTCCCAGTAGTAGATCTGCTCCATGTCTCAATACTTCTTGTTACCACCGGGATGTATAGTCAATTTCGAGTGATGATATGCTCTAAGCACTTCACCTCTCAGTCCATCTACGTTGGGTACAACTAGTCCCTTATTCTTTCGAAGCTACCCTTCTCGATCAAATCCTTATTCGATCATTCTCTTTCCACCGATACCCATATCTACCCTAGAGATGGTTTCCAATAGGTTAGGATCATCCTTCTAACTGGAACCAATCCACTCAATCAAAATCGATCTAATTGTCAAGCTTACTAGTGTTTCTGAATCCAATTCACTCTTGGGCCCGAAATCATATCCTGTGATATACTTTAGTTGCTTCCATCCTAGAAACAAAACCCCTAAACTGGCATTTCTCCTACTCAATGCAACTATTATCGCACCCAAATTCTTTACTATGATCACTCTGCCCCATGGAGTCATGGCGACTCCACTGCACTTGTAACACCCCGAAAATTCTATAACTGTGAAATTAACAAATTAAAGTATAATTAATCTGAAATCAAAGAACTAAGGGAAACGGGATACGCCATTGTGTTCGTCTCGGAAAAATACGCGAAATAGAGTCCGAGTTTTCGAAAAACGGAGTCCGTATGAAGAAGATATGGCCTTCGGAAGTTTTGAATTAAATTTAAAATTCAAACAGAATAAAATAATTAAAAATCGGGCCCAGTGGGCCAGGGCGGATAAACACCCGCCTAGGCCACCCAGGTCGACTGGGCTGTCGACCTGGGCTACCCATGTCGACAGGGCTGTCGACAGCCCTGTCGACAGGGGTGTCGACCTGGTCGAGCCCAGTCAACCTGGCTGGCCAGGTCTGTGTTTGGCCGATTCTCAGTGGTCTGCTTTGTCATTAGGGCTAGGTGGCAAGTTTTAATTGGTCTCTCTTCCTAATGAATGGCTATGATCAATCCAAGCAACATCAAGGGTCCTAATTAGTTCCTAACCTCTATATAAACAACCCTAGACTAAACCCTAATCTATTCATTCAAAATTAAGAACATAGCCGCCATGTTGCTGAGGAACGACTAAGAGTAGCCGCCAACTAGAGAGAGAATTAGGAAGAAAGTTCTAAAGCCTAAAGCAATTCAAGCAACCTAAAGCCAATCAATTCAACATAGGAATCATATCTCTTAATTAGAGAATTCGCCGCAACCATTGTAAGTAGAGTATTACTTTGGTATGAATAAACAATTGTGTAGATATGTATGCTTGAATTGTGGCAATAAAATTCATATTTGTGCGTTCTTATCAATTTATATACGTTTGGATATTCTGAGTTATGTCATTCAATTATAAAGAACTACATGCGGTAGTTCTATGCAAATATACGTTTGGAATATTACGCAAATTGTGTAATCTATGTTGAAGCTACATGTATGTAGTTAATTGAAATTCATGCAAGTTTGGGGCTTTGTTATTATGTCATCATGATGTATATTTTTGTGCATAAATCATTTTGCAAGTAATTGAAACAAGTTGGTTGTTATAGTTCATATGAAACTATGTTGGAATTTTGACACCATAATCCATGTATTAAGTCATGCTTTTGCAAACTTATGGCTAGGCTATGAATGATATTTGGCATAATTGAAATCCATGTTAGTTCTATATTGTTAAATGACATATGTGAGACATGGCTAGGTTAGACTCAAAAATCCCTTTTTTGCAAGTTTAAAGCAAACACCATGTTTAGGAATATTTATGCATAAGTATGTTTATACCATCGTTATGTGATTAGACTTAAATCATGATTAAGTTGAACTATGCTATGTTCATGCTAGAAGTATTTATGCCATGCTTATGTTTGACATTATGCCATGTTTATGCTAGAAGTATTTATGCCATGCTTATGTTTGACATTATGCTATGCTTATGCTAGAAATATTTATGCCATGCTTATGTTTGACATTATGCCTAAATAAAAGTATAGGTTCATGTGTCAATAATGATACCTCAATTACAAGTTCACATGCTTTGATTCATGTTACCTATGCTTTATGACCAAAAGTATAAGTCACTACTATGCAAGTACACCAGTTTCTATTTTGTATTCCCAACGTCATATTGCAAGTTCATACGCTCACCTTCCCCTCTTTGTGTATGTAATCACGCTTTAAGCCTCCCCTTTTCGCATGGCTAAATTGGGCTTTAAAAGGCTAAGCCCAATGTATATAAACGGACGTGTAAAACGGGGGAAAATAACGTTGGGTTAAAATTAATTAATGAATGAAAATATAAAGGGCCCAAATTCAAGTATGGGTTGGGCCCATGATTGGTGTAACCTTTACACCATTAACTTAATAATGGGCCGCAAATATTTACATATAAGAAATAAAGAGGAATGACAAAATGTGTAAATGTAGAACATACGATGTGTTTAACCCGAGGTTGGATTGAGTTGTGATGTAAACCTGCCCGGAACTGCCCGGCTGTCCAGTAGTCACAACAATACCTATCCAATGTGGGAGGTTAAACATGGAGCCCAATAAGGACCCGAGGTTAGACTGAGTTGTGGCGTAAGACTGCCCGGAACCAACCGGCAACAGGCAGCCACAACAATACCTGTCTAATGTGAGAGGTCAGGGCCTTAATAAGACAATTAAGGCTGAGTCAGGATTGTTAGGATTAAGTGAACTAAAGACTTAATCAAAATGGAACATGCTAAACTAAACGGACTGGTGGGGTTAGGTTAGGAAACACTTAACCAACTTAGCATGTTGGCTAGAGATAGAAAACCTAGTAACGGGGGACCCTTTTCAGCAGTAACCCTAAAAGGTGTATCAGGATACCCTGAAACTAGGCAGGGTGGGGCACGATTACTGGGCTGATTGTAAGAGGTCAAAGCGTCGGCGGTGGTGTAGCAGTGTAGGTTCTAACGGAGTGTGGGCGTGCACACACTCCGGCGCAGAAAAATAAGGCACTGGACACCAGTAGCATACCTGTGCACTCTAAGGTTGTGTCGGGTTGCCACTATGGGACTTGATACACCCCATGGTGGGACCAGCATAGGTAACTACAGACATCGGGGGCCGTAAGACACATGTAACTATGCGAGTAGGAGCCGATCATCATAGAATGGATCACATCACCCTGATTATGGGGTGCAAATTGGAAACTAGTTTATATGGGTTCAGAGATTAACATGGGGTACGATAGTATCTTCGACCCTAGACAACTTAACCAAGTTTATTGTGTTTGCCCACTTCTTGTTATTACTTATCATACCCAGTTCTTTATTCATAGACAAAATAGTACTAGACTTACTCAGGCTTTATGTCTGACTCTACTTTTCTTTCGTCTTCTTTCTTCCGTTCCCCCCCCCCCCCAGGTCCTCAGGGAGGGAACACAGCACCTTGACCTACCTCAACATCCAGCTTGAAGAAGAGAAAATGTATTGCTTGGACTTTCCTGTTTTGAACTATGGCTTTGGACAATCCACTATGGGGCTTTTGCAGTTTATCTATGTTTTATTTATGCTTCTTTAAATAATGTACTCAAGACAGATTATGAAAGTGTTATGTTATGTTTTTGGAAAGGATGTTGTTGTAACACGTATTTGACTTTATGAAATAAAAGTTTGTTGTTCTTCCGCTGTTTACAAATATGTGTTCTTATATCTGTCTTGTATATCTGTGACTTGTACTTATAAACCTCCACCAAAATTAGGGCATTCCCTTTGAGAGTGACCCTAACGGAGGTGGGGTGTTTCACTTGGTATCAGAGCATAGGTTTACTAGATAAGATAAAAAGTTTTGAAAAATTATTTTCAAAAAGGAAATTTAAAGAAGCATTTTTAAAAGAAAAATGTTATTTTATTCTAAAAAGCAAAGTCCACTCCCCAAAGCCATAGGTACTATCTCTTATCCCTCGTTTTGAATCTATCCTTTTTGTTTCAGCATGTCCCAAGAACTTAACTTGCCGGAAGGGGTACCAATACCTGGTTGGTTTAGACGGTTCTTAGAAGCTAGGGCCACTCAGCCAGGTCCTACCGTTCCTCCTCCTCCAGCTGAAGGAAATCATCCAGCTGCAGCAGCACCTTTTCCTCCACCTCCTCCTCGGGGAAACACTTTCGCTAAGATATGTAAAGATTTTAAAGCTATGGGAGGAAGGGATTTCCATGGAACTGAGTCCTTCGTAGCAGCTAGGAATTGGCTGAAAGAAACTGAGGACCTATTCATCATCTTTGAGGTAGAAGATAGACAAAAAGTACAGTCAGCAGTGTGGCTATTGAAGGGCGAGGCTTCCTACTGGTGGGAAGTCACTAATGCTGAAAGACCGGTGGAGACATGGGAGGACTTTAGGGCAAGGTTTGAGACCAAATTTCTCTCAGATGCGGAAAGAAGTTTGCAGTTGGAAAAATTCTTATTTCTTAAGCAAGGGGACAAGACAGTCAGAGAGTATGTGAATCAGTTTGATGAGCTGGCTAGGTTTGGGCTTGACCTAGTCAATACCCCGCACAAGAAGGCTCTCCGTTTCGTCAAAGGGTTAAATGAGCCATTACATAGTTTGGCCATGACCCATATACCCATGGGGGCCACGTATGAAAGATTGGTGCAAATGGCATTGCTGAATGAGAAGGATAAGGGCAAGAAGGAGACAAAGGCAGAAAGCTCTCAAGGGAAGAAAGAGGGTTTGCAGCCTAAGAAGACAGACTTTAAGAAAGGCGGGGAAGGCAACAAAGAGAAGAGGACGTGTAATTTCTGTGGCAAAGTGGGGCACTTAGTAAAGGACTGCCGGAAAAAGAAGGCCAAGGAGAATGGTGGGTGCTTTTCTTGCGGTGAGACGGGCCATAGGGCTAAGGACTGCCCAAAGAAACGGGGACAGGGGCAGGGCGCTGGATCCACCCCAGGGGCACAGGTTCATGTGCTGGAAGCGCCACCTTTGCAACAGCGAGGTACAAACACTTCTGTAGAAAGTGTAGTTTATCTTTATGATCACCCCGTTCGTACTTTATTTGATTCTGGAGCATCACACTCCTTTATCTCGTCTGCTTTAGTAGAATCTCTGCACCTAAAAACTAGTATGGTAGGGGACCCCTTAATTGTTTCAAACCCAATTGGGGGCCCAGCTCATTTGTCTATGATCTGTTTGGGATTGAAAATTTCCATTCTAAGTGTAGAATTTCAATATAGTGCCTTTGTTTTGGGCTTTTCGGGGTATGGTTTGATTTTGGGTATGGATTGGCTATCCAGTAATGGGGCCATCCTTGATTGTGAGAAAAGGGTTGTTAGGCTCCTAACCCAGCTCGGTAATACTTTGGAAATTTCTTGTAATCCCTCGTATGCGGTTATGCTTAGTTATCTTGAATCGCTAGATGCCTCTGTTGAAAATTTGCAATCAGTTAGAGTGGTTCAGGAATATCCGGATGTCTTCGAAGAGGTGAAGGGCTTGCCTCCGAAGCGGGAAATAGACTTCCGCATATATCTTGTAGATAATGCAAAGCCCGTTGCGTTGCCCGTTAGACGCATGGCTCCACGAGAAAGAAAAGAGCTCAGTAAACAGATTAAAGAGCTTCTAGAAAAGGGGTTCATTAGGAGGAGCATTTCAGAATGGGGCGCTCCAGTAGTGTTCGCCATTAAGGCGAAAAGTTCATTTCGCTTATGAATGGGTTGTGGAATACCTTCTAGTAAGTTAACAAGATCCAAGATTCACTAGTGAATTTTGGAGAGCTTGCATGGGACCATGAGTACGCAGTTAGGCTTGAGCCAAGTATATTAGAAGGAGAATAATTGGAAGTGGAACGAGAGGCAGCGGAGAAAAAGGTTCCAACTCATATTTTGGAAACAAGAATTAAGAAGCTACGAAATTGTGAAGTTAAAGACGGACAAAGCATAATGGAGTTAAGCTCAAGGAAATGCGACTTAGAAGATCGAAGACTAGATTCGTGCATCATATCTCTTCTTAAGAGTATATCCTTGGTCCCTCTCTTCCTGTAGAGCTTACTGGCATGCTATCTTTTGTGTTTATCCTCTCGGTCCCATTCTCAATCCAATTTCTGTCGCAAACCCCATAGGGAGTATGACTCATCTGTTAGTAACACATGTTGGGGCTTGAGGGTGTTCGTTGGATTGACCAAACTTTTTGGGTTTTATAGGATACGGGTTGGTCTTAGGAAGGGACTCCCTTGTGACCTAAAAGGAGTCCATCATGCTTAGTTGCCTAGAATCATATATGGTGATTGGGTTGAGTAACTTTTTGGGTGTCAGTCTGATGTTGATTTCGGTCTTCGGGGCTGATGCTTAGGGAGTCCTTCCCCTAATCAATATATATGTGGCATAGGTTTCCAGTTTTGACATTGCCTAATAGGCACAAAGTTTTTACTTGCTTCATTCGACTATACCTTTAGATAGGAACAATTGGGAAAATGTCCTATAGATTAGAGCTACCCGAGAAGTTGGCTGGAGTCCACAACGTTTTTCACGTTTCACATCTCCGAAAATGTCTACATGAGTCTGCTGAAGTGATAGAGCCAAAATGTCCTAGAAGAGGCCGAAGTGGAGCGCGAAGCAACCATAAGGAAAGTTCCAACCCGCATATTAGGAACGGAAGTGAAGAAGCTACGCAACCATGAAGTCAAGCTCGTCAAAGTCCAGTTGAGCAACGCCGAGGGAGACGCGACTTGGGAAACTGAAGCTAGAATCCGCACTGCCTACCCTTTTCTGTTCGAGGGTACATCCTTGATCTTTCTTTTTCCTTAAGTTGCGCTTTTATCTATCTTTTTAGGTATATTTCCTCGACCGTATCTTTTAGGTAGAATCTTTTTGGATGGAAACATGTAGTTGAAACATGTTATGTATGATGGTTGCAAGTGGTTGCAAGTGATTGCTAGTGGTTGCTCGTGGTTGCATATACACACACAATCTAGGTTTTAGATCGGCTCAGTCACTTCATATTGCATATGCATATATGTTTGCATTCGTATATGGTTGAACTTTAATGTGTTGTCATATGGATGTTGCATTTGTAATGAATGATTGTGCACTCATGTAGAATCAAGAATAGGAAAATTTTGCATACATAATGGATGCATGGCACTTACATAATTCGCATTAAGGAGGTCAACTGAATCAGTAGACCGCCTGATTTTGCATTAGATAAGTACATGTATACACACACACTTTGCATATAATCATGAAGCATTAGAAGTCTTTTAAGGACAATGGATGCTCGTGTTTGATGGATGAGTAGATGGATTATTGGATGTTAGGATATACATTCCTCCTAACTTGAAGATTTCGGGGATGAAATCCTTTTAAGTGGGGGAGAATGTAACACCCCGAAAATTCTATAACTGTGAAATTAACAAATTAAAGTATAATTAATCTGAAATCAAAGAACTAAGGGAAACGGGATACGCCATTGCGTTCGTCTCGGAAAAATACGCGAAATAGAGTCCGAGTTTTCGAAAAACGGAGTCCGTATGAAGAAGATATGGCCTTCGGAAGTTTTGAATTAAATTTAAAATTCAAACAGAATAAAATAATTAAAAATCGGGCCCAGTGGGCCAGGGCGGATAAACACCCGCCTAGGCCACCCAGGTCGACTGGGCTGTCGACCTGGGCTACCCATGTCGACAGGGCTGTCGACAGCCCTGTCGACAGGGGTGTCGACCTGGTCGAGCCCAGTCAACCTGGCTGGCCAGGTCTGTGTTTGGCCGATTCTCAATGGTCTGCTTTGTCATTAGGGCTAGGTGGCAAGTTTTAATTGGTCTCTCTTCCTAATGAATGGCTATGATCAATCCAAGCAACATCAAGGGTCCTAATTAGTTCCTAACCTCTATATAAACAACCCTAGACTAAACCCTAATCTATTCATTCAAAATTAAGAACATAGCCGCCATGTTGCTGAGGAACGACTAAGAGTAGCCGCCAACTAGAGAGAGAATTAGGAAGAAAGTTCTAAAGCCTAAAGCAATTCAAGCAACCTAAAGCCAATCAATTCAACATAGGAATCATATCTCTTAATTAGAGAATTCGCCGCAACCATTGTAAGTAGAGTATTACTTTGGTATGAATAAACAATTGTGTAGATATGTATGCTTGAATTGTGGCAATAAAATTCATATTTGTGCGTTCTTATCAATTTATATACGTTTGGATATTCTGAGTTATGTCATTCAATTATAAAGAACTACATGCGGTAGTTCTATGCAAATATACGTTTGGAATATTACGCAAATTGTGTAATCTATGTTGAAGCTACATGTATGTAGTTAATTGAAATTCATGCAAGTTTGGGGCTTTGTTATTATGTCATCATGATGTATATTTTTGTGCATAAATCATTTTGCAAGTAATTGAAACAAGTTGGTTGTTATAGTTCATATGAAACTATGTTGGAATTTTGACACCATAATCCATGTATTAAGTCATGCTTTTGCAAACTTATGGCTAGGCTATGAATGATATTTGGCATAATTGAAATCCATGTTAGTTCTATATTGTTAAATGACATATGTGAGACATGGCTAGGTTAGACTCAAAAATCCCTTTTTTGCAAGTTTAAAGCAAACACCATGTTTAGGAATATTTATGCATAAGTATGTTTATACCATCGTTATGTGATTAGACTTAAATCATGATTAAGTTGAACTATGCTATGTTCATGCTAGAAGTATTTATGCCATGCTTATGTTTGACATTATGCCATGTTTATGCTAGAAGTATTTATGCCATGCTTATGTTTGACATTATGCTATGCTTATGCTAGAAATATTTATGCCATGCTTATGTTTGACATTATGCCTAAATAAAAGTATAGGTTCATGTGTCAATAATGATACCTCAATTACAAGTTCACATGCTTTGATTCATGTCACCTATGTTTTTTGACCAAAAGTATAAGTCACTACTATGCAAGTACACCAGTTTCTATTTTGTATTCCCAACGTCATATTGCAAGTTCATACGCTCACCTTCCCCTCTTTGTGTATGTAATCACGCTTTAAGCCTCCCCTTTTCGCATGGCTAAATTGGGCTTTAAAAGGCTAAGCCCAATGTATATAAACGGACGTGTAAAACGGGGGAAAATAACGTTGGGTTAAAATTAATTAATGAATGAAAATATAAAGGGCCCAAATTCAAGTATGGGTTGGGCCCATGATTGGTGTAACCTTTACACCATTAACTTAATAATGGGCCGCAAATATTTACATATAAGAAATAAAGAGGAATGACAAAATATGTAAATGTAGAACATACGATGTGTTTAACCCGAGGTTGGATTGAGTTGTGATGTAAACCTGCCCGGAACCGCCCGGCTGTCCAGTAGTCACAACAATACCTATCCAATGTGGGAGGTTAAACATGGAGCCCAATAAGGACCCGAGGTTAGACTGAGTTGTGGCGTAAGACTGCCCGGAACCAACCGGCAACAGGCAGCCACAACAATACCTGTCTAATGTGAGAGGTCAGGGCCTTAATAAGACAATTAAGGCTGAGTCAGGATTGTTAGGATTAAGTGAACTAAAGACTTAATCAAAATGGAACATGCTAAACTAAACGGACTGGTGGGGTTAGGTTAGGAAACACTTAACCAACTTAGCATGTTGGCTAGAGATAGAAAACCTAGTAACGGGGGACCCTTTTCAGCAGTAACCCTAAAAGGTGTATCAGGATACCCTGAAACTAGGCAGGGTGGGGCACGATTACTGGGCTGATTGTAAGAGGTCAAAGCGTCGGCGGTGGTGTAGCAGTGTAGGTTCTAACGGAGTGTGGGCGTGCACACACTCCGGCGCAGAAAAATAAGGCACTGGACACCAGTAGCATACCTGTGCACTCTAAGGTTGTGTCGGGTTGCCACTATGGGACTTGATACACCCCATGGTGGGACCAGCATAGGTAACTACAGACATCGGGGGCCGTAAGACACATGTAACTATGCGAGTAGGAGCCGATCATCATAGAATGGATCACATCACCCTGATTATGGGGTGCAAATTGGAAACTAGTTTATATGGGTTCAGAGATTAACATGGGGTACGATAGTATCTTCGACCCTAGACAACTTAACCAAGTTTATTGTGTTTGCCCACTTCTTGTTATTACTTATCATACCCAGTTCTTTATTCATAGACAAAATAGTACTAGACTTACTCAGGCTTTATGTCTGACTCTACTTTTCTTTCGTCTTCTTTCTTCCGTCCCCCCCCCCCCCAGGTCCTCAGGGAGGGAACACAGCAGCTTGACCTACCTCAACATCCAGCTTGAAGAAGAGAAAATGTATTGCTTGGACTTTCCTGTTTTGAACTATGGCTTTGGACAATCCACTATGGGGCTTTTGCAGTTTATCTATGTTTTATTTATGCTTCTTTAAATAATGTACTCAAGACAGATTATGAAAGTGTTATGTTATGTTTTTGGAAAGGATGTTGTTGTAACACGTATTTGACTTTATGAAATAAAAGTTTGTTGTTCTTCCGCTGTTTACAAATATGTGTTCTTATATCTGTCTTGTATATCTGTGACTTGTACTTATAAACCTCCACCAAAATTAGGGCATTCCCTTTGAGAGTGACCCTAACGGAGGTGGGGTGTTTCAGCACTGATCCATAGCCACTAGTCCTTTGCTATGTCCACTCTGCCCCATGAAGTCATAACAACTCCACTGCACTGGCTCATAGCCTTGCTAATCATTTACTATGTCCACTTTGCCCCTCGAGTCATGACGACTCTACTGCACTGGCTCATAGTCCTACTACAATCACTTTGTTCCCCATCGCTGGAACCCTACAGGTGATAGTCTACTCAAGGGAAGAAAAATAGAAACAACATAGCAACCATAACATCCATCAAACAAGTCCTACCTATCACCTGCTAAATTCATAAACACATCGACACCTACATGATTGGTCTAACCAATCCCAATATGTCGATTCTAGTATGTCTGGTCTAACCAACATCAATAACTAATGGAAGCCCAGCCTCCATACATACACCGATGCCTACTTGACTGGTCCAACCAATCCCAGGCCAATGGAAGCCCCGCCTCCCTACGGACTACCGTACGTCCAACATACGTTTATCCTCCAAGGATAACTAGATCACGTCCAACGGATCCAAGGTAACGGGCGTCCCCAGATACCCCTGCTTTTAGTCCGCCTAAAATACTTGAGTCCAACCCAAGTCTATCCATTTTCTTGCTGCCCTCTCGAGTCCAACTCAAGCCGAATCCAATTCCTTGCAGCCTTCTCGAGTCCAACTCGAGTCAATCTATAACTCAGACCCAGTCTTAAGTATCCATTAGTGACAAACTCTAGTCCAACATCAGTCGTCTCCCTATTCGTTGCATCTCCAAGATCAACGAACACCCATTTTCCTTTACGAGTTCAAGTCCAACTTGAATCGCCCTAATCTTTGTTGTATCTTCCATGATCAACGAACACATCCTATTCCTTCAAAGTTCTACTATCCAATAGAGAACATCAACATGGGGTCCTAAACAATCCATTACTTTGCATCTTTCTCGAGTCCCACTCGAGCAATCTCATAACCCTATCGAGTCTAACTCTGGGCAGTCTATACCATTGAACAGTCTTATCATGTTCTGTCTGCCCATCACTCCTCGAGTAAACCAAGATATCATCCAATGAAAAATCACAACAACTATTTACCCCTCACGCAAACCATCCTAGTCGAAATCGACATTCCCCAAGCACAAGCCCCAAAGGCCTAAACCAATAAGCACCCAAGGAACATCTCCTCCGAGTTCGGACAATCCACATGAGGTGATACTAGCAAAACAATCTAGCACTGGAGCACTCATTTGCCTCCCAGAGACAACTAGAACTTATTACAACGATAACCTCTTAGCTTCCTTAGCTCCAGTTACTGTCGCCATCAGTAGGTAGGTACCTAATACCACCCTATTCCTTTGGAGTAAATCGACTCCCCAAAATAATGCTAAACCCAGTAAAGCCCAAAACAAAGCAATCACAAGGAAACATACATCCATGACTCGATAAGACCAACCACAACAAATCATACTAAGATCAGTCGAACCACCTATCGGGTTCGTCACAATTAGAGGTCTATCGACTATCTCGGGTTTGTCAAACAATACCTGAACAGAAACATCTTAAATAGAAAGCATACCTTTTATAACGACACTCTTTCCCTTCTGCGCCGCACTTGGAGCATTCGACGAAGAAGGAACAACGTTGATAGCATACGCTTTCATAATCTGCTTCTCCCTAGGAGGTTGTGGGCAATCATCCTTGTGATGTCCCGCCTGGCCGCAGTTAAAGCACATCCTTTCCCCAGGCTTTTCTCGACAATCTCTGGCATAGTGGCCCTTCTTGCCACAACTAAAGCATTCGCCATCTTTCTTATTTTTCTTATTCTGACCATCCTTGGTCGGGTTCTGTTTCCTCTTGTTACGAGAATTCTTCTTGCCTTCACCGCCTGCTTGCGGCTTTGGCTCCTCTGCAGTTGTCGTAGCAACCTCAGTCTTCGACTTAGGGAAAAGGCTCTCTGACCTTAATGCCTTTCCTACAATAGACTCGAACGCCTCATCGATGTGGTTTATAAGTCTTTCCCCCAAGTACCCATCCAAGCCAGTTATGAACTTCCCGTTCTTCTTTTCGACTGTATTGATAAGGGACCATGCATATTTCGATAAAGTTTCGAATTCGGCAATATACTCCGATACTGCTCTACCATTCTGCTTAAGCTCCAAGAACTTCTTGAACAATTCTGATTTATGAGTAGCTGGAATAAACTTATCACAAAAGCGAGTCTTAAACTGATTCCAAGTAACTTGATCTTCTGGAGTAGCTGTTCTAATGGCATTCTACCAATTCATCGCTCGCCCTTGCAGCTGACGAGACGCTAGTCTTCCTTTCATCGCATCCTCGATACCCAAGTCGTCGAAGATACGATCACAGCTATCCAACCAGTCCTGAACATCTGTGGCCGACTCCGTTCCGTGGAACGGCTTCCCACCAAGGTTAGTGTAATCCTTGCACAACTTGGCGAAATCGACCCTAGGCGCCTGCACTACTGGACCACCACCATTTCCGGGATTGTGAACTGCCCCTTGAACATCCCTAAGCATCTCCCTCATGAAGTTAGTGAACATCGTCCTCATATCAGGAGCATTCCCATTATTAGTCCCCCTACCAGCACCTCTAGCATATCGGCTCATCGTCAATCTGTAAAAGGGGAAACGATTAACGACCCCATAGTGGTGCTAGTGCAGTACGACTTCATTCTTATACTACTAATAGTATATATATATATGGCTTTTGAAAACCAAATTAATCACAAATACGTGCTCTCATATACGTACTATCTCTCCCTAGTGTCTTTCCCTAGGTTAATTATGCAACCTAGAGCTCTGATACCAAGTGTGACGGCCCGCCCCGCACCAACCGACATTTACTCCAAAAGTGCGCTGTACACATGTCCAGTTAGCACGGGACAGATCGTCAGAAGAAAAAGGGAAGAAGGAAATGAACTAATCAAGGAACCTGTAGAATGTCTCACAGCGCATAGGATAAAATATAATAACAACATACTTGACATAAAACAGGTGAGACAGTGCATAAGCTGAAAATAAACTAACATAGCAGCGGAAAATCCAAATACAGCTTATGATCCAAAGCCAACATTATTACAACTTTTCTAACTGTCTCCAAAAACAAAAGCAAGATAAAGGAGGTACACTACTAATGCCCAAGTAGCGACCACCAACAACATAGGAGAATATCTATATATCATACGTGGAAGCCTCCTGCTCGCCTCCGAATCAGCTACTCGCGCATCACCAGCTAACCTGTCTCTAGTCTGCTCGTGTGAGCACCCAGAGTAATAAGAGGAGACATAAAACTCTGGGTCAGAAATAAAGCCTGGTATGAGCGATAAGGAACAAAACATAACAATAACATGTATAATCCAATCATACCTGAACCTGGACCTGCAACCAAAGAGTTAGCACTACATACCGTACAATACTCTCAGGTGCCACTAACATACTGTGTAAGAGATACGGGGGTGGGGGTGTGCATGTCATAGTGGTGTCAAACAATCAAGCATAGCAATCATCCTCACATCCCTCACTCAGTGCGTAAAGCATACGATATCCACTACTTTGGTCACTTAATACTTTGGGCCATGACGGAATCCAATCCCGTGTAACTATCACTACAAGCCCACCATCCATCTCTCAGTGGTGAACCAAAGTTATGAATACCAACAACCCCTTTGCACATGTCCCACAGCAAAGCCCAACCATGAAGTGAACTCATTGGTTCCCAACTGGATCCTGAGCTCTAACTTCCCATTTGGACTACCTTTGCATCTCGGGTTATGGGTCACCACTGGGTCGGTTCGGGTTCCCCTTCTAGCCATCGGTTCGGGTCGGGTCCTCTACCATGAGTTGGTTCGGTTCGTGGTCTTCCTCTGGTAACGATTCGGTTTGGGTTCACAACGTCGCATTGGTTCGGGTCGGGTCGAGTTGTCATCTCCCATCCAGTTCGTGCTCCAGCTCCGATCAGCTCCCCTCGTCCTTCGTTTACTCCGATCCCCCTCGTTTAGCCGATCCGATCCCCCCTCCTTTATCCGATCCGATCCCCCTCCTTTAGCCGATCCGATCCCCCCCCCCCTCCTTTAGCCGATCTGATCCCCCTCCTTTAGCCGATCTGATCCCAGTTCAACTAGCATGGCCTTCCTTTTTGCCAGGTTTCCCAAGTGCCAAGTTCCGATCCGATCGAATCCCTTGCCCAGTTCACTTATCCGATCCGAGCCCATTCCTCCGATCCGATCCGAAAACCTGCACTGTTTCCTGAAACTTTTCCAGCAAGTGTTTTACGCCATTCGATGACGTTTTCGACCATTACAACTATTCTAATCAATCACTAAGCATACCATACAGCCATAGCAACATGTATCATCATTCACAAACACCAAAACAACGATCATACCATGTAAAATGGATCAAACATACACAAAAACCCATATTTTCCCCTTAATCCCTCTTAATCATGTTTGGGTATATAATTAGCAAAACTTATCCACATTAGCCAAATTTTCTAACAGAGGTCTAAAACAATATTTATGAATTTCTGAATATTTTTCCAGATTTTGATCATGCAAAAATTCGCTAATTATCACTAATCACCCCTTAATCCCCCAAATTCCGGGATTTGCAAAATTAGTCGAAATTAACCCAAATTCATATCAGAGGCATAAAATGATGTTTTAGAATTTTAAGAATTTTTCTAGATTTTTCTGAGCCATAATTTCGCTATCATCGCTAATTACCATAACTAGCCGTAATTAGTGAAAAATAATGCAAATCACTCACCTTAGCCACAAACAAACTTTAGATCTGAAATAATATCTGATTTGGATCCAATCCCTATGTGTTCCAGCAGCTCTCTCTCTCTCTCTGATTTGGTGCTACCCTCCCTTGATTTGATGCAGTTTTGCTTAATCTTCGATTAGAAAGTGATTAGAGACGATTTGGGATGAAATTAGAAGGTGGAGGCCATTACTAGGGTTTCAAGAAGGAAAGTGGCGGCCCAAAACTGAAATGAAAATTATTTCCCAAACCCTATCAGCCTCCCCATAACCCTAATCCCGAAATGGGTTATGGGCCTAGCTGTTAACTACCCGGTTTAGCCCAATTAAGTTGTTTTCACCTTCTAAACTTGTTTCAGCCATATCTCCCAAACTGTAAGTCCGTTTGGCTAATGTAACCACTCTACGGAAAGAGAAACCATCATTCGAATTCAATGAAAGTGGTTTCAGGTCAAAACTCCTTTCCAATCAAAAGTTATGGCAGAAACAGTACCAACTGGGGGGTAAAACGGTCATTTAAAAATCGACAAAAATCATGAACATGGGAAATGACTCTAATGGTTGTTTCCCAAAGTTACATGACCATACGACTTCATATGAGAAAGAAATAAATATTCTACGATCCTTCGATGCGTAGAGTGCGGGTTGTTACACTCGAGTTCACCAATGTGGGGTCAGCCGAGTTCGGGGTGGCTCTGATAATGAGCGGTGGCCTTCTGGTCATGGAGTGGCGCTGGAATTTCTTATCCGAAGGGTTCCATTCAATTGGTTGTAGGTGGCGATTGGGGAGGGGTTTTGGGCATCACCGTTGCTGGCGTCAGGAGGTCTTGGAGGCGCGAAAGGACGGACAGGCGGGGAGGCGATTCCGGTGTACTGAGGGAGGCGGTGTGTGGATTTGGCAAATCGAGATCTGTTTTTCTTTTTGTTGTGGACAAACTGAAGACAACGTGTTTTGTCTGGGGAAAGAGAAGTGGATTTGGTCTAGACGGGTGGGCTGGGCTTGATTTTGGTAAAGGCCGAATTTAAAAAAAGGGAGATAAAGGCACTTGCGTATTTCAAAAGGGAACATGGGCTGAGGAAATAAAATTGTAAGGCCCAATAGAATTTAGAAACTAAGTTTTAATTCAATTTAAATAACTTATTAACTTGTATTAAGCGTAACTTATTCATACGTGATTGAAATTCAGCGAAATAAGATCCGACAGGATCGTATGGACGGACACTACCCAATGGAACTAACTGGGAATGGAATGGAGCTCGTTTGAATTCACGGAAAAATAAATTGTTTGATTCAAATCAAATAACAGTTTATCGTTCTTTAACGATGAACTGCCAAAGTGAGTAAATCTCACTAGCTCTAAACAGTTTATAATTTCATGTTGTATTTTTAGAACTGTTAAATATTGGCTGATTGACGGTGTGTTGATTGTTTGATTGAACTGCTAGTCAGTTAGTTGAATTTCTATATTGATTCTGTTTAACAGAATATATCATATGGATCTGAAAAGTGATGTTATCTATATTGTTTAACATCTGTGATGCAGGGAAACAGGTTGGAGGAACCCAACGGGGTTCCTCAACATTTATTTTACTGTTTTTCATATATTGTGATATATGATGTGATATATAATCTGTTGTTGATTATGTGTGTTTGGACGATATTTATCGTTGTTATATGGTATGTTAAATACCATAAGAAATACTGGAATGTTGTAAAGGAGATTTTCAAATGTTATGTTGAAAAGAAATATTTATAAAATCAAAAGATTTTATAAAAAGAAATATTCATTTGTTAAATAAATATTTGTGAAAAGGGATTTAAAAGGAAATTGTTTGTAAAACAAATAATAAGGAAATTATTTGTAAAACAAGGATAAGGAAGATATTTGTAAAAACAAATATAAAGGGAAAATATTTGTCAGACAAATAGAGAGAGGAGTATTTGTAAAACCTTTACAAATATAGGGAAACAGGAGATATTTGTTAAACCATTTACAAATAGAATTAAAAAGGGAATATTTAGAAAACCAGTTAGAGTTAAACCAGTTAGAGTTAACCAGATAGAGTTAAACCAGTTAGAGTTAATCGAATATAGTTTATTCAAATAGAATAAAGGAGTTAATCGAATATAGTTTATTCAAATGGAATAAAGGAGTTAATCGAATATATAGTTTATTTAAATAGAATAAAGGAGTTAATCGAATATAGTTTATTCGAATAGAGTAAAAGGAGTTAATCGAATATATAGTTTATTCAAATAGAATTAAAAGAGTTATTGAATATAGTTTATTTGATAGGAGTTAAGTGAATAGAGTTAGAGTTAAATCAAAAGAGTTAAGTGAATAGAATAAATTGAATAGAGTTATCAAATATACCTTATCGAAGGAAAGAATTATCGAATAGAAAAGATTTGAAAGAGAGTTACGTAAGGAAGTTTGTTAAAGAATTAGAAGGGTGAACTTTGTCTATTTCAAGGTTAAAAACGTTGTTCAGTTAAGGTCTGAGAGGTAGTATTAACCCCACTTGATTGACTTCATTTTTAACTAAGGAATGGTTAAGTTTCGATAGTAAAGGATGGTTAAGTGAATTTAGTAATTAAAGGAAATGGTTTGAGTTGGCATCGCGATGGTTTGTTTAAACATCTGTCTAAGTCCAATGAAGAAGCTTTGGAAATGTTTTCTAAATAAGGAACCAGAAATGTTTTCTAATAAAGAAAACAAGAAATGGAAATGTTTTCCATTTTTAATAACGTATATTTTCCAAATTTAGAAAATAAGAAATATTGTATATAGGGAAACATGAGATAAGTAAATTAATGAAATAAAGAGATAAATGTTGAATGATGTTTGATCGATATAAATTTCCATTTGGAAATAATATCGTTGTTTGCACACCTGTTTTTCTTCGATAGTTAAATCACAGACTATCGAAGTTTTGACCATTTTAACGTTGTTAATATGGAGAGACCGGTTGGATTATTTTCCAAAGAACCACTCTGTATTGGCATAAGCGTTGCGAATCATATATGCCAAAGGAAATTGAAGACGGAGTAAAGTGCAAGGGCTATTGTATAAGTCTTAGATAACAGTGTCTAAGATGGATGTATTGAATAGTGCCTTCGGTTCATCCTGTTCCTGGATGACTTGAATGGATGAATGTCCGACAGAGTATTTCCAGACGATCACGTATATTGATTTCTCCAACCGTACCAAGAGTGGAAGCGGAGAAGGAAACTTCTCTTAGCTAACACATAATGTATGGTTGAGGACGTCAATCGGTGATTTGATGGATTTGACGATGTGGCATTCAAAGTGAATCTGGTATGATGATAAAGCGTAGCTTCTAGCCTCATCAACCGGTAAATGACAGAAATCGGGCAGGCAGCATGGCTAAGTCGGTCGCACCAAAGTAGGGTGTATAATCACCTGATCTAGAGTTTCATTTACTTCTTAAAACCTATTGTTGATGCTGTCCCATTCGGGAAACGATTGCTGATCCCAACCGTTGGTGATATACATTCGATAAGCTCAAGCGAAATGAGTGGTCGGTCATGTGTGGCCGGGTTGCCAGATGTTCTTGTTGAACCTTGTGTATTTCTCTCTAGAGGTACACTAGCGAAAGGTGGTTCCAAACCTTGTCATAGTTGGAAATCCATTACCAAATACGTGCTTGCGGTTTTGATTATATACTATATATATATATATATAGAACGTGAGATGAAAGCGTTTCTGCTAGATGATTATTATATGGTGTTGATAGACATTATTATAATATCAAAAGGTTTTTGATATAAAGATATTTGGATTCTCATAAGGGAAAAACCCGTTCCGTTATACGGCGTGGTCTTATGAGATATCGATTACCTGCTTGAACTGTTTTTAAACTGTTTTACTCATACCAGTTCCATGACTGACCCGAAGTTTATTTGTTTGTTTCCCTAAACTCTTGGGTGCCTAAATTTGTATGGGCAGTCAAGTAGTCAGGATTTACAAATATACTGGAAGAGCTTGGATCAGGAGGCTTCAGGATCATATAGCTATAGTTTATTTCCGCTGGGTTGTAAGTGATGTACTTTGATAATGATATGTATATTCAAGTACAGATTTGTATTTCAAAGTTATGTTATGAAATATATTTATTCATTCCGTTGTGAGATTCGTGTTACTCTGATATTGTGTTCTTCTTCTTCTTCTATTCTAAGTTTCTATCTTATCTTTCCTCACCCTCTAATTTCTTTCACTAATGACTGGTATTTTTTCAATGTTTGGTTAGTCATCATTGAGTTTATGGCGATAACCAAAGTCGACAAAATCCCGGGTCATTACATATACAATATATGAACATACATAAATGCGACATATAAAATGGTCATGAAATGAAATATTCATTAGTTAGTTAAAAATATATTTTGTTAGACAAAAGCATCGCTATTAGCGTATTAGTGAAATATAAAATCATAAATAAAGGGAAGTCACCTCTTTCATAAAATAAATAAAATTTGTAATCATATTCAATGAGCCGTGTCATTCATTGCAAGGAAAATAATAATAATAATGACAATGATAACAATAATTATCGCATGCGTTTCATTCGTATCCTTTAATTCTTTATGTTCTCTCTCTTCTTATCATATACATATATGCCATACTATATACCTTTTATAAGTACAAGAAAAAAAAGAATAAGATAGACAATTATTAAATTAAATATTGTTTAATATATTGTTAATATATATTGACCTTTATCTCACATAGATTAACACCTCATCCCTATCAATTAATTTAATTCTTTTGTAACGTGCAATATAAGGTTAGCGGGCCTTTTCTGAATTAAAGAAGTAAATAATTAATTAATTTATAAATACCTTTTGTTTTCAAACCAAAACCATAATCCCAATATACTACAGCCGCCACTTATATTTTTAATGGCCAAACCTATTCTAATTTAAATCCTTAATCATTCTACATTCCATCTAAATTTAATACCAAATATAAAACGAAGAATGTAGAGCTTTTTGTGATCTTCAGTTTTATACGGCTATGATCGTTCTTCATGAAATGATTCGCTCGAGTTGGCTGGTTGAACATCCGTCGTTCGCAGTGGGTTTCCGCGTAGGGGGCCCCATCGAGATGGTTATGGTGGCAGGAGTTGGTGGCTAAAGGGGATGGATGATGGGTTCTTGTTTTCGTGAGTGCTTGGAGAGTTGCATACGAAGGGGAATGGTTTAACGAAGGTGATTAGAGAATAATCAACTAATTTAATTATTTAATTATATTAATTATGAAATGAAATGTTTAAAAATCAATATCTTTCTCATACGGAAGCAGAAATCAGTGAAACAAGCTTCTATGGAATCGTATAAACAAGATCTAGACGATGGAACAATTTCTGAATTCGTTTGGATTTTTTAAATCTGCTTAAAAGCGAGGTGAGATTTCTCATTTTTATTAATTAAAATTTAATTATTCTTGCTATATGAAATCCTTGTATGTATGTAAATAAATTTAGATCTGTGATGATTGAGTTGGAAATTTTTGTTTGTTGTTTGTATTGATTGTGAACTCATGTTGTTAGATATAGATCTGAAATTAAAGCTCTTTCTTTAATCTCTAGTTGTGGTTGGATTTAGATTTAAAATAAAAATCTTATTTTTATTTTGAATCTATAAATATGGATTAAAATTAGAATATAAAGTTGAGATTTTTTAGTGTCATCTTATTACATTAATTGTTTTACATTAAAAAGCTTCAATTTTTAATGTTAATAGGTTAAAATAAAATGTTTCACATTAAAAAGTTACAATTTTCAATGTCATTATTTCATATAAAAAGTTTTACATTAAAAAGGTATAATTTTTAATGTAATATTTTAAAATAAAAAGGCTTACATTAAGAGGTTACAATTTTTAATGTTGTATTTTACAGAGAAAAGATGTACATTAAAAGATTTGATTCTTTAATGTTGTTGAATACAAATGAAAAGGATTAGAAATAAAATACATTCTTGTTATGAAATATTGTATTAGAAATAAAATACATTCTTGTTATGGAATATCGCATTATAAATAAAATACACTTTTGTTATAAATGTTCTGCATTGGAGTAAAATAAGATTAAGAATAAAAATGTTCTTTTTATTTACATTTGAAACATAGGATTTGTCACAAAAATAAAAAAAGTTCTTTTTATTAACATTTGAAACATAGGATTTGTCAGAAGGATAAAAATGTTCTTTCTTTTTTTTTACATTTGAAGCATAGGATTTGTCATTTTAATGTTAACATAATTGAATTTGTCATTTTAATGTTAACATATTAGAATTTGTCACTTTGTTAAAATTAGTATCAGCATACAAATTTGTCTCTTTTGCTAAAATTAGAACTGACATACAAACTTGTCATTTTTGTTAATATTAGTATTGGCATACAAATTGTCATTTTTGCTAAAATTAGAAGTGACATAAAATTGTCATTTTTGTTAAAATTAGGATTGATAATATAAAAATCATCATTTTTGTTAGATAGAAATTGTAAACAAATAAAATCATCATCTTTCATTATTTATCAAGTTAAATTAGAAAATGTATGCAAATAAATTACTCTTTTATTTGTCATGTTAAAAATAGGAATTTGTATACAAGTAAATGTTCACCTTTGTTTTGTCATATTTAAGATAGAAATATGTGTACATATAAATATTCAATTTTATTTGTTGTGTTAAATATAGGAAATTTGTATGCAAACAAAATATTCTTTTTATTTGACACTAGAAGTATAGAACATGTTCAGAAAATAAATTATCCTTTTATTTGTGTTCCTTAACACAAATACAATATAGAAAAAAGAATAGACTTTTTATTTGTGTTCCTTAACACAAATACAATATAGAAAAATGAATAGACTTTTTATTTGTGTTCTCTAACACAAATATAATTTAGAAATAAAAGTTCACCTTTTTATTTGCATTTCACAATGCAAATATCATATAGGGAAATAATTACATCTTTTATTTGTGTTCTCCATTTCAAATATAACATAGAGAAATAATTACATCCTTTATTTGTGTTCTCCATTTCAAATATAACTTAGGATATAAGTTCACCTTTTTATTTGCATTTTTCAATGCAAATATAACATAGAAAAGAAGTTCACTTTTTTATTTGCATTTTATAATGCAAATATATCATAAAAATAGAAGTTCACTTTTTTATTTGCATTTTACAATGCAAATATATCATAAAAATAGAAGTTCACTTTTTTATTTGCATTTTACAATGCAAATATATCATAAAAATAGAAGTTCACTTTTTATTTGCATTTTACAATGCAAATATATCACAGAAATAGAAGTTCACTTTTTATTTGTATTTTACAATGCAAATGAAATATAGGGATACAAATTACATTTTTATTTGCATTCCACAATGCAAATAAGACATAAAAATAAAAGTTACATTTTTTGTTTACAACTTTAGATGCAAACAAATTATTAAAAATAAAAGTTACATATTTTATTTACGTCACTTGTTTTAAATAAGCATGAAAGAAAAAGTACATTTTTATTTGCGTTCCACAACGCAAATAAGACTAGAAAATAAAATATGAAATCAAGAGTTACATTTCTATGATAGTTGGAAACACATTTTTATGTGAAAATTAGGCTCACATCCCTAGGATTAATCCTAATTAAGCTCACATCCTCATGTTTCAAAACATATAAATTACATCCCTAATTTTAAACAGCGGCTAATTTTTTTACAAAACTGCCCTTTTCGTAATTTAAGGTGCGTATAACGTGGTCCTAAATCCTTTTTATACGGATCTAAAATATCAGAAACGTATTACGATTTGTATTTTTCCAAAAGCTTATATTCCTCAATCATGGCAGCGCTCCACCTAAACCTAAACCTAAACCGCCGCTCCACCTAAACCTAAACCGCCCTCCAACACCAGAATCCGCCGCTCTTCAGTCGACGCCGCTCCAGCACCAGGATCCGCCGCCAAAGGAAATCGCGATCAGCCCCCCTTCCAGCAACTAGCGATCCACTCCAGCACCTTCGATCAGCCCCCCTTCACGATCGTTCATACACAGCCAAAAAGGAATGAAAAAAAAGAAAGAGAGCAGAAATCGCGATTCGGAAATCAACGTCATTGATCCATGGAAAAGAAGAAGAAGGAGGAAATCGCGATCTGTAGATCAACAACAGTGATTCAAAATCGGAAATTGACCCCAACGGCAGGCCGCACTTCTTCCATAAACTGTAGCTGCCATTTTTGTGGTTGTAAGTTTTTAATTTTAGCTGTGTTCTTAGGCTCTGTTAGCTTTTGATTTTTGCTGAATTTTTTATTTTTAATTTGAGCTATATATTTTGGTTTTTGGTTTGAAAATGGGAAGGACAACATTCATTATTTTCGTTGTAGGATGTAGGAAAATACAAACAGGAAAACATTCAAAATCGCGATCTGTAAAATGTAGGAAAATATCTTTGATTTTTGCTGAACTTCTGATAAAAAGTTGCGGACAAATATGCATTTATTCCTAATATTTGCATATATGTATGCAATTTTTTATCAAACAAACAGAAAAACATATTTTTTTACAAATATATTCATATTTCTATGCATATATCTGGAATACTTGCATATAAATATTCAGAAATTATTGTTTTTAGCTGAATTCTACGCACGTATTTATATTGTAATTGCCGAGTGTATATGACTTTGATGAGGTATACTTTTGCCCATCAATGGGTTGAACGATCAATATGTGAACTGGTCAATTGCGTTGGAATGAGCATGAGTTTTATTTCTGAACTCAGTTGTGCTTCTGGGAATGTTGACTCAACTGTTCTCCTAACCTTCGTGGATTTTTGCTGAACTTCTGATAAAAAGTTGCGGACAAATATGCATTTATTCCTAATATATGCATATATGTATGCAGTTTTTTATCAAACAAACAGAAAAACATATTATTTTGCAAATATATTCATATTTCTATGCATATATCTGGAATACTTGCATATAAATATTCAGAAATTATTGTTTTTAGTTGAATTCTACGCATGTATTTATGTTGTAATTGCCGAGTGTATATGACTTTGATGAGGTATACTTTTGCCCATCAATGGGTTGAACGATCAATATGTGAACTGGTCAATTGCGTTGGAATGAGCATGAGTTTTATTTCTGAACTCAGTTGTGCTTCTGGGAATGTTGACTCAACTGTTCTCCTAACCTTCGTGGATTTTTGCTGAACTTCTGATAAAAAGTTGCGGAAAAATATGCATTTATTCCTAATATATGCATATATGTATGCAATTTTTTATCAAACAAACAGAAAAACATATTATTTTGCAAATATATTCATATTTCTATGCATATATCTGGAATACTTGCATATAAATATTCAGAAATTATTGTTTTTTGCTGAATTCTACGCATGTATTTATATTATTCTGAAGCAGTTTTTGTACCGCACATTAAGCTTATTAATGTTTATTTTCTTTTTTTGATAACAGTGTTCTGGCGGATATTGGTGTAGTGGTGTTGTTGATGCTTGGTCCTCCCTCCATTTCCAAATGATTGAAATCTACAGTTGTTTCTACAGAGACTACTAAATGTTATAAAAAATTTGATGTAATACATGTAAATGTGGTCTGTACTTATTTTTTGATGTAGTACATGTAAATGTTATGAAATTTTTCATGTTAGTATGCACATATTTCTGTTATTTGCATATATATATGCATCTTGTTATAATTATTTGTATTTACTTTTTTGTCATTTCTTTTGTTTCAGCAATTATGCAGTACAGTTCTGTATATGTATGCAATTATTTCACTTTTTTGCATAAATGTATGCAATTATTTCATTGTTGCGCAAAAGTAATAATTTATTTTCTGCATAATATTGATATATGGATGCAATTATTCCACTTAGTTGCATAAATTTATTCAATTTTACGTAATATATGTATATAATTGTCTAGTTTTTCGTAAAAATCAAAAAAAGTAATTAAAAAATCGCTTTGGAGTGATTGACGGTTTTCCAGAATTGTAGCATTAGGTTTGAGCGAGATAACAGGAGCGATAGACTGAGTAAATGAGGACAAACAGTTGTTGGATATTTTTTTAGGTGTGTAAGGGTAGATCTGGAACTTTTTTAGCGAAAATTCAAAAATAGGGATGTATTCTATATTATTTTTATCACCGGGTTTTTTTTTATATTTTGAAACTTAATAGGGACTTGTAAAAAACGCACCCCATTTTTATTGCTAATATTAAAAAGAGTAGAAAGTATACATATTTCACTATGAAATATGTTTCACATTAAAAACCCATTTTTAATGTCAATATTAGAAAGAGTAGAAAAATATACATATTTCATAAATATGTTTCACATTAAAAACACATTTTTAATGTTAATCTTAGAAACTTAGAAAAAAGGGTATATCATTTTTAATGAAATATAAAGATTACATTTTATACAACGTAAGAAGAAATATCATTGTCATGTAATATAAAGAGATTTCATTTCATTTTAAGTGAGTCAACATTAGAATTCACATTCTTAATGTAAATGAAAACAGTAGAAAAGATTCATTGTTTTTGATAAATTATGTTAATATAAGAATTTACATTGTTATTGTATATGAAATGATTCATCATTATATATGTTCATGATGATGAAATGTTACACTTTCATTTACAAGTTATCCGACTTGTTTATGTGATTGGGACGATAATTTTCACACATCGCCCAAGTGCACAAATAATTTATTTGTTTGATTGGATGAAACCCCACACGGGTATTGGGATGATAAGTGACACACACTAATCCCAATATTTAGTTTTAAAGTGCACTCTGGTTGTTACTGGATGTTTAATGATTATTTTATCATTTTTGTTGGATACATGTATAGTATGAAATCCATATAATTGAAATTATATGGTAACTGATTGAGTCACGTTCCAATTCAGGATTTTCTTTTAAACAAAGGATATTTTAAATAAAGATCATTTTTTTTAAAGAATAATTTAAAATAAAGAATATTGTAATATAAAGAATATTTTATATAAGGAATTAGATTTTGGGTTGTCGTGGATGGTGTCTTAAATAACACTATTCTTAAAACCCGTATAAAAGAATAAATCTTTTAATTAAGATTTTTAGAGCTTCAATTATATTTTGCAATTGAAATGAAATGATTTGTGAGTTGGGTTTATCGTGAACAATGTTTTTAAATGACATTGATTCTTTAACCTAATTAAAGATAAGAATTATTTCTTAAATTGGAATAATCATAATAATGATTTTTGACATTAAAACCCCAAATTGGAGTTTTAATGAATCTTTAGAAAGAAGATTAAAGATTGATTTTATAAAGAATTTATCTTTGATATAATCAATGGGAACCTTTCCCTAATAATGTATTCTATTTAAAAAGAATATACTGAATTGGAAGGAAGGCGGTGGATGTGTTTTATAGCACTAGATTTTTAATTATAAAATACGCAAGTTATTCCGAAAGACCGGGTTTAACCCATTCCGAATAATTATCACGACGATGAAGAGTCGAAGATATTGAAGACGGTGTTGAAGACCGGCGATCCTCACATCGAATGGACAAGGACTACTGGTACTCTGGACTGATTGCAACTAGGACAGGGATAAAGTAGTAGTTGTCTGGACGTATTGTTGATTGTTCGGATATGCGAGGTATGATGCCTCCGGTTTCGTTCAGACCCAGAATGGACTTGTAAATGGATCGTGTGTCTGACATTGTATTCCTTTCTACTGTATTTGTTGAACGCTACTGAATATATATTTCTGTTTGGTGGTAAAGAATTTATTCTTTACTTATCACCCTTCTATAAGACGTATGAGCTTAGAGGTTATATATATATTGGTAGATGATCAATAATATGGTAGGGTCTGACAATGTGGCATGCTAAGATGCAAATGATCAAGGCTTTGTTGAAAAGCAGGCCTTGTGGTTGATGATCAAAGCATAACCTATTTAGGCATAGCTTTGTGTATACCGTGACTTCGCGAGCCTCACACACCGGTTGAGTCTAAAATGGGAGAAGGGAACGCAGGGAGTGCACACGTTTCTTTCTAGCTAGAAGTGGTGTCAGTGCTTAAACTGGCTGACATTTGCTTATGTGGTTGTTGGAATTTTTGCAAGGCCACGGTTTTTCTTAACGGTCGCCCACGGCCGATTTGTAGGTCCAATAGGATCGGGAAGCGTGTGTTCAGGCATAACTAATCCACTAAAGTATTTGTGGACCGGCCCTGCTGTATCCAAGGGTTCGCCAACGTCCGAATCCTGAGACATTGCTAGCGTGTCTCGAATCGGTCAGGAGCTCCTCCCTAGCCTTGACTCATGATGGAAACCCAAATTCCAATACGCCCCTTGCGGTTTTAATTGCATAACTAGTATGGCGACATAGTAGATGGTAGTTATGCCGTCTAGGATTAATAGTATATTTGAAATGTTTTAAATATATATATATACACACACTAATAATAATATCATTTTTACGTATCAAGCATCTTTTGACCGTTATAAGGTAAAACCCTATCCTCCGGTTTGCGTTGCATTGTGTGATGGGACCTGGGTCTTATAATGGTTTCATTTTTTCTAAAAAGCATTGCGTTATTTAACGATTTACTTTATTTTATGCACTGGCAGTCCAATGGAGTAAACCCATTCCGCGTTAGCGGCGTGGTCCTGTGATTAGCCTACTTATTAGATAAGTTAAGATTTCTCACACCAGTCCCACGACTAACCTGTAGTTTGTTTCACTTTGCAAACTCGGGTGCCCTCTTTTCACACGGGCAGTCGAGTAGTTTTTGCAGATATAGTTAAGCAGGATCCTGGATTGAAGCCTGAAGCTGTGTCCAGAATATTGATGGCCCTCCGCTGAAATTAGTTCCGCTGCACTATATTTAATTTATTGTAAATGTATCTTCCGCTGTATTATTTATCGATGTACTCTGATATTTTGTACTCTGATGTAACATTTATTATTGATGTTATAAAAGTCTGTGTTGTTGTTCTGATGTGTTGTATGCCCAAAGTTAAAGTATTCAGATATTTCTAACTCTTTGGATCAGACCTGTGTGGTTTATGGTCGATCGAAAAGGGCGGGGATTTCCGGGTCTTTACAATGATGGGGGGTTCTCGCTTCGCGGTTTGGTGGCGAACGGGAGACTCATACCCCCACATGTCCCTTTTTAGGGTTGGTAGGCTGCGGCCAGGGGATCCCGAAAGGGTCGCCGTAAAACAAGGTGTCTGGGGTACAACTATAAGCCACAGTGGGTTTTACCTGCTGCACTGGGGAATGAAGGGATGGTTGCAAAGCCTACCGGATTTCGGGGGGTCGTTACAGCTGGTATCAGAGCTCAGGTTAGCTCAAATCTTTGGGGTACAACTCGTTAGAACTAAACAGAAGACTCATCAGAGGTTGGATTAGTAATATCCAATAAGAATACTCATTGGAGATAGGATCAACAGTATCCTAGAATGAGAATACTCATTAGAGATGGGGTTAGCAATGCCCTAGAATGAGTCAGAGTGAAAAATTTATAATTAACATACTTGTTATTATATATATAATTCGATTTTAGAAAATATGATTTTGAATATATAAAAGTTATATATTTTTGAAAATTAAATAAACTAATTGATTGATGATTGTGTTGTGTGAATATGAGTTCAACTAATAAAAATTATTAAACAATTAAAGAATGAAAATTAAATCAGTTAAATAAATAACTTTAGCTTCATTTCCCTTTCAAGGACGAAAAGATTTTAAGTAGGGGAGATGGTAACAACCCGCAAATTCTGAACCAATTTAAAATTTTTACTTTAGAAAATTTTAATGAATTTTGAGGGTATAATATAATTTATTATAAATAATAATGGCTAGAATTTATTTTAATCGAAGTTAAAACGAATAAATTAATTTAAATATAAATGGAGTTAGAAATGGTGCAGTAGTTTTAATCATATCTTTCTAACGAATCTGAAAAATTGAAATTTCATTGCGGGAATCAAAAGTTATGGCCAATTCAATTTTTAGAAAGGTCGTCGTAGAATTTATATATATAATATATATGGCCCGAAGGGCTACTTTTCATATATGAAGGAATTTCGACTAGAAACCACTTCCATTGAGTCTGGAATAATGTTTCTGCATTTACAAAGTATAATCACTTATATATTTTGAGTTTCAGAAATTATTTGTTTAAAAATGTATTTTTAATATTAAATATATAGCCCTTGAAAATAGTCATTTTTCAAACGACCTCTGTTTTCGACGAAACCACTTTTGTTGGAACCGGAATGTCAAATTATAGCTAGGTTTAAATTTTCAGAATTTTTCGAATTAATATGTGAGCGTGGCAAAAGAAAATGTGTTTTGACTATTTCAATTAAATTTAAACGACTTAAAAATAGCCATTTTTCAAACAGTCTCAGAATTCAACGAAATTAGTCTTGTTAGAACCGTATCGTCATAAGAAAGCTAAAAATATTTTTTTTGGAATTTTTAGAGGTCATATGTGGCCCCGGCATATTTAAATGTACAGTCAATATTTAATTAATTAATTTTTAATGTAATTTTAAATAAAAATTTCTACAGATTTCGGAATTGGACCCCGAGACCTGTCCCATTGCGTTCAGAAGGCCTCAAAACATTAAGAATGACAGTAAGCAAGCCCAATTCGGAGATAGTCCGCATTTTTACATTTATAACACGTTTTTCAATGAATTTAATAATAAAAAAATAAAAATTAAACCCTATCTTTCATAGCAGCCGCCTACCCTTAGAACAATGGCCAGAAAGCTCCGAAATTCAAATGTTAATTTCTTCCAATCCGTTCAATGAAAATCAACAAATTATATATCAAATCGAAGAGAATTCAGAGAGCTTTCCATCCATACGGATGATGGGTATCATTGGGATCTGGATTTCGAGAATTCGGGTGAGGAAGCCGCCGACTTTGACCTCGATTTCAAGGGAGATGGGACCCGCGAGTTGGCTGGGGTGCCGGGCGATGGGGGAGCGGCCTATGGCAGTCGAGGTGGTGATGTCCGATCGACAGTGGGTGGCTCGGTGGTGCGTGCGACGTGAGGGTTCGAAGGTGGAACGGGTTCGGCTGTAACAAGAAGAGGAAGAAGAAAGGTTGATTATTTTAATATTATTTATTTATTTAATATTTAATTTATCCAATGTTTGAAATTCAATAACTCTTTCATACGAGGGTCGTTTTACGAACCGTAAGTTGCGTTGGACTCGTCTTTCCGAGATCTTCGCAATGGCGCAGACCAGATCTGAAACCGAGACAGTCGAATTTTCAGCCATATCAATGTGAGAACTCTAATTTTTATTATTTAATTTATTTTTAATTATTTTTCTTGTGTTAAAAATTATTGTATTATAATACTGATTCAGATCTGAAATGTTCTGTGGTTGATGAATTGTTAATTGTTGTTGGTGGTATGTTTTGTTGTTCATGATAGGCTAGATCTGCATTGAATTTTGTATACTGTTGAATTTATTTGTGGTTAGAGAATTAGATCTAAAATTAGATATAAATCATATTTTATTCAGATTTAAATCGTAATCTAGTTGCTCTAATTTATTTTAAATTACTAAAATATTATTTTTATTATTCTGAAATGAACAATGAAATTTGAACGACAAATAAAATTTTATTTTTGTTTGTTGATGTTACAATAAAATTTGAACAACAAATAAACGTATCTTTATTTGTTGATGCTACAATAGAATTGGAACGACGAATAAAACTCATTTTTTTTATTTGTTGATATTACCACAGAAATTGAACGACATATAAAACCTTATTTTTATTTGTTTATTTTAGAACAGGATTTGAACGACAAAATAAATATTATTTTTATTGTATATTTACATTAGAATGTGAACAACAAATATAATATATTTTCATTTGTTTCCATTACAACAGAATTTGGCTAACCAATAAAATCCTATTTTTATTTGTTTACATTTAGATCACGATTTATGAATTACAGTAAAAATTCTTCTTTTTACTGTCACATTAAACGTAAGATGTTCTAGAACTGGAATAACAATAAAATACTAAATTTTATTGTTGATATTAAAAATATATTAGTAAAATAAAACTTTATTTACATTGTATGTGTAAATTAAAGGTTATATTTGGAAACCACCTTTTTGTTTACATTTTTATGTAAATAAAAATACATATTTTGGAAATCACAATTTTGTTTACATTTTATATGTAAATAAGAAATTATTTTTAGAAGTTACATTTTTGTTTGCAAATATATATATATATATATATATATATATATATATATATATATATATTAGAGACGAAATTTATTCTTTTATTTGCAATCACCAACATAGATATGTAATATACCACATTTTATACATTAAATCAAATAATAACATTTTTATGATTAGTGAATTAAAAATAACATTTTTGTTAAAACATAAGTATTGAAATAAAAAGTGAACATTTTTTATCAAACTTTATATAAAAAAACCATATTTTATTTAGAACTTGATCATTGAAATAAAAGTAACATTTTCATTAGAACTTGATTTATGAAATAAAAATCACATTTTTATTAGGACCTGATTTGTGAAATAAAAATCACACTTTTATCAAAACTTGATTATTGAATTGAAAATATCACTTTTGTCAAACCTTGATTATTGAAACGAAAGCAACATTTTTGTCAAACAAGATCATTGGAATAAAACTGTTCTTTTATTTGCATTCATAAATGTACTTTAAAAATAGAGCTTGTTCTTTTATTTTGCATTCACTAATGCAAACATACATAGAAAATAAAGCTTGTTCTTTTATTTGGAATCACCAATGCAAATATATATAGAAAATAGAAGTTGTTCCTTATTTGCATTTACCAATGCAAATATATATTGAAACAAATTATTCTTTCATTTGCACTCACCAATGCAAATACATGTATTGAAATAAAGTTTATTCCTTTATTTGCATTTATCAATACAAATATGCATTGAAATTAAGGTTTATTCTTTTATTTGCATTTATCAATGCAAATATTCAATGAAACTAAAGTCTATCTTTTTATTTACATTCACCAATACAAATATACACATTTTTACACATTGAATAGAATTTGTTAAAAATATACTTTGAAAATAAATTTTGTTCTCTTATTTACATTCACTAATGCAAATATAATTTGAAAACAAAACTATTCTTTTGTTTGCATTCACAAATGCAAATATACCTTGGAAATAAATGTTGTTCCTTTTATTTGCGTTCACAAATGCAAATATACTTTGTAATAGAATATACCTTGAAATAAAATATATTTTTGAAATAAATTATGCTTTGAAATGAAATAAACTTTAAAAATGAAGATGTTCTTTTGTTTGCATTTCTTGATGCAAATAAAACATATATTAAAAGGTTACAACTCTATTTGTACTAAAATGTGAATGAACACATAACTTCAAAAGATTACATTTTTATTTGTCTTTTGTTGCAAATAAGAACATAGTTTAAGAAATTATATCTCTATTTACACTCTAGATGTAAGTAAGAATATAGGATTGAAAATATTATTTTCTACTTTTAAATTAGAGGCAATAGAAAGATTGTACATTAAAATATATATTCTTAATGAAGTTCATATTTCATTAAAGAGATTAGTTAAACCAAAATATACATTTTCCAAAAATATTCATTTTTGTCAAAATGAATTAGTTAAAGCAATTTATATATATATATATATATCATATATTTGGCAAGACATATACTTATCAAGATAGTTTAGTTAAATCAAAATATTTATTTTTGTCGAAACAAAAATTATCCTAGTCTCGTTAGAATTGCCAAAACAAAATAACCATTTTTGTTTAGGGTTTAAATTAGCGGAATAGAAATTGTCAATAGAGACGAAGTTATTATTCTTATTCGTTCATTGGAATAGAATTTTGTATAATATAAAAGAGACATTTTCTTGTCATGGTTATATATTGTGTATTACACTTCCATTCACAAGTTACCCGACTTGTTTATGTGATTGGGACGATTATTTCCACACATCGCCCAAGTGCACAAATTAGTTTATTATTTGTTTGTTGTTTGAAACCCCACACGGGTGTTGGGATGAAAATTAACATACACTAAGCCCAATATTTAGTTGTATGTTGATCGTTAGATCGACAGGCTGCGATGAGCGTTGTTATTTAATTTTAACGCTTACACAGTGGAAATGACACTTTGGATGTAGATGGATGATTTGATGATTATACTGTTATTATCATATATAGGATGTGTGTGAAATCCATATAATCCAAATTATATGGTAAATGATTGAGTCGCATTTCGATTCAGGTGTTCTTTTAAATAAGAATATTTTTACATAGAAATTCTTTTTATATAAAGGATATAATTTCATAAGAGAAAAATATAATTTTAATCAACTATATCTTAAAACAAAGAATATTTGTAAAAGATAAAATTTTGTAATATAAAGAAAACTTCCCATTTAGAATCTTTTATATAAAGAATATTTTTAATGATTATTTTAAAATATGTTTTTTTTAAGATTATTAGGATTTGCAATTATATTTTGTGATATGAAATAAATTGAGATGTGAAGAGGATTTATCATGGACGATGTTTTAAACGACGTTTGTCCTTTAATCCAATTTACATTGAAATTATTATTTGGAATTTATGAATCTATTTTATAGATTTAAAAAGGCATTTTCTAAAAATCAAGTTTTCCAATTTAATATATTAAATTGGAATTAAGTGAAAATTCGATTGGTAATAATCGAAATGGGCTTCTGTAAAAGAAGACCGATATTATATGGAATTTAAGAGGCTTTGCCATTATTCCCTTTATATTATTAGTCTGATACAGAAATCTATATCGATTATGTATTGATTTGATTTCTGTGAAATTCCATATTTTGGAAATTGATTTGTGGGTTTATTGTGAACTGTGTTTTAAAGGACACTAGTTCTTTAACCTGTTTAAGACAGATTTATTCCTTAAATTAAATGATCTTGTAATAATGATTTTTGATAGCAAATCAAAACTAGAGTTTTAATAAATCTTTAAGGAAGATTTAAGATTTTATTTCCAGAGTTTATCTTTGATAAAATTAATGAGAATCTTCTAATATGAATATCTTATTAAAAGAATACTCGGAGTTGGAATGTGGCGTAATGTGTGATTTTCCAATATTTACTTTTTTAATCACAAAATACACGAGTTATTCAGAAAGACCGGGTTTAACCCATTCTAAATAATCATCACGACGATCAAGAGTCGAAGACGAAGACGGTGATTGAAGACCGAAGGTTTTCACATCATTGGGATGATGATGACTGGTATCTTGAATTGGGATTGGCCTTCCAAGGCAAGGTATTTGGTAATGATCGTCCAAACGCATTTGGAGATCGACGAACACGTTGTTTCGCTCAGACCCAGAGCGGACTTGTAAATGGATTGTGTGTCTGACATTGTATTCCTTTCTACTGTATTTGTTGAACGCTACTGATTATATATTTCTGTTTGGTGGTGAAGAATTTATTCTTTACTTATCACCCTTCTCTAAGACGTATGAGCTTAGAGGTTATATATATTGGTAGATGATCAATAATATGGTAGGGTCTGACAATGTGACATGCTAAGATGCAAATGATCAAGGCTTTGTTGAAAAGCAGGCATTGTGGTTGATGATCAAAGCACAGTCTCTTTAGGCATAGCTTTGTGTATATCGTGACTTCGCGAGCCTTACACATCGGTTGAGTCTAAAATGGGAGAAGGGAACGCAGGGAGTGCACAAGTTTCTTTCTAGCTAGAAGTGGTGTCAGTGCTTAAATTGGCTGACATTTGCTTATGTGGTTGTTGGAATTTTGCGAGGCCTCGGTTTATTCTTATCGGTCGCCCACGGCTGATTTGTAGGTCCAATAGGATCGGGGGGCGTGTGTTCAAGCATAACTAATCCACTAAAGTATTTGTGGACCGGCCCTGCTGTATCCAAGGGTTTGCCAGCGTCCGAATCCTGAGACATTGCTAGAGTGTCTCGAATCGATCAAGAGCTCCTCCCTAGCCTTGACTCATGATGGAAACCCAATTTCCAATACGCCCTTGCGGTTTTGATTGTATAACTAGTATGGCGACATAGTAGATGGTAGCTATGCCGTCTAGGATTGATATTATATTTGAATGTTTTAAATATATATATGCACACTAATAATAATATCGTTTTTACGTATCAAGCATCTTTTGATCATTATTAGGTAAAACCCTATCCTCCGGTTTGCGTTGCATTGTGTGATGGGACCTGGGTCTTATAATGGTTTCATTTTTCTAAAAAGCATTAAGTTATCTGATGATTTACTTTATCTATGCCCTGACAATCCAATGGAGTAAACTCGTTCCGCGTTAGCGGCGTGGTCCTGTGATTAGCCTTATTATTAGAAAATTTTGGTTAAGAATTCTCGCACCAGTCCCACGACTGACCTGTAGTTTGTTTCACTTTGCAAACTAGGGTGCCCTCTTTTCACACGGGCAGTCGAGTAGCTTTTGCAGATATAGTTAAGCAGGATCCTGGACTGAAGCCTGAAGCTGGGTCCAGAATATTGATGGCCTTCCGCTGAGAATAGTTCCGCTGCAATGTATTAATCTATTGTAATTTATCTTCCGCTGTAATTTTATTCCGATGTACTCTGATATATTCTGTACTATGATGTAACATTTGTTATTGATGTTATAAAAGTTTGTGTTGTTGTTCTGATGTGCTGTGTGCCCAAAGTTAATGTATGCGGAATTTGAACGGTCTTGATCGGTCTTGCGATCGACTGAGGTCGGGCAAAATCCGTGTCGTTACACAAGAGCACTTAAAACCTTATTTCTCTTATCTAACATATCTCCCAAATTTTCAATAATATTCCAATAATCAAAATTAACAGATTTTAAAAGTAATTCAAATTTTGATTTCCAAATTAGAAAATTCGTTTCGTTTAAAATAATTGGAATATTACTGGACTGACTCTTGCTATACTGACAACTAGGTTGACCCATTACTCTAGAGTTAATGAAATACCAGGCTCTAATACCACTTGTTGGATCTAGATTAATCCTAGAGGGGGGGGTTAATAGGGTTTATTAAATTTTGACAAGATATTAAAAAATATCAGATCATAGAATGCAGTAGAAATAAAAATACAAAAAGTAAATAACACACAGATATATCTAGCTTCGGCCAAATCCTGCCTACTGCTGCATTCCTAAGGTTTCTACTAGGTAATAGAACAAATCCCGCTTACAAGACCATGTAAACTCGCGAACCCCTCGCTCTAATTCTAATCCTACGCTCAAAACCCTAGACTGATCTAAACCCTTAGATCAGATTTCCCCTAGTTTTACAGACTTTAGTAAATTGTCTAGTTTTACAGACGAAACTAGAAAACCACCTAGATTTTACAGACTTTAGAAACTGTCACTTAATCCCCTAACTGGATCCCCTAGTATTTTACAGACACTAGAAACTGATCGACGAATTACAACTCAAATTAAAACAAACACAAATGTAAACTAAAAACCCTAGTTTTTAAAAGAGAATTAAAAACCCCCCTTTTACACTTCAACCAAGACTTGGCCGGCCTCCCATCAATTTAGTTTGCACCATGACTTCATTAACCCGATCTCGTTTTCCCTTAAAAAATGGCGGCGGCTCTTATAAAATTAGGGTTTCTCTCTGATATCTCCAAATCGTAATATTGCTGGTTGATGAAATATGGTTCTCTAGTGCTCGAATATTTGTTGCTATGTGACCACTACTACAAAAATGGGCATATTCGACACTAGTTTAATGTGGCCGTAGATTTACAGTAAGCTTAATTTTTATTTATATTTTATGTAATTAGTTTAAATAACTTTGTTTTAAAGCTATAAATTTTGTTTATATGTAAAACATTTTAAAAATGTGATTTTTATAATATGTATAACATTTTAAAAATGGGATTTTTATAATATGTATAACATTTTAAAAGTGGGATTTTTATAATATGTAAGACATCTTTAATAATAGTTGGAATAGGTTTGGTGTCACACTTTTTTGGTGTACACGCAAACTACCGAAAATGCCCTTTACTAAAAACAAACACATATGATAAAAGGAATTAAATCAAGAAAAAAACGGAAAGTATTTAAAGTTAAATAGCAATGTTCCTTTAATTAGCCATGCGCGTCATTAATGACATTAATAGAGACGTAAATGGGAATAATATTAAAATTTGAAAGCAGAAAATTAAATCTAGAATGGTAACGTAAATGGAATTAAATCACGCGTATGTTTGAATTCGAAAATAAATGCGCATCGTAAATGGAATTAAATCACGCGTATGTGTGGAAATATTTATTTCAAGAGTATGTGCACGCGTATTAAGAATGGAACTTTTAAAATTAGAAATATAAATAAATGTTTTGAATAACGGTCACACGAATTAACATGCATGAATTAGAAACAGAAGAAAATTAATGCACAGTAATGAAAATAGGAAAATAAAAAGAAACTATTGAGCAAATAAATATGCAGAAAAATAAAATGGGCAAGAAATATACCAGACCATGTACTAACGACATATTTTTATTTTGTTGAATGGCTCCATGCGTGCCATCACCACGCGCGGAGCGCGTGCCATCACCACGCGCGAAGCGCGTGCCTATACGTCTCGTTTTAAAAATGGGATTTTTATAATATGTATTCATGTGTATAAAAATTAGATTTTTATATGGGATTATATGAATAAAAATTAGATTTTTATATGGGATTCATGTGAATAAAAATTAGATTTTTATATGGGATTCATGTGAATAAAAATTAGATTTTTATATGGGATTCATATAAATAAAAATTAGATTTTTATATGGGACTCATGTGAATAAAAATTAGATTTTTATATAGAGTACATGGTGATAAAAATATGATTTTTATTATATGAATAACATAATAAAAATGTGATTTTATATGTATTGCTTTATGATAAAAATGTGATTTTTATATACATAGCATTGATATAAAAATATGATTTTTAGTTAGCTAAAAATATGATTTTATCGTGGGTATGGAAATATTTTTAAAAAGATAAAAATATGATATTTAGATTATATATGGGATATATAAAATAGTCAAGCTATGAAATAATTATTTGATAGTTAAAAATATGATTTTTAACTTGGGTATATTATGTATAAAATAGACATACAATGGAAATTATTTTAGAAAGATAAAAATACAATTTTTATCGCATGTATGTTATTTATAAAATGATCATACAACGAAATAATTATTAATTGGTTAAAAATATGATTTTTAACGTAGGTACGCTGTATGGATTGACAATCAAAGAATGGCGGTGTAACGTCCCGGAAAAAGTCGATCTTGGTTATCCGATATACAACACATATCGAACATCCAAGGATCGAAAATACCGGTAGTTAATGAAAGAAGTTAGAGGGTGAGAATAGATAAGATAGAAACTTAGAATAAAAGAAGAAGAAGAAGAACACAACATCAGAGTAACATGAACCTCACAACGGAACGAATAACATATAATATATATCATAACTTTGAAATATAAATCTGTACATGAATATACATATCATTTCCAAAGTACAACACTTACAACACAGCGGAAATAAACAATAGTTATATGATCCTAAAGCCTCCTGCTCCAGCTCTTCAAGTATCTGTAAATCCTGAGTACTTGACTGGCTGTATAAAATTGGGCACCCAAGAGTTTAGGGAAAACAAAACAAAATAAACTCTGGGTCAGTCATGGGACTAGTATGAGTAAAACAGTTTGAGCCATTAAACGATATCTCATAAGACCACGCCGTATAACAGAACGGGTTTTTCCCTTATGAGAATCCAAAATAATCTTATATCAAAACTCATTGATATTATAATAATGTCTATCAACTACAATATAATAATCATCTAGCAGAAACGCTTTCATCTCACGTTCTACATATATAGTATACAATAAAAACCGCAAGCACGTATTGGGTAATGGATTTCCAACTATGACAAGGTATGGAACCACCTTTCGCTGGTGTACCTTTAGAGAGGAATACACTGGGTTCAACAAGAACATCTTGCAACCCGGCCACACATGACCGGCCACTCATTTCGCTTGAGTGTATCGAATGTATATCACCAACGGTTAGGATCAGCAACCGTTTCCCGAATGGCACAGCATCGACAATAGAATTTTAGAAGTAAACGAATCTCTAGATCAGGTGATTATACACCCTAATAGGTGCGACCTACATAGCCATGTTGCCTACCCGATTTTTGCCATTTCCCAGTTGTGAGGCTAGAAGCCACGCTTATCTCTGACAGATCACACAATTATTCACTTTGAATGTCACATCGTCATACCTACCAAATCACAAATTGATTTCCCAAAAAATACAACGGGTATACAGCTAAGAGAAATGAATTTCTCCGCCACCAAATGTACGTACATTTGAAGAGATCAACTTACGCGATCTATTAAATATACTCTGTCAGACAATCTTCCATACAGGTCATCTTGGGACTGGACAAACCGAAGGCACTATTCAGTACATCCATCTTAGGCAATCCTTACCTAAGATTTATACAACAGCCCTTGCACTTTAGTCCGTCTTCAATTATCTTTGGCATATATGATTCGCAATGCTTATGCCAATACGGAGTGGTTCTTCGGATAATAATCGAACCGGTCTCTCCATATTAACAATGTTGAAATGGTCAAAAACTTCGATAGTCGGTGAGTTAACTATCAAAGAAAAACACATGTGCAAACAACGATATTATTTCCAAATGGAAATTTTATCGATCAATCATCATTTAATATTTATCTCGTTAGTTCATTAATTTACTTAGCTCCTGTTTCCATATATTCAACATTTCTTATTTTCTAATTTTAGAAAATATATGTTATTAACAATGGAAAACATTTCCATTTCCTATTTTCTATATTAGAGAACATTTCTGACTTCTTATTTGGAAAACATTTCCAAAGTTCCTTCATTGGATTTAAACAGATGTTTAAATAAAACATCGCCATGCTAACTCAAACTATTTCACTCATTTACTAAATTCACTTAACCATCCTTCACTATCAAACCTTACCATTTCTTAGTTAATAAGAAAGTCAATCAAGTTAGGGTATAATTACCTCTCAGACCTTAACTGAACAACGTTTTAACTTCGAAATAGTCAAAGTTTATCCTTTAAACCTTTAACAAACTTCTTTACGTCTCTCTCGGATTCAATTTACGAATCCACTTCTTCATTGAAAACATTGGTTATAACGATAACGTTATAATCCCTACTTTCGAAATATCTAACTTCAATTATAACTTTTATTCTTTAATGTGAATAAATAAATAAACACCTAATTTATAAATAAATAATTCTTGATTTAAACACCGGAAAGTATAAGTACTTTCCCGAATTCGATATAATCGAATTCGACGTATAATTCTCTTTCGAGTAATCTCTATCCGATTAACTCCTTAGAATAACTAACATTCAATTAACTCCCTTCGAATAACTTATATTCGATTATCGCACTCCGAATAACTTATATTCGATTATCGCACTTCGAATAACTTATATTCGATTATCGCACTTCGAATAACTTATATTCGATTATCGCACTTCGAATAACTTATATTCGATTACTCCCTTTGAAACACCCCACCTCCGTTAGGGTCACTCTCAAAGGGAATGCCCTAATTTTGGTGGAGGTTTATAAGTACAAGTCACAGATATACAAGACAGATATAAGAACACATATTTGTAAACAGCGGAAGAACAACAAACTTTATTTCATAAAGTCAAATACGTGTTACAACAACATCCTTTCCAAAAACATAACATAACACTTCCATAATCTGTCTTGAGTACATTATTTTTAAAGAAGCATAAATAAAACATAGATAAACTGCCAAAGCTCCATAGTGGATTGTCCAAAGCCATAGTTCAAAACAGGAAAGTCCAAGCAATACATTTCTCTTCTTCAAGCTGGATGTTGAGGTTGGTCAAGCTGCTGTGTTCCCTCCCTGAGGACCTGGGGGGGAACGGAAGAAAGAAGACGAAAGAAAAGTAGAGTCAGACATAAAGCCTGAGTAAGTCTAGTACTATTTTGTCTATGAATAAAGAACTGGGTATGATAAGAATAAACAAGAAGTGGGCATGCACTATAAACTCGGTTAAGTTGTCTAGGGTCGAATATACTATCGTACCCCCATGTTAATCTCTGAACCCGTATAAACTAGTTTCCAACTGGCACCCCATAATCAGGGTCATGTGATCCGTTCTATGATGATCGGCTCCTACTCGCATAGTTACATGTGTCTTACGGCCCCCGATGTCTGTAGTTACCTATGCTGGTCCCACCATGGGGTGTATCAAGTCCCATAGTGGCAACCCGACACAACCTTAGAGTGCACAGGTATGCTACTGGTGTCCAGTGCCTTATTTTTCTGTGCCGGAGTGTGTGCACGCCCGCACTCCGTTAGAACCTACACTGCTACACCACCGCCGTCGATTTGACCTCTTACAATCAGCCCAGTAATCGTGCCCCACCCTGCCTAGTTTCAGGGTATCCTGATACACCTTTTAGGGTTACTGCTGAAAAGGGTCCCCCGTTACTAGGTTTTCTATCTCTAGCCAACATGCTAAGTTGGTTAAGTGTTTTCTAACCTAACCCCCACTAGTCCGTTTAGTTTAGCATGTTCCATTTTGATTAAGTCTTTAGTTCACTTAATCCTAACAATCCCGACTCAGCCTTAATTGTCTTATTAAGGCCCTGACCTCTCACATTAGACAGGTATTGTTGTGGCTGCCTGTTGCCGATTGGTTCCGGGCAGTCTTACGCCACAACTCAGTCTAACCTCGGGTCCTTGCTGGGCTCCATGTTTAACCTCCCACATTGGATAGGTATTGTTGTGACTACTGGACAGCCGGGCGGTTCCGGGCAGGTTTACATCACAACTCAATCCAACCTCGGGTTAAACACATCGTATTTTCTACATTTACATATTTTGTCATTCTTCTTTATTTCTTATATGTAAATATTTGCGGCCCATTATTAAGTTAATGGTGTAAAGGTTACACCAATCACGGGCCCAACCCATACTTGAATTTGGGCCCTTCTATTTTATATTTTCGTTCATTAATTAATTTTAACCCAACGTTATTTTCCCCCGTTTAACACGTCCGTTTATATACATTGGGCTTAGCCTTTTAAAGCCCAATTTAGCCATGCGAAAAGGGGAGGCTTAAAGCGTGATTACATACACAAAGAGGGGAAGGTGAGCGCATGAACTTGCATATGGCGTTGGAAATACAACATAGAAACTGGTGTACTTGCATAGTAGTGACATATACTTTGGTCATAAAACATAGGTGACATGAATCAAAGCATGTGAACTTGTAATTGAGATATCATTATTGACACATGAACCTATATTTTCATTTAGGCATAATGTCGAACATAAGCATGGCATAAATATTTCTAGCATAAGCATAGCATAATGTCAAACATAAGCATGGCATAAATACTTCTAGCATAAACATGGCATAATGTCAAACATAAGCATGGCATAAATACTTCTAGCATGAACATAGCATAATTCAACTTAATCATGATTTAAGTCTAATCACATAACGATGGTATAAACATACTTGTGCATAAATATTCCTAAACATGGTGTTTGCTTTAAACTTGCAAAAAGGGATTCTTGAGTCTAACCTAGCCATGTCTCACATATGTCATCATATAATTCTTTTAAACAAGATAGACTTAATCATGGATTTCAATTATGCCAAATATCATTCATAGCCTAGCCATATTCATAAGTTTGCAAAAGCATGACTTAATACATGGATTATGGTGTCAAAATAGTTTCATATGAACTATAATAACCAAACTTGTTTCAATTACTTGCAAAATGATTTATGCACAAAAATAAATATACATCATGATGACATAATAACAAAGCCCCAAACTTGCATGGATTTCAATCAACTACATACATGTAGCTTCAACATAGATTACATAATTTGCGCAATATTCCAAACGTATACTTGCATAGAACTACCGCATGTAGTTCTTTATAACATGAATAACATAATTCATAAATATCCAAACGTATATAATATTTCAAATTGATAAGAACGCACAAATATGAATAACTTTATTGCCACAATTCAAGCATACAAATCAATACAGTTGTTTATTCATACCAAAGTAATACTCTACTTACAATGGTTGCGGCGAATTCTCTAATTTAGGAATAAGAAGATGCGGTTTGATTTGATTTGCTTGAATTGCTTTAGGCTTTAGAACTTTCTTCCTAATTCCCTCTCTAATTGGCGGCTACTCTTAGTCGTTCCTCAGCAACATGGCGGCTATGTTCTTAATTTTGAATGAATAGATTAGGGTTTAGTCTAGGGTTGTTTATATAGAGGTTAGGAATTGATTAGGACCATTGATGTTGCTAGGTTAGATCGTAGCCATTCATTAGATAGAGAGACCAATTAGAACCCGCCACCTAGCCCTAATGACAAAGCAGACCACAGAAATTCGACCAAACACAGACCTGGCCAGCCAGGTTGACTGGGCTCGACCAGGTCGACACCCCTGTCGACAGGGCTGTCGACAGCCCTGTCGACATGGGTAGCCCAGGTCGACAGCCCAGTCGACCTGGGTGGCCTAGGCGGGTGTTTATCCGCCCTGGCCCATTGGGCCCCACTTCGGAATATTTAATTGTTTAATTCTGTTTGAATTCTAAATTTAATTTAAAAAACTTCCGAAGGCCATATCTTTTTCATACGGACTCCGTTTTTCGAAAACTCGGACTCTATTTCGTGTATTTTTCCGAGACGAACGCAATGGCGTATCCCGTTTCCCTTAGTTCTTTGATTTCAGATTAATTATACTTTAATTTGTTAACTACACAGTTATAGAATTTTCGGGGTGTTACATTCTCCCCCACTTAAAAGGATTTCGTCCCCGAAATCTTCAAGTTAGGAGGAATGTATATCCTAACATCCAATAATCCATCTACTCATCCATCAAACACGAGCATCCATTGTCCTTAAAAGACTTCTAATGCTTCATGATCATATGCAAAGTGTGTGTGTATACATGAACTTATCTAATGCAAAATCAGGCGGTCTACTGATTCAGTTGACCTCCTTAATGCGAATTATGTAAGTGCCATGAATCCATTATGTATGCAAATTTTCCTATTCTTGATTCTACATGAGTGCACAATCATTCAATACAAATGCAACATCCACATGACAACACATAAAAATTCAATCACATATGAATGCAAACATATATGCATATGCAATATGAAGTGACTGAGCCGATCTAAAACCTAGATTGTGTGTGTATATGCAACCACGAGCAACCACTAGCAATCACTTGCAACCACTTGCAACCATCATCCATAACATGTTTCAACTACATGTTTTCATCCAAAAAGATTCTAACTAAAAGATACGGTCGAGGAAATATACATAAAAAGATAGATAAAAGCGCAACTTAAGGAAAAGAAAGATCAAGGATGTACCCTCGAACAGAAAAGGGTAGGCAGTACGGATTCTAGCTTCAGTTTCCCAAGTCGCGTCTCCCTCGGCGTCGCTCCACTGAACTTTGACGAGCTTGACTTCGCGGTTGCGTAGCTTCTTCACTTCCGTTCCTAAGATGCGGGTTGGAACTCTCCTTATGGTTGCCTCGCGTTCCACTTCGGCCTCTTCGAGGATGTTTGGCTCTACCACTTCAGCTGACTCATGCAGACATTTTCGGAGATGTGAAACGTGAAAAACGTTGTGGACTCCGGCCAACTTCTCGGGTAGCTCTAATCTATAGGTCATTTTCCAAATTTTCTAAATGATAGGAAATGGTCCTACCTAAAGGTATAGTCGAATGATAGAAACAAGTAAAAACTTTGTGCCCATTAGGCAATGTCAAAACTGGAAATCTATGCCACATATATATTGATTAGGGGAAGAACTCTCTAAGCATCAGCCCCGAAGACCGAAATCAACATCAGACTGACACCCAAAGAATTACTCAACCCAACCACCATATATGATTCTAGGAAATTAAGCATGATGGACTCCTTTTAGGTCACAAGGGAGTCCCTTCCTAAGACCAACCCGTATCCTATAAAACCCAAAAAGTTTGGTCAATCCAACGAACACCCTCAAGCCCCAACATGTGTTACTAACAGATGAGTCATACTCCCTATAGGGTTTGCGACAGAAATTGGATTGAGAATGAGACCGAGAGGATAAACACAAAAGATAGCATGCAAGTAAGCTCTACAGGAAGAGAGGGACCAAGGATATACTCTTAAGAAGAGATATGATGCACGAATCTAGTCTTCGATCTTCTAAATCGCATTTCCTTGAGCTTAACTCCATTATGCTTTGTCCGTCTTTAATTTCACAATTTTGTAGCTTCTTAATTCTTGTTTCCAAAATATGAGTTGGAACCTTTTCCACTGTTGCCTCTCGTTCCACTTTCACTTACTCTACTTCTAATATACTTGGCTCAAGCCTAACTGCGTACTCATGGTCCCATGCAAGCTCTCCAAAATTCACTAGTGAATCTTGGATCTCGTCCACTTACTATCGGGTATTCCACATAGATGAATTATCTCTTGAAAATAAACAAATGTCAACTATGTTGCCGAATGTACTTACTAAGGTGATTCTCCACAACTCATTCATAAGCGAAATGAACTTTCTGCCTTAGTGGCGAACACTACTGGAGCGCCCCATTCTGAAATGCTCCTCCTAATGAACCCCCTTCTCTAGAAGCTCTTTAATCTGTTTACTGAGCTCTTTCCTTTCTCGTGGAGCCATATGTCTAACGGGCAACGCAACGGGCTTTGCATTATCTACAAGAAATATGCGGAAGTCTATTTCCCGCTTTGGAGGCAAGCCCTTCACCTCTTCGAAGACATCCGGATATTCCCGGACCACTCTAACTGATTGCAAATTGTCTACAGAGGCATCTAGCGATTCAAGATAACTAAGCATAACCGCATACGAGGGATTACAAGAAATTTCCAAAGTATTACCGAGCTGGGTTAGGAGCCTAACAACCCTTTTCTCACAATCGAGGATGGCCCCATTACTGGATAGCCAATCCATACCCAAAATCAAACCATACCCCGAAAAGCCCAAAACAAAGGCACTACATTGAAATTCTACACTTAGAATAGAAATTTTCAATTCCAGACAGATCATAGACAAATGAGCTGGGCCCCCAATTGGGTTTGAAACAATTAAGGGGTCCTCTACCATACTAGTTTTTAGGTGCAGAGATTCTACTAAAGCAGACGAGATAAAGGAGTCTGATGCGCCAGAATCAAATAAAGTGCGAACGGGGTGATCATAAAGGTAAACTACACTTTCTACAGAAGTATTTATACCTCGCTGTTGCAGAGGTGGCGCTTCTAGCACATGAACCTGTGCCCCTGGGGTGGATCCAGTCCTCTGCCCCTGTCCTCGTTTCTTTGGGCAGTCCTTAGCCCTATGGCCTGTCTCACCGCAAGAAAAGCACCCACCATTCTCCTTGGCCTTCTTTTTCCGGCAGTCCTTTACTAAGTGCCCCACTTTGCCACAGAAATTACACTTCCTCTTCTCTTTGTTGCCTTCCCCGCCTTTCTTAAAGTCTGTCTTCTTAGGCTGCAAACCCTCTTTCTTCCCTTGAGAGTTTTCTGCCTTTGTCTCCTTCTTGCCCTTATCCTCTTCATTCAGCAATGCCATTTGCACCAATCTTTCATACGTGGCTCCCATGGGTATATGGGTCATGGCCAAACTGTGTAATGGCTCATTCAACCCTTTGACGAAACGGAGAGCCTTCTTGTGCGGGGTGTTGACTAGGTCAAGTCCAAACCTAGCCAGCTCATCGAACTGATTCACATACTCTCTGACTGTCTTGTCCCCTTGCTTAAGAAATAAGAATTTTTCCAACTGCAAACTTCTTTCCGCATCTGAGAGAAATTTGGTCTCAAACCTTCCCTAAAGTCCTCCCATGTTTCCACTGGTCTTTCAGCATTAGTGACTTCCCACCAGTAGGAAGCCTCGCCCTTCAATAGCCACACTGCCAATTGTACTTTTTGTCTATCCTCTACCTCAAAGATGATGAATAGGTCCTCCGTTTCTTTCAGCCAATTTCTAGCTGCCACGAAGGACTCAGTTCCATGGAAATCCCTTCCTCCCATAGCTTTAAAATCTTTACATATCTTAGCAAAAGTGTTTCCCCGTGGAGGAGGTGGAGGAAAAGGTGCCGCTACAGCTGGATGATTTCCGGCAGCTGGGGGAGGAGGAACGGTAGGACCTGGCTGAGTGGCTCTTGCTTCTAAGAACCGCCTAAACCAACCAGGTATTGGCACCCCTTCCGGCAAGTTAAGGTCTTCAGACATGCTGAAACAAAAAGGATAGATTCAAAACGAAGGATAAGAAATAGTACCTATGGCTTTGGGGAGTGGACTTTGCCTTTTAGAATAAAATAATATTTTTCTTTTAAAAATGCTTCTTTAAAATTTCCTTTTTGAAAATAAATTTTCAAAACTTTTTATCTTATCTGGTAAACCTATGCTCTGATACCAAGTGAAACACCCCACCTCCGTTAGGGTCACTCTCAAAGGGAATGCCCTAATTTTGGTGGAGGTTTATAAGTACAAGTCACAGATATACAAGACAGATATAAGAACACATATTTGTAAACAGCGGAAGAACAACAAACTTTATTTCATAAAGTCAAATACGTGTTACAACAACATCCTTTCCAAAAACATAACATAACACTTCCATAATCTGTCTTGAGTACATTATTTTTAAAGAAGCATAAATAAAACATAGATAAACTGCCAAAGCTCCATAGTGGATTGTCCAAAGCCATAGTTCAAAACAGGAAAGTCCAAGCAATACATTTCTCTTCTTCAAGCTGGATGTTGAGGTTGGTCAAGCTGCTGTGTTCCCTCCCTGAGGACCTGGGGGGGGGGGGGGGGAAACGGAAGAAAGAAGACGAAAGAAAAGTAGAGTCAGACATAAAGCCTGAGTAAGTCTAGTACTATTTTGTCTATGAATAAAGAACTGGGTATGATAAGAATAAACAAGAAGTGGGCATGCACTATAAACTTGGTTAAGTTGTCTAGGGTCGAATATACTATCGTACCCCCATGTTAATCTCTGAACCCGTATAAACTAGTTTCCAACTGGCACCCCATAATCAGGGTCATGTGATCCGTTCTATGATGATCGGCTCCTACTCGCATAGTTACATGTGTCTTACGGCCCCCGATGTCTGTAGTTACCTATGTTGGTCCCACCATGGGGTGTATCAAGTCCCATAGTGGCAACCCGACACAACCTTAGAGTGCACAGGTATGCTACTGGTGTCCAGTGCCTTATTTTTCTGCGCCTGAGTGTGTGCACGCCCGCACTCCGTTAGAACCTACACTGCTACACCACCGCCGTCGATTTGACCTCTTACAATCAGCCCAGTAATCGTGCCCCACCCTGCCTAGTTTCAGGGTATCCTGATACACCTTTTAGGGTTACTGCTGAAAAGGGTCCCCCGTTACTAGGTTTTCTATCTCTAGCCAACATGCTAAGTTGGTTAAGTGTTTTCTAACCTAACCCCCACCAGTCCGTTTAGTTTAGCATGTTCCATTTTGATTAAGTCTTTAGTTCACTTAATCCTAACAATCCTGACTCAGCCTTAATTGTCTTATTAAGGCCCTGACCTCTCACATTAGACAGGTATTGTTGTGGCTGCCTGTTGCCGGTTGGTTCCGGGCAGTCTTACGCCACAACTCAGTCTAACCTCGGGTCCTTGCTGGGCTCCATGTTTAACCTCCCACATTGGATAGGTATTGTTGTGACTACTGGACAGCCGGGCGGTTTCGGGCAGGTTTACATCACAACTCAATCCAACCTCGGGTTAAACACATCGTATTTTCTACATTTACATATTTTGTCATTCTTCTTTATTTCTTATATGTAAATATTTGCGGCCCATTATTAAGTTAATGGTGTAAAGGTTACACCAATCACGGGCCCAACCCATACTTGAATTTGGGCCCTTCTATTTTATATTTTCGTTCATTAATTAATTTTAACCCAACGTTATTTTCCCCCGTTTAACACGTCCGTTTATATACATTGGGCTTAGCCTTTTAAAGCCCAATTTAGCCATGCGAAAAGGGGAGGCTTAAAACGTGATTACATACACAAAGAGGGGAAGGTGAGCGCATGAACTTGCATATGGCGTTGGAAATACAACATAGAAACTGGTGTACTTGCATAGTAGTGACATATACTTTGGTCATAAAACATAGGTGACATGAATCAAAGCATGTGAACTTGTAATTGAGATATCATTATTGACACATGAACCTATATTTTCATTTAGGCATAATGTCGAACATAAGCATGGCATAAATATTTCTAGCATAAGCATAGCATAATGTCAAACATAAGCATGGCATAAATACTTCTAGCATAAACATGGCATAATGTCAAACATAAGCATGGCATAAATACTTCTAGCATGAACATAGCATAATTCAACTTAATCATGATTTAAGTCTAATCACATAACGATGGTATAAACATACTTGTGCATAAATATTCCTAAACATGGTGTTTGCTTTAAACTTGCAAAAAGGGATTCTTGAGTCTAACCTAGCCATGTCTCACATATGTCATCATATAATTCTTTTAAACAAGATAGACTTAATCATGGATTTCAATTATGCCAAATATCATTCATAGCCTAGCCATATTCATAAGTTTGCAAAAGCATGACTTAATACATGGATTATGGTGTCAAAATAGTTTCATATGAACTATAATAACCAAACTTGTTTCAATTACTTGCAAAATGATTTATGCACAAAAATAAATATACATCATGATGACATAATAACAAAGCCCCAAACTTGCATGGATTTCAATCAACTACATACATGTAGCTTCAACATAGATTACATAATTTGCGCAATATTCCAAACGTATACTTGCATAGAACTACCGCATGTAGTTCTTTATAACATGAATAACATAATTCATAAATATCCAAACGTATATAATATTTCAAATTGATAAGAACGCACAAATATGAATAACTTTATTGCCACAATTCAAGCATACAAATCAATACAGTTGTTTATTCATACCAAAGTAATACTCTACTTACAATGGTTGCGGCGAATTCTCTAATTTAGGAATAAGAAGATGCGGTTTGATTTGATTTGCTTGAATTGCTTTAGGCTTTAGAACTTTCTTCCTATTTCCCTCTCTAGTTGGCGGCTACTCTTAGTCGTTCCTCAGCAACATGGCGGCTATGTTCTTAATTTTGAATGAATAGATTAGGGTTTAGTCTAGGGTTGTTTATATAGAGGTTAGGAATTGATTAGGACCATTGATGTTGCTAGGTTAGATCGTAGCCATTCATTAGAAAGAGAGACCAATTAGAACCCGCCACCTAGCCCTAATGACAAAGCAGACCATAGAAATTCGACCAAACACAGACCTGGCCAGCCAGGTTGACTGGGCTCGACCAGGTCGACACCCCTGTCGACAGGGCTGTCGACAGCCCTGTCGACATGGGTAGCCCAGGTCGACAGCCCAGTCGACCTGGGTGGCCTAGGCGGGTGTTTATCCGCCCTGGCCCATTGGGCCCCACTTCGGAATATTTAATTGTTTAATTCTGTTTGAATTCTAAATTTAATTTAAAAAACTTCCGAAGGCCATATCTTTTTCATACGGACTCCGTTTTTCGAAAACTCGGACTCTATTTCGCGTATTTTTCCGAGACGAACGCAATGGCGTATCCCGTTTCCCTTAGTTCTTTGATTTCAGATTAATTATACTTTAATTTGTTAACTACACAGTTATAGAATTTTCGGGGTGTTACACCCTTCGAATAACTTATATTTGATTACTCCTTTCTTTAACCCTATTCGAATAACTAAATTCGATTAACTCTATTGGATTAACTCCTTTGAATTTAACTCCTTTGAGTTAACTCCTTTCTTCGAATAACTGTATTGATTACTAATATTTGACTAACTCTATTCAATTTACTAATACTCGACTAACTCTAACTCGATTAATTCCATTTGAATAACTCTAATTCGATTTAACTCCAATCGATTAACTCTAATTTATTAACTCTAACTGGTTAACTCTAACTGATTAACTCTAACTGGTTAACTCTAACAGATTAACTTTAACTGGTTAACTCTATTTAATTAACTCTAATCGATTAACTCTAATTCAAATCAATTAACTCTAACTCTAATCGATTAACTCTGACTGGTTAACTCTAACTGGTTAACTCTTCGTCCATATTCGGTTTCAAATATCGATGTTGAAATCGATTCTTACTTCTCTATATAAGCCCTGACTTATATATTCCAATTTATCCAATGACAATTATACTTAATTTATAAAATATTATTTATAAATTATTCTTTCCAATTTATCTGTTAAAACCGATTTCTATTTAATCTCACTTTCGAATAACTCTTTTCTATTTCCTTGATATCCTGCCAATTTTCCCTTTTATAACTCTATTTATTTTCTGAATAAATATTTCTTAATATTCCTTTATTTATTAAATAATTCCCTTTTTTATCTTTATTTATTTTCTAAATAAATAAATTCTTTTTCAATTCTATTTGTAAATGTTTTACAAATATTTCTCTTTCTATTTTATTTGTAAATGTTTTACAAATATTTCCTTCCTTGAATTCAATATATTTAACAAATAATTATTTTCCTTTCAATTCTATTTGTAAGTGTTTTACAAATATTTCCTTAAAATTCTTATTTGGCTTTCCAAATATTTCCTTTATAAAATCCTTTGATTTTATAAATAGTTTCTTTTATAAATTCTATTTATAAATAAATATTCCTTTTATAATTTTATTTACTTTCTAAGTAAATATTTTTTTATCCTCCTGTTTACTTTCTAAGTAAATATCCTTTTATAAAATTCTCTTCGTTTTATAAATATTTTATTTCAATGCACAGTTTGAAATCTTCCTTCTATATAAAATCTTTTGATTTTATATAATATTTTATTTCAATATTTCTTTTGGTATTTAACAGTACCAAATAACCAGACCATTGTCACTATAATCAATCTCAGATTATACATCACATCATATAACACAATATATGAAAAAAACAGTATTATAAATATTGAGGAACCCAGTTGGGTCCCTCCAACCTGTTTCCCTTCATCACAGAAGTTAAACAGTATAATTAACATCTATTTCATTTCAAATATGAAATATTCTGCTAAACAGAATCGATATTTGATTAACGATTTATATATATATATATCGTTATTTATGATTTCAACCAATACATAAGCAATTCAACCAAATAGTTAACACACAGTAATCAACAGATAATTATTAGTTCTAAGAATACGTTATAAAAATATAACTGTTCAGAGTTGGTGAGTTTTACTCACATTGGACGATCATCGTTAATAACGATAACCATCGCTTGATTTAGACGGACAATTTATTTTGCATTAAATTGTAATGAGCTTCGATTCACTCCCCTCAGTTCCATGGAGTAGCCGCCGTCCATACGATCCCAACGGATCTGACTGTTCGTCAAACTGATATTATATGACCAAGATATTCAATTTACAAGATTATAGTATTTTAAATAGAAAAAAAAAACTTAAATCTATTTTCAAAGTTGGGCTTTACCAATTATATATGGCCCACTCACCATTTAAAATACCAGACCCGTATAATCCTTCTTCCCTTCCAGTTAAACCCGTAACCACGCCCAAACACAAATGGCCATTCACGAATTCCTTTGCTCCCACCGATCCTACGTTCTTCCACAGAATCAAAAACTGAAAACACCACGATGTTCCTCTCAAAAATCTCTTCCTCCTCCTCCCTTAAATGGCCAACTCGAGCCTCAATACTCGGTCGCGACCTGGAGCTTCCGACGACCAAATAGTGACAGTCTCGTCACTTTTTATTTTGATAAAATCCCAAAAAAATCACAACCGATACCATTCTCCTTCCTAAGCATCACTATACACTCGAAAACCCAAATGATGCACCCTCTATTCAAATTTCTCAACCCTAGAAATTGCTGGAACTTTTGGGCGCGATAACAGTGAAGTCGAACAGGAAGAAACCTATACGAGGTTAAAGAGAAATGCAAAACTAGTGCAAAGGATTTCCTCTTGCAATTTATAGAATTTGTTTTTGATTTGTGAGGATTTTTCTAGCACAACGTTTTGGGTTAAGGTATGGTATTGTGGCTGTTGTTTTGAGGAGAGGAATGAACGGCTGAGACAAGGAAGATGTGGCCTTGTTTAGTTCACTAAAGTAGGATATTTGTATTGATAATTTAGTTTTATTTTCATTTTATATTCGTTCTTGCTTTCTAAAAATTTGTGTGATCACACACGATACCTAAAAATCATGAAACTAGACATGCAGCTATAGTTCGACATTACGGTCCCAACGAAACTGGTTTCGTCGAATTCCAACTCCGTTTGCTCACACAGCGTATTTTTAACCATCGAAATATCAACTGTTTTTCACATTAAAATCCCGTATGGCCACACACTGACTTCAAAAATCACGAAAACTGAAATATAGCAATAATTTAATACTGCGGATCCAACAAAAATAGATTCGTCGAATTCTGAGGTCGTTTGCAAAACTGGCTATTTTTAAAGCTCTAAATAACCCTTTTAAATATATAAATATAATTAAAAATAATTAAATTTAATATTTAAAAATAAATATTATCGTATATATTCACAACAGAATATCGTACAGCTCCACTGGGATTTATAACTCGATATTCCAAATCTAGTGTTACATCGATATTCAATTTATATTTAAAATCCATTTAAAAATATAAATAAATCAATATAAATTATAAAGGAATTCCATAACGACTTTTCTAAAATTTGATTTGGACATAAATCAAAATCTACACAATGAAATCCCAATTTTTCTCTTTCACTAGAAAAATATACTTCACCAGCTCCGAACATTTCTCGTTTCACGGAAATCCGATTTAAAACGGACCCTGTATATTCGTTAAAAGTTCGAATCGCCAAATTACGAACTGCCGCGCCATTTCGAGCTCGATTATATTTATAATATAATTAATACGTTCAACTGCCGTTTATATAATATATTTGTTATACTAATTCAATTCTAAACTGAATTATATCCTATAAATAATCCAATTCACACGATATTGTGAATTTTACCATTTTCGATTATTTCTGAATAATATATATTATTCTATTATTTAATTTAATTAAATATTTACTATTATTTAATTAAACAACCATTAAATTCTCTGAATCACTATTTAAATAATTAAATTAATTAATTATAACACCGTAAAAATTACGGGACATTCCAGTTTCTCTCTGATATCCCCAAATCGTGATACTGCTGGTTGATGAAATATGGTTCTCTAGTGCTTGAATCTTTGTTGCTATGTGACTCTTCGATTTGGGATTGATCGAAACAAACTATGAGTAAATTTTTTTTATTCTTCGCGATTTGTTTTCGGATTGTAGTTGCTTGTTTTTCTATTTCGATCTCTGCATAGTTTCCAGTGATGAATTGGTGTAATATAGGATAAAGAAATCCAAATAGCTCTCTGATTTCAACTATGGTTCGATCTGATTTTGTCTGGTTTCCCCTTTTGATTTAGTATGCATTGATTGTGAGAAATAGATTGTTCCTTTCGATTGTTGCCTTGAATGATTTTCCTGGTTAAATCAAAACAGGAAACAATTAATATGATTTTTTGGATTGAAAACGGTTTTGAAATGTTGCCTTAATTCCGTAGATTGTTTGTTTCCTTCTGCTGCATTGAATTAGTCGAATTGCCCCTTGAAACAGTTGCCTTGAATGGATTCCATCAGATTTGAGAAACTTGTATGATTTTTGGAAATTAAATTTCCCCTTGTCAAAAACTTTTGTCCCAAATTAAAATTGATTTCCTGAAACTGATAATAAAACATTGATGTCAGATATTCTTATGTTAGATTTCTGGAAATCGGTAATTCGAATTTTGAAGATAAAAACTGGAAACAATTCTGTCCCCTGTTGCCTTGATTAAGTTGAAACCTTCGACCTTGATTGAATTCTTGCCATGCATTATTTGATTGATTCCTGAAAATAATCATACATGTGAACCAACTGAAAATTAGGAAATAATAAAATTGTTCTTGCCCAATAATACTTGAGATTGATTGCTCATTTATTTCTGGAATCAGAAACCTTGAAGAAACAAATTATTATTTCTTGGCAAAGCATATCCTTGGCAACATGATTTGTTTCTTGTTGTTTTTGCCACCATATGTCTATGCACCCATGTTTGATTACTGACATGAAACCGATACATGATCACACTGTTTTGTTTGAAACAATTGTGTTGAGTAGTTGACGTTGAGAAAAAAAATTTGAAACTTGCAATCTGAGATGTTCACTGTATTGTATTTGCATTTGTATATTTCCTCGAGCATGTTGACTATTCACTTTGATCCTGGGCACTTGAGAGTATTCAGTTCTGCCATGTTTTGTGCCATGACCCTAGTGCATTTGAATCTGAGCATTCCTGCCATGTTGTATTGCATGCTGACTCGGTTATGAGGTTGATGCTGTTGTATTGTTGATGTATACATGAACCTGTCTTATGTATGTAAACATGCTTTGTAGTGCCACTTGCCATGCTGTTTGTAATCATGCACCAGTATATGTTGATTATTTTCTTCACTTTGTTGTTCGTAGCACCATCTCTTTGATGTATCGACTTGATTGGCCATTTGAATTATTAAATTGTGCACACACAAGTCTATTCATTTGTCTGCACATGTACACTTTGATTGGCATGATCACATAAGCTTCATTATTTTGCTGTGTGCATCCTTGCAAGTGAAAACTGAACTGCTCCATTGTGTTAGTCCCAAAATTAATTTGCTGCTTGCATTCTTGAATGCTGACTTGAATTGAATCATTCCATGTGAATCTATTCACACTGCTTTGTGCATTAATTTTTCACCAGTTTCATGTTTGCACAAGCTCGACCATGTTTACCTGCACATTTACGTATGTGTATATATATACACAACAGTGTGTGTATACATATATCGTGCACGTGTAATTTACTTATTAGCAGACTGCTGCACTGAGTCATGGTTGTTCAGATTCAGCTAGTTTTGACGCTGGTTCGGCTGACCAGTGGGTACTAGATGGATATATACAAATCAGATCGAGTCATGAAAAATGATGAGAAACACACCAGAAATCTGAGGCAAATAAAATTTTAAAAATAAAATTTATATTCTCATGAATTCAGTTTTTATTTCTATTGCAGTTTACTATGTGTATTTCTGTATATGACAGGTGTAGATGACTGGACTGACAGTGAAGATGCTGTGAAGACAGAGACAGAAGGCAGAAAACAAAAACAGTGTGTAAAAGTGTATATGAGTGAATGTGAAATGTATGAGTGTTGTAGTGAATATGAAAATGAATACAAATTGAAATGTATATCAGTGATGTATTCAAATAGTGGAGTTAAAAATAGTTTTACTGTTTGAAAGTTTGAAAGTTTGAAATATAATATTCAATTTAAATAAAATATTATATGAATGTATGTACAGTCGTATTCTATTTAAATATAAATATTACATTCCTGTCCGTGATGTATATATAAAACAGTACAGTAATAAACACATTTATAATATATATTTGGTTGTTATAATCAAACAAAAATCATATAATTGTGTATACAACAACGTTATATACAACATATGGACCCTTTTCATCCAATAGCCCATTTCAGTATCTATATGAGCTCGAACTAGGTCGAGGACAGGGACTCGCTTACTGGGGTTGATTATAAGAGGTCAATAAAGAGTTAGCGATGGCAGTGCAAGTCCAACGGAGTCATGTGCGTGCGTGGGTCCGGGCTGGTAGGTAAGACGTTGTTGCATCGTGTAGGTATAAGTTGTGCATTTCAGTAGTACCGGGTTTGCCACCTTAGGGAGTGATACACCCTATTGTGGGACCAGCACAGGTATCTACGAGGTTAGGGAGCCGGTCGAATGGGAAGGGTAGTGGATACATCTAGTGGTGATAGGTGCATATTGGTTACCTATGATAACAGTTAGAGGTACATAATCGAATAGGGAGGGTACATCTAGTGGTGATAGGTACATATTGGTTACCTATGATAGCAGCTGTAGATACATAATCGAATAGGGAGGGTACATCTAGTGGTGATAGGTGCATACTGGTTTCCTATGATAGCAGCTAGAGGTACATAATCGAACAGGGAGGATAGTGGATACATCTAGTGGTGATAGGTGCACGTTGGTTACCTATGATGGCAACTAGAAGTATAATAAACTATCATCAGTCTATTTAGCCAAGAGGAATCATCTTTTAGTATGAAACTAGTATTGGTGCAGTGCAAAGAATATCTTATAGTGGTTAGAAGCGCAGCCAATGTTACATCTTGTTACCTTGTCATATCTGCTTATGTTACAGTCATATCTTATATCCAGTTTATGTTCTTATCATGTTGCTTTACTAATTATATTGTTAAAGTCATTGGACTCGCCAGACTTTATGTCTGACCCTTTTTGTTCCACCTCTTTTCTTTCCTCCCCCCTAGGTTCTCAAGGTAGGCACGTTGAAGCTTGATTCGGACTTTCCTGCATGAAGTGCTGAAAGTAATGCTTAGCTTTGTTTCTCTTTCATATGGCATTTTGGATTAGGGATTATGGTTTTAAAAATTATGTACTCTGATGGCTTTTATATAAGATTGATATTATGTACTTGGTTTTTGTGCGATGGGTTTGAAGATGTAACCAAACTTATTTCTGTTTCCGCTGCAATAAAGTTGTAAAATTTTCAAGTACTATTTTATGTATTTGTCTTGTAATATTCTATTCTGTTTACTTATAATGCTCCACGAAACTTAATGCATTCCCTTTGTGAGTGACATCAACGGACATGGGGTGTTACACTATACACGGACTTGGGGACGTTATGTTCAGGCTATTACTTTAATCCACGAAGTAGGGTGGACCGACCCTACCGCTCTAAAGGAGCCAGACGGGATCCTGGAACCGAGCTAAGGGTTCCGAATCGGATTGGGAAGATCCTTAGCCTAGGCTTATTGATGGAAATCCAACTTCCAATACGAAACCATTTACAATTTTCAGTTGTATATCTATATAGCCAACATAGTGGGATAGGGCATTATGCGAGCTAAGATTTATAACTTTACTTCCGAAGGAGTTTTACACATCGTAGACATTATAATAATATCAAATGTTTTTGTTTTGAACTATATCAAGCATATTTTGCGATTATAAGGCAAATCCCTATCCTCTGGTGTGCGCTTGGAATGTGTAATGGGACCTGGGGCTTATAATTGTTCATTTTTCTACAGTCATGTTTTCCAAACTGTTTTATGGAAGCTATAGTTAGTTATGGTTGGGCAAGTATCCTTGGGAGGAAACCTGTTCCGCGACATGCGGTGTGGTCCCGAGATAACTTATTCAAAATAAGGCTAAGTATAAGATTAGTTAATAAAGTTTTCTCACACCGGTCCCATGACCGACTCATGGTTTGTTTTTCCCTTGCAAACTGCTGGTCTTCATATTTTCCACACGGGCAGTCGAGTAGTTTGTTTTGCAGATATTTATTGAGCATGATCCGAGATTGAAGCTTTAAGTTGTCTCCAGAGCCTTTGAGAGGCTTCCGCTGATGTAATTTTGTATTGCCGCTGTGCATTGTAATCATTATACTTTGATATATATTCTTGTACTCTAATGTAACATTTTACGATGTTAATGAAACGTGTTTTGTGTTTTGTTCTGATGCTGTCATACACCCAAAGTTAACGGTTCGAGGATTTCCGCCATTTTGGATTGGACTTGTGCGGCTTACGATTGATTCGAAGGGTGGGGATTTTCAGGTCATTACATCTATAACACTTTGATTTTAATGTGCGCAATCGTGATTGGTTCAAAAACATATTGCCTAGGTCTTTAAAATTGGGAATCGATTGAGGAGGGAGTCTAGTAAACCACAACGTAGCAATCCCCTCGAGATATAACGAGAAAGCTTTACAGATTATGGCCTCGAGAGCCGCCACAACATTCATATACCAGGAGTAACGCATTATATGTTGTTGTGGATCAGTTTACCCGAATAATGACTTATCGTGGGTAAGTTAAATTTCCTTGGGAATCGTGCTTCCAAGATGTCATCTGTGAAAGGTATGTCGCTGCGATCTATGCTCGATCCTCATTGTATCCTCTACCATCATTCATTATCTGATGCACCATCATTGCTTCTTATGTATTGGTCAACACATATTCGGGCTCAGTGTTCTAAGCTCTTCGAGATCACTTTGCCCCTGTCTCAAGCAACGTCGCCTGACCAGCCATCCTGGCAGAATTTCCTTGTTATTCGATCTCAGTCAATCACATGACAAGTGGGTGGAAGCGCGGGAGCATTAGTGGTTTAGGAAGTGCCTTGTTCCCTAGGAAGTAGGAAGTACTCAGGATCCACACATCGACATGAGCATAGGTTTTGCTAAGGAAGGGTCATTAGGGACCAAGCCGAACCGCTGCATCTTCTTGCGAGCCCAATGAACCAAATCGGAGTTATCAAAGATTCTCAGGCCTTTCATAGGGTCTCCTCTGTCGTGTTGATCGCCCATTCTACTCAAATTAAGATGAGCCCTCTATTTCCGAGCGATGGGGATGAGACAACGTTCTTTGTCTATGGAATTCCTCCCATTGTCTGACTATCACATCCATATCATTCCTTATTGCAGCATTAACCCGTCTCTGAGCTTCTAGTGCTGCGTTGGTCTCTTCCAATCTGGAGAACACATATGTGAAGTCTTCTCGCATAACGGGTGCTGAAGAAGGAGGCTGATTGGTAGTGGCAACAACATTCCCGGTTGTCAACAGTTTGGGCCAGGTCGAACTCGACCCGAGTATGGTCAATCCAAGCTCGTTTGATCCAGGAGCCCCTGGCACCGGTTCGACCTGCGCTCCGGTCTGCTGTTCTTCACTGGCCGCTGTTCTTTGGGAAGCTTAATGGTTCCTATCCTTTTTTGAAACCATACTGATCAAACTTATTGAAATTGGTGAAAACGTTGGTAGTGATGAAAATATGGACTATTCCTTCGGACTTGATGATCCGAACAGTAGATAAATAATCCCAAAAGTTTAGAATTCAATTCTCAGTGAAAGCACCAAAATGTCAGACCCAAAAAGGCTTTAACACCCAATAGACTAGAATTTGTAGAAATTAATGAAGAAATACAAATTAAAAACGAGAAATAACAAGCAAACACACAAGATTTATAGTGGTTCAGTGCTAACGAGTCTACGTCCACTTTATAAATCTTATATTCAACAAAAAATTACAATTACACTGCTGGAAATCTCCAATCACTCGAAATACGATCACTTTTCTCTTAAACATACGAAGAAACACTCAAAAATCACTAAAATTGCTCTTGGGTCGAATAATGGCAGGCTGGGTATATAGCTTCAATGTTCAAGGTGGCCAAAGTCCTTTTTTCTAAACCGAGGTTGGGTATATACAGGAACGGCTAGGGATTATAGGCCGGAACTGTTATTTATGTGTTGGTATTTGATTTGGGTTTGTAGGGTGTTAGTGGAGTAGTTTTATATAGGAAAGCAGGTCGGGTCGTGGTCACGTGTCAGCTGCTCCATTCGAATAGAAGTTAGTGGGTTAAGTGGGCAGTTGTCTCGTGCAGGTTCGAAACTATGGTCTGTTCGAGTCGATTCTATTCGACCCGAAACCATGGACCCGGTAGCCCATATTCCTGTTCGACCCGAGGATGGAGAATTGTTTTAGCTTGGCTTGTCTTCCGTTTGATTTGATTCTAAACTCTTGAATAGGCACGACTCTTGGTATCGAATGCACGTGATCATGGTCACTTGCTTTGGGCAGCCTTATTACAAGGTAGGCAAACAAATAGTTAAGTTTTTATATAGAATAGTTTAATACGAAAATATTTCATTTGATCACGGTATGCGTATTTAATTTTCTACCGTATGGCTAAGCAATTATTTAATTTAAGTTTCAATTTCACAAGTACATATTATTTTAACCCATAGCGGATGTCATAGGTGTATATCATTTTAACCTATTTCTTAATTTCAAGTGTTTAATATCCAAATATGTAAATTATCAATTTATCCCATTTCGGTGACATATAAAGTGATATGTATACATCATAATCAATAATTATCAGCAATAATATCCAATCGATCATCACAACATAAATAAACATAACATATAATCATCATCCAAATATTCAATGTAGTCACAACATTATCACCTATTAAATATCATTGTTTAACTAGCAATTTAACTTCAATATTAATTAAATATCAATTCAGGTAAATGAAGATTTACCAAACATTCTAATTTAATCAGTGCAAACATACATCCAAATTTATAAACAACCAATCAGACAACAATTTCCATACATATCTGTTTAACATGTGTCCTATGTCAATATCATAATCAATTTCGATGTCAAATTTTATTATCGAATGTCAATTAAACTAATTATAATAACTTGCATAGATATTTAAGTACGTTATGAGTGGATTAAAATACTCACCTATGATTTTGAGTCAAATCAAAAATCCAAATAAACGCCAAAAAATTTGATAGTCTCCAAATCCAACCAAACCAACTTTTCAATACCAATCCAACGAAGAAAACTGCGTGTTAATCCGATTTCATATTAAAAAGTCATTCACGTTAATGTGTCTGAAATTAAAAAAAATAAAACCACAAAAATCTTAGACTTGCCACGTTATCATGAATTTTTTCTTTCTACACATTTCACGCTACAGGCCCTGAATTTTGAACCCATCAACCCTAAATCACATACCTTTGACCGGAAACCACCCCCACTTCCGACACATTGACTACCGATCCGAGACCACCACCAGGACTGCCTTGACTTCCTCATTCTCCGCCCCCAAAGCCTACACCCTGTGGTCATCCCAAATCACCGTGCCACCATGATAACTACATGCCTTCCCAGCCAAATCCTGTCCACCTCCGACCATGATAAATCATCAAACCTGGTGTGCGAGTTCCCCAAGTTTTCTTTTCGCAGTGGCACCCTTCGATCGTCTATTCATTAACAATCCACCGTTGGATTGTCAAAAACTTAAAACAGATGAATGAGAAAGATCGTTGGATTTTGGTAAATGATGCAACAATTCCCTTTTTTTTTATAGATTTGAGTTGTGTTCATTGAGACCTTTCCAACGATGTATGATATGATAATGTTTGAAACACTTGAATTTTTGATGTTGTTTTCAGATCCGTAATCATTATTTTTTTATCAGAAAAGATTTCCGGATCTAAGAAAATATTAGAGATTTGAGAAAAGTGAGATGACGACTAGAGTTTCAGGAAATCCAAATATATATAGGGGGTAACATGTCTATTTGTCTACAACGATTAGAGCAGCCTAAAAGCCAATTTTCTATGGTAAATCGAATTTCGTCGTTCCATATATCGAAATATACGTTTTCAATATTTTTAAATGTAATGGAATTGTTGAAATTTAGTAAAACACAATTATATTCAAGTTTACATTTTGTGTTGTCAATTTAGTCACATTAAACAACATTTTAATTTAATGCAAGATGCACACGTTTGCTGGCGCAAAATAGTGAGCGCTGCTTTAAATATGCTGTTAGATGGCCTCATTGGATTTCCTGGATTAAGTAATTCACATCAGTTAAAGTGGCGATAACTCGTCAGATCAAAAGACTAACATAAGTTCAAAAGCAACACTTGCGTCCTTCCATCCATCTCCTGACAAAGCCCGCTAGGCATCATATATAGAAACAATTCGACTTGATGCTCGACTTATGCCACCCTCCAATTATTATCCTATTGTATTGAATTGCTTCAAAGTATGTGAATGATGACACATTTTTTGTGTGCTCGAAGTTGAATGAGAATCGAACGTCGTCAATCGAAGGAACTCGTAGGATTTTCTTAATATATAGAATGTAAATGCAGTGCAAATAGGCATGAGCATTTGGATGGAGCTGTATGAGAGTTGATCTCATATGATATATAATACCCCGGATAGGAGTTGAATAAAGGGACATAGCCAATTGTGCGCATGTGTCGATTGCGGGCAATGTAGCCTTTCGATGATATGTTTGCTCTATCTTCATAGCATGAGATCCAGACGTCCTTGGATGAAATCTTATGCTTGGTCCAGATTCTTCAGCTTTGTCTCCTCAATTATTGAAGGAACTGAATCAACTAAATTTTCTAGAAACACAACTCCTTCTAGAGTGGAGCAACATTGCCAACTATACCCTCTAGGACCTCTTGTTGAATATTAGAATGATCAACTTGCTGACCATGAGTCACTTTCGAAAGATATAGCTAAGTCAGATTCCGCATCAAGATCTTTATGCTCCGCCCCTCTCCTGGCATCTAACTCTGCAATACAGCTTGAGTAGGGGTGAGCATTATTCGGTTAAACCAACCAAACCAACTTATTTTGGTCGGTTTGGTTTTGAAATTAAATCGGTTTGTAATCGGTCCAAAAAAATATTAAGTTCGATTATCGGTTTAACCAAATTAACCGAATTTTTACTATATTTTCAAAATTATCGATATTATAATAAATATTTTAGGTTAGTTTAGTTATTTAAGTATATATTAATCATCATCTAAGTGTCAAAGTTAATATTAAAAAGCATAAAAAGAAAAAATAATAATATTGTAATCATATATTTATAATTTGTTTCAAATAATAGTGAATATTTCAAACACAAAGCATAAAACATTTTTAGTTCGGTTTAGTCGGATAACCAACCGAACCAACTAAACTTAATTTGGTTGGTTTGGTTTTAGTATGGTTTGACAAATTTATCATTGGAAAAACCAAACCAACTAAACGCACACCCCTAAGCTTGAGGGTTTTGGAACCATTGGTCATAAAATTCAACAAAAATTGCACTTAGAGCAATTTGCAGTCTAGCGCGGTGTGTGTAGTGCAAAAGTGTGCAATTGAAAATTAAAACAGCGTCGAAGATGTGATTTAAATTTCGATTGGAGAGACCATCATCGTTGACTATTTCACCATCATTCAGATCGGCAAGCATGATATTTGACTAAGAATCGGGATTGACCATCGATGTTTAGAGATTCAATGCTTGTTCTTGAGTTCGCAGTTTCATATGCTTGGGTGCAACTAGCATGGGCCCAGTGGGGTCGACCGACCCCACTGTATTTTAGAAAAGAAAAAGGATATAAATTCAGTTTTTGGTTTCTCTGCAACATGCAACTTCCTTCATTATTTCCAAAGACCAAAATTTAGTTTTTGCTTTCCCTAATCTAATCTTCTCCGATTTCAACATCTCTCCAATTACATTACAAATTAAACAGCCACTGATTGGAAAATCATTCTTTTAAATGGATTGAAATTAATTTGTTCTTCTTATTTCCTGCCATTCTCTCACAAGGTATAACTACTTTTGATTTGTTCTTTTTGTTCCCATAGCTTTGATTTTTTGACTGCTTATGAGTTTCCATGGGCCATGCGGATGGGAATTTCTGGCATATTACGCTCCTTTTTCTTCAAACAATTTCCTGCCATTTTCTATAAACAATTTCTAGCATATTATGCTCCTTTTTTTAATGTTTTTTTAATCAACTATGCTAAACCTTTTAAGCTCAAAAAACCCATGCTTAACCTTTATTCTTCTTGTTTCCATGGCTTTGATTTGTAGATATAGTTGAATCAATAAATTTTGCTGAACCAATGTTTGATTAAGGCAGAAAAATAGTTGAGCAAATGGGATGCATTTTTCATAGAGTAGGATTGATTTATAATCCAATAAATGCTATAGTTAAGCAATCAGTTAAACATAAAATGGTATGCTTGGTGATTTTGAAGTTTGGCTTAGGTATCTATTAGATGCTAATGATTAATATTTATATACAAAAGATGATTTTTTATTTTATTTATAGGAAAAATCAAATAGTTACTAAAAGACATGAGTAATAATTTGTTGATTGAAGTTGTAATGGTTGTTGAAGAGGATGCAAAGAATCAAAAGCATAGAGGTCAAGCAGATAACTTGTTGCGAGTTATATAATGCTTTGATTTTGTATTTCAATTGCATTTGATGACAAATATATTGGGAATAACAAATGACTTGTCTCAAGCATTGCAAAGGAAGGATCAAGATATGGTAAATGCCAAGACACTTGTGAGAATAACGAAGCAACAACTACAAACTATGAGAGATAATGGATGAGAGCAATTGTTCAAAGAAGTTACTTCATTTTGCATTAAAAATGAGATTATCATTCCTGATATGAATAACTTGTTTGTAATTCAAGGAAGATCACATCCAGTGCTGTTGCTAAAAGGATGGTTCAAAGAAAAAAGCACCGTTTATGTCCTTTAGTATATTTGCTTTTGAAGTTAGCATTATCACTACCTGTTGCGACTGTGACGGTCGAAAGAGTCTTTTCTACAATGAAAATTATCAAGTCGTCTCTACGCAATCAATTAGGAGATGATGTTATGAATGACTGTTTGGTGCCATATGTGGAAAGAGACATAGCAGATACCATTGGAGTTAATATGAATGTGCTGCAGATTTAAATTCATCTAATTTTAATACAGAATATGATACGTCAAAATTAAGATAAATGGAAAATCCGCCCCTACCGTATAGAGTTTCTGCGTACGTCCCTGCTTAGGTGTATGAATTTATTTTGGTGTTCACTTTGAGAATAGGTTTTAAACCTAAATCCGATGTCCATGTTTAAATTCCAGAGTTAGTTCGAAGTTAATATGCAATATGCGTGGCATGGGTAAAGAAGAGCTTTCAAATGGTTGATCCAAACCAGATCATACCAATTCGAATTTGAGAGCCATGAGGCCGAAGTTATGCCGATCCCAAACCCATCCATGCCAGCAGACCCTAGTTGTATAACCTTGCAGCGATCCCAACTCCCTTAAACTACCAAGTAACCAACTCCGATCTGGATCAAACAGCTCATACCAAACCAGGTTCTTCGTGGTATTTAAGCCGATTCAGATCCTTCCATCAACCCCCCTTAGGGCCGGTCCTGAGTATTTATGGGCCTAGTGCGGACCCAAAATTTTGAATCTTTTTTATTTTTATTTTATGAAATTGAACTTAAGTGAAAATGTGCTTTTTCTACCGTGCATCTCCATTGAGAAAATTGTGTGTTTCAGCAAATTCATAAAGTTTTTACACACATTTTCAATCTGTCAACTAGAGGTTCACACAAGCCAGATCTCCATTTTAATATATTGATTGATCTCAACAAAGCATACAATCGTATCTACTTTTGCATAGATAAATTACTATTAAGTACACGTATTTTGACAAGAAAAAGCAGCTCTAGCAAAAGTAATACAAGTTTTTTTTTCTTTTTCCTCTGACCTAATGGGTCTTGTGCGGTCGCACGATTCGCACTAGGCCAGGGCCGGCCTGACCCCCCTATCCGAATCCTGAACTCAACACCCATCTGGATCTCAATCCTTCACATCTAGCGGTTCTGAAGCTGGTCTCCTTCTTTCTCCACGCACCACCGAACCGAAACCCATCCTTTCCGTCCTCCTCTCTTTTCTTCTTCTTTGAACCCACATCTATCCGAGTCGGAGTCAACAATTGTCCTCTTCATCCTCTCTCTTCTCTTTGGCCATCGCCACAACCTCCAACCATCGCGACTTTGATGTTGATGCCGTTTCCTTCTTTTCATCCTAGCCAGCACCACGATCGATGTACACCGAATCGAACAAAAAAAGCAAAATAGAGAAAAGTATTCCATTTATGTATTAGGTTTACCTGAAGTGGTGATGGTAACGATGACCTGAACTTTCAAGCAAGGGCGGTGGATCAAAATGGCTGGAGTATGCAGTGAGATCGTGGGGATTGAAGTGGAAATCGAGGATTACACCAGTTCGGACTGGGAAGTAGAATAAGTGAGAAAAGAAATTTGGGGTTGCATATGGTTCGACCTGACTGTTCCTCTCCTCGGACTTCGGGGAAGAACCCGAGGTAAAAGTCCGGATCGTGACCGTTCCAGACTGTAAAAATGAAAAAAGAGAAATAAGAGCAGAGCAAGACTAAACTTGGTTTGTTTAAAATGGCTGAATGCTTAAGGCTGATTGCTGAATGCAGAATAGAATGCTTAATGCTGAATGCTTAATGCTTTTTTGTTGTTTGATTATCTGCTTATCAAAATTCTGATTTTCTATGAAATAGTTTTGGTTGACAAATTTGCCCTTCATTTTTATTGTTTGATTTATCAATTTACTTTTTAATTCATAAAATATAAAAGTATGTAAAGGTATATAATTTTTTTATAAAAGTATATATTGTCGTCATATGTAGTACAGCAATGTCGTTTTTGTTTTTAACCCAGCAAATATAAAACTATATAAAAATATAAATATAAATATGTGAAATACTATTACAGCCGTGTATTCTATGCAAAGTAAGCAAAAGGAAAATGAGGAAGTGCCTCCTTCAATATACGGCTGCGGTGATGGAAAGAAAAAATACTGTTGCTTTTGTAAATATAAAAGTATACACTGCTGTTATATATAAAGAAGAAGGACAAAACTGTAAATCATCACTTACTAGCAATAAGCAGCCAAAAGCTTAAAATATCTGCTTTTTACTATTAAGCTATTTTGGATGATTAAGCACTTAATTGTTAGTTCACCCAAACATCTTAAAAGCACTTAATATATTCAGCCTTTTCGATTAAACTTTGAAAAAGTGCTTTTTCAGAAAAACAAACAGGGCCTAACATGCATGTATGCATGATCGTGTGTACTGATGCGTACTGGTGTTGATGGCTCTAGTCGACAACCATCTAATTGCGTTTTGACGTACTTAGGAGCCGATGACTCAAAGTGTGCATAAATGTACGAGCACGTGCAAACACTTAATGTTTAGTTTCTTGATCCGATATAGATTGAACGCTTATTTGTGGACTCTGGAAAGAGACCCAATTCAAATCGCCAGAGATTCTTGACTCAAATCACTGAGCTCAGTGGAACCAAGAAAAGATAATGACTATCCAGATGCTTTCTAATATTTATGCATATCAAAGCTGACTAAACATTGTAGCAATATAAAGAGCCAACTTTTCTCTAAGGCTACTTCCGAAATGACGACAACTATTCCAGAGATAGAAAAACACTTTTTCAAATGGTATATTTTGATGCAATTAAAAGCACGTCATTTTCGCAACATGACATATTTTAGGTGACAAATGTTACCCTGTCTTTTTGGTCCGGCTACCACAGACCAATCATACGAGCATGACTATGTAGTTATCAGGCAGATTACCCAGAATGATGGTCTAAAGGTCAAATGAAAAACCCAGACAATGTTTTGAGATAGTAGCCAGAAAAACATAGAAAAACAATGCAATGAAATGCTCAAAATTAAGACTAGACGAGCACAAACTCCAGATCGGCATGTTCGGATCGATGTGCATCAAGGACATGGATCGGTCAATTTCCAACATCATGATCAAGTTCGAATTGGTCCATTTTAATACTTGTCCAAGTTCTGGATGCAGTCCCGGATCGACAAAGACACATCATGGTATGCATAAGTTACATTTGATCGAGCACCATATATAAGCTGAGTAGTTAACACCGAAAGAAGAGGTGAGACGTTGATTCCTTTAGGTTATTACACAGTACACATAGAGTATTATCCAACACGTTTATATTCTATAATCTATCCTTAGTATTAAGTCGATTAGAGATGGCTATATAGGAAATAAATGATATCCTTCTGTTGTTCTTAGAGTGCCAGCTAACTTTAAACCAGTTACGTGTTATGGATTTATCTCTAATTTTTTCCATGCTTTACGAATTGTAAAAGATCCTCCCCCATACCATTCATGATTGGCCGCTGCTTCATTAACTCGAATAGCAACATTCCGGATATGTATATGTATATGTGTTTGTCTATGGATATGTACATACATACATATACATGTGTGTTAATTGCATACCACGTCAAATATGCCATTTTAGTTATTATTATGGTCTTTTTGGCATAGCATCAAAATTGTGGACCAGCATGTTCTACTTACAGTTCAATTTGTATTTCATGGTCAAAGAGAACAACTGATCCTTGATTGGCGGACTTCAATCAATTCCACTTCAGATGTGAGACAGAGTCAACCGTTTGACTTGCCCTGTTAATGTACACAACTTATTCCTTCTGATCAGCAAGCAACTTGTTTATGTAACTTGATGATAAGCAATACATCAATTTTGCAACCTGTTTACTTCATATTATATAAGCATAACTTAACGATTATAGTTATATTATTGCTGATTTTTGATTGACAGCCATTCCACTACAAATGTGAGAGAGGACAACTGTTTGACTAACATTGTTAATGCATACAATTTGTTCCTTCTAATCAACAGGCAACCAAGGCATTGCCTACAAATTGATTCTTGATAGCCAACAAATCAATTTTGCATCTTGTTTATTTTGTATTATAAGCATATACAAGTCTAACTGTTATATTAATTCATTATATTCCAGGTTGTTCAGCTGGTAAGTTCTTTGGAACAAATATCATTGAATGTTAAATCATGTAGATTGTAGACGAGGCAAGAAATACTCAGAACTATCAAGCTCACACTATTAGCTAGATATGGTAAGTCAATCGGTTTTAAACACCACCACACTGCCTGAATCAGTTGCTGATTTACAGTATTCGTCCATTATACATTGATAATGGCATGGTATTTTTTCTCTATTATTCACATCTCCAAAGTTGTTTTACAGGAAAATATCATCAAGGTATCGCCCTGGGGTCTGACTAGGGGATATAGACGAGAATATCCTGGAAAATTTGACACCACTACTCATTTGAGAAGTATTAACATTGCTCATGCAGCTGTAATCATTTCCATCGAGTTTTTTTGTGAGACCAATGGAATATCTCAATCTTCAGGCAGATGGGGAGGTACAAGCAAAAGCAGCCAACCTTCAATGGTATTTGATTTAATTTTTTATGATTATTGAATGAATGTGACATATTCATGGTCACAAAATAGATACCTATATAAAGCTTTTTCTTATTAATGTTGACTGTTCACTAGAAGTATGCTTCTGAAGTTTTGGGTGTAATTTACAAACATAGCACAGCCGTTGGATTTTCAATTTAGGAAATGCCGATTCTAAGTGTTACTAGTTTTTTAATGCTAGGTTACTTTTGGCAATAATGAGTTCCTCACTTCGATAAAAGGAACCTATGGCTCATTTAATGGCAGTATCGTTGTGACATCTCTTGAATTTATATCCGACGTCTCCTCAAAAGGAACATTTGGACAACCAACCAGTGATTCGTTCTCAATTTCCTTGTCCAGTGGAAAAATAATAGGTTTCCATGGAAGTTCGGGTGATTATCTTCATTCAGTTGGGGTTTATTTGAAACAGGAAGTTATCCCACTACACAATTCGCCTAGAGGTCTACTTTCCCGTCTTTTCTTCACAGATACTGAACATCAGCAGGTATGTATAATCTTGATAATAACATAGTTTTGTTGTATAGAATCATATTTTTGGTGTAGTTGCTTAACCATTCTTCGTGACAGTATAAATCTATGTTATCCACGGTTTTGGAACTTTATTAGCAATTTAAGGGACATTGATTGAGCATAAAAACCATACCATTTCAAGGCTCCTTTTATTGCATCTGGCTAGAAAATTTAATCTTCTTGTACACAGTTGATGAAAAATATTTGTTACAGTTTTACATGTTTGTTCTAAACTAAAGATGGAACTTACATTAATGTGGAAAAAACGATTTCTTGTACTAAAATGTTGGTCTTAAATCATGAGAGGAGGTTGTACTAAAATGATCAAAAAAATGATTTTTTGTTATTAGCCATCGTAGCCATTTCATGTGTCAAGCATATGCAAAGCTTTCTCATTTGCTTATCATAGCAGCCTGTTGACGTCAAAAATGGCGCAAACACCCAAATCGTTTAATATGTAAATCATAGTCACATATCCAACATAGAGATGCAAAAAATAGAAAATGAACCCAATATTTTATAGTGAACTCTGACCTACGTACACTTGTTATAATCTTTCATTTATAACGTTGATCACAAATATAGTTTGTTTTGATTAAGAATAAGAAGATAAAGAGTTGGTAGTTTCTCTGAGGAAAATTGTAAAGGTTCCGCGGCCAGAGAGGGGAAAAAAATTCAATTTTCCAAGAGAAAAAAAAAAATCAATTTTCCAGTGGCGTGTCTTATATTATAGCTGCAGATGAATGTGGATCGATTTGAAAATCAACGGAGAAGTCGGGGAAGTCAAGATGACCAAGTCAAATCGTCGAAAACTAGGTTTCAGATTGATACTGATCTGGGGCAATCCGAATCGATACCAATCATGTTTGGTTCAACCAAGGTCGAATCGATTAGGTTCGTGAGCTCCTCATTTCCTTCTGATTTGGGTTCGCTTGCCAATCCAGGGGTGATTCATTCGAGCCGATCCGAATTCAAAGTTGTTGAAGTATGAGTTTCATATGTACATCAATTCGAAGCGCTGTTATCACGACCCTCGACTAGTCGTTACTAGTCGACAACTAATCAACGAGTCGAGATCAAGTCATCGACTTGAAGCCACGACCGAGTTATTTGTAAGAATGTCGGCTGACTTATCGAAATTTGTCGACTAGTCTCGACTGGTCTACTCGATTATGTCTAATGGTTTGGAATGCTAGGTTTTAGGGAAAAAATGAGCCTTACGTGTTATCGACCCATAAAAAAAGAAACGATCAGGAAACGATCCATTCTGTATATCAAAGAAAAAAAAGCCGAACCCTAGAAGTTCGAACTTTAAATTCGAAAAAAACAATCAAGAAATCAATTATCGAAAAAAAAGGTTTGAACTTCAAATTCGAACTCGAAGTCGAAAGTCCAGCTAATTGCAAGTGTCAAAGTCGAACCCTACAGTAGACGTTGTGAAAGTAAGATGGAACAAGATCCTCTCATCTTAAATGATAATGAGGATGATGATGATGATTATGGACATGCGCCGACTACTATTCACGAAACTAGTGATTGTGAGGCAAATGAAGTGAGCTAGATGACTATTTTTGAATTGATAGCATCATTTGTGTTTTTTATGTTGCACTTTATTAGATTTTAGTACGTTTGTTGAAACATCATCTTGGTTTGTATTTTCTTTGCAATTTGCACTTTATTAAATTCTATGCATCATTTTGTTTATTTGATTTGTTCAGTAGCAACAATATTTATTGACTAGTCTACGACTAGTCGACTAACTGGACCTCTGTCGACTAGACTCGACTTACCGCCGTAACAACCATGATTCGAAGCCCACCATGCCATTTCCGATCCGAAGAGCTTCAAATGATGTCGATCCAGAGTTAACCAAGTGTACCAATCTAGATGCTTTGGTTTACGTCAAGAATTTCATGTTGGTGTGAGTTGATAGCCGATCCAGGGTATACCAATCTAAGGTATACCGATTCGGATTTCATCCCAGTGTATTTCCATATTTAGCCACTTTCAATATTTTGTTCGAGTTAATCAACTCATCCGTAGTTCCATATCTTTGTCTGTGCTGGATTATGGAGCCATCTGATCATCTCTTAGGGCAATCCGCCATGATGATTAATCAATCCATATATCTAAATCTAATGTGGAATGGTCTTTCCATAAGGCAAAATAACACTTACCCTTCAAAACGTATCTTGTTATGGAAGATATGCTTTGTATTGTCATAATTTCGAAGTCCACAACCAACAAGTATCCGAATTAACCAATCTGAAGTCCAGTTTAATGCTGAGCTAAATCCAGTCTTTCTTGATTGTCCATTAGTCCAACGGCTGTTCTGAGCCAATAACCAAAGCCAAATCCATTTCCACGATATCATATGATTGTTTCGCCAAGTCTAAGTTTGCGATCTTTCTGGATCATTTAGTAGTTCCATTATCAAATCCAAGTTTGTAGTTGTACCAAGCTGATATCCAAGTTCATGGTCATTTCTTGCATATCCTTAGCTTTTTCGAGCTCTTATCGAGTGTAATCCATGCTCGACGATCATAGTCAGGCTCTTGCCAAGCGTAAACCACACTCGACATCTTGCAACCTAGCCTGGCTCCTACCGAGCATAAACTATACTCGGCGATTCGTAACTTCACAAGGCTCTGGCCGAGCGTAAACCACACTCAATGATCCGTACCCTCACCGGATTGGAAGTTTAGTTGTGAAACCACACTGACATTATGAATTTGTGAAATAAATTTAGTTATGAGATTTAATTATTAGATCATCTTTTTAAATATTAAGGCGTGATATTAAGAGCGTTTTTGGTAGTTTAAGCTGACATAAAAAAATTTGACACCAAATGTATTACAATTATTATTAGTGATTTTGCAAAAGATTTTGATTTTCAACATGGCTACACTTATTTTCTTCAACCATATGTTCCGATTTTCAAAGTGAGTGTGTTTGTGTATAACAACGTTCCGTTGCATCCGAACAGTACAACACTCTGAAACGCCGTTGATTTCTACCATACAATCATCTTTCTCTCTCTTTTTTCACTAAATCACCCTTTCTCATTCACTCACTATAAACAAGCGAGTATGGTTTGGATGCAAAAGGGGTGTCACAAAATAAAAAGGAGAAGGGGGGAGGGTTACCTTAATTTTGATACACCTCAAATCCTAAAATTTCTTGATTTTAAGCACATTCCCTTCAAATAATTATAGTTTCTCTTCTGTCACTTATATAATTATAGACGACCATGTAGTTGAAACGAGGGGATGTAAGGTGTTGCTGATTCTAGCCCTATATATACAATATATGTAACAACCCGAATTTTTTTAGTACATAAATATTTAATAAAATTTAAATTTTAATTAATTTTGGAATTTAACAACTTGAATTGAAATGAAGAGAAATTGAATGTCGAATCCAAGGTTCGAAAACCCTGTTTCCGTTTCCGTTCCGGTCATGCAGAAAATTTAAAATTCCGGTCCTGTTTCGGAAATTCCGGAAGTTCCGGTTTAATTCCCGTTTTCCAATTCCATAAGCTCAAACGTATCTGCGCTACCTCTAAAATGAAATTGCTGTTATTTAAACTAAGTTTTGTCCTGTTTCAGATGTTTCAGAAATTCCATTATAATTCCGGTCTTTTCGCTTCGGTATTTTTATTCTACAAATACACAAATTATTGAATATTAGCATAAATCACACTGCATTCTATTATAAAAATACTATAATATATAGGGTTAATCAATCTTTATCAAACTTTACTATACAGGTCACAAGTTAAACTTTAATAAGCATTTTACTAAAATCTGCACCCGAAGTCACGTGATACTAGAAGTCAGAGAAATTGTGTACAGTTAAATATATTATAAAATTTCATATGTACCAATAATAATTAAGAAGATGCACTATTTGCAGCAACCCGTACACATGGGAGCATCATGCCCACCTAGCCAAATTAAACGCAAAAGTGAACGACATTCCATATTGTAAAAAGTGCTTCCACAAACCAGATCTGGTTCTCACGCAAAGGAATATTAAAATGGAGAAGCAAGCAAATTGAGAAAGTGATTCAGTATAGGGGGAGCATAAATCAACACCTTCCCTCTAGTTTGAGAAATCCGAACAAAGAAAACAGTTCTCCCTTAACAGCGTCTCCTATTTTGATCGTCTGAGCGGTTCGGGCCGATGAGACAGGAACAGAACCCAATATATAGCTGCTGCTTCTTTTTTTAACACTTTTTCCCATGCTTTATGGCCAGAATCGGATTTGAGCCCTGATTTCGTTTCGGTGCTGGCCAGAACCGTAACGGGATGGGCGAAATCCCGGGGTTCCGGCTGGATTCTCAAACCATGGTCGAATCAACTTGAAATTTTTTAAACTTGAGTTTAAAATGAAATTAAAGTTGATTTGAACTTATGTAAAATTTTATTTGAATGTGAACTATAATAATAAATTATTATCAATAAATTAAAGTGTTTGAAGATCGATTTATAATTACTCGATCGTTAACATGTGAAATAAGTCATTTTGCAAATAATTTCAAAATTTGATGGAACCAGTTTTATCGGATCTGAAATGTTAAATTATTGTAAAATTTCAAATTTTGCGACGATCAGACTTATTGTGTGATCGTGTGCGATACAAACGTATATCGTTTAGCAATTTAAATCATAGTGTTATAAATTGATTTTTACTAGTAAAGTAATAGTGTTTTTGTGATTTTTCAAAATTCAATAACTAGTGTATAATATTATTTATTCGGGATTGTATCGAGATCACTGTTATCACGTCGACGACTGGTCGATGACAAGTCGACCAGTCGGTCGATCAAGTTCGATGACAGTCGACTTGTTCAATTCGACGAGAGTGGGCTTAAGCCGGCCCAAAAACCCTAATTTCTCTGATCGACATCGATAAAACCCGAGACGAGATCGATATTTGTACCAGACGAGATCGATAATGTAACGTCCCACTTTTCCGTACAATTTAAGCTGACATTTAACTACCACAGTCAACCCAAATTATACAGAAAGGCAGAACATTAAGTGAAAGAAGTTAGAGGATAAGAAAAGAAAGAAAGAAATATTAGAATAGAAGAATAAGAAGAAGAATCAACACCATAGAATCTCACATCGCAGCGGAATAGAATATATTATAGAAATAACTTTATTGAAACCTGAAATAATACTTACAATCATCAGAGTAAAGCAGTCAAAACAAACTGGACAGTTATCACCACCTGTCCTTAAATACAATACACAGCGGAATAATACTCTATATCATACGTCTGGACTCCTCCAGCTCGTCTCTGAACTTCACAGTATCTGATAACCTGAATCTGTAACTCGGGTTAAACGATGTTCAAATTTTAGAAAAATCCCTCATATTTATATAATAAATCGTTATAATTCATAAATGATTTCCATAGTGACTATTTGAAATTTTGAATTGGACATAACTTACAATCTATACGATTAAATCTCGATTTTTTTTTCATTAGAAAATTATTATCAAATAAACCCTAACGTTTGTTTCACACAAATCCGACTTATAACGGATTATGTATATTCAATTGAAGTTCAAATCGTAAATTATGAACTACCGTGACGTTTCGAGCTTGTTTTAATTATAATATAAATAAATAAATAAATATATATATATATACGAACTTCATTTTCTGATAAATAATTTCGATATAAAATTCATTTATATCACCAAATCGATATTTAAAATAGATTTAAATATTTGTAATTATTGTTCAAAAATCTGGGACGTTACATTCTTCCCCCCTTAAAAGAATTTCGTCCCCGAAATTACTAAGGTGGGAAGAATGCCTCAAACCCAATTATTTTAAAATAATCATTTTAAAATTATCATCAAGAATATTTTAAGTTATAAAATTTTCGAAAATTTTCGCCAGCATCTCCTTTGTGTGGTTCAATTGGAACAACTACAACTGTCACTCTGGGCCTCAACTTCACCAAAAGAAAACGAAAGCCAAGCGGCTACCCAACTCAGGGGTAAAATCATTCACTCCAATCAATATATTAAGGTTTACCTGTTTGTCGGGCAACTAAATCTCCGATTACGAAGCAAATCAATTACTGATCTTTCATCTCCTTCCAATCTGTATTTCAATCTATGCAACCAGATAAACTCCCATGACTTTCTGTAATCTGTACTTAACTAAATTTATATTACAAGTAACAAATGCATGGCTAAATCATTTAGTTTCATTTCATAATTGATTCTATTCAATTTATTATTCATTCAAACCTCAAATTTATTGGATTTAAATTCCATTTTCATATTCATTCGTTGATTCATTTCACTTAACCAAGCTAATCTCATTCAATTAACCAATTAATTTTCTAACCAATTCAAATTCATTTTACCATTCATTCCGAATTTCAAACAAATCAATCAAACAACCAATACTACTATAACTTGAGAAAATTATTTCCTTTTCTATATAAAAATATAGTTTGGGCAAATTTTTTCATTTACCCTCTTTATAAAATAATATTGTTCCAATTGCCAGTTCAATATGGTTTTCCAACACTTGAACCGATCACAATACAAAATATATTTTTTATATAAAATCTACAAATACGCTCTCTCATATATATATATACACTCAAACTCAATCTAGGGTATTACTAGCCCTATCTCTACTGAGTTACACCACAGAGCCAAGATTATTTCTTAACCTCGCTCTAATACCACAGTCAACCTAAATTATACAGAAAGGTAGAACATTAAGAGAAAGAAGTTAGAGGATAAGAAAAGAAAGAAATATTAGAATAGAAGAATAAGAAGAAGAATCAACACCATAGAATCTCACATCGCAACGGAATAAAATATAATATAGAAATAACTTTATTGAAACCTGAAATAATACTTACAATCATCAGAGTAAAGCAATCAAAACAAACTGGACAGTTATCACCACCTGTCCTCAAATACAATACACATCGGAATACTACTCTATATCATACGTCTAGACTCCTCCAACTCGTCTCTGAACTTCACAGTATCTGATAATCTGAACCTATAACTCGGGTTAAACGATGTTCAAATTATAATTCATAAACGATTTCCATAACGACTATTTGAAATTTTGAATTGGACATAACTTACAATTTATACGATTAAATCTCTTTTTTTCCCTTTTCATTAGAAAATTATTATCAAATAAATCCTAACGTTTCTTGTTTCACACAAATCTGACTTATAACGGATTCTATATATTCAATTGAAGTTCAAATCGTAAATTACGAACTACCGTGACGTTTCGAGCTTGTTTTAATTATATTATAAATATATATTCGAACTCCATTTTCTGATAAATAATTTCGATATAAAATTCATTTATATCACCAAATCGATATTTAAAAAAGATTTAAATATTCATAATTATTGTTCAAAAATCCGGGACGTTACAGATAACATCGATAGCAAAAAAAAACCTAATTGCTTCTCCTCGCACCTCGTCGCTGCTCCTCGTCGGCTCCTCCTCGCATCTCGTCGCTGCCAGGTATGTATATTTAAAACTTATATGTACTGTTAGTATATTATACCCTTGTACTTGGAAGGAATTTTGATCCACTTGTACTTGATGACTTCGAGTGGAATAATAAGTGGATTAGCAATGAAGATGATACTTTTTGGAGTGCTGTGGATGAAGCTCAAGGTGTATCACATGCGCTTGAGGGACGCAACCTTCCAAGGAGATCTCAAGTTGGTTCTGCTAGTGAGATGTTGGTCTACACTCGTCGTAACACTAGTTCGAGATTTGGATTAGTTGATGAAGAAGCTATTCCTCTTGATGAAGAAGTGGAGGATGATTATGGTGTACCATTACCCGATCCAAGCAATGCCAATGTTGAAGGAGATGAAGATGATATTGAGATAGATAATTTTGCTTGAGTTCATACTCATTTTATGATCTATTATGGATATTATGGGTATTATTATGTTGTGACTAGGATCTATTATGGATATTTGTTGAATTTGAACCTATTATTATGTTATCTTTGTTGAATTTGAACTTATTATAAATTTATAATTATATCTAATTATAGTATATATTTAAGTCTAATAAATATATGTATATAAAAGACTTGTCGACTAGTCACTACTAGTCGGACGATTTGTCGACTAGTCTTCTAGACTGTAGTGGCTCGACTTGGTATCGTGATAACCTTGATCGAGATGCTGAGCACGACGAAATTTTTTGTTGCGTCATTCTGAGTCCATACGCGAATTAATCTTTGCAGGAAGTGCCAAATTTGGAAAAAAAAACCTGAAGCTTAGCTTCTTGAACACACCAAAAACACCACTTCTCTTTTAATATTTAGGCAACTCATTTGTGCACTTTCCTCCCTATTTATTTCTTCTTCCAGCCGTGTACAAGAAGTGAAAAAAGTAAACTTCCTCTTCATTCTAAAATCAAAATCGATTCTTATAAAATTCTAAAAATTGAAAAGAGGCATCTTTAAGTCACTTGAGCCAAGATCCATATGTAGGCGGATTTCAGGATGTTGCGGCATCACATAGGGTATCCGATAGTTTAGCTGTGAGTGTTGATGATCTAGGGTTAGCGATTTTTGGATATTGGTGAGGCTTTAGGATAAAGCGACTTTGGATTCTTGTTCGTGGGATCGTGCAGCACCTTGGTCAGAGCTTGTAGGGGTAGTGATGGCTTGGTGAAGGATGCGACATTTCCTGCAATACCGACAAAAGTTCGAAGTCGCGATTTTTAGGTCGGGCTTGAGGTTGACGATGTAGTGTTGAGGAGGTGGAGTTCATCGGTGAAATCAAATCGGAATTTCACCAAGGGAATGGAGAAGTTAGACGGGAGAGGATGGACATTGTTGGGTTGTTGTTGTGTTTGTTTATAGTTCTTCTTGCTAAAAGAGTAAATACTAAGAGTTGTTATTTTCTATTATATGATTATTTATTACTTTTATTTTGTGTAGGCAAGAAGTTAAAATATTGTACAAAATCGTATTATCTTTAAAAAATATACAATAAGAATTGCATGCAGTTTGATAGATAATAGTATTTTGCTATATTTTCTATTAAATCATTATATTTTAAATGCGGTGTTGCATAATAGAAATATTACATATACACATATCTATATATACATTTGTATGTTTGTGTGTACGAAAAAATACGGTAAGTCCAGTAATTACCATATTTAATAGTTAATTACCATTACCATACAACATAATTTCATGCAGTTCAGCAAATCGTACCAACAAATTGATTATCAATTTTTTCGATTCCATTTTAATTGGTAGCAGTCAGTGTTTTAAAAAACGCGCCTTAGGCGTGCCTTGAGGCGAGGCGTGAGCAAAAACGCCTTGAGGCGCAATTCAGAAGGTGTTTTACCTCTGAGACTTAAGCCTCAACCCATTGAGGCGTGAAAAACGCAAAAAAACATACGCCTCAAAGCCTCAATTGGCTGAGTCGTACGCATATATATATAGAAAATATCTTACCTGCTTCTCACTTTTCACCCCTTCATCTTCTGCCCTATCGCTCAAATATTCAGATAAAAAAAGGTAATCTCAAGCTTGAAATTTTGGACTTGGAAATTCGATTCAACTGGAATCGAACTCCATTCCTTAACTGAAATCGAGCTTGATTCCAGTGAAGGAATAGAGCTCGTTTCCAGTGATGGAATCGAGCTTGATTCCAATTTTTTATTTACTATATTTTTTTATCTTTTTTTTACGCTATTTTTTAGCGGTCATTGTTTAATTGGATGGCAACATGCTTATGGACGAGGAGGAAGATATCATTTGATCTTTTGCAATTTATATTAAATGTGCAAGGATGATTGTATTTTGTTTGAATTGCTTTGAATGATTTATGGTTTTTATTTACTATTTGACATTTAATATTATTCCATATTAAAAATTAAGTATATGTGTTGCGCTTTTTTTTTTTACCCGAAAGGCTTACGCCTCAACGCTTCGAGGCTTACGCCTCGCCTCACGGACCCGAAAATGCCTCACGTACACATTTTGCGTTTTAAAACATTGGTAGCAGTTGGTAATGGCGATAAGTGGTAATATGGTAAAAATGTCCAGCCCTAGTTATATTATTTTTTAATTGCTAATTGTTTGTTTATTTGCGTATGCATGTTTATGTAGATACTATGCTTGTTTGGAAAGATAAATTAAATATATGGTAGCTTATTTAAGTACCATTATGATTATTATGCCTTTCAGAATAAATGTTTTAATTATATGGATTCTGGGCTATAGTTGCTTATGGTTTCTCTGAGATATAGACGTAATCATCACGTAACTATAGTCATCGAGTTCATTTGAAGCAAATGATTTTTAGTATTTATTTATATTTCCTAATGTTTTAAAAGAGAAATCCTTATTTAATCATGTTTTAAAATAAAGTTAATTTATTTAATAAACATGTTTTGATGTTAGTAGTTCTTCATTTAAAGGTATTTAAAATTTATTTATATTAATGACTATTTATTTATTTGGTTTAAATTTAATATTCATTTATTCATAATGGTTTGAAGATTCATTAATTTATCCGTTAAGGATATTTTAAGACAAAATAATCTTATTTTATTTATTTTACTTTAAAAATAAAAAATCATTCATCTATGAGGTTAAAGGTGCTTTTAATTTTCCAATAATAATAAATTACTCTTTTAATCTGGTATTTTAAGTAAAATTCTAACTTATTATATGTATTGCTTGCGATAAATCATTGAAGTAAAGTGTTTTTAAATATAAACTGTTCTTATAGAATATCTATTTAAAAAGTGCTTTACAAATTTAAATGTCTTTTTAATAAGATATTTTATAAAAGGATTTATCAATGAAATTTATATAAGGAATTGAGATTCGATTCTGAGGTGGAACCTTGGCGCAATGGTAAGGTCACCTGGCTAGTGGCCTGGGCGCCCAGGTTCGAATCCGGAAACAGTTTTTTCGCAGTGCGAGGGAAAGGTTGCGTAGTATCGACCTTCCCAGAGTCCGTTATCATACGGGAAGCTTCGTGCACTGGGTTTCACCTTAATTGATTTGATTCTCTTCGATTTGATCTTCTTAAAAATGGTGATATGGACATTTGTCTGCACTTAATGCTGGAGGAATCATGTTTGAGATTATTCTTATATCTGTTTCTTTTTAAAATCACTGTGTTTTATCCTGTATATATGATTTGGAATTGAAAATGCTTTTAGAATATGCTTATTGATAATACAAGTTACGAATATATTTTCTAAGTAATTAAAATATAATATTTTGCAAATACTTAGATCATGAGATAAATACATGAATATTTTAAATAAATATTCTGAAATGAAATTTTATAATGAAAGATTCATTTTAAAGAGACTTGGTTATTATTATAGAAAATTAAATCCTTGGATGATTGTTATTTATATATTTGATAGTCAAATAATTGATTATCAAATTTGTCCATTTTAACTTTGGAAATTTATTCGACAATTATAAGCAAGCCTATTCTCATAAACGGTTAGGTGAACTTCACACTTATGTAGAAACAGAGTTGAGTTTTCCAGAAACTATCGATGGTCATTTCGAAGAGACTAAGATCGGGCATGCTTGCACGAAAACCACTTCGCTCCGGCTGGTGCGTTTCGAACTGGAAATATTTTGAAGATGATTAAAGATGGAGTCATTCTGTTTTGTTTAGGCCTAGAACAAACTTGTATGGATGAATGCTAGCATTGCATATCTTCTTGGAGGGCAATGTTAGCATTTCAAGATATTCTTCTATTTATAAGGTAAACGTAATCTTTAGTCTCATCACACGATAAATGAATAGAGCAAGGGAAAGCGGCAGGGCTATGTAGGTTGCTCCCATTAGGATATGATCATTCTATATCTAGAGTCGATTATCTTTGTATGCTTTATCCCTATATGGTTGTTCATCAACCGGGGTAATCATATTCAGCGTCATCCAGTGTATAAGGATGTCTAATATGAACCTTGCCCTTCTTTCCAAATGGCTCTGGCATTGTCTAACCCTCAATACCTTCAATTGGAAAGCCTTGATTCTCTCTCTCTCCACTACAACAACTTCCCCTCAGCTGTCCTCCACTCCACAACTTATGGTCGTACATCCCCTTTTTGGCGGAGAGTCCTCCGGGTTCTTCCTAGTACACGCCATTTTTTTCTCACCTCCATTGGCAACGACCAGACATGCTCCTTTTGGAATGATGTCTAGCACCACAACTGTCCACTCTGCCACCTATATCAGGACATTTCGTGGCCTTCCCTGACCATTCTCTAATGGTACGTGATGTGGACTTTCTTGGCCCCGCTTGTCTCACCCCCACCTCTTTCTTCTTTGGTGACACTCTTTCACAACTCCATCTCACCAACATTCTCATGGCAATTTCTCTCGCATCCCATCCAAATAGTTTTACCTGGGATCTTAACCCTATGATGGCTTCTCCATCTACTCTTGCTACCGCCATCTCAACTACTCCAACAAATCCTTTAATTTCCCCAAACTTTGTAAATGCTTCGCCCCGCCTCGTGTCCGCTTCTTCCTCTGGTGCCTGGCTCATGATCAGGCGAACACCAAAGACAGACTGATCCGCAAGAATATCCAAATCGACCATCAATGTGTTTTTTGCCATGCTGAAGATGAAACCTTCACTCACCTCTTCTTGGGCTTTGATTTCAGTTTTTATATCCGGGCCTCCTCCTCAGCCCACATCCTTGGCTTCATCCCATTATATAGCTCTTTCTTCGAGCACTGGCATTACACTTTGCCTAACCCCACACTGGATTCTTCCATCGCTACTTCTTGCCGGACCATTTGGATCGAAAGAAACAACAGATGCTTTAGTCATACCTCTCTCTCTCATATCGCCTTATGTCACAAAATCACTTTTTACACTCTTCTTGGACAGGTGCTCACTCCTCGCCTTCATTCTATTTACGGCTTTTGGAAGATAACACATTAGGTGAATCAGTGGGAAGCTCCAACTCCCCAAATTATCAAAGTTGCAGATCTTATCTAAGACCATGGTAGTCTCACTGCTTAGCCACTTCTTGATTGTACTGTCTTTTGTTTCCTGCTTTGTGATATTTGGTCCGTTTTTACTAGACTTCGGGCCTTTTAGTTTTTCGTTTTGTTGTAGCCTACTTGTATTTTTACTAAGCAAACTCTTAACCGTCATTTTGGCCATCGGTCAGGCTTGTTGACTGACTATTATCACTTTACTTATCTAATATATCTTAACTGGTTATGTAGTCCCGCACTACACAACCGTCGTACTAAAAAAAGTTTTATATTATGTTGACTTATCTGTTGAGTGATTTATGAATTCTGATCGATATATGGAACGCCATGGTATCAATAAGGATTTATACACTCTTAAATAAGGCAAATCAATATAATATTGTTTTGAATTGGGTAAATGAAGTAATTTTACCAAAACTATATATAGGAAATGAATTCATAAATTATATACTTATTTAATGTGTTGTTTGTTAGAAAAATGATTATATTCAAATAGTATTATTTATTGTTTGATTGGACTTGCTCATTTAGTTAGAAGAATGGCTATTGATTGTTGCTTGTGTTGCTTGCTGATTGAGTAGTTGTACGTGACCAGTTTATTGGTATGGACTATTGTGTCTAATTAGAAGCAGTTTTATTCTTTTACTGTATAATTAGGTAGATTAGAAATTGTTAAAATATTAACAACGAACTTCTTGTGAATTCATTTTCACAATTTGATGACGTTCGACGATAATATTGGGTTGAAATTTAAATTTTAAAATCAAGTTGCTCGAAAATAAAACTAAATAAGTGATTCATTAGGAAAATAATTTATATAAGAAGTGAAATTTATATATAAGTATAATTTGAAATTTGATTTAAGTAGAAGAAATTTGAGTTGTAAATTTAAAATTTAAAATCCTGGAGTTTTGGAAAATAGTTTTTCAAAAGTTTGAAAGATATAGTAATATTATTTATTAGTAATTATGAGTGTTGTAAATTTTAGAGGATTTTAAAAAGCACCGATCCTACTACGGTCGCTAGAAAATAATTCGGATGATGACTGAAACATCATCGGTGTTCATTTTCTAGTTTCTAAGTGAAGAATCGCTACCATGCGAATCATTTAGGACTTGTGTGAGCTGCTTAGATAAAGCCAAAATTTTTGTTTTTAGAAATATGATTTGATTTATAAAGCAACGTATCTATATTATTATTATTCCAATATATTTTGAAATATATTCCTGATGTTGAATTCTGAAATTTTTAGTCAATTTATTATTTGGATGCATGCAGCATGCAGGATAAGCTTGTCTATTTTTGCATCTTATCCTAATTGGGTGTTTGATAATTTTCATTTATATGTAAATTAAATGGAATGGTCGACGATTTTGGACAGTCAAAATTTCCAAGTTGAATTCGAAGCTTAGCTAAGTTTATATGAAAATATAAGAGAACGTGTTTATAATTTATTAGTCTAACAAAGTTTGAACGTATTGATTAAATTTAATTAAATTCTAGCTCGTCGCGTAGCGGCTAATCGTAGCTCTCCTATTCGAACTTTAGATCAATGTATATGATTCGATATAAGTCGAAATTTTGAAACAAGAATATTTTGGACTCATTGGAATATAATTTTTAAATGAAAGTGAAATCTTACGATTTCGTTTTGTGGATTTTATGTTACCTATTCGAACTTTAGATCAAGGTATATGATTCGATATAAGTCGAAAATTTTGAAACAAGAATATTTTGGACTCATTGGAATATAATTTTCAAATGAAAGTGAAATCTTACGATTTCGTTTTGTGGATTTTAAGTTATGTCCAAATTAAAATTTCAAAACCTCCACGTTTGGTAGTTTGTGAAAATATGGTTTTTTAACTCGTTAAGAATTGGATAATAAACATATGCTGGTTGCGTGAATGCTTAAAATAAACTTAAGCATGAAAGATTAAAAAATTGCAATTATGGTTTTGGATATATGTTCAAAACTTGAGTTATAAATAAATGCTAACTTAAGTTATGCAATATTCAACTCTTAAGAAATTGTTTTATGGAGTAATTCAATCCTAAGTTTTAAGATTGTAGACCTTGAATTTGGATATTATTAAATTAATTTCAAATTGTAACAAAGTATACTGTTGAATGTTAGTAAATAAAAGTTTATTTGAGTTTAAGTTTTAAAATGGATAGCCTACCTAAGTGTGATTGTCCAATTAAAGTTTATTTGAGTTTAAGTTTAAAATGAAATTAAAGTTGATTTGAACTTATGTAAAATTCTATTTGAATGTGAACGATAATAATAAATTATTATCAATGAATTAAAGTATTTGAAAATCGATTTATAATTACTCGATTATCGTTAACATGTGAAATTAACCATTTTACAAAGGATATCGAAAATCGGCGGAACGTGTTTTATTGGATTCAGAATGTTAAATTATTATAAGATTTCAAATTTCGCGACAGTCGAAGTGATTGTGCGATCGTGCGCGATACAAACGTATATCGTTTAGCAATTTAAATCATAGTGTTATAACTTGATTTTAACAATAAAGTAGCAGTGTTTTTGTGATTTTTCAAAATCCAATAACTAGTGTATAATATTATTTATTCGGGATTGGGTTGAGATGCTGAGCGCGACGATATTTTGGTTGCGTCATTTTGAGTCCATATGCGAATTAATCTCTGCAGTGAAATGCCATATTTAAAAAAAAAACGAAGCTTAGCTTCTTGAACACACCAAAAGCGCCCCTCCTCTTCTAATATATAAGACAACTCATTTATGTACTTCCCTCCCTCGTTATTTCTTCTTGCCGTGTACAAGAAAAAGAGAAAAAAAAAGTAAACTTTCTCTTCATTCTAATATCAAATCAGTTCTTATAAAATTCTAAAAATTAGAAAAGAGACATCTTTAAGTCACTTGAGCCAAAATCTATATGTAGGCGGCTTTCAGGAGGTTACGACATCACATAGGGTATTCATAGTTTAGCCGTGATTGTTGATGATCTTGGGTTAGCGAATTTTGGATATTCGTAACTGGTAAGGCTTAAGCCAAAATGAGTTTGGATTCTTGTTCGTGGGATCGAGCAGAACCTTGGTCAGAGCTTGTAGGGGTCGCGATGTCTTGGTGAAGGATGCAACATTTCTTGTAGAAGTGACAGAAATTCGAAGTCGTGATCTTTAGGTCATGCTCGAGGTTGATGTAGTGTTGAGGAGTTGGAGGCTTTGTCGAGGAGTTCATCTGTGAAATCGAATCGGAGTTTCACTGACGTAATGGAGAAGTAGGTGGAGAGAGGGTCGACATTGTTGGGTAGCAGGTCTCGGGTTTTCCACGAGAGGGAAGATGATGATTTAAATGGTAAATAGCAATTTAATATGTAATTAATGGAATTGTTTGAAATTTAGTAATCGAAATTTTATAAAATCGTAGCTCATTAATACAAGGTCCAATCGAGACGCGGTTTTTCACCGTTACGCTCGTATTGACATAGGCTATGTGATGAAGTTGATTTAGTGGAGTATGAAGCAGGTTAAGTTTTTAGTGAATTTCAGTCGTCGTTCACGATTTGACGAATTCAAAACCCGAAATGACGACTGAAGAAAAGATGAATAAAACTCATTGCTCTGATCTAGCAGCATAAAATATAGCAGATAAAAACATTTATTATCTGTTGGGATTGATCAAATTGATTAATTGTTTGAATTAAATGTAGGGTCGCAAGATAGCATCTTGAAATGCTATTAGTTTGTTTGAATCTAATTATGATCACGATGTAGCATCTTAAATTGCTATTGGACATTTTTGAGTTTATTTTATATTCAGTATCTATTGCAAGTATTTGATTTTATGTGGATGTCTGAATAAAATATTATTAATTACATTATTTAATTATTATAGCGTAGTTAATATAAATAACAGTGTTATCTATTTGGCCAAATAAACATAGTTTAGAAATGGATTGAACTTGTTCTAAATGACATCTGTCAGCAGAATAAACCACCATACTGCTATCATATTAATTTAGATACTTTGTCTGTGCCAGTTATTTATATTTAATAAGTGTTATATTAGCTTATAACTGCTAATTGTTCGTTTATTTACATATTCATGTTTATGTAAAAACTATGGTTATTTGGAAAGATAAATTGAATATATGACCATTGTGATTACTAGGCCAGTAAGCCTTACGGAATAAATATTTTAATTATATGGATTTTGGGCTACAGTTGCTTATGGTTTCTCCGAGATAGAGACGTAACCATCGCGTAACTATAGTCACTAAGTTCATTTAAAGCAAATGATTATCAAATCATTATTCATATTTCCTAATGTTTTAAAAGAGAAATCCTTATTTAATCGTGTTTTAAAATAAACTTAATTTATTTATTAACATGTTTTAATTTTAGTAGTTCATTTAAAGGTATTTAAAATTTGTTTATATTAATGACTATTTATTTATATGATTTAAATTTAATATTCATTTATTTATAATTGTTTGAAGAGATATTTTAAGACAGAATAATCTGTTTTATTTGTTTTAGTTTAAAAATAAGATATCATTCATTTGTCAGGTTAAAGGTGCTTTTATTTTACTAATAATAATATATTACTCTTTTAATCTGGTTTTTTAAGTAAAATTCATACTTATATATATATATATATATGTATATATATATATATATATATTGAGAGCGATAAATCATTGAAGTAAAGTGTTTTTAAATATAAATTGTTCTTGTAGAAGATCTGTTTAAAAAGTGCTTTACAAATATAAATGTCTTTTCAATAATATTTTTTATAAAAGGATTTATCAACTGGGGTGATCATAATCGGTGTCATCCAGTTTTTAAGGATGGTTCCGGTCCTAAGTAGCTGAGGTGCAAATTAACGTAGCCTTTCATATGTTTTATCTAAAGATGTATGGATTCGATGGGTATACCCTTACCCTTTCATAGTTGGAATCCATTCTCCAGTACGAATCTTCGGACTTGATTGTATATCTATTATATTGGAACGTGAGATGCAAACATTCCGACTATTTTAATATGTTTATTTGTGGATTCTAGGCATTATTATAATATCACTGGATTTATAATAAAAGGGTTTTGATTATTGTAAGGTAAAAACCTGTTTGAGTTTATGTACGGCGTGGTCTTGCAAAATACATTTGATTTCAAAGGTTTATAAGCTAAAGTAATAAATTACCTGTGATTTGAGTTTACTCACGCTAGTTTTCTAGCCTGACCTGAGCGTTATTTTGCGATAATACTCGGTCAGACCGAGCATTTTCGTCTGGTTAGCTTAGTTTTTTGGGGACTTAGGAAATGAGCTGAAGGGACAAGACGTATTCTCGTATATTTCTTTATTATCCGCTGTGTCTGTTATTGTATTCTTCTCATTGCAAGGACAGATTGTTATAACTGTCCAGATTGGTTGATAGATTAATTCTGTGATGTATGTATTAAATTTATAGTCTTTATTTGTGTAAAGATTATTGGTATATTATAGATTTTCATTCTGGTATGAGATTCTGTTCTGTATCTTCTTTCTTTTTACCAAATGAACTGTTTTTCGGACGACTAAGTGATCAACACAGGAATATCCATGATGTATTTAGTGTCGCGTTTAGTGTAAGAAAGGCAGGACATTACAATATACATATATTAGTTTGAGAATCTAAGGTAGCGTTCGGCCTTAAATGTAAGTTTCTATGTCTTACGTGGAAGAGGAGATGGAAGATCATGGGCATTCTAACAAAGGGAGAAGTGGAAAGAAATGATAATTTTTTATTATTAAAAAATGAAAGACAAGAAAAAGTCATTTTCAATTTTATACGATGAAACCGTTTTCCATCCTCTTGTAGCCTTCCATGCATTTTGAAGTACATTTTGAAAGCACAAAATACAAAACTCTTTCTCAAAATAAGCACCATCTAAAATTTCATACCTGCTTCAATATTCTGTAGTACTTTTTATGGATGAGAAGGGAAACACTGTTTGATGATATTATCTTGTCAATACTCGCCTTTTTGAATAAACTTTTTCATTTTCATATTTTTCAGGTGATACCTATCACAACCGAACCATGGGGCACCAGTGGAGGTACAGTACAAGAAAACTCAACAATAGAAATCAATGCGTCTACCCATTTGACAAAAATTTGTGTTAACCATGGATGTGTAGTCGATTCCCTCGCTTATGCTTGTGAAACGGATGGGACACCTCAGACATCTGGTTTGTTAGGTGGCACGGGGGGAAGTCTAACAGAGGTATCCTTATTTCTCAATTTGTTACAGAATTTGATTATCTGGTTATAACTACTAGTTCCTTTGCGATATTAATGTCATTTAGGAGGATATAGAGATGAACCTTATGTAATAATGCCTTCATGGTTTGGTTATTAGAATAAAGCCACCCTCAACTCTTACCAGGCTTGTGAAGGAGTGCCCTACTTGTGATTGATTGAAGATCATTGCCCACGTTCAATGTTCAATGCATGTGTTGCTATTTCAATGATTGTTGGTCAGCCATAAGTGTACTGTATTCTAGCTTTGGTCTTGTTACATCATTCATAATTGTTCTTTTACTCGTCGCATTGTAATTGGTCAAGTGATATTTGACAATTACATATGTTCTCATTCATATATCTAAAACCGAACAATAAAAACTGTTGATTTAAGTCTAACGCCTCTAGCAGGGATTACTGATGGTATTTTCTTTTAAAAAAGTTGCTTATTGACTTGAAATTACCCTAAACCATGCAAATAATTTGAAACTGTCCTTAAAACTGCCACTCTCTTGTAGTAAGTTTTTGTATGCTCAGTTATATTATTTACTTAATGATACCATCAGTACTAAATTAGTAACTGGCGCATTCAACATAAATAATAATTATTGTATGGTAAATTGAACCGGTAACAGTTGGAACCATGTCTCCAAATACATATACCTCGTAAGAAAAGGTCACGTAGAGCATATTCATTGCCACTGATGGGAGAAAACACCGAATTGCATGTATGATAAAATTTTATTAACATATGTGCACATAAAAAGTGACAATATAAAATACCAGTAATTTCTTTCACGTTATGTAATGTATCTCAATATCTATACATTTTAAGTCTTTTAAGATTATCACGTTAGTTTCCAGAACCGGGACAGCTTTTGATTGCTTTGGAAAATTTTGAGGGCTCCCAGAGTATTTTAAGACAATTAGATTGAGAAGCACGTAGTTTACAGAGTTTTTTTAATTTGTCCTTTTTCATACTAATTTTTGATCTAAATTATGATAGTACAATCTGAAGTGCTTGTTACAACTTGATGACCGGATTTTTGTCAAAAACAGAAAAGAAAAAGGTCCAATTTAGTAGTTAAACAAATTGAATATTAATGAACAAGGAATGATTTGTTGACTTCTCGAGATTCTTTGTTTCTAATTTTAAAACCTGCAAGGAAGATTTGTTGTGATAAAGCTATAGGCATCTTGAAAATATTCTCTAAGTCTTGCCAATAGATGTACAAGGAAAATAGATATAGTTAATTTAGTAGTTCAACAAATTGAATATTAATGAACAAGGAATGATTAATTGACTTCTCAAGATTCTTTGTTTCTAATTTTAAAACCTGCAAGGAAGATCTGTTGTGATAAAGCTACTGGCATCTTGAAAATATTCTCTTAGTGTCGCCAATAGATGTGCAAGGAAAATACGTATAGTTAATTAGGAGTGTGTTTGACAGTTACATTAGTGTTTTTTGTGAGAATTAGTAAATGTCCGGTTTAGATTGGATCGCTACCGATCCAACTGCTTAAAGTCACATGGGTTTGAATACATTTTGCAGGCCGACTCCAATCGTTCATATATATACTTGGTTTTTTAAATCTTTCTTTCAGTTTATTCCCTTTTCTCCGAATCGACCTCAATCCCTTCGTTGTCATCAAACTCAACAATACTGAACAATCAAGCAAAATTTAATTTCTCCTCCATCTTTAACAACGACCTCTCCATCAGATTTGAGATTCATCTAATCACTTCAAGTCGGATCTACTCCAAATTTGGATTTCAAAACATAGGTTGGTTCCGTCTCCATGTACGATCCTGACTATAATCTCTTATGACGAGGTTAGGGCGGATGGTATTTAGCGAGGCGATGGAGTGGCGGCGTGAGCTGAAAATGGATATGTGGTCGCTGGTAGGGTTGGAAGGAAGGCCGGTCGATTGAGGGGAGGGGGATGAAGGAAATGAAGAGACGTCTGGGATCAGTTCGGTCATGTGGATTTGATGCGGTGATTGGAAAAGAAAAGGAGGGGGAATCAGTTTTGTGTGGATTCAAAGGTGACTTGGATCGGATATGGGATCGAATTGGTTGTGGAATGGACACGAATTTTTTGGGATTAGACCGATGTTATTGATAACGTGGCGTAGGGGTCGGGTACGATCCCTTCGTCCATAAAGGGCTTAAATGATTTTCGGCTAAAATTGAGCATATTCAAACACATGAAAGTGATCTACGAGATTTGGACTTGGACCATGGACTTAAGATTAGAGCACGCATGACTTGAATATCCTAGACTAATGCCTTGTCACATTGCATGTATGATCCTAAATGTTCATGTCGATTTGCAAAATGCTGATATTCATTTCCAAAATCCAGTCGAAATCCACAATTGTTGATACGAAGGCTGGTGAGACGGTCAGCGATGATGGTCACCCCGGTTGAACTTGAACCTCGTCATCACCGTCGTTTTATCTATGCATTGCACACTTATGCAATGCACTGCACTAGTCTACACTTAACACATGGGGGTACATGTCTATTACTCTAACTGGTATTGTTTATTGAGCTTGATAGCTAATGGAGCCTAGACGATCTGATCGTGTCGCAAGCTTGGCTGCTATGAAAGCTACAGAGCATGGTGATTCTAATGTAGAGTCGAGCTCAATGACGATTTCATCCGGGCTTACTGTAGGCCAACAAGTTGAACAACCAGAAAGTTCATTGCAAGTACATGACAATCCACACAATGTAGCAGAGGAAGCATGTAAAGATATCCCATTGGCCTCGACCATGCTAGAAAATGTTGTTATACTTGATGATATGGTGGACTCTGTACCATCAAGAACAGACGAACCAATCGTTAAGAGAACTTGTGGCATAGAATTTCATTCACACATGCTCTAGTTTCGGGACGTGCTGACAGACTCACCTGCCCTTTCCCTCGAGGGGTATGTGGTATACAATAGGTACACGTGTTTAGTCGGGTGCACCCCGCCATTTAATTCGTTCATTCATGAGATGCTGCGTTACATGAGATTGGCTTACACAATTGCATCCAAATAGCTATGCCATCCTCTTTGGAATATATATGTTATTTTCTTCGAGTGCATTCACCGCAAGCCGGCGGGTAAAGACATCGGTTTCATATTCGACTTCAAACATAGCATGCAAGATCTCCTCATCACTCACTTATGTTGAAGGGCATCCGCAGGGTCGTGTCGTAACCAATGCGTGGAACAAACTCAATCAACTCATGCACAATTGGTTCTACGTTCGTTGGGCTCTCTGATTCATGAGACGTTGACTTAAAGGGCTTGAGTGTCGCTCTCCACCTCGCCTTATGATTTCATGCTAATCAAATCATGTCTCTCGACTAACATGAATTTCTTTCTTATGCAGGTAAACCCTTGAGACCTAAATGTTAGGTGTACGAGACCACCGTTGTAACTCTTAGGGTAGTCGTTGAAGTACTCAGAGATGTGTAGATCCTCATTACGAACGGGTTCTATGTTTGTTGGGCTCTCTGATTCACGAGATGTTGACTTAAAGGGCTTGAGCATCGCTCTCCACCTCGCCTTATGATTTCATGCTAATCAAATCATGTCTCTTGGCTAACATGAATTTCTTATGCAGGTAAACCCTTGAGACCTAAATGTTAGGTGTACGAGACCACTGTTGTAACTCCTAGGGTAGTCGTTGAAGTACTCAAAGATGTGTAGATCCTTATTACGAATGGAATACTCCATAATTATGAATCGTTTACTAAGGACCGAAGCATCGGTCACGACGATGGTGCAACCGATGTTGGTGAGCAAGCTGGAGAGGAGGAAGAAGCTGGAGGGGAGGAAGAAGAGGAAGAAGCAGGCGAGGAAGGCGATGGAGTTAGTCTTGACTTGCCCTTAGTCACCGGTCAGGAACTCATGGAGGCACAAGAGGATATCTCAGGAGGATAGATGATAAGAGGCGATGATGTGAAAGGTCATGCTGACATAACTCTTAAGTTATGAGCCGGAAGGCAAGAAATAGAAGAATTCCAACCATCCACCCCTAAATCGGCAACCGTTATTATGCTTAAGAAGGACCAGCCTTCGAAGAAAAAGGCAACGCCTTTTACGGTAGAAAAAGATACCTCCATAGGCATTGAAGATGTATTTGCAGGGCTTTTAAACCTTTCGTCTTTCATTGTATGTAGAGCCGCATAATTTCGAGAGCCAATCCTGAGAGCTTTCTTCCTAGATCCGAGGGAGGATCTAGGAAGATCTGGGTCCCATTAGTGCGGAAGAGACGACTCCTACTAGAAAAGCCATTACACCGGGTTTGTTGAAGGATAATAGGGCACACACAACAGTAGCACTGCACTACACCACCCGCTTGCACTTCAGCTTGTTGATTTTGACTTAGGCTTATGTTATTTTGTGGTAGAATGAGCAAGAGAAAGGATTGCTTTGCCGTCTTAGCAGTAGCGTTGTCAGGCCTGATAAGGACACTGGACACCACTCTGAGTTACATTGTCGTTATAGCAGCAGCCGGGATTCTGCTCGCCACGATAGTCATGAGAAGGGAGGATAAAGAGCATCACACTCATGAATACGGATCCATTCGCTGTTTTAGATCCCAATATCCCCTACATAGAGGTTTTGAGAAGCCCTATAGTCGACACAATGAGTCTTGCAGCAACGAACAATCTAGGGTGCCTCTTCTAGTTCCTCCATCGCTAATACATACAAGTCGAACTCGCTCTAAACGAGTTGCGTATCCCAAAGGGAAGAAGATAGTCCCTGCAGAGAAGCCTAACAAGAATCCTATGAATGTCTCTGCTACTTCTAGGCCGAACATAAGTGCACAAGAGAAGATGCTTAAATTCAAAACTGATTTGTCCAGATTCAATTTCTTTGGGCTCAAGTTTGTGCCGGACATCCATCGTATTCCACTCGAGATTGACCAACTGGTGGTAGATCACGTCTTTGATGTATAACATCGTCATAGGGAGATGATTAAACTGGTAGAGAAGATATTCGAAGTTGTCTCTGAGCGTGAACAAGAAGTTGCTAACATTAACCTCAAGATCGGTTTCGATAAGAATAAAATCAAACATCTTGATAATGAAGTTGTCGAGTATACGGTAAAGTTTGCAGAGGCAAAGAAAAAAGTCGAGGATGCCAAAAAGGAACTCAAGGCAAGTAGAATCCGTTTCTAGAAAAAGTTGGATAAGTTATCTTTCAGGTCCACTTCTCTTAAGAATGTGTGTAAGACTGTCACTGGTGAGAACGAGATATTAATGAAGTAGAATTAGACATTGAAGCAGGAGATATATGCACTTGCTAAGGAGAATACTTAACTTAAGGCTAAACTCCAAGCAACTAATAAGGCCACACTCGAGGCTCATGCCGAATCCTAAGGATATTGTGAAGCGTTTGTTCAAGCTAAGATCGACAAGGACGAAGAAATTGTATCCCTCCAAAAACGACATGTAGAAGAGATAAAATAGACGACAGAGGGATTCAACTGTAGTTGTGGGATTTCATGTCCAGGTGTTACATCACTGTGACTTGTCATGGGTGTAGGATTATCCGTGACACTGATAGATTTGTGGGAATGTTTCATTGAAGACGAGAATTTATGACTAAAAGCGCTACAGATGATGAGGATGAATTAATTAGGCGCTTCCTGAAGGGTAGAAAAGGAAGAGTCGGATAAGGAGTCGGAGAAGGGAATCAAGAAGATGGATGAATGCTTAGGTGTCATTCATCACACTGGCTCGACGGGTCATTCATCGAATTAAGAAGTCCCCATTTGAGATCCTTTTGTACCTTCTATTACCTTCTAATTCTTTGCTTTCCAAATACCTTCCATCATTTTGTAATACGTCCTCGAAGATTCTAGCCTCAAAGCTCAAAAGATGTTGTCTTCAATTCTCGAAGTCGAAATTTCCATGCATGGCGAAGGATATGGAGTTAAAGGTATTCTTGTGCTTTCTCCAGTTTTCGAGAAAGTTTGAATCGTATGCAAGAAAGCCAGTTGTCTTACTGTTAGACCTTCTTAAGTACATGAAAAACCAATCGTTATGGGTCTACCTGCTACAGGCACTCAGGTTGGCAAGCAGTCGGGTACGACTAATTAAGAGTGGTCGCAGCGGGAGCGGGAAAAGCTCCAAAAGAAAAAAGGACAAAGGCATTAATGGTTCATCGTCGAAGAAACTGAGGAAGGGTGAGTAGGGAACAATCGCAGAATTGGCTTTGCTTTTGCACAGCTCTCATAGCTTTTTTTTTTATGTTTTTTGGCTCAATTTGTGCGAGTCCGACCCTCTCTTTTTCCTTAATATTTTGAGAGATAAAACTTTAATTGATTAATTTTAAGCTTTTTGATGTGAATAAGTTGGTTTTTAAGTGTTTCAAGTATTTATGTTTTCCATTCAACACACTCGCAATTATTTACTCATCTTTAACGCTTAAGTTATGTTAGATCACGTGTAAGTCCAAGTGTTAGTGGAATAAGCCACCCTTGAGGCCTTCTTTTGTTCGCAACCTCAAAGTCATGTGGCGGTTGTGCCAAGCTTAAGGCTTTGATGTCGTAATCGACCATGTGAATGTATATACTCATGCCCTCTATCATAATGCGAGAAAGTTATGTATGGGTATCGGGGTTCGCCCTGTGGATTTATAGTATCTCGTCGCATATTCGGGTTTCATGTATCACTTATTGGATTTATACTCTCCCATCGTTGGTATGGGTTAGAGTTTGTGAGCGAGTGGTCGAGTCACAATCGTTCACTATTTATACTCTTATCTAAGCTTTGAGGATCAGAGTTGGCTTGACGAGCAGTTTGTTCACATTCACCCAGTTGGAAAGTGGATGGTTGTATCACGTTCAGGTTAAGTTTATACTCTTCCCGTCGAAACGTGGGCGGAGTTGGTCAGATAGTCAGATTACATCTATTTTGAGTTTTATGCTCAACAGAGTTGTGTTTCAAGGCACGAGCCAATAAGTAGACGGTCGATTCACATTTGCCGTCTGGTTTGTACTTTGCTCATCGAATCATAAGTGAGTTAATTATTGAGAGATCGATTCACACTTATTTTGCACGAGTCCAATCGTGGACATATGATTATTTGTAGAACTATTATACTACATATCATTAAGTCATATATTTGTAGAACGAAGTGCTTGTTTTAGAATTGATAAGGAAGTTTGATGATGTTTGCCTTATTACGTCGCTTGAAACAAATAGGAAAGTGAAATGTAAACGAGTGAAACAAATGCCAAGTGAAATAGCATCGTAGATGTTCGCTATTCCATGCTCTTCGTAATTCTATGTTATAAATGGTCGTCATATTGAAAATTCCATCTTTAAACTTTTGTTTAATGACGTATGTTTCTTCCCATCTCTGGCATATGTAAGCGGGGCTTGGGAAGATTCTCTTCAGAATAAGGCTTCCAGTCTCAAAGCTCCTAGGTCGAACTTGGCATTGTAGTATCAGACGACTCATTGTTGGTGGATATCAGCTCTCAGATCGACTTCTTTTCGCATCTCATCAATCATATTTAGAGACTCCAAAAAAAGATCTATGTTAGTTTAGGGATCGTAACGTGCCAGTCGATGTGAATGGATTTTCAATTCAACTCGGATGGTGGAGCCGTAAGCAAGGGCGAAGGGAGTTGCAGATTTTTGAGTGGTTCTGTAGGTGCGTAATGCTAAAGGGGTTTGTTAACCCACTTGTCTCTTGTCTTTTTCAAATGCTTTTTATGATGGACTTGATGATTTTTATTGACTGCTTTAACTTGTTTATTAGCTTAAGGATGAGTGACTATTGCTGGTTGCTTTTCAATGCGATGACGTCGATAAAAGTCTATCAATTATGAACTATAGAATTAGGTCTCGTTGTTGGTGATAATAGTGTTGGAAAGACCAAAATGGAAGATGATTTTCCAAATTACAAAGTTGATCACTTTCTTGGTTGAGATTGTGGTTATCGATTCGGTTTCTGCTCATTTGGTGAAGTAATCAATTGCGACAATGAAGTACATTGCACCACCTTTTAGAGATCGACAGTTTGTCGATGATGTCGATGCCCCCAAACAACGAATGACCACGGGCTGACCATTTGAGTAATCTCGGCTGGTGCGACTCTTGGAATTTTACCAAACCATTGGCACTTGTCACATCGTCGAGTGTAATCAGATGCATCTCGATTAATAATGGGTCAATAATAACTATAGCTGAATATTTCTTAGCCGTGGTTTGCCCTCAGTGTAATTGCCACATTCGCCTTTGTGCACTTCCCGTAACATGCACCTGGCGTTGTCGTTGGCGACACACCGAAATAGCGGGACAGAGAAACCCCATATGTAACATGTGCCTTCTTGAATGTGTAGCGTGAAGATTTCCGAAGGATGAACCGCTTCTCATTTGGTCTTTATGTAAGGATTCCATTTTGTAAATAATTCTTGGTTGGAGTCATCAACGACTCCTCAGACTTCGTCGTTAGTATCCAACCAACTTCCATCTGATCGATACTCGTAGTGTTAAGTAGCTCAATTGAGATCAAACCTGTGAGTTGTGTCTCCTCGAAACTGGCTAGTTTAGCCGATGAGTCGGCTTTCTCATTATGTTCTTTGGGATATGTGTGATGGTATAATATTCAAAGTTTGCGAGTAACTCATGAACTCGGTCGAGATAAGGAGCAAGTCCCACCCATTTATCCTGAAACTCTCTTCTGACCGGGTATACTACAAGATAGGAGTCACAGAATATATGGATTAACTTCACTCATGGTTCTTTGGCAAGTTTAAACCGACAATCAAAGCTACATACCAAGCTTCATGATTGGTCACAAAAGATTGAAGGTCCAACTCAATAATAATAATACCAAGCTTCATAATCGGTACTGATTCGTTTTGCTTTGGAATTGGGTCCCACGATCTGAGTGTTGGACACTCCTGCATGCTCGTAGTTAGTTTGTGCAGTTGTCTTGACACGCTAGAGATATGGGATCATCTTGCTCGAAGTTGCATAAGCTGTGTCTAGTACTTCGGATCAAAACTGATCCGGGTTCTCCGGTGAGCGGTGATTTGTACTTTGAGCACTTCAAATGCTATTCTGGCAAGTTCTCTCGACTGTTGACCCATGATCTTGTCTGTACATGATGTATGGACCTTGAGATCATTTTGAGTCGTTTGCCTCGATAATCGTCAAGTTGCGCTGCTGGGCGCAGAAGCTAGGTAAGACGTAAATGTTACTATAAACATTATGTTGAAATGGTACAAAAAAAAAAAAAAAAAAATCTAATTCTTGAAATCATATACCAAATAGCTTGAAAAGAAAACGAAACGATTTTTTTCCAATGCTACATATAAACAAAGTTATAGATACAATGTTGTGAAATGTTGTAAAAATGACTCCATAAATAATCATATTATTTACATCAAACGCAGAACAAATTTGTTAATGAAAAAGATAGAATTACAAGCCTTTATTAAGAAAATGATATATGCAAATAGCGTTATATGTATCACATGTCTTTTTCATGAAATGCTTAGTTCATGAGATGCTACATTTAGGTAGCATTACGATGTGTAACTTTCATTTTCTAAATTGAAGTCCACGCAACCACTAAATTGCCTTCGCTATCACCATTAATGTTGTTGCACTGTTACCAGTCATTGTTGAAATTCCTTTATCAGCCATTGTTGTCGACTTCACCAATTGCTATGACAACAATTAGGAAACCATGAACCACCTCCGCCACAACCATAGTTGCTCGGGATGTCTCCTCTCTTCTACCAGCTATTGTGTCATTCCACCAGTGCTTGCCAGTGTCGTCCCTAATTGTCCGTCCTTAAAAGTGCAAAACACTAGTTTACGGTGTCCTTGGGTTTTGACACAAAAAGATGGGTTTTCTCATAAATTAGGGTGCAAATTGTCGTGGAAATTAACACTTTGCGGAAGCGTATGTACCAGGATCTTAGTCACGCAAATCACAAAGAGATAACTTGGACTGAAAACAAGACGGAAATGCAATCAAAATACAAGTACAAGATATTCCACTCAACTATACTCTTTATTGATTCACCAATTTTTATTTTTTTTACACTTATTGGAACGAGCCAAAAATAAACAAATTTGAATTGAACCAATAACCTAATTGAGAAATGGAAAGAATATTTAGATGTCTAATATTGTTGGAGAAGAAGAACCATGAAGAACGACGACTAACCCATGATCACGTTTAATTTTAGTCATGTCTTGATTCAGTTTTGAAAGCAGCTTATATAGGAGAATATAAAACCTAAGCAAATATCCAAAACACCCCTCAGAAATATCACAAATATATTCTGGAAAAAGCTTGGTCAAACCCAGGAATATCCAGCTTAGACAACTGGCCAGGAAGGCCAGACGTCTGGCCAAGCACTCAGGTAATAGAAACCCATCTGCTCAGATGTCTGGATTAGGGCACCAGACGTCTGAGCTGCTGCTTTATCCAATTCCTGCCCCTGATTGCCTTATCTTCCTCCTTCGAGCTCCGATTCACGAACCGTCTTCTTCGCTACAAATCTACTTCATAACTAACACACATCACCAGCTTCAATGGTCATATGATTTAATATCACAAATCTTAACACTCCACCGTGATATGAAATCACATCAGCAAACAAGTCATCACTAGCTCTTTTAAAGATCTCATTTCTTAACCAAAACTACATTACAAACATCAACCACCACCTGCAAGTGATGCATCTTCCACATGAGGTGTACCGTACAAAATCGGTTTAAAACACGTTTGTAACACCATAAAGATCTCTATCTTGTCTTTGTGGATTTTTCAAGTCGACATCCGTCTATCACTTGACCTGAGCTCATTACCTGTTCTCTATCGATCCCTCGCGCATCATCAACATGTAGGCCCCTGTCTGAAATAACTCAACATCCGTCTGTCACTTGACCTAAGCTTATTACATGATCTCTATCGATCCCTTAAGCATCATCAACATGAAAACCACTGTTTGAAATATGATCCTTAACCCTAGGATCATCGGCACTGGCCACATTAATCTCTTCATCTTGCTATGGATTAGGTTTTTCAACCGTCACTCGCCTTCCGTAATCGGCTACAGAACCAAACAATCTATATAGGTTTCCTTCTTTCTATACTCCTCTCATCTTTACACCACCACCTTTTTTCACTTTCAAAACTCCACCTTAAGTCTCATAATTGCAACCACGATGATCCAATTGATCGAGAAAAGTAAGGTTATGCGAATAAGTGGGTACATGTCTGACTCCAGAGACTTCCCTTACCACACCATCATGCATACGAAACCGGATGGGTATAATACCACAAACTGGTAGCTCTACTCCATTGACCATCCTAGTCATGCCGACATTCTTTTCGTAAGAGTAAAAACAATTCACATTTCTACAAATGTGTAAATTGGCTCCCAAATCCATTTTCTAAGGCTTATCTTCACTAAAGAGCGCATCACAAGAAACATCACTATTAGTTCCTTTAGCAAAACCTACATGTGAATCATCATTGCTATCACCATGCGCAGCCTTTTTCTGGTCTCTCTTATAGGCACGACACTTGCTGCGTATGTGATCTTTTTTGTTATAACAATGACAGACGATAACACCTTTACATTTAGCTTCCTTCTTCTTTCATATTGTATCTTTTCTCGAGTCCCTTGCCATCATAGCCTCATTTTGAACTGATTTCAAATCAGACTCTTCTCTCCTAAGCTCCTCATTCAAAAGACTGCTTCATACAGTTTTCAGAGAGATAACTCCATTAGCATTAAAATTACTCAATGAAACAACCAAAGTTTCCCAATTTTATGAAAGCGAACTCATCAATAAAAGAGCATGTATTACATCTTGAAATTCATTCAAATGTTCTGCAGCAGACATTTCTTCATCTAATCTCAGTTGTACCAACTTTCGAACTAGAAAGCCTTACTAGTAACACTCCTTGACTCATATAAAGATACCAACTTATCCCACAAATTATTTGCTGATTCACAAGTAGTCACATGATGAAAAAACAAATCATCAAGGTATTGGCGAATCAAATCAATCGCCTTCTTATCCATCTTTCATTTTCTCTCATTTACATCAGAGGGCTTCTTTCCATTTCTATCAATCGGATCATGAAGATTATTGAGTTATAGAACATCATTCATCTTAGGCTTCCAAATTGTCCAATATCTCCCATAAAAAATAGTCATCTTCGACAACAAAGTCATATCTGACATCAAAAAAAAAAAATCCAAGTCAAAATTATTCTAAGCTTTGCGATGATTTGCTCCGATACCAAATGTTGTGGAAATTTACGACTTTTGTAGAAGCGTATATACCATGATCTTTAGTCACCAAAATCACAAAGAGATAAATTGGATTGAAAACAAGACAGAAATGCTATTAAAACACAAACACATGATATTCCATCCAGCCACCATCTTTATTAATTCACCATTTTTTTAATATATTTGTTGGAACAAGCCAAAAATAAATAAATTACAATTGAATCAATAACCTAATTGAGAAAGGAAAGGAATATCTAGATGACTAATATTGTTGGAGAATAAGAATCATGAAGAATGACGGTTAACCCTTGATCACGCTTAATTTCGGTCATATCCTGATTCAATTCTAAAAGCAGCTTATATAGAAGAGTAGAAAACCTAAGCAAATATCCAAAGGAATATTCGGCTCAGACGTCTGGCCAAACACTTGGGTAACAGAAACCCATCAGCTCAGACATCTGGACTAGGGCACCTAACATCTGAGTTGTTGGTCTGTCCAATTCCTGCCCCCTGATCGCCTTATCTTTCTACTCCGAGCTCCGCAGACCGTCTTCTCCGCTACAAAGCTACTTCATAACTAACACATCATCGCCGGCTTCAATGCTCATGTGATTTAATATCACAAATCTTAATACAAGTTTAGTACTGGAAGCTAGAATAATAGAATAAAAAATTTGTTGTCTTTAACTTAAATTTTCTGTTTCCAACTTTGTAATTGAGCCTGATTTTGTGTGATAAAAACTTATGTACAATAACGAAAATCTCCATTCAGATCTACACATGCTCGTATGTGTATATATGTGTAACCATGATCTATCATGGAATTCATCAAGCATACTTTAGTGATGTGTGAAACAAGTTAAATTATTTTGAGTAAACTTATGTATATGTATGTATGTGTATCAAGCATATTTCAGTGATGTATGAAACAAGCTAAAATTATTTTGAGTGAACTAAACTTTGTTTAGCGATTTGTAATCTCTTGTAATACTTGATATGTGAAACATTCGAAGGCTCTTAAATAATTGAACCATCAATACTATTTTCAACTTGTATCTCAACCTTATTTTGTTTTAGGTTACCATTGAAAATGGGGAGTACCTCACTTCGATTAAAGGAACTACTGGGCTCATCTTTGGAGAAGTGCCTTGCATTACATCAATAGAGTTTGCATCAAATCTGGGTAGAGTAATAGGACCTTTTGGTTATAGAACAGGTAGGCCATTCTCTTTTTCAGTACCCAATGGACAGATAGTTGGGTTCAACGGGCGTTACGATAATTACCTTAATGCGGTTGGAGTTAAAGTGATTGCAGCCCCAGATGAGGGGAAGCTGAGCAAAATGGTCTCTTTCCTGAGTAGTAATTGGAAAATGGCTGGAGGAGCTGCTCTAACTTTTACAGCAGGCGTGTATACTACAGTTGCTTCCCCCATTTTGTTTGATATTATTGAAAAATTTCTGAAAAAGGTACTGTGTGACAACTTTCATATATGTTTGTGAGTATGACCACGTACATACGCACAAAGTATATGTAAGTTTCGATATAGCTTGGATGGTAAAATACTTCAGTTCTTGTAGCGTGCATGTTTATTATTGGAATGTATATGCCACAATAAAGCCTCAGAAACAGTCAAAATAATCATTTTTTTTTCCAAGGCAATTCAGCAGACTTTTAGCATCAGCACTTAGCTAAAAGGCATATATAGCCATTACCAATGTATACTTTTTCCAGCGCATCGCTGAAGAAACAACAAAAACCACTAAATCAAATGCCACTGCTCCCAACATGTGCTGATCCAACACGTTGTGACGCATTGCCAAATAATACCCTTGAGCATTTGCACTGGTTACAATCCATTACTCGTTCAAATAAATGGTAAAGTTATAAATAGCAAATACAACCTTACAAGCAAAATGCTTTTTCCCCCAACATCTTGCTGAGTGCCCACAAAATCAAATAGCTGAAGCATCCATTGATGTAAATTTTGTTAGTTCCCAAGAGAAGATAGAACACTACTGCCAGCTGTAGCCGGTGACACGGCTTCCCATCCTGTGCCTTAACCTTTGAGGAGAAGAGAATAACTGGGTGTCGCATCATCTATGTCACATTGAGTCAGCTTATCTTCTTCCTTCTCTTCATCTCTAAGCAATGCCAGTATTTCCTATTCCTCTAATGTGTTTGTGCTGGGCTTAACACTATCTTGTTCAAAGTTTCCTTTGGCAATAACCACATGCTCTAATTTCAATTTCCCAAATGCTTTCTTGATCATTTTCCCCTTTACAGAATGTGCAGTAGCAAGCCTGTGAATAATTGGACAGGCTTGGTTCGTCGTATTCTATGGCATCGATCCATTGCTTGCTAATCCATTTGAGGGTTCCAATCGCTATCGTAAAGAATGCAAGTGTCAGCAGCAGTAAGATTAATACCCAGGCCTCCTGCACGTGTGCTGACAAGGAATATGTCCAATTATTTTACGCTCCCATCTATTCTAAAAACTTCAATTCCTTTCCCACCATAGCAATACTCAAATATGTCCAATAATTTTTGTTGGAAATAGCTTTGTTTTAAAGAGATGAATTATTTAAAAAATTGGAATAAGTGTTAGAATGCTCCTATATGTGAATAGTCCTATCTATATGAAAAAACAAGTATTTATACTTGTTTCTTAGAAGACATGTTGGAGCCTTGGGGCTCTCAATACATGCTTTGTTGTGAGGAGGAAGACCATGCTCATGACCACCACACGTGCGCGACCGATTGACTCGACTCGACCCGGCTCGGTTCGAGGCTTTGTGGTGTAGACGCTTATATTTTTGACCGAAAACATTGTATTTTTCGAACCGTTTTTTTTATGAGACGGTAAAATTTCTGTGTCAATTTTTACATTACCCGGTAGAATTTTGACCCGTTCTTTCTGTTGGAAATGAATGAGAAGGTTAGGGAAGAAGAGGCTATGTGGTAGTGGAGAAATACAAAGAAACAAAGTCCCACATTGTGTGTAATTTATGGATACATCTCCATAAATACAAAAGCCCCACATGTTATATCAAACAAATGACTTGAGCACATAAGGACTTGAATGAATGGGCTATGTAGGCTTTGGGCTTTCATATTAAATATTAAAATATCAAAGATAATTCGTTGTTGCTCTGCAATTGTAAGCGCTACATTGCAGAGATCGGTCCGTTTCATCTTGGGAACTAGTGGATCTCCCTAAAGGATCAAAACCACTAGGATATAAATGGATATTTAAGAAGAAACTAAAGGCCAACGGCTCAATAGACAAGTATAAAGCAAGACTTGTAATAAAAGGATTCAACATCTGGATTACTTGTAATAAAAGGATTCAAGAAAACAGATTATTTTGAACTCGGACAATACTAACAGGTACTCCTCTTTACTTCTGTTTTGCAATTGCTCTGTGTTGTTGCAAATCCGGTCACGCTTTCTGCTGTTACTAAATTTGAATATATTTCATAATAGTAACGCTTCTTGACGTGACAATTAGATAGTGACAATTTATTGATCACTATCGGGTTCGTGCTATATTTGCATTGTTACGAACAACAATCTTGAAACAATATTTTCGTTTTGCAGAAAACGATAATGGCTAAGAACAATAGTGGTCCTGCTGCGCCAGCACCACCTATAACCAATCCTTTTGCACCCGTGGTTACGCCAATGACACTGTCTCATGGAGAAAGGCCAAAAAAGTTTACCGGAACGGACTTCAAACGTTGGCAGCAAAAGATGCTATTTTACTTGACAACATTGGGCCAAGCAAAGTATCTTACAGAAGATGCTCCAGTCGTTGCAGAATTGGAACCAGATCCAATTAAAGTTGAAGCCCTTACTACTTGGAAAAATTCCGATTTCATGCGTAAAAATTACATCTTGAATGGCCTCGACAACAGTCTATACAACGTGTACTGCACTGTTGCAACATCCAAACAACTCTGGTTGGCTTTGGAAAAGAAGTATAAAACTGAAGATGCAGGCATGAAGAAATTCATCGTTGGGAAATTTCTTGACTTCAAAATGGTCAATACAAAAGCTGTGATCAACCGAATTCAAGAACTGCAACTTATCATTCGTCAACTAGAAGATGAAAAGATGACACTTAGCGAATCTTTTCAAGTTGTCGCTGCTATTGAGAAGCTTCCTCCATCGTGGAAGGACTTCAAGAACTACCTAAAGCACAAGCGCAAAGAAATGACAATGCAGGAACTTGTAGTTCGATTGAGAATTGAGGAAGATAATAGAAATTCTGAAAAGAAGATTTCTCAAAATGTGGTTGCCAAAGCAAACGTTGTCGAGACGGACAAGTCCAATAAGAGAAAACGTGACAACCAACCTAAGAAGTCAAAGAAATTCAAGGGGTCATGCCATAATTGTGGAAAGAAGGGTCATAAAGCTGCAGAATGTCGCGGCCCACCCAAAAAGAAGAAATCAGAAGCAAATGTGGCGGATGTTTTAGACGGTGTTTCTGAAATGGACCTGTGTGCAGTTGTTTCAGAATGCAGCCTTGTTGGAAACAATAAGGAGTGGTTTGTAGACACTGAAGCCACTAGGCATATATGCGCAAATAAGTGGATGTTCACAAACTACAAAAGTGCTACTAATGAAGAACAACTGTTTATGGGTAACTCGTCCACATCAAAGGTCGAAGGCAAGGGAAAGATTGTGCTGAAATTGACTTCTGGAAAAGAACTCACTCTAAATGATGTTCTCCATGTTCCAGAAATTCGCAAAAATCTAATTTCAGGATCGTTGCTCAGCATGCATGGCTTCAAACTGACATTTGTGGCTGATAAATTTGTGTTGTCTAAGAATGGAGTGTACATAGGAAAGGGTTATGTATGTGATGGTCTATTCAAGGCTAATGTAACCACTGTTGTACCAAACAATGATATGAATAAAATTGATTCTTCTGCTTTATTGGTTGACTCTCCTAATCTATGGCATTCTAGACTAGGTCATGTGAATTTTGATACTTTACAAAAACTGATCAATCTAGAATTCATACCTAAGTGTAGAATTGATTCAAATTACAAATGTCAAATTTGTGTTGAAGCCAAATTGACAAGAACCTCATTTCATCATGTTGAAAGAGAAACCGAACCTCTAGACTTAATACATACTGATGTATGCGACTTGAAAATGTGTCGAACTAGAGGAGGAAAAAGGTATTTCATCACATTTATAGATGATTGTACAAGATACTGTCATGTATATCTCCTTAGAAGCAAGGATGAGGCATTCGATATGTTTAAACCGTATAAGGCAGAAGTTGAGAATCAACTCAACAGAAAAATTAAAGCTTTAAGAATTGATAGAGGAGGAGAATATGAGTTTCCATTTGAGGAATTCTGTGCTGAGCATGGTATAATACACCAAACTACAGCTCCTTATTCACCTCAATCCAACGGTATAGCCGAACGGAAGAATATAGCTCTTAAAGAAATGATGAATGCCTTACTAATAAGCTCTGGCTTGCCAGATAATTTTTGGGGAGAAGCTATTCTTTCGGCAAATCATATTTTGAATAAAATACCACGAAAGAAAACGTCCAAGACTCCCCATGAACTTTGGAAAAACAGACCACCATCCTACAAATACTTTAAAGTGTGGGGGTGTCTTGCCAAAGTAGAAATTCCAAAACCGAAAAAGGTCAAAATAGGACCGAGGGCTATAGATTGCATATTCATTGGATATGCTCATAATAGTAGTACATATCGATTTTTGGTGTACAAATCTGAAATTGATGACATTCATGAAAACACCATTATCGAGTTTCGAAATGCAAGATTCTTTGAACACATTTATCCTCTAAAAACCTCTTTTGAAACAAGTGTTCAAAAGCGGCCAAGAGATCCAGATACTCCCAAGGATAATACTGATCAAAGAAAAATGAATGATGAAACTGAGATAGAGGAACCGAGAAGGAGCAAGCGACAAAGGACCTCAAAATCCTTTGGACCTGATTTCTATGCATATATGATAGAAAATGAACCTCTAACTTATCAACAAGCAATGTCATCTCCCGATGCTCCTTATTGGAAAGAAGCCGTCAATAGTGAAATAGAATCCATTCTACAAAACCATACGTGGGAACTAGTGGTTCTCCCTAAAGGATCAAAACCACTAGGATATAAATGGATATTTAAGAAGAAACCAAAGGCTGACGGCTCAATAGACAAGTATAAAGCAAGACTTGTAATAAAAGGATTCAGACAGAAGGAAGATCTGGATTACTTCGATACATACTCTCCAGTTACCAGAATAACATCAATTAGGATGCTTATTGCAATCGCATCTATATTGAATTTGGAAATACACCAAATGGATGTGAAAACTGCGGTTTTGAACGGTGAACTGGAAGAAGAAATATATATGCAACAACCAGAAGGATTTCTAAGCCTAGGAAATGAAAATAAGGTGTGCAAATTAGTAAAATCTCTTTATGGCCTTAAACAAGCACCAAAACAATGGCATGAGAAATTTGATGAAACAATGTTATCAAATGGATTCAAAATAAATGAATCAGATAAATGCGTCTATATAAAATGTATAGATGTTGGATATGTCATTGTTTGTCTCTACGTTGATGATTTACTGATCCTAGGAAATAATAAGGCCATAATAAAATCTACGAAGGACATGCTGTCCTCTAGATTTGATATGAAGGACCTAGGAGTGGCCGATGTAATTTTGGGTGTAAAAATTATAAAGACACCACAGGGATATGCGTTATCTCAGTCACATTACATTGCTAAAATTCTTGAAAAAATCAAGCAGTATAATATAACTGCTGCAAAATCACCCGTAGATATGAACCAAAATTGGGTAAAGAACACTGGTGATGGTATATATCAGCTTGAATACTCACGTATACTGGGAAGTATTATGTATGTCATGAATTGCACTAGGCCTGATATTGCGTACGCTGTAAGCAAGCTAAGTAGATATACCAGCAATCCTGGTAAAAATCATTGGAAAACAATAATCAGAGTCCTAGGATATCTAAAGTACGCACAAAACTATGTGTTGCAATATGATAAGTATCTTTCAGCAATAGAAGGATATAGTGATGCCAATTGGATAACGGGCTCAAATGACACAAAATCCACAAGTGGATATATGTTTACATTAGGAAATTGAGCTATTTCGTGGAAATCATCCAAACAGACTTGCATAGCAAGGTCAACAATGGAATCTGAGTTCATTGCTCTAGATAAAGCCGCAGAAGAAGCAGATTGGCTTAGGGGGTTTTTAGAGGACATTCCAAATTGGGAAAAACCAGTACCTCCAATATGTATACATTGTGATAGTCAATCTGCTATAGGAAGGGCGAATAGTACATTGTATAATGGTAAATCTAGACATATTCGTCGTAGACATAAAACCATAAGACAACTTCTCTCTAATGGAGTTATCACTATAGACTATGTAAGGTCAAAGGATAACATTGCGGATCCACTAACTAAAGGCTTGCCTAGAGAGAAAGTTCAAACCTTATCGATGGGAATGGGTTTAAGACCTATGATCTAAAAGTTTTTCTAAACGGGAACCCCACCTAGTTGACTGGAGATCCCAAGATCTAGGTTCAAAGGGACAACTAAGTTTAAAGATAAACTTAAACGGCACTGTTAAAATACAAACCATTCCTATGATAAGTCAGTGCACTACCCGTCGGAGAATAGGATAAGCTTAGCTTTTAATGATGTCTATACTGTGGTGTTATAAAAGACCCAAGTGGAGTATTGCAGGATACTCTTTATAGAATCACCTAAGTGAGTGTGAAGGCGCCGCTTCAAGAAGAATTGTAAGGTCGAATTCTTCAAACACTCATGAGACCAAGCAGGTGTTCATGGCAAAAACGAACACAAACAGAGAACCAAGGGGTTAAGAAACAGTTAACGTGTGTAATCTTTATAGACTTACACAAAAGGCTTACAGTTCAAAGACAATCTAGTCCACTGATTCGCCAGTAGGTTATAACGATAAACACTAGGAAAAGTTCAAGGCCATTGTGCTACTTTTACCGATGCGTTAAATGTTTCACAAAATTTAAGAACAAAATAATGTAACCTCTCATTCATGTGGGGGATTGTTTGAAATGAATGAGAAGGCTAGGGAAGAAGAGGCTATGTGTTAGTGGAGAAATACAAAGAAACAAAGTCCCACACTGTGTGTGATTTGTGGATACATCTCCATAAATACAAAAGCCCCACATGCTATATCAAACAAATGACATGAGCACATAAGGACTTGAATGAATGGGCTATGTAGGCTTTGGGCTTTCATATTAAATATTAAAATATCAAAGATAAGGGCCTTGGGCCTTGGGGCTCTTGGGGTCTCTCGTGATGAAATGGGCCGCTGACTGTTAAAATGCGCGGAAAACAGTATTTTTACGCGGGTGCGTCCGTTCGCCTGAACAGTGATCGGATGCGACCATTTGAAACAGCGCAACCGTACGGACAGTCGCGACTACCTAGAAAGGCACCCCTCCGCCGCTATATATAGGCAGCTTGACAGAGCCATTATCATCCACAAAAAATAGTCCATTCTATCTTCTTTTCTTCCCTGAAAGTCTGTTCTTATAAAACTCACTTGAGTTCGTTGTTGCTCTGCAATTGTAAGCGCTACATTGCAGAGATCAATCCGTTTCATCTTGGGAAACAATTGCTCACGTACCTTCAGCGCCGTAGAGAGGGCAATATTGTTTCAAGGAAACAGATTATTCTGGACTCGGACAATACTAACAGGTACTCCTCTTTACTTCTGTTTTGCAATTGCTCTGTGTTGTTGCAAATCCGGTCACGCTTTCTGCCGTTACTAAATTTGAATATATTTCATAATAGTAACTCTTTTTGACATGACAATTGGATAGTGACAATTTATTGATCATTATCGGGTATGTGCTATATTTGCATTGTTACGAACAACACTTTCTGCCTTAAAACCGACTTTCTTCCACTACCCAGTAAAATCGTTCGGCACTGATTTCCCATTTGCATTATCTTCAGTAGTGGTCGAGATAAAAATACACCGAACAACATTTCCTTACCTTCGCCATTAAAACTTCTTCCAAAAGAAAAAAATATCGAGCAGTTTCAAGGCCTACACTTCAAACGATGGCGTCAAAAGATGGAGTTCTACCTGACGATGAGAAAAGTGGTTGCTGCTCTAACCACTGACAAACCGCAGTTGCCAGACAAACCTGACGGAACTGATGAAGCACAAATGGCTTCTTGGACTGAACAATCAAAACAGCAACAAAACTGGATTGAGCAGGACTATTTGTGCAGAAACTTCACTATCAACGGCCACAGCGATGACCTGTACCTACAACTCGGAGGACAAGACAGCGAAGGAGATCTGGGAAGCGCTGAAGAAGAAATATGATACAGAGGAGGCAGGGGCATGGAAATATGCTGTCAGCCGCTACCTCAAGTACCAGATGACAGGTCAGTAGAGATGCAGTCTCACTAGCTTCAAAAAATAGCTTATGAGATCATCTCTGAAGGTATGGCATTGGACGAACAGTTTCAAGTTGCTGTTATTATTGACAAATTACCCCCAAGTTGGAAAGATTTTAAGAATGTATTAAGGCATAAGACTAAGGAATTTTCCTTAGAGAGCTTGATCGCGCGCCTCCGTATTGAGGAGGAGGCTCGCAAGCAGGACCAGAAAGAAGAAGTACTAGTTATCAACAACAACAACACTAAAAAGACCAAACCTGCAGTTCTGAAACCGAACCAGAAGTCTTTTAAGAATCAGAACATGCACAATAAACAGAATGGGAATCCGCAAGGAAACCAGAAAGGACAGCAGCGACCAACCCAAAAGAATGATTCTGGACAGCTGTTTTTATGTTACAACTGTGGAAAACCAGGTCATATGGCACGAAAGTGTCGGAACAGGCCAAGCTCTGCACCGCAGGCTAACCTGACTGAGGAGCTTCTTACGGCTATGATTACTGAGATTCACCTTGTTAGTGGATCAGAGGGTTAGTGCGTAGACATTGGTGCTTCTCGCCATGTCTGCTATGATCGTGATATGTTAACTACATACATGGCTACTGATGATCAGAAAGTGTTGTTGGGAGATTCTCACACCACTAAAGTTGCAGGGATTGGAAATGTGGAAATCAAGTTTACATCTGGAGAGACTGTAATTCTGAAAGATGTTATACATACTCCAAAGATGAGGAAGAATCTGGTTACTGGCTTTCTCCTTAATAAGGCTGGCTTTACTCAAGTTATTGGGGCTGATTTGTATACCTTAACTTATAAGGGAACTTCTATGGGAAAGGGTTATGCTTGTGAGGGAATATTTAAATTGAATGTTGAATCTAATAAAGTGACCAGTTGTGCTTATATGTTGTGTGATTTTAGTATTTGACACTCTAGATTATGTCATGTTAATAAACGTATAATTCATAACATGACCACCTTAGATATGATTCCTAAAATGTCAGAATCTGAACTTGATAAATGTGAATTTTGTACTCAAGCTAAAATCACAAAGAAACCTCACAAATGTGTTGATAGAGTATCTGAACGCTTAGACTTGATTCATTCTGATATAGATGAGCTTGATGGTACTTTGACTAAACATGGACATCGTTATTTTATCACTTTTATTGATGACTGTTCTGATTTCACCTATGTATACCTTATGAAAAATAAAAGTGATGTTTTTGACATGTTTAAAACATTCAAAACTGAGATTGAGAATCAAGAAAATAAAAAAATTAAGAGACTTCGTAGTGATAGAGGAACAGAATATGAATCTACTTCAATTCTGGATTTCTATAAACTACATGGTATAGTACATGAGAGAACTGCACCCTATTCACCTAAAATGAACGGTAAAACTGAAAGAAAATATAGGACCTTTACCGAATTAGTAGTTGTCATTTAACTAAATTCTGGTGCAGCAAAACATTGGTGGGGGAATATATTATTAACCGTATGCTATGTTTTGAATAGAATCCCTAAATCAAAGAATAAAATTTCACCTTATGAAATTTTAAAGAAATATAAACCCAATGTCTCATATTTTAGAACTTGGGGTTGTTTAGTATATGTTCGCATTACATACCCTAAGAGAATAAAATTGGCAAGTAGAGCATATGAATGTGTATTTATAGGCTATGCCATTAATAGCAAAGCATACAGATTTTATGACCTAAATACACACAATGTAATTGAATCAAATGATGTCGATTTTTATGAAACAAAATTTCCTTTTAAATTAAGGAATAGTGGGAGCATTTCAAGTATGTCTATTAGAACAAAACTTAATGAAAATTATGAAGTTGAACCTAGAAGAAGTAAAAGAGCAAGAACCGTAAAAGATTTTGGTTCAGATTTTTGTGCTTTTACTATAGAGGAGGATCACTCAGACCTCCAAAAGGTCTTATCTTCTTTAGATGCTGACTTTTGGCAAGAGGCTATAAATAATGAGATGGATTCTTTGGAATCCAATAAGACTTGGCACTTGGTAGATTTACCCTCTGATTGTAGATCTATAGGCTGTAAATAAGTACTTAAAGAGAAATTAAAACCTGATGGCACTGTCGATAAATATAAAGCACGTCTAGTAGCTAAAGGTTTTAAACAAAAAAAAATAGATTTCTTCAGCACTTTTTCACCTGTAACTAGGATTACATCCATTTGGGTATTAATCTCACTTGCTTTCATTCATAATTTATTAATACACCAAATGGATGTTAAAACCGCATTTTTAAACGGTGAATTAGACAAAGAAATTTATATGGATCATCCTGAAGGATTTGTAGTACATGGTCAAGAACATAAAGTATGCAAATTAGATAAATCATTATATGGTTTAAAAGAAGCACCTAAACAATGGCATGAAAAATTTGATAACTTAATCATTTCACATGGTTTTAAAGTTAATGAAAGTGACAAATGCATTCATTACAAATATGAGAATGACATTTGCACTATTATATGTCTTTATGTAGATGACCTATTCATTTTTGGGTCAAATATCCATGCCATAAACTCAGCCAAATCCTTATTAAGTGCCAATTTTGATATGAAAGATCTAGGTGAAGCGAGTGTAATCCTTGGTATTAAAATTACTAGGTCAGAAAAGAGACTTTCTTTGGATCAATCTCATTACATTGAGAAGATACTAAAGAAATACAATTACTTTGACTGTAAACCTGCATGTCCACCATATGATCCTAGTGTAAAGTTATTTAAGAACACCGGTGAAGGTGTAAGACAGTCTGATTATGCGAGCATCATTGGCAGCCTTTGATATGCCACTGATTGTACTACACCCGACATTGCCTATGTCGTGGGATTATTGTGCAGGTTTACCAGTAGACCTAGTATAGAGCACTGGCATTCTATTGAAAGGATCTTGAGATACCTTAAACGAACTATGAACCTTGGATTACATTATGAAAAGTTTCCAGCTCTTGAACGATATTCCGATGCAGACTGGAATACTTTATCTGATGATTCTAAAGCGACCAGTGGCTATATATTTAGCATCGCTAGAGGAGCAGTTTCTTGGAAATCCAAGAAACAAACTATTTTGGCTTAGTCTACTATAGAGTCTGAGATGATAGCACTAACCACAGCTAGTGAAGAAGCAGAGTATTTGAGAAATCTGCTAGCTGAGATTCCCTTATGGGAAAAACCGATACCAGCTATGTTGATCCATTGCGATAGTACCGCGGCTATTGCAAAAGTTCAGAATCAACGGTAAGAGACGACAGTTACGTCGTAAGCACAGTACCGTTAGAGAGCTACTCTCTTCTGGTACTGTTAGAGTGGATCACATACGCAGTGATGAAAATTTGGCAGATCCTTTGACGAAAGGACTGTCCAGAGAGAAAGTTCTTAATACTTCTAAAAAAATGGGACTATTTCCCTTAGATTGTTGAGTCACGCACAATGGTAACCCGACCTAATGACTGGAATCCCAAGAACTAGGTTCAATGGGTAAAAACAAGTTGTGTAGTGATAGTAGTTGAACATGCTATTTAATATACCAAGAAGCATGTATTCCTGAAGTGATTAGAGAATGAGTTGATATAAACTCTTAATGAGATCTATACTCTATTTGTAGCGGAGTACCTACCTTCAGGAGTACTCTTGATAGACTCACCTATGTGAATGTTGAAATGTGGTCGTTTCCTATGGAGTTTTGGGCAAAACTTCTTGAGTGTTCACTAAACTGGGATAGACGTGCATAGCCATTAATGCACGGACTTATTTGATTGCACTATAGAAAAGGTTGTGTGCGGTCTGATGTCAAGAATAAAGTTCAAGACTACGTGTCACTCTAGTAAAAACTGAATCTTATCCACTATGCAAAGATTTAAGTCGGAAGACACCTTTGTTTATGCACAATCTTATGTTTTTAGAAACTGCTCAAAAATATTTTAAAAAAATTTAAGTGGGGGATTGTTGGAAATAGCTTTGTTTTAAAGAGATGAATTATTTAAAAAATTGGAATAAGTGTTAGAATGGCTCCTATATGTGAATAGTCCCACATGTTGAGACTATATGAAAGAAGAAAGCATTTGTACTTCTTTCTTAGATGACATGTTGGGGCCTTGGGGCTCCCAATACATGTTTTGTTGTGAGGAGGGAGACCATGCTCATGAGCACCACACGCGCGCGCGACCGCCCGGCCCAGTTCGGGCTTGGGCGTTGGCTTTGTGGTGTAGTCACTTATATTTTTGGACCGAAAAACATTGTATTTTTCTAACCATTTTTTTATGAGACGGTAAAAATTTCTGAGCCAATTTTTACATGACGCAGTACAATTTTGACCCTTTCTTTCTGCCTTAGATCCGACTTTCTCCCACTACCCAGTAAAATTGTTCGACACTAATTTCCCGTCTATATTATCTTCAGTAGTGGACGAGATCAAAACACAACGAACAACATTTTCTTACCTCCGCCATTATAACTTCTTCCAAAAATAAAATAAAATCGAGCAGTACTTTTAATCTGAAAGTGCAAATCTGCACTGATTTGTTGTTCAAGCAAATCAGTTATTCTTGTCCGAGGCTGTTTTATCCTAGAGGCGGCGGCGATAGTACGAACTGGTTTGCACCACCGACCAGATCTTTGAATCGTCTTCAAGAAAGCGACGAATTACGTGACTCATCCATTGTTTCCCAACACTTTATTCCATTGTGAGAATATTAAAATCTTGTGCTTCCGTGCAAGTAGCAAGGTCACAAGCTTGTCTAGCAACTGAAATTTACCGCACTGTTCCATTAACTGATTGGGTGGAGGATAAAAATATGAGCCATCATACTGAGATTCTAAAAGGTCGGGATGGTTGCATACTTTTCTAAGCTGGATAACTAGATTATTTATCTTTCCTCTCATGCCATGTCTCGAGTTACCAGCATGAGTCTCTTCGACATAGTTTTCAAATGTTTTATTCACAAGATGTTCCTGGATTTTCTTTTGATGCTCAGTCATATTTGCATAGAGAATCATTTCCTTCTTCCATGGAAGATTCTTCTCAACATCGACCTTCATTCTCCTTAGAAGGAATGGACGCAAAATTGAAAGAAGTTTCGATACAACTTGAACCCTTCTCTTTTCTTCATTATCTTCTAGCTCACCATTACCCTTTCTTGACAAATCAAACCATGATTCAAACTGAGAATGAGATGAGAATATTTCAGGGAAAATGAAGTTCAGTAATGACCAAAGCTCTGCCAAGTTATTCTGCAAAGGAGTACCATGGGACCTCATTAATCCAATTTGACAGAGTAGAAAGAGGAGCAATAACCATATAAGGCCCATCCAATCCCTATCCTTTCATATGTGCAAGAAACCCAATAGTTTGAATAGTTTTACCCAAACCCATTTGATCGACAAGTATTCCATTAAGCTCATTTTGCCACAGTGAAATCAACAACTTTACACCTTTAATTTGATAAAATTTCAATTTACCACCAGTCATCAATGGCACAAGTTCAACTTGCTCTTTTGCAAGCCTTTCTTCCTCGTTGAGACAAGCATCTACGGGAGCAATGGTTTCATGAGGCTTAGATAACATGGTTTCAACTGCAGCCTTTGTACTTTTATTAGCACTGTGGGTAGTGGCCTTCCACTTTCGGCCCCTCTTTCCTTTCCCTTTCCCTTCCTTAGGGGAATCCTCTTCTTCAAACCTCATCTCTATTGCATTCGCAGTAATATCATCCATTTTTTCAAGAAAAAACTGAGAATAAAGTAGGGTTTGCGTAAGAAACTCATCTAACTTGTCAAATTTGAATTCAGGATCCAGTTTAACATCTCTCTTTTCTTTTTCACGCGACCTAATAAACTTTTCTTCTTCTTCGGCCATAGTTTCTGAAATGAGTGACACATCACCATTTTTGGCTTCAAACTCAAGAGGAAGAGTTTCACTTTCTTCGTTGTTCTCTGGAAGCACTTCATCCTTTATCATTCTCTCCTCTTCTTCCCCCAAACAGAAGTAGGAGAATCAGCATCGATTCCCACGACTTTTATTTCAACATTATCCCTCATGATCTCCATTTTCGAAGAAGCCCTGAAGAAATTTTCCGAGGTGGCGAGTGAAATTTGGGGAATGAAGGAGGGTGGTGTCATATACAAAGCATGTCTTTTCAGGTTTGGAACCTGCGTCGCTGTTACCACGACACAAAGCTCACTTAACTGTCGAGCTAATGTTGTGATTTTGTATGTGTGTGTGTTTGTGTGTGTGTGTGTGTATGTGTATGTGTGTTTATTTTTAATACAACATTACAAAGTATTTCAAAAAAATACAAGCCAAAGCAATAACATTTTATTTATATCATATTCATACCATTTGAATAAAAATAAGTAATACAAACTTTAAAATACGCTTCTTATGTTCAAGCATAGAGCACTTGCTGTCTTTGATCCACCGTTTTCGCAAGTCCATTACGGATGCGGTAGCGATAAACGGTAATGGAGTATTTAAATGGAGCATCGAAATAGTGTTGGAAGTTAAACGGGGAATGCGTTTGAGTCTTCAAACGAGACATTCAAACGGGACATTTTAATTTGTGTTTTTAAATTGTTTTATAGTTAATTAATTATTTGTCTAATAGTGTAATATGCACTTAATAATTGAAAATAAAACACAATAAAATAAATTCGATATTTCATTCAGTTTCAACAACATGTTTTTACTTAAATACCAGCGAAACAAATGGACTACAAAACAAACTGAACAAACAATTTACAACAAACAAAACAAACTGCAGATATACTACTATTAAGTACCGCGGAACCTCCTCAATAGATAATTAAGATATTTAACCAGGTCAATATCTATAAGCGTCTGCACCACATCCAAGACCATGTGATCGTTACGAAATATATTTATAAGCTTCGATATATGAATGTCGGTAACATTAGCCAGAATAGAATGAATGAATGAATGAATGACGTTGGCCCACCATCCCAGTGAAATGATCTGTTAGAACCAAAGAATGTGATCTGTTAGCAGTCATAGTCCTGCTAGAGGAGGGGCGTCTATGCTGGGTTCGTGAGGCGTCACCAGTCGTCCAATCGTTATACAGTGATGCATCAGCAGCAGTGAACGGCTGGGGGTGGGCCTGGGAAGATGCTTCTTCGGGTATCTTATACTGACAAGTGTCCCTTGCTTTGCACCATTAAACATCTTGTCTAGCTCCCTGAATTTAAGAGCATTTCGTCTAAACCTCGGGTACTTCCGTGCAACACCCTCCAACTAGTCATCAGATCTGTCGAGATAATCATGCTCGTAATCTCACTCACCTCCTAGTAGCTGTAACATGTTGTCCCACGACCATAAAAAACAATTCATATTGACCAGTTAATTCTTCATCTGCGTCTCTGACCAGCAGTCATTAAATTCCGCTGCAACAACAATAAAAATTGATCGGTTGCTGACGTATATATCAATGAACACTGTCGTGTGTTCATCAGTTCAGTTCAGCAGGAAAAGGAGAATTGGATAAGTGAGCCATAACATTGAAATGACAAAATTTCAAAAATATCTATAAAAAAATGTTGTAGAGAACTAGAATAAATAAACATAACAATAAAGATATTTTTACCAAACAAATAGGGTTATCGAGGTCGGAAAATCGAAAAAAGAGGAGAAAGGTGTTAGTTCAGGTTTGAGGAGGGAGTGGAGAGGGCGATGACGTATTTATGGTCAATGGATAGAATTCTATCAGTTGGCTTGCCTGATCATATGGTCAGATTTGATTAACGACGTGTCAGACACTTCCTTAATTGAACCTGGTTAGTTTGGCCAGACGAACTGCTCTAAATCACTTTCCCAGCTAGTGAAATAGTAGAAATTACACACGTGGATTTTACAACTTTTCCTTGCAGTAAAACACACCACGTCGATGCTACCTGAATGGAACATTGGAACTGAATCACATGTAGTTTGCTCTCCAACCACTCTGCACGTGCTTTTTAGATCTCAAGTGAAACCTACTTCTAGCGGCACTTGTTTACCTTCATATTCCGTAATCACTCCTGCTTCGACGCTTTCGTCTATCGTCGCTACGCAAAACCCGCAGGTCTATCTGCATGGAAATATCTTCGATGCTTTTATTGGAGTTTGTAATCCATAGCGCGAAGGGTTTCCAAGGTCCACGACTTCAAAGTGCGGTACGTATTTGAGTTAGATCATTGCTTCTCGATCTGTCTTTGCGTAGACTTAGAAAACCAGTTGCAGTTTTGTGCTGGTGACCCATAGTCTGTCCAACATCTGACATTGAAAGAACTTTTGTATGGTGTTGTCACTTTGCAGCAAGGAGGGCCTGCCCTGATTTATAAGGGACCATCGTCGAATTGTTTTTTAAGGCCCGCACGTACATTGAATAAACCACATAAGAATTTTTTTAACACAATTGGTGGTACAATTGATCTCTACCGTCAGATCGTCTCTTGAATTCCACTCATCCACATTAGGACAGAAAGATTCAACGATCGAGTCTTCATGCCTCCATATTTGTATCTATTTTTGTGTTCAAATAACCGTCCCCTAAGAAAATATAGGCATTGTTGTTATAAGTAGTCCAATTTTGAATAAAAAGAGATAAAATTTAAGTGGATTCTACTCAAAATTATAATTGTTATGGAAACTCCATTGACAATATGGTTGATAATATTGGCATAACGGTGGAAAAATCGAGAATTGAATTATTCGATTGCTTAAAAAGTAATGGTTAACCATTACATTTAGTTAAACACATAATGATAATATGCTTGATAAAAAGTTATTTAATTATTAAAGATAAAAAGTATTAAAAAAATGTGTATCTTATAGTTAAGAACATCTAACTATTACATATAGAAAATAATATGTAAGGACTTGTATATTGTATCATATGATAATAATATTACATTATAAATGTTTATTTCTTGAAAGTTTATTAATATCACTAAGCAGTTACAAATAAACTTATTGGCTACTATTTATTTACTAATGCTATAGCTTATATCCACATGAGCTCTTGTAAGAACATCTAATAAGAAGAAAAGCACCCGAGGTGATGTAATAACATAGTTAATAAATGTACATTCTTAACTATGTGAGTTTACATAAACCTGAGTTTTTTAAATAAGAAAATGTGATGATTGTAATGTTAGAAGGAAAAGTCGAGATATGAGGAGAAAATACTAGAAAAGATCACCAAAGAAATAAAAAAGAAAAAACGAAGTATAATTTTGACTTCGGATGAAATTTATTTTTATTTTCGTTGTTAGTAGGCAAACCTTTCTAACAATTAATTTGACTAGAATTGAAAGTATCAATCACATAATGCACTTCTATAAACATGGCTACCAAAGACAAAATCAAACAAATTAAATGGTCATGTTTATCAAAATTTATCAACAGAAATAAAAAACATTCCTTAAATCATGCAAACTTCCTCAAAAAGACTCTAAATCCATCATCAAGGCATGCATGTTTTCTGTTTGTATTTTTAAGTAAAAGATTTACGGTTTCTCGGTTTGCAACATAAATGGTAAACATAACCATCTTTTAATGCAGATATTTCTAATTTTCTTCGTGGATTTTTTTTTATAATATTTGATTTTCTTTGAAATACTTGTAGAAAATACTTGAAATTTTGGATAAACCCGTATTTTATTTCCATGGAATAGAAATCCTGGAGAGGGGAAAACCAGAATTGAAAATCCTAATTTTTAATGAAATAATTCTATGGCTATTTCATGGGATTTTGCCTAACTTTGAATTGTTAAAGAATGTTTAACAGACCTTCCCTGAAATACAATGATATTTGACTCTAGAAACAAATCGGCATAATATTTGATTGGGTTCACAAGAATATCTCTATAATACTTTGGACTGTGCTAGAATTAAACAATTGATACTTGCTTGATTTAGTGGAAAAGAAACTATATTAGAGAAGCAAAAGAAGGAGAAAATGGTGCAATATTACTACGTGGCACAAGAAAAGCTATGTTGTAAGGGAACAAGTTCTTGATGGCTTGTAAATACCAGGAAAATTGGGTATTCAGATTAAACAGATTGTGCAAAGGTAAAAAGTGAATTAAAGAACGAGATAAAATGAGAAAACTGAATTGGCAATCAGCCAAGAAAGAATAAACAAAGCACCAACAGTTAAAATAAGAAAACAGTAACAGTTAAAGGAGGGCATTGTTATTGACACTCCAAATATTGTTAAGGGGAGGCCAGTTTTTCTTTTTTTTTTAAAAAAATTATTAAGGGGAGTACCAATGAGGGAAGTGCCCCCGTAACAAATAAAGGTAATTTTACCTTATTACCCATTTTGGCTTAATTTCACTCTTCTGTTCATTAATCTAATTTTTAATGGTTAATCAACACCACTAGTTGCGGAGAAATCAAACCCTAACCAAAAAACATGATCGAAAAAGAAACAATATGATATTGACACAAGTGAGTGAGCGTTATATTGAAGTTGATTAGAGTAATGAGATGGTAAGATCTAATTTCAATTTATTAAATTGTATGCACATGTTGTTAGGGTTAAGATCTAATTTCAGTTTATTAAATCGTATGCATATGATATCAACTATTCCCTGACGTTATTTGCACTTAAACGATTTATGGTTTTTTGATTTAGGGGTTTGATGATTTTACGGTGCGTAAGTTTTTAAAAGTAAGGGTAAAAGTGTAAGAAGTTGAAAAAATTAGCTACCTACATTGACCCCCCCCCTTTAACAATTTAAAAAAAAGTGGAGTGTCCTTAACATTTGGCCCCCTTTAACATAAATTGGAGTATCAATAACAAACCCCTTAAAAGAAGAAACGAAACTTTATTACTGATTTTAGGGTCTTCCGTTACATTTGTTAACATTGTTTATCCATTCACATAACATGATTATCTTAACTACAACTTAGTAGTGTGATGCTAAGAGCACACTGTTTTCCTCTTTCTAATACCACGAATAAAACTAATAAGCATAATGAATTTTATATACTTTCTAGTACCACACGCAATTCACACGGCAATCAACCATTGTGTAAAATCATTTTGCACGGCAAACAATCGCCGACCAACACTATCCACGGTTATCAATCGCCGAACTGCTGCTGATTGGTGGTTGATCGCTGCGGAAAACAATGTTAATCGGCGGTTGTTCGCCAAATAAATAAAAGCAATATATTTGGTCACCCTTTAAAAATTTTGGTATTAGGAAGAGTGTAATATTAAATTTTATGGTATATTTTAGTAATGATATTAGTAAAAAGAAAACGATGTTCCCACACGAAGTAATAACAGGAAATTTAAATAAACGATATTCATACGACTGCTTCAATGGTCTGTGCATATGCCCAAAGAATCGTATTACAAGAACAGCAGATCTAAATGCATTTTACCCAAAAGAAAAACTATGTTGTAGAGAAATTTAGACTCAAGACCGCTCAAATCTAAAACCGCTAAATCAGCGGAAGACGATATCGTGGTAAACGTGCAAAAACAACCAATCAATATCTCAAAAACAATCTCAACCCAATCCAAAAACCAATCGCAACCACCACACAAGAGAAATAAAGGAACAAAACGAAAAGTAAATCACACAGGGATTTATAGTGGTTCCACTAACAATTTGTTAGTGTACGTCCACTTGAGAGAGAGAGAGCCTTTTATTAATACCAAAGAAGAGTACAAGAGATTGATTATAATGACCACTCAATTCATCAAGAATTTGATTTGTGGATATAAGAATTGAAGAAAATAGATTTAGGTTAGAGATCCTAAAACTTGAATGGGAGATTAAATGGATGTCTTTCACTCTCTCTTCTAGGCTCCTTTTATAAGACCAATTTCTTCATACTCAAGTTTACTTTACCCCCAATTCATGTAAACTTGACATCATTTTTTTAATATATATGGCAAAAGATCCTATAAATATGCCATAGAAAGAGGGAAACATATAACCAAATCTCATTAATTAGGGAAAGCAATATCTATAAATATGCCACCGAAAGAGGGAAATATATAACCAAATCTCATTAATTTGGGAAAGCAATATTTCCTCTTTCTCATCTTAAAAAAAATTCCTTCCTTTTAATGTGATTTAGCATCACCAAATTTAACACTCACTTTGGTGTAAAATCACCTATCTCCAACTCCGTGAACTAATGGTATCCATACCATCACTCGTAACTGATAGATCTAACTATCACCATATCTACCTTCACCAAGCTTGAATGCTTTCCTAATAAGTTCCGGCAAATCCACCCCCATTGCACTCCATCAACGAGTTGAGGCAAATCCCCTACCCGCTAATAAAGTGTTGAAAACACCCAATTCCAAAACTAGTCTCACCAAAAGACAAACATACCAAGAAGATAGAACTTCAACATCCTACTGATACTCTTCTCCATCCATAGCCAAGCTTCTCCCTCAACCGTGCCACCGGTGGCACTTAGCATCTCTCAAAGCGAATTAAGTTCGAGTAATGCTCTAACTTCCCAACCGGTAATGCCTTAGTGAACATATCCGCCGCATTATCCTTTGTGCACACTTTCCGAAGGCATACTTGTTTGTCTTCGTCCATGACTACTAGAAATGACTCCTTCACTTCAATATGCTTGGTCCGTGAGCTAAACACCAAATTCTCCGCTAAATGAATATCACTTTGGCTATCACATTGAACATCAACGTGTTATGTTCAAAGCCCAAGTAACGCAACAATCGCTTCAAATAGAGTGCTTCCTTTGTTTCCTCCACCGCAGCTATCAACTCCGCCTCCATAGTGGATAAAGCAACAACAGTCTGCAATCTCGATCTCCAATTATGGCTATACAACCAAGAGTGGAGATATATCCGAAAATTGATTTTCTCTGATCCCGATCATGAGCGTAGTACGAATCACAGTAACCAACGAACATGCAATTCTTCTCCTTACTACCCCCAAAATCATAGACCATGAGATGTTGTAACTTTCAAGTATCTCAAGATAAGATTTACTGCTTCCCAATGTGATTTCCCTGGATTAGCCATGTACCGACTAACTACCCCGACGGCATTTGCAATATCGGGTCTTGTGTACACCATGGCATACATCAAACTACCAACCGAACTATCATATGGCACTTTCTCCATATAAGCCTTGTCTTTCTCTTCGATAGGTGATCCCTTACTCGAAAGCTTTACATGCAAAGGTAAAGATATATTTGACGCCTTTGCATCCTCCATGCTAAATAGGCAAAGCACTTTCCTAATGTATTCCGTTTGAGTCAATTTGAACTCCAAACGCTTTCGATCCCTTCCGATCTCCATGCCCAAAATCTTCCCTCCTTCTCCAAGGTCTTTCATTTTGAATTCAGCTTTTAATCTCAATTTCAACTTGTTGATTTCTTCCTTGTCCTTAGAAGCAAAGAGCATATAGTCCACATACAAGAGTAAATATACCCTATAATCATTTTTCAACTTCTTGAAATAAACACAAGCTTCTTTGATGCTTCTTTCAAAGCCATTTTCAAGCATAAAATGATCAAATCTCTTGTACCGTTGCCTAGGTGATTGCTTCAAAGCTTATAGTGATTTCTTTAACTTGCATACCAATTTTGACTTACCATTTACAACAAACCCTTTCGGTTTCTCCATGTAAATGTCTTCATCCAAGTCACCATTTAAGAATGCGGTTTTCACATCAAGTTGCTCCAACTCCAAATCGTGAATAACAACAATGGCACGTAATATCCTGATAGAAGTATGTCTCACAACCATTGCGAAGATCTCATCATACTCCTTTCCCTTCCTCTTTGCAAACCCCTTAGCCACTAGCCTAGCTTTGTATCTTCCATCATCCTTCACCTTGTATATCCATTTGCATCCAATAACACAGTTTCCTTTATGAAGAGGAACCAACTCCCAAGTCTGGTTCTTCATCAACGATTGCATCTTTTCCTCTATGGCAAAAATTTACTTCGAGCTATCACTCGAACCCATGAGGTCATCAAGGTCCATTGGCTCATCTTGGACTACATAATGAGCATAGCCCAAATTCTCATAAAATCTAAGATAGTTCCAATCACCATATCTTTCAGGTAGCCATATAGCACGACGACCAACCCGAGTAGCAATACCTTCATCCGGTCTTCCTTCAGCTCCATCTCGAACTGTCTAGAATCGTGCACATCACCAACACTACTAGAGGAACTTTGTGGACTATGTGATGTAACATCAACCGCTACCTGCTCACAAGCATCTCCAATAACTCTACTTTCTTTAGGCCTGAAAGTTGGAATAACTTCCTTCTCCTTTGATTCACCATGAACCAAATCCGAAACATCCGATGAGCCTTCATTCACCTTGAACAAAGCTGACTCATCAAAAGTAACATGACGAGAAACTGAAACCTTCTTCGTTTTTGGATTCCAAATCCGATAGCCTTTAACTCCGTTCATATAGCCAAGCAAAATCCCCTTTAAAGCTCTAGGTGAAAACTTATCATTCCTTGGATCATGCACATAAACAAGACTGCCAAATACACGAAGACAACTCAAGTCAATGCTCTTTCCTTTCCACACTTCCTTCGGGATTTTTTATCAATAGCCGAGCATGGAATTCGATTAATAATATGCACTGCGGTTGACAAAGCTTTGGCCCAAAATCCCTTAGATAAACCCGAAGTCAATCTCAAGAATCGAGCTTTCTCCAGTAGATTTCGGTTCATTCTTTCTGCAACTCCGTTAGATTGCGGATCACCAAGTGTAGTAAAATGCCTCTGAATACCATGATGCTTGCAAAATTTCAGAAAATATCCGGAAACATACTCTCCGCCATTGTCGGACCTAAGAAGCTTCAAAGTCTTTCCATTCTCATTCTCAACAAGAGCCTTCCATTCCTTGAACCTTGGAAATGCCTCCAACTTGGCCTTCATTACATACACCCAAACCTTCTGAGAAAAATCATCATTGAAAGAAATATAATATCTTTCTCCTCCTAAAGAAACTACTGGTGTCGGTCCCCAAACATCCGTGTGCACATACTCAAGAATACCTCCTGAATCATGTTTTCTTTCACCGAGTGATACTCTAGTTTGCTTCCCCATGACACATTTCTCGAAAAACTCCAGTTTGTTGAAACTCTCTCCATCAATCATCTCCCTTCTTCGAAGAACATCAAAATTCTTCTCCGAGACATGAAACAATCTCAAATGTCAGAACTATGTCGCATCTAAGCCACGAGTACTGTCAACACCAACACAAGTTTCGCCATCCACAATCACTCCTTGAATCAAATATACTCTATGAGTCCTAGAACATTTCATAACCACAAGCACACCCTTCGAAACCCTCAAACTACCACTCTCAACAGTGATCTTGCAACCTAAAGAATCCAGTTGCCCCAAAGAGATAATTTGTGACACGCCACGTCCGTTAATGTCACTCATAAGAGAATGCATTAAGTTTCGTGAAGCGCGACAAGTAATCATTACAGAGAATATACAAACAAATAAAATAAGCAGCGGAATTTTTTTAAACTTCGTTATAACAGAAATAAAGTATAGTCTCAATACATCTAAACCTGTTACATCTTAGCAAACTGTCTCAAATTTGTCTCATAAAACATCTCATGAAATAAAATATCAGAATACATGAAATCATATCCCTCGCCATAAGCCATACTAGAGTAGAGAGCAAAACGATACATCTTAAGAAATCCAAGTCAAGTCCAAGCTATAAGAGAATTCCTAATCATTGTTGAGTGTTTCCACTCTGAGGACCTAAGAGGGGGGAAGGAAAAAACAGGCGAAAGAAAAGGGTCAGACATAAAGTCTGGCGAGTTCCAGAGATTTACAAATGTGCATAAAGTAGAAATGCCAAGACAAGTAAATAAGACTGGATAAGAAAGGTACAGTGTCAACAAAAGGTATATTTAACAGAAATAGCATGATGGACAAGAATAACAGGGATACAATTATGATCGAGTAATGCTTCATATTTATAACATAAAACAGTTAATGTCTGCACCTATACAAGTATAACAAGTTCAACAGGAATAGGTCCTTTGCCTAATTACATATCATCTGAATAACAACAGAAATAAACAGCAGGATTAATCAACAGGATTAAACAGCAGGATTAGGCGTACCATAATTACATAACAGGATTAGGTGTTAACCTAATTACATAATAACAAGATTAGGTGTACCCTAATTACTACCCAAGAGATCGGCTCCCTACTACGTAAATACCCTGTGTCAGGCCCGGCAGCAGGGAGTATCACTCCCTAACCCAGCAACTATATGACACAGACCTATTTACTGGTGTTATAGCGTCTTATCTTCCCTACTCGAATTCATGCACACTCATGAGTCCGCCGGAACGCGCCCGCAACCATAACTATCCAGTTCAGTAAAGCATGCCCGGGCCCATACCTAGTGCGGGACCCCCAGATAAGATACCTACCGGAATACTGACTGATATGGGTTCCAAATAGCAGAATGACACAAGCCAAACCCCATAAGCTTGTGCCCCCAAATAACTAGGATTTAAGGATCCCCAAAACCCGATATAACAGCAGACAAGGGACCTCTTAGCTTGTTAATACTTATGTTTAACCTAGCGGGTTTAGGTTGACTAATAAGCGTGGTTGTAATTATATGTCATTATGTGTACAACCCTCCCCGAAACACCTGCCCAGATGTATACAATCCCCATATCATTTCAGTCTATTTAACTACATCTGGTTTTTACCTTATTCTTAACATGTTATTTACTTAAAGTCCGTTTTTAAGTCAGATCTAACATCTCTATTTTATATGCATATTAAATACATTCCCAAATTATGACATGTACAGGTTTATGCATATTTCTACCAAGTTAAAGAAATATACACACCTTATCATTTTCAATAGTTTACAGCAGATTTGTACATGTGTATATTTATCGTTTTTCCCAAAGTCTAACCAATCAGTTCCAAACTAGTATTATGCTTAATTTCCTCTTTTCATAACATTCATTATTGCCCCCAATTATACACATACTCAAATCGGGTATAGCCTAGGCTTCTTAGGGCCTAGGCTTAGCGTAAAAATAGAAAGGGAAAACAGAGGAAGGAGAATCAAATGGGCATATAGGCAAGACTGGAAATAAACATAAAACTTAGAAAATGGGAAAAGGAAAGATACATGTAACTAGTTAATTTTCCAACATCACATGCATAGGTATAACTTATTAACATCACAGACATATGTATAAATTGTAAACATTACAGGCATGTGTATAACTTGTTGACATAACATGCATATATATAACTTATTAACATCACATGCATATATGTAACTTATTAACATCACAGGCATATATGTAACTTATTAACATCACATACATAGGTGATTACAGTGAAAAATAGGTATAACGTCTATTTTACTAACACTTTAGATCTTAACTAGTTTTATTTAACTGTCATGTTCAAGGTCTAAGAAATCAGATCTGTAAATATCGGGTAACTCATAGTGAGTCTTGGTGAATATAACTATATAATACTATGCCGAAGAAATTTCAGATCCAATCCAAGTTGTATGTATGCTAGTCTTGATGTTGCCTCTGTTTGATCCAAATTTCAGCAGCATTCCCCCATATATGTTTATATTTTTCAGAGTTTTACAAAGGCAGAAGAAGATATGAAGAATTTGTGTGAATTGGGAATGGGGGAGGCCCTATATTTATAGAGTTACAGAGCCAACATCAACCCTTAGATCTAGGTTTTAAATCTGAACCGTACAAGTCATGTTGAGTCAGCATGAATCGAGACACAAAACAATCTAGGTGCAGAATAAAGAATTTGAATGGATCAGGGTTGGGTCGACCCATCTACCCCCTGGGTCGACCTATGGGTCAATCTAGCCACCCTTGGGTCGACCTAGGATGGAGTGGGTCGTTCCCTAACGGGATGATTTCCCGCTTCCACCTCCTGCTCACTTCGTTCGAAATTATGGAATTTATTTAATTTTTATTTTAATTTTTATTTATACATAAGCCTCTTATATGTATACAAACTTCTAGAGCCCATAACTTCTTCATACGTCGTCCATTTTATGCAAACTTGGTGTCTATCTGAACCAGAATTTCGAGAGGAACACAATGATAATGACGGTTTTAATTAATTCTGAATATTTATTATGGTTATAGTGTATTATATTTTAGGATGTTACATTCTCCCCTACTTAAAGGATTTCATCCCCGAAATCTCCAAGTCTAGAAGAATGTTGCTATCCTAACATCCATCTACAACCATATACTCATCCATCATACACAAGTGTCCATTGTTCTTAAGAGATTTCTAATTCTTGTATGAACTTATGCAAAGTGTTGTGTATAAATGTCTTTGCACTAATGCGAAAACCAGGCGGTCGAATGATTCAGTTGACCTCCTTAATGCAATATATGTTGTGCCATGAATGCAAAATGTATGCAAATAATCCTAATATAACATATAAACTCTATATATGTGCACAATCATTCATCCAAATGCAACATCCATATGATGATACATCCAATTTCATCCATAACAAATCTAAGATGCACACACATCCGTATGCAATATGTAAGTGATTGAGCCGATCTTGTGCTTAGTGTGTGTATACGCATCCACGAGCAAACACTAGCAAACACTTGCATCCACTTGCAACCATCAATCATAACATGTTTCAAACACATGTTTCCAACCATTAGATTCTAAGGATCGAAAGGTTCGAATGATAGGATAAATAAACTCGAATGGTAGAAGCAAATGCAAAGTAAAAGCTTGGAAAAGAAGTCAAGAACGTACTCTTAAAGAGATAAGGATAAGAAGCGCGAATCATATCTTCGGGTTCCCATATCGCATCTTCGTGGTCTTCTCCCCATTCCATTTTAACCAATCAGACTTCCTTGTTACCTAGCTTCTTGATTTCTAATCCAAGAATATGAGTAGGAACTCGTCTCACTGATGCTTCCTTCTCAACTTCCATGTCCTCAAGAGTGCTCGGCTCTACTATCTATGTCATATCATGGAGACATTTCCTAAAATGAGAAACATGAAATACATCATGTACACCTGCCAATCTATCCGGTAGCCATTTGTCCTATCCTCTCCACTATAGGGAATGGCCCTACAAATCTCGGTGCCAACTTCCCTATTGAGCTAAAGCGGACTACATTCCTTAGCGGTGACACTTTAATGAAGACCATATCTCCCACTTCAAATTCCAAATCGGCCCTCCTTTTATCAGCATAAGATTTCTGTCTGTCTTGAGCAACTTCCATTCTTCGACGGATAAGATCGATCTTCTCGGAAGTATCTCGAATCATGTCTGGCCTAAGCAGAAGTTTGTCTATAGACTCCCACCAACAAGTTAACGATCTACACAGTCGTCCATATAATGCTTCGAAGGGTTCCATGCCTATGCTTGACTGGTAACTGTTGTTGTAAGCGAACTCCACCAAAGGAAGGTGCTCTTCCCAAGTCCCTCAAAAATCTAGGATACATAGTCTTAGAAGATATTCAAGAACTTTATTCACCCCCTAAATCGGTCCATCTGTCTGAGGACGGTATGTTGTGCTCAAACGTAGCAGTGTACCTAACGCCTCTTGCAAGCTCTTCCAGAACTCACTACTAAAGATGGGGTCGCGATCGCTCACTATACTAGAAGGTACACCATGCAAACGAACTATCTCTCTGAGATAAACTGATGCTAGCCAAAACGCTGTCCTCTTGCTTTTTACAGGAATAAAATGAGCGCTCTTTGTAAGCCTATTCACTATCACCCAAATCCTTGTATTTCCCTTCCTTGATCGGGGTAGTCCATCGATAAAGCCCATAAAGACGCTCTCCCACTTCCATTGTGGGATATCCAAGGGCTTAAGCAATCTGCCTGGTTTCTTTTGTTCAGCCTTTACTCTTTGAAAAGTCATGCATCGGGCTACAAATTCTGCCACGTCTTTCTTCTTACCAGTCTAAAATAAAACCCTCTTCATATCTCGATATATTTTGTCGCCGCTCGAACGGATAGTCATCCGAGAATGATGAGCTTCTTCTAACACTACCTTAAGAAATTCCCCAATCTTAGGGACACATAGTCTTCCATCCCGTCTTAGCCGTCCTTTGTCATCCATAATATATCTAGCAAGGTGACTAGAAGTCTCTCCTCTATCAAGCTTGTCGAAGATGTCTGAAATCTGCGGGTCCTCCCGTTGCATAGATCCAACTTGTTCCAATAGAGTAGGCCGCAACTCCAACGATGCTAACAATCCAACTGTGAAATCCGTAAAAGGCTTAAAATTGAAGGTCGCGATGTACTCCAAGCTCCGCCTTTCTACGAATAGAGGACTCAAAGTCATCCTCTGCCTACTCAGTGCGTCCTCCACTACATTACCCTTGCCAGGGGTATAAGCTATCTTGAAGTCGTAGGACACTAGGAACTCCATCCAACGCTGTTGTCTTAGGCTGAGATCCTTTTACGAGAACAAGTACTTGAGCGACTTATGATCCATATATAGCTCAAATCTTTCTCCAAGCAAATAGTGTCTCCAATACTTCAATGCGAACATTATAGCAGCTAACTCTAGATAATGGGTTGGGTTCTCGTGAACTCTCAATTGTCTGCTTCCATAGCACCCTACCCTTCCCTCCTGCATCAGAACGATACCAAGCCCTGTGCCACACACATCGGTGTAAACTGTAAACATATTGCTTCCATTTGGGAGAGTAAGAACAGGGGCTATTGTCAGAGCCCTCTTCAATCTCTGAAAGGCATCCTCACAGTCGATGCTCCATGAAAAAGCCAAGTTCTTTTTCGTCAATCGGGTAAGCGGGGCCGATACCCTTGCAAAGTCTTTAATAAACTTTCTATAGTAGCCCTCCAACCCTAGAAAACTTCTCACTTCCATTGCATTCTTTGGAGCCCTCCAATCTTGAACTGCAACGAATTTTGCGGAGTCCACTGTTATCCCGTCCTTGGAGACCACATGCCCTAGGAACCTTACTTCCTTCCTCCAAAAGTGGCACTTAGAAAACTTCGCCTTGAGTTGATGTGACCTGAGGGTATGCAGAACCTCTTCTATGTGTTGAGCATGTTCCTCCTCGTTCTTTGAGAAGATCATAATGTCACCTAAAAATACCACTACAAATTTATTCAAAAACACCCTAAAAACCCTACTCATCAAATCCACGAAATAGGCGGGTGCATTGGTCAACCCAAAAGACATAACCAACCATTCGAAGAAGCCATCTGGGGTTCTGAATGCTGTATTATCTATGATGTCCTCTGTCACTCTTAACTGATGAAACCCCATGGCCAGATCCATCTGCGAGAAAACGGATGCACCTATTAGCTGGTCGAACAGATCATCAATTCTTGGTAGCGGGAGCCTATTGTTCTTAATGAGCTTATTTAGTCCCTATAATCCACACATAGATGAAGTGAGCCATATGCCTTAGTTGCGAAGAAGACTAGTGCACCCCATTCTGAAATGCTTCTCCTAATAAAGCCTTTCTCGAATAGCTCGCCTACTTGCTTGTTGAGCTCCCTCCTTTCCCTAGGAGCCATGTGGCGTACTGTAAAAACCCGTAACTTCCCCGGTGAGGAAAGCGCAGATAGTTCGAGAACAAGCCACAACAGAACGCAGACGGAAGAACATTTCATTGTTAATTACAACAATCCATCAGATTACAAGAATATACAGAGTATGAATAAATATTACACAGAAATATCAGAGATTTAAATTACATTTAAATACATAGCAGCGGAAAATAATACAATACACAACTAGAAGTAATACGCGGATACAAAGCTTTCTGAGTATCGTTCCAGCTGTAGTTCAGGATCCTGTGAATATAAATCTGCAAAACCAAAACTACTAGCTACCCGTGTCAAAATAGGGGCACCCAGAGTTTAGGTTAAAACAATAAACTCCAGGTCAGTCATGGGACTGGTGTGAGAACTAAAGCAGTTATAAATCTTTATTTTAAAGTTAGGTAAATCAAGGGACCACGCCGTATAACACGGAACGAGTTTCCTCCCAAGAATACCAGTGCATAAAACAAACAGCGCAATGCTAAATAAAGAAAAATGAAGCTATTATAAGACCCAGTTCCCATCACACAATGCAACGCAAGCCGGAGGATAGGGTTTTTACCTTATAACAGCCAAGAATGCTTGATATGTTTAAAAACAAATCATTTGATACTATTATAAGTGCATAGTGTATAAAACAACTTCAAATCATAAGTATCAATCATAGACGGCATAAGCGCCCCATCCCACTATGTCGCCATACTAGGCTCTACAAATAAAACCGCAAATGTCACGTATTTGGAAATTGGATTTCCTTCTGTGAACCGAGGCAAAAGATAGTCCTCTACCGATTCGAGACGCTCTAGCCCGCCCCTCAGGAACAGAACGCATTGTCCCTTGGAGCGACAGGGCCGGTCCACCGATGTGGATTAGACGAAATCCTGAACACTGCGTTTCCCCGCCCTTTGGGGCATAGGTGAGCCAACTAAATGACTCCATCGGACCCGGATCGTCCGATCAAACCGAGGCGCCTCGCAACAGCAAAAACCACACAGGTGAAAAGTATATAAATGTCAGGGCTGGTAGGTCACTAACACCACCCTAGCTAGAAAGAAACGCATGCCCTCCCTGAGGTCCTTCTTCCGTTTTTGGTTCACAACCGGGGTGTGAGACTCGCGAATCAACGCTACACAAAGCTATGCCACACAGGCCGTGCTTTGATCATCAACCACAAGACTTTGCTTTTCAACAGAAGCCTTGATCAATTGCCACTTAGGCATGCCACACAGGAAATTCACTCCATGCGATTGATATCCATCAATATATAACCCCTGAGCTCGTACGTCTCAGAGAAGGGCGTTAAGCAAGAGAATAAATTCTCCGCCGCCAAACAGATATATATTTAATAGAAATCAATCACACAGGCTAAAATCCAATGTCAGACACACAGTCCATTTACAAGTCCGTTCCGGGTCTGAACGAAACCGGAGGCACTTTCCTCGCATATCCATCGATCTCCAAGCACATCTGGACGATCACCGACTGATTCCCTCATCTTGGGTGTACAGCCCAATCAAGATCATCAGTAATCACCCAAACGATGTGAAGACTTCCGGTCTTCAACCACCGTCTTCATCTTCGACACCACGTCGAAACAGTTATTCAGAATGGGATAAACCCGGTCTTTCTGAATAACTCGCGTATATATTAAACAAGTATTATACAAACACAACGTATGCCCCATTCCAATTCAGAATATTCTTTAATCTTCTTTTGAATCAATTCAAACTAGTCGGGATTAGCGAACCACACCGAAGTAATCATTTATTTTATTTCCCAATCCCAACCTATTCATCCCATGAAGTAAAACTGGTAATACTTCATATCTAACACCACAGTGTTATCGGTAAATTCAATTACCATTTCACGTTCAAATCTAATTAAAGATTTAACTATCGCCTGGAGCAAAACTGGTGATACTCCATTCTCGATCATTTCAATCTAATTAAAGATTAATTAAAACTCCACTTAGTTTTAATCGTTAACTGGGTTGAAGAATCAGTGTCATTTAAAACACGGTTCACGATAAACCCAAAATCACATTCCATTAATTATCGGGTTAAAGAACAAGTGTTATTTAAAATACTGTTCACGATAAACCCAAAAATCAATGCCAGTTCAATTCCAGTCAAATATCATTTAATTGTTACACTTCATTAAATCTAAATAAAAAGATTTAATCTTTTCTCAACTGGGTTCTAGAACAGTGTTAATGGAGACACCATTCATGACAACCCAAATCACATTTGATATTAAATACAAGGCTCTGAATAGAAAATATATCGGCTTATATTCAACATCAAATTCTACGACCAACAAATATCGTATTGGAAATAACGATATAAATATGAATATCTTTCAAATTTCCATAACAACACCTGTATAATCACGAAATCCAACATCTAAATATTCCGAAGACTATTTCGATTCAAATCCATTCCAATGCAATTATTGGAAATTCTGGTTATTTTCAAAACCATTTCAAATCCAATTTATTTATTTAAAAATAAATAGAATTTTAATCCTAGTTCAAAACTAGTTCATTTCGATAAAAATCTATTTTTATCTTTTCAAATATGGAGTTTTTCATCCCAATTCTTCACAAATCATTTCTTATGATTTTACACAAATTATTACTATTTTTAATAATTTTATCAAGGCCCGTACAGTCGATTTCCATCAACGGCCATCGAACTGCACTTACAGCGACCTTTTCCAAATTTGATTTGGACATAATTCCAAATCCAACCGTTAGATTTCTAATTTCTAATATTCGTTAGAAAGCTCTTTTCGATACGAACCCAACGGTTCCGGTTTCAGGAGAATCCGACGGTCGGATCTCCCGTAATATCCATTCGAAGTCAATGGTTGGAATTCGCGAACTGCCGCGGCGCGGTGCGTTCTATTCAGGCCATTATATTATATATATAATATATACTTCGTCGATTTCAATTCAAAACGTGCTTTATAAATCGTTTTAAATTATTTTCAAAACGGTTTCAACTTCATATTCAATTTCTAATCAAAATTGAATATTCCAATATAATTCGTTTTAAATTCATTTCAAATCGATTTCAATTCAAATTGATTTCTAATTCAATTTCAGTTCGTTTCAATTCAATTCAATTTCAATTCGATTTCATTTATTTTCAATTTCAATTCGAATTCATTTATATTCAATTTCAATTCGAATTTCAATTCCTTTCAAAATATCAGATTTTGAAATCACTTTCGATATTCATTATAAAATGAATAAAATCGATATAAATATCGTTCACGTCAAAATGGCGTCAATCTAATCAACACGGCTTCATATGTTTCTATTTTCAAATATTCTATTTCAAATATTTCTTTTTTCAAAACTGGAATGAGGCCCAATCAATTACCATATAATGTTAATTATATGGATTTTCTACAACACATGCATACGTCAACAATGACAAATAATCAACCATCATCCAAAGTGCATTCTACACTGTATAAGCATCAAATATAAATATTCAACGCTTATAACAGTCTGTCAATCAATCGATCGACATACAACTAATTATTGGGATTAGTGTATGTCATATATCAGCCCAATACCCGCGTGGGGTTTCAAACAATCAAACACAGATTTTATTTGTGCAGTTGGGCGATGTGTAAAATTTATCGTCCCAATCAATATCAGTCAAATGTGTGTATATAAACAAATCGTCCGATTTGTTTATTTTTATTTCATTTCATATACACGTTAAAAATTCTATTTTTAACCATAAAATATTTTCCACTATAAAATATTTTATTTTATTTCACATCACACCACACAATCAACTACACATCAAAATCAAACAAACAAGCATACAAGCCGTCCATGGTCTGTGGAAGACGGGTGTCGGGTGCTACTAAACACCGTCTGCATCCTAGTATATATTTCAACTAGAAAAATTAAATTAAAGGTGAGAAGTTCTCACAGATTAGCTAATCCAATCCGCCACGACTCTTCTTATGTAAAAATCTTTGCTGTTCTAGCCTCTTGTCACTTTCTTTGCCCGTATTCACTACATATATAAAAATCGAATTTTTACTTCGTTATTCAATATATAAAAATCGAATTTTTACTTCGTTATTCAATATATAAAAATCGAATTTTTACTTCGTTATTCAATATATAAAAATCGAATTTTTACTTTGTTATTCAATATATAAAAATCGAATTTTTACTTCGTTATTCAATTTATAAAAATCAAATTTTTACTTCGTTATTCAATATATAAAAATCGAATTTTTACTTTGCTATTCAATATATAAAAATTGAATTTTTACTTTGCTATTCAATATATAAAAATCGAATTTTTACTTTGTTATTCAATATATAAAAATCGAATTTTTACTTCGTTGTCATTTGTATAAAAATCACATTTTTATACTACTACTATATAGATAAAAAATTTATTTTTACACCGCTAAAAATCGCATCTTTTCTATTTTAAAAATCTAATCTTTTCTATTTTAAAAATCTAATCTTTTCTATTTTAAAAATCTAATCTTTTCGCTAACAAAATCTATATTTTCTTACTATAAAAATATAAACTTTCTAACTTAAAAGTCCGACCTTTATCATGTTAAAAATCTGATCTTTGCAATTCTAGAACTGAGAATAAATTATTTCAGTTAAAAATCGTATTTTTTATCATATTACATAAATAAAATAAAGTAAATAAAACGAAATAAAAACTTACTGTTTAACGAAGAGGAGAGGCGCTGAAAGGGGCGTGGGGGCGGCGCAGTCGACTGGGCAAGGCGGTGGGTGGTGCTCCGGTTAGTGGTGTTGGTGCGGTTGGCTTCCGTGGCGGGTGGCGATGGGGTTTTTGTCGGGGGGGGGGGGGGGGAGGGGAGGGGCGCGAGTTTCAGAAAGGAGAAAGAGGAAGGAGGGGAGGCGGCTGTCGAGAGGGGCGGAGCTGGCCTGGACGGCGGTGGCGGGTTTCAGGGTGCGGAGCACGACGTTCTTTGATTGGAGGAGGGGAGGAGACGGAGGGATTGAAGAAGAAGGAGAGGGGGCGGCAGGTGGTGGCGCCCGACCGAGGCAGCGGCGTTCATCCAGGGGGGCGGCGGATCGCGATCCCCCCTTCTCTTTTTTTTTCTTTCTATCTGTTGTTGACTTCGAAGAGAAGAGAGGGAGGGGGCAGGGGGTTATTTATAAATATATTATTTTTAATTTTAAAAACCAAAAAGTAACTTTTTATTTCGAAGTCGAAATCAAGCCCACCGACTGTCGTCCATAGCTAATTACCCCCATTCCGAACACAATGGGATATGTATCGTAAGCTGATTCGCTTGTTACAATCAGTTTCCGTTGAATTTACATTTAAATCTATATATTCTATTTTAAACATGCATTTCAATTTACTGGGGTCCATACGAACTCTAAAAATTCCAGAAAAATATTTTCTAGCTTCGTATTGACGATACGGTCCTAACAAAACTTGTTTCGCTGAATTCTAAGACCGTTTGAAAAATGGCCATTTTTCAGTCGATTAAAATCAACTGAAACTGGTCAAACGCGTTTTCCTTTGTCACGCTCACATATTGATTCGAAAAATTATGAAATTTGAAATCTAGCAATAACTTTACATCACGGACCCAACAAAAGTGGTTTCGTCGAAATCCGAGGTCGTTTGCAAAATCTCCATTTTCAAGGGCCTGAATTCCATAGTGACTATTCAGAATTTTCAACTGGACATATCTTTTGATTCCCGCTATGAAATTTTGATTTGTCGGATTCATTGGAAAGATATTATCAAATAGATTCTATTATTTTTGGTTTCACTAAAATCCGATTTATTTTGAATCCTGTACATTCATTTGAAGTTTGAAATCGAATTATCGAACTACCGCGCCATTTTCAATTCCTTTTATAAATATAAATAAATATCTATATTCTATCGTCGATTCAAACGAATATATACGTTCGAATTATATTCAAAGTAAATTTCTCGTCGTTATTATTTAAAATATTTCATTTTAAATAATCAAAATTCACTAAATTGGCCAAAATAAAATTTTTAAACAGGCCCAGATTTCCGGGTTATTACACGTACTGGTAGAGCAACTAGCTTCGCGTTCTCTACCAAGTAAATCCAAAAGTTTTTATCATGCTTTGGAGGTAGTCCCTTAACCTCCTCAAACACATCTGGGTAGTCTCTAACTATGGGCACCGATCGCAAGTTGTCAGCAGAAGTATCAAGTGATTCTAGAAAACTGAGCATCACCGACCCCCTTGGGTCGCAGGAAATCTCGAGAGTCCTACCATGATGAGAAAGAAGTCTAACTACTCTCTTTTCGCAATCCAGAATGACATCATACATGGCTAGCCAATCCATGCCTAGAATCAAACCATAGCCCATAAAGCCTAGCACGTATGCGTCGCATTCAAATTCGACGCCAAAGATAGAAATTCTCAAACCCGTACACATTATCGATAAGTGAGTCGATCCTCCTATGGGGTTTGAGACTATTACAGGATCAGAGACTATACTAGTATTCAGGTGCAAACTATCTACTAAAGAATTGGATATGAATGTGAAGCGCCAGAATCAAACAGGATAGTCAAAAAGGGAAATCATACCTTCAACCGTGACTTTCCTACCTTGATCAGGTCCACTCGCTTCCAAAGCATACACTTGTCTAGATGTTCCTCCCCTTGTCCTTGCTTGCTAGGGAATTTCTTGGTAAAGTGTCCCATCTGTCCACAATTAAAGCAAGCTCCTTTGGTCTTTCTGCAGTCTTTTACAAAGTGACCCATAACACCGCAACGATGACACTTTACATCCTTTTTGATTTGAGCCTTTTCGGGATTTCCACCTTTCTTTCGTTGCTTTCCTTTCTCGGGCCACCATTTTGATTTTCACCTTTAACTGGAGTCTCCTCAGTCTTAGTTCCTTTCTTTTCTTCTTTGCCATCCTCGTGCATAAGGGCCATATCAACTAGCCTTTCAAAAGTTTCCCCCATAGGTATATGAGATAAAGCAAGTACTTGGATAGGTTGATTCAAACCTCTCGCAAATCTGAGCGCCTTTTTGTAAGGCGTATTCACCAAGTCTAGCCCAAACCTCGCAAGTTGATTAAACTTTGTTCATATAGTCTTTAATAGTCATATCTCCTAGCTTCAGAACCAAGAATCTTTCGCAATCCCTCTTCTGCCTGAGATAGGAATTTCATTTCGAATCTCAGCCTGAAATCATCCCAAGTCACTACAGGTTGTCCAGCTTGCATTACTTCCCACCAGTAGGAAGCCTCATCCTTAAGTTGCCATGCAGCCAATTGTATCTTTTTTCGGTTGTCGACCTCAAAAAGTCCAAACAAATTCTCCATCTATCGAAGTCAATTCTGTACTTCAACAAAGCCTTCGATGCCACATAATGGTTTTTCTCCCATAGCGCAGAAGTACTTGCATAACTTAGAGAAGGTATCTACTCGTGGAGGTGGAGGAACGGCGGCTGCAGCTGGGGGAGGAGCATCCCCTTGACCTCCAGCATGTGTCGTAGCCTCAAGATATCTACGAAACCATGTCCGTACCTGGATGCCCTCGGGAAGATTGGGTTCCCCAGACATGCTGAAAAGAAAAGAAAAAGGATTTAACAAGGGATCAAGAGAATATTAGATGTGGCTTGAGGGGATATATTTTTCAAAAACAGATTTTTTTTTTAAAATACTTTGCTTTTTAAAATGGTTTTAAAAACTTTTTCTCTGATCTTATAACCTTCATCTTTGATATCAAATGTGACCCGTTAATGTCACTCATAAGAGCATGCATTAAGTTTCATGAAGCGCGACAAGTAATCATTACAGAGAATATACAAGATAGATAAAATGAGCAATGAAAACTTTTTAAACTTCATTACAACAGAAATAAAGCATAGTCTCGGAAATACATCAAAATCAGTTACATCTTAGCAAATTGTCTCAAATCTGTCTCACAAAATATCTCAAGAAATAAAATATCAGAATACATGAAATCATATCCTCACCATAAGCCATACTAGAGTAGAGAGAAAAACGATACATCTCAAGAAATCCAAGTCAAGTCCAAGCTGTAAGAGAATTTCTAATCACTGTTGAGTGCTTCCACTCTAAGGACCTGAGGGGTGGGAAAGGAAGGAAGAGGCGAAAGAAAAAGGGTCAAACATAAAGTCTGGCGAGTTCTAGAAATTTACAAATGTGCATAAAGTAGAAATGCCAAGACAGGTAAATAAGACCGGATAAGAAAGGTACAGTGTCAACATAAGGTGTACTTAACAGAAATAGCATGATGGACAAGAATAGCAGGAATAAACTTATGATCGAGTAATGCTTCACATTTTTAACTTAAAACAGGTAATGTCTGCACCTATATTAGTATAACAAGTTCAACAGGATTAGGTCCTTTGCCTAATTACATATCATCAGAAATAAACAACATGATTAATTAGTAGGATTAAACAGCAAGATTAGGCGTACCCTAATTACAAAACAGGATTAGGTGTTAACCTAATTACATAACAACAGGATTAGGTGTACCCTAATTACTACCCAAGCGATCGGCTCCCTACTACGTAAACACCCTGTGTCAGCCCTAGCGGTAGGGTGTATCACTCCCTAACCCAGCAACTATATGACACAGACCTATTTAGTGGTGTTATAGCGTATTATCTTCCCTATTCGGATTCATGCACGCTCATGAGTCTGCCAGAACACGCCCGTCACCACTCCCCATGTGAACCTCTTAGTATCCATTTCAATAAAGTGTGCCCTGGCCCCTACCTAGTGCGGGACCCCCAGATAAGATACCTACAGGGATATTGACTGATATGGGTTCCAAACAGCAAATTGACACAAGCCAAACCCCCTAAGCTTGTGCCTCCAAATAACTAGGATTTAAGAGTTCCCAAAACCCGATACAACAACGAACAAGGGACCTCTTATCTTATTAATACTTATGTTTAACCTAACAGGTTTAGGTTTACTAATAAGCGTGGTTGTAATTATATGTCATTATGTGTACAACCCTCCCCGAAACACCTGCCCAGATGTATACAATCCCCATAGCATTTCAGTCTATTTAACTACATCTGGTTTTTACCCTATTCTTAACATGTTATCTACTTAAAGTCTGTTTTAAAGTCAGATCTAACATGCCTATTTTATATGCATATCAACTACATTCCCAAATTATGACATATACAGGTCTATGCATATTTCTACCAAGTTATAGCAATATATACACTTTATCCTTTTCAATAGTTTATAGAAGGTTTGTACATGTGTATATTTATCCTTTTTACCAAAGCCTAACCAATCAGTTCCAAACTAGTAATATGCCTAATTTCCTTTTTTCATAACATTCATCATTTCCCCAATTATACACATACTCAAATCGGGTATAGCCTAGGATTCTTAGGGCCTATGCTTAGCTTAAAAATAAAAAAGGAAAACAGAGGAAGGAGAAGTAGAATCAAATAGGCATATAGGCAAGACTGGAAATAAACACAAAACTTAGAAAATGAGAAAATGAAGATAGATACATGTTACTAGTTAATTTTCCAACACCACAAGCATAGGTATAACTTATTAACATCACATGCATATGTATAACTTCTTAACATTACAGGCACGTGCATAACTTGTTAACATCACAGGCATATATATATATAACATATTAACATCATATGCATATATGTAACTTATTAACATCACAGGCATATATGTAACTTATTAACATCACAGACATAGGTGATTATAGTGAAAAATAGGTATAACGTCTATTTTACTAACACTGTAGATCCTAACCAGTTTTATTTAACTGTCATGTTCAAGTTCTTAGAAATCAGATCTGTAAATATATTATCGGGTAACTCATAGTGAGTCTTGGTGAAGATAACTATATAATACTATGCCGAAGAAATTTCAGATCCAATCCAAGTTGTATGTATACTAGTCTTGATGTTGCCTCTGTTTGATCCAAATTTCAGCAGCATTCCCCCATATATGTTTATATTTTTCAGAGTTTTACAGAGGAAGAAGAAGATGTGAAGAATTTGTGTGAATTGGGAATGGGGGAGGCCCTCTATTTACAGAGTTACAGAGCCAACATCAACCCTTATATATAGGTTTTAAATCTGAACCGTACAAGTCATGCTGAGTCAGCATGAATCGAGACACAAAACAATCCGGGTGCAGAATAAAGAATTCGAATGGATCAGGGTTGGGTCGACCCACCTACCCCCTGGATCGACCTATGGGTCGACCTAGGCTGGAGTGGGTCTTCCCCTAACGGGACGATTTCCCGCTTCCTCCTCCCGCTCACTGCGTTCGAAATTCTGGAATTTATTTAATTTTATTTATACATAAGCCTCTTATATGTATACAAACTTCTAGAGCCTACAACAAAGTTGGCACGCACTTCCGAGCTAATATCAGAGCCTACAACAAAGCCTCAATGCGTTCGAAATTCCGTAGTTGCTTGACCTGTTTACTGATCAAACCAAAGTTGGCACTTACTTCCGAGCTAATATCTGATCCTACAACAATGCTTTCGCTTTCACATCAATAGGTGCACATATTGACCAAAATTTGGCTAACGGAATGAATGGAGTTTACTCATATCGTGCTCATGGTTCCATCTACCATCGTATTGGCAGTGTGCTACCTTCCGATGGAATCAGACCACGATATTTACAGCTATACATTTACGACATAGAACATGGAACTGAAAATCGACAACTGGATAACAGAAATTTTTAATTCAGTTAACCCATTTGTTTCCGTTCTACATCAGTTGGGACAACGTCCTAATATGCATATTTGCAGAATTAAAATTAAAGAGATCATAGTTGATCGACATCTTCATGAGTTGCCTACTGCATCACAAGTTGCCGCCATAATTGTAGGTGATGAATCGGATGATTTACAAGGTAGGGACATAATTGTCAAAACACGGTCTAGAAATCTAGAGTGAGCTCCAGATACAGCTGGATATTATGATCAACTTCAGTACCCACTATTGCTACCTTATGGTCAGCATGGTTGGGATTTGAGCTTACACGATAGTGGAAACAATGAAATTAGTTGTGCATCTTATTACTCACATCTTATACAAGTACATTTATGGTAATACAATATCATATGTCCATACATGCTGAACTCGATTTAATTCGTACATCCGTCAATGTAAATCATTAAATTTCAATATTGCAAACTGTTTTTTAACTTATGATTACAATATGTTGTGGCCTACTTATATCATGTTAGCTTTGTACACAATTATTTGACACTACATACTTATTTTTTCACATGCATGTTATTGTTACTATTTATTGTTTTAAATGTACTGCATTCACATTGCTTTTTACGTCATAACTTCATTTATGCACTGATTTAATTCTGTTTGATTATATCGCTGTACAAAATCCTCTTATATTTTTTTAATTCTCCTTCACATTTGCTAATACCTTTATTTTATCCCAGATACGTCATGGACAGACATCGCTGCTCCTGCTTGCCGGCCGGCTTTTTCAACAGTACGTGGTGGATATGTTTGTTAATTTAGAAACGATGAGACTGAGATTTGTTCATACTCATTAAGATAAAATCAGGGCTGATTTGTATCAAGGGTTGCAACATGCGTTGATCGCAGGCGAAACGTCAACCGATATGTTACGTATTCTACCACTGTCCTTTTTACTTATTTTTGCTTCCTTCACACATCCTCATCTTACATCTACTTATACATTCTCAATGTCAGCCAATGTAGGTGGAAAAAAAATTCTTCCATCATCTCATATTGTTAGTCCACGAGATATGCATCAACGCTATCAAGATGCAATGGCGGTAGTTCAAAGGTATGGAAAACCTGATTTTTTGTTACGATTACATGTAATATTAAGTGGCCTGAAATTATTAACGAACTGCTTCCCGGACAGCAACCGCAAGATAGACCCGACTTAACAACTCGAATTTTTCGTGCTAAATTAGAACAATTAAAACATGATTTATTTGACATAGGCGTTTTAGGCAGCGTTATTGCACATGTACACGTTGTTGAATTTCAAAAAAGGGGATTGCTACACGCACATATTTTAATAATTGTAGCTGACAACGATAAGATTACTAATCCCGATGAGTATGACTCCGTTGTTAGAGATGAAATTCCATGTAAAGAGTTAGAACCTGATTTACATGCAGTTGTTGTAAAACACATGATTCATCATCCGTGTGGACATTTTAACCCTAATGCTACATGCATGAAAAATGGTGAGTGTAAAAAAGGATTCCCTAAACCATTTGCTCCTGTTTCCTTACAAGGAAATGACTCATACCCAATATATAGGAGACATGATAACATGACACAAAATCATTCAACGAATAACATAATTGACAACCGTTGGGTAGTGCCATATAACCCGTATTTAATACTAAAATTTGACTGCCATTTAAATGTTGAAATATGTTCAAGTATTAAATCCGTTAAATATCTTTATAAGTATGTGTACAAAGGGTCTGACCGCGTTTCCGTAGGTGTATCTACCTCATCAACCGACAACAAGGATGAAATATCCAAATTTGCTAATGCTTGATGGGTTTGTCCACCAAAATCTTTATGGAGAATCTTTAAATTCCATCTTAATAACATTATACCCTTTGTTATTGGTTTGCACATCTATCTCTTAAATAGACAGCAATTGCATTTTCTTCATCCGAACAATTGGACGATATATTAAATGACGGAAGTAGAACAAAAACTATGCTTACTGAATATTTTAGTACAAATGTTAGTGATGAAGAGGCAAGACTTTTACCATGAGTTTCCACAAAAATATTGGTGGGACAATAAACATAAGTTGTGGATTCATAGACAAAATAATCGTAGGGTTGTAGGCAGAATTTATACCGTGTCACCCAATGAAGGTGATCGTTATTTTTTGAGATTACTCTTAACACACGTTAGAGGCGCCTTATCTTTTACTGATTTACTTACTGTGCAAGGAACACAATACCACACATTTAAAGAAGCCGCTGAACAAAGAGGCTTATTGGAAAATGATGACGATATTTACGACTGCTTACGGGAAGCTTCTAACACACATATGCCAACTGCACTAAGAAGATTATTTGTTACAATTTTAGTTTACTGCGAACCAAATCATGTGCGTAAAATGTGGGATTTATTTTTTGAATACATGATAGAAGATTACCAACATACATCTTCCATTACCGACATTACATATTTCAGTCATCTTTGTCTTTCAGACCTTAATAGCTTGTTACAGCAGTACAACAAATAAGTTTTTGACTATGATTTTCCAATTTCTTCTATTGATTTCCAGTCTGCCTATAACATTTGTACAACTTTTTTGAATGAAAAATCTGTCCACATACCCCACGAAGACATCGAGTCTGTTAATTGCCTAAATTTAGAACAACAACAGGCATTTGATGTTATCATGAAGTCTATTTATCAAAACACAAATCCTGTTTTTTTTTCATAGATTGGCCCGGGGGTACAGAGAAAACATTTTTATATAAGTCTATTTTAGCTTACACACGAAGTAGAGGTTTAATTGCACTTGCCGTTGCCACATCAGGAATTGCTGCTTTGGCATTGCCCGGTGGTTGAACTGCCCATTCAAGATTTAAAATACCAATAACACTTGATTCTTCTTCCACCTGTTACATTTCCAAAACAATCTGATATTGCAAAACTAATTCGTGAAACAACAGTCATTCTATGGGATGAAGCAACAATGGCTCATCGTCATGCTTTTGAGGCTGTAGATAAAACACTTAGAGATATATGTAATACAGACAAACCATTCGATGATAAAATCATAATTTTAGGTGGTGACTTTCGACAAGTTTTGCCCATTGTCCAAAATGTAACCATTGATGCATGCATTACACAATCATATATATTGTTAGACGTAATGGTTTTTCACTTGACACAAAATATGTGTGTTATACATGATCCTTCATATGCTACCTTTGTTTTATGTATTAGAAATGGAGATGAACCATACGTGCATGATGACATGATCAGACTCCCTGATGATGTTATTATCTCTTTGAACAATACAAACCCTATTTATTCCTTAATTGACCATGTTTCCCCAGCAATTAGCGAAACAGTATATGATGTTGCTTCTATTTTGAATAGAGCCATTTTGGCCTCCATAAATGAAACTGTTGATGCTATTAATAATACTATTGTTGACATGTTTCCCGGTCCAGAATATACGTACCACTCATTTGATTCCGTTGACGAAGACACACATAATTTGTATCAACATGAATTCCTAAATTCTCTTGCCCTCAGCGGACTACCACCACATAAACTTTCTTTTAAAGTTGGTTGTCCAATTATGCTTCTTCGCAATATTGACCCTAAAATAGGATTATGTAATGGAACAAGGTTAATATGCCGTGTTTCCCACCGAAATCTTATTGATGCAGAAATTACAGTTGATCATTTCCGTGGCACAAGAGTTTTTATTCCTCGAATACCATTAAAGCCTTCGGAAAATGTTAGCATGCCTTTCACGCTTATTAGAAAACAATTTCCTACTAAATTGGCTTTTGCTCTTACGATCAACAAATCTCAAGGACAAACCATTCTGACTATTGGTATCTACCTACACCAACATGTGTTCACCCATGCTCAGTTATATGTAGCTTTATCTAGAGGTATTGCACGACAAACAACAAAAATTTTATTCTAAAAAGGAAGCATTCCACGGAAAGATGGTACCCATACTAGAAATGTGGTTTACAAGGATGTTTTACTAACATGTAGTTTTTACATGAGTTAGGCAATTTGTTATTTTACCATCTATAACTCGCACAAGTCACTCATTATTGTTACCGACATCTATCTATTTGCATTTTTATACTTACCTCACTGCTACCTGCAATGTTAAGCCTTTTTTCCCACTTAAATACAGTATTATTTTTTCAACCTTATTCTTCTCATTCCTAAGCATTCAAACTTATAATCATGTTACGTAAAAAAAACCAAAAAAAAAACATTTTTAACTCTGCTATAACGACCCAGGGATTTTCGACTCCAAAAATCAACACCAAACTACTATGTTGACTATCCAGACATCGAACATTCCAGGTCATTAATAGAAAGAAATTAGAGGGTGAGAATAGATAAGATAGAAATTTAGAATAGAAGAAGAAGAACATAATCAGAGTAAACACGAATCTCACAGCGAAACGAATAAAATATATTATACAACATAACTTTGAAATAAAACAGTGTATATATATACAATAACATTAACAGAGTACAACACTTACACACAGCGGAAATAACAATAGCTATATAGTTCTGAAGCCTCCTGCTTCAAGCTTCTCCAAGCGTATCTGTGAAGACCTGAACTACTTGATTGCCCGTACAAATTTGGGCACCCAAGAGTTTAGGGAGAAAACAAAACAAAATAAACTCTGGGTCAATCATGGGACTGGTGTGAGTAAACTCAAATCATCAGTTTAACTTTTCAAAATCCTTTTCAAAAGCAAAGATAATCGTAAGACCGATCCACACATAAACACGGACGGTTTTTACCTTACGATAACCCAAAACAGTTTTGGAAATCGATACTTTTCTGATATTATAATAGTGTCTAATCACAAGTAATTAACAATCTAGCAGAACGCTTGCTTCTCACGTTCCACATATATAGTATACAAACAAAAACCGCGAGCTCTTATTGGAAATTGGATTCCGACCTTGACAAGGTATGGGACCACCTGCCGATAGTGTATCTCTAGAGGCAAATACACTGGGTTCAACAAGAACATCTTGCAACCCGGCCCTCACATGACCGACCACTCATTTCGCTTGAGTGTATCGAATGTATATCACCAACGGTTGGGTGCTACCCACCGTCTTCCCGAAAAGGGACAGCATCGAAATAGACAATAGAATGAAATGGATTTTCTCTAGATAGGTGATATACACCCTAATGGGTGCGACCCACTTAGTCATGCTGCCTGCCCGATTTATGTAATTTCCCAGTTGATGAGGCTTGAGGTCAAAACGTATCTTTGAAACACTTGACCACCATTCACTTTGAGTGCCACATCGTCATACCCGTCAAATCACAAATTGATTTCCTCAAAAACACCACGGGTATCAAGCTAAGAGAAACGAATTCCTCCGCCACCAAACGTAAGTACGTTTGAAGAGATCAACTTATGCGATCCATTAGATATACTCTGTCAGACATTCGTCCATTCACGTTGTCTTGGGACTGGACAAACCAAAGGCACTATTATGTAAACAGGATAGCCCTTGCATAACTCTGTCTTCAATATTTGATCGCAACGCTAACGTCCATACAGAGTGGTTTTCAGATAATGAATCTGATCCCGGTCTCCCCGTATTAACGACGTAAAAATGGTCAAAACTTCGATAGTGGGTGATTTAACTATCAAAGAAAAACAGGTGTGCAAACAACGATATTATTTCCAGATGGAAATTCTATCGATCAATCATCATCCACCATTTGTCTCTTCATGTTAAATTATCTTTAATTTCCTCATTTCTATATATTTGTAAATTCTCATTTCTAAATTTTGAAAATATACTTTATAGATCATCAGGGAAACATTACCGTATTTACTTCCTTTTCTTATTTCCTATATTGGAAAACATTTCTGATCCTTATTTGGAAAACATATCCAAATCTCCTTTACTGGATTTAAACAGATGTTTAAATAAAAACATCGTTATGCCAACTTAACCCATTACGGTCATTAACTCAATTTACTTAACCAACTTCCACTATCGAACCTTATCCACTTCTTAGTTAAAACTGAAGTCAATCAAGTTGGGGTATAATTACCTCTCAGACCTTAACTGAGTGACATTTCTAACTTCGAAATAGACAAAATTCAAACTTTAACCCTTTAAGAAACTTCCTTTACAAAATCATTTTATTATAACTATAATGTTATAACTCCATGCTTTTGAAATATATTAACTTAAATATATTTTTATATCTTGATTTGGATAAATAAACAACCAACTAATTTATTATCAAATAAGTAAAACTTGATTTGAAACGGAAAGTAAACATTACTTCCCTTAATTCGATATATTCGGATTCCAATGTATAATTCGCTCATGAATAACCACTATTCGATAACTCTCCTTCGAATAAATTATATTCAATTCCTCTGTTCGAATAACGAATATTCGATAATCTTTTTCTTCGAATAAACTATATTCGATCAGCTATCTTCTTCGAAGAACTTATATTCAATTTAACTTTTTCTCGAATAACTCTTATTCGATTAACTCACTTCGAATAAACTATATTCGATTACTCTTCTCGAATAAAACTATATTCGATAACTTTACTTCGAATAAGTGATATGCGATTAATCCCTTTTGACTAACTCTCTTTAATTTACTAATATTCAACTAACCCGAACTGGATTAACTCCATTCGAAGAACTCTAATTCGATTTAACTCTAACTGACTAACCATAATTGGTTAACTTCTAACCGATTAACTCTGACTGGTTAACTCTAACTGATTAACTCTAACCGATTAACTCTGACTCGACTAACTCGACTTAATTAACTCCTTTCAATTAACTACTATTGGATTTAACACCATTCGCTTGACTCTAGATCGCAGCGATCACAATGGTTACGCCTGATTCCCTCAGGAAACATCCGACCGTCGTAGGCTATCTGCAGCCCTGCGAATTACGCTAGCAGTCATACGAAATGGCAACTCTTTCTGAATAACTATATTGACTATCTCTATCTCAAATACTACATTCGATCAATTCTAATTGAATAACAAATATTCAACTAAATTCTAATTCAGTTAACTAAGTTCGATTAACTCTATCTGGTCAACTCTTTATTCGAATAACGAATATTCGATTAACTCTAATCGAATAACTAATATTAGATTTACTCTATTGATGGACTCTTATTCGAATAAATTATTTCGATTACTTTATTCGACTAACTCTTTTTGGTTCACAAATATTCCACTTTCTCTATTTGTCTATATTTATTCCATATAAATACTCCATTTATTTCCTAAATAAATATTTACCTTTATAACCTTATTTATTTACTAAATAAATAGTTCTATTTGATTTACCCCTTTTTCCAAAGTATCTTATTTATTTCCTGTAGTTCTCCTTTTATTAAATCCATTTTGATTTCATAAGATGCTTATTTTAATATACACTTCGAATTCCCTTTTTATAAAAAATTCCTTGATTTATATAAATATTTGATTTCAAATTTTAGTTTGAAATTCCTCTTTTTATACTACAGTATTTTCTTCAGTATTTAGAAGTATCAAATAACCATGATCAACACACAATCAACAACAGATTATAAATCACAACATATTTCTCAATATATAAGAAACAGTCAAATGTTGAGGAAGCCAGTTGGGTCCCTCCAACCTGTTTACCTGCATCCACAGATGTCAGTCAACATAAATAACACGAATATAAAATATTCTGATAAACAGAATCAACATCTCGATACGATTCATATATATCGTTATCGATGTTTCAACCAATTGACCAACAGTTCAACCAAAACAACCAACACACAGTAAACCAACCATTTTCATCGATTTAAAAATACGTGATGAAAATATAAGTTGAACAGAGTTAGTGAGAGTTACTCACATAGGCTGGTGATCGTTAAATAACGATATTTCGGTCATTGATTTGATCCGGGCATTAAATTCCACCATAAATCCAAATTAGCTCCAATTCACTCCCGGTCAGTTCCAATGGGTAGTGTCCGTCCATACGATCCTGACGGATCTTGTTTCGTCCAATTCTGACACCATATGAAATAGATATACATTTTTAAAGTTGGACTAATTTAATTTAAATAAAAACTTTGGACTTAATTTCAAATGGGCCTTGCCCCTTTTACCTCAAGCCCAATACCCAATTTCCAAGCCCAGACCCATAAATTCCAACGTCTCCCTCAAATTGGTAATCACGAACTGTATCCTCCTTCACCTTTTTCGATTTCAATCTCCAAAATACCACATCCAACTCTACTGAAATTCGAACTAAAAACCCCAACCTCTCTCTCTCTTCAAATCCTCCTTCACTTCCATCACAAACCGTATAACTCGATGTCCTCTCTACCTGTTTCATCTCATGCTCGACGCAGTGACATCCTTGAAGGACATCGACATTCAACCTCATGAAAAATCCCCAAACTCCTCCAATCAGCTCGAGATGATCGGCTAAACACAGTTTAAACACTCGTTCCATTCAAACTCCCTCGACTTACGGAAAACACAAACCCTATCTCCACTGTTGATTTTCGATCCCCGAAAAAGAACGTCGAATGCCACATTACATACATAGAAGTGAAGAGTTTTGGTTCAGGAGTGCAAAAATGTATAAATCAGGATTTTATGATTTTTCTATGATTTGTTTGATATTTTTGAATTCACGTTAGGGGTTTTCTATGAAAAATGATGGCGGTGCTTTCTTTGACCGGTGGAGATAGAGATTAGGGTTGGGAAAAATATAAGGGGTATATATAGAGTGGTATATTATTTTTTTATTTGCTTATTTTATTTATATACGAGCTGTCGCTGTTTCCAAATGTGTTTAAAAATCCCTGTGATCACACACAATACCCAAAAATCACGAAAATGGACCTGTAGCTACAGTTTGCCATTTCGGTCCCAACGAAACTGGTTTTGTCGAATTCCGACTCCGTTTGCTCACACAGCATATTTTTAAAGTCAGAAAATTGACTGTTTTTCACATTAAAATCCCGTACGGCCACACATTGCCTCTAAAAATCACCAAACTTGGAATCTTACAAAAATTTGACATTGCGGATCCAACAAAATTAGTTTCGTCGAATTCCGACTTCGTTTGCAAAAGTGGCTATTTTTAAAGCTCAAAATAACCCATTTAAATATATAAATATATTTAAAAATAATTAAATTAAATATAAATAAATATATATTATCGTATATATCCACCATATATGTCCCTACAGCTCCTAAAAAATATATGTGGATTTACAACTCGATATTTCAAATCCTGGTTAAATCGATATTCGATTTATATTGAAAAATTCAATTTTAATATAAATAAATAGTTATAAATTATAAAGGAATTCCACAGCGAATTTTCTAAAATTTGATTTGGACGTAAATCGAAATCTACACGACGAAACCCCGATTTTTCTCTTCCACTAGAAAAATATACATTACCAGCCCCCAACGTTTCTTATTTCACAGAAATCCGAGTTAAAACGGCTTCTGTATATTCGTTTAAAGTTCAAATTGCCAAATAACGAACTGCCGCGCCATTTCAAGCTCGATTTTAATTATAATATAATTATACGTTCAAACTGTCATTCAAAAAATATATTCGTTATTTTAATTCAATTCTAAACTGAATTAAATATCACAGAGGATCCAGTCCACACCATATTGTGAATTTCACCATTTCTGACTATTTTCAGAAATTAAATATTTTATTATATTATTTATTTTAATTAAATTTTCAATATTATTTAATTTTGGTTATTTTAAATAACCAAACCATTATTTAAATAATTAAATAAATTAATTATATCGCTGAAAATGCGGGTCGTTACATTCTTCCCCCCTTAAAATAATTTCGTCCTCGAAATTGCTAAGGTAGAAGACAGACCCTATTAACTGGGTTAAAAATTATTCGTTCACTTTTAACTTCTAATTTTGGGTTCCATATCTAGCCAACCCCAACTTGTTTGGGATATATGGCTTTGTTGTTGTTGTTGTTGTTGTTCACTTTTAACTTCAGTTTCAGCTGAATTAATATCTTTCAATTTAATTATTAATTTATTCTTATTAACGAAAATTTTCAAAAATCCTGTAAATATTCTAACACCCGAAATTTTTGAAAATTTTTGTCAGCACCTCCTTTGTACCGGTCAATAGTTCAAACTCCAACTCGCCTCTCTAGGCCCTTTTCCTTTCAAAAAGAAAATCAAAAAGCCAAGCGGCTTGCCGATTCGGCGCATAAAACCTCATATGGAATTTAAACATGTACCTTTTTGTCGAGCATATCATTATATCCTTTCCGTCTGCTACCCGATCAGCATATACCAATGCATCCCCCAAACAAAATTCCAATTTTATCCTCAAAACCAAATCATTCACATATCCAAGCCAGATTCCAATTCAAACCAAAGTTCCATTCTTGATTCCAACTCCTAACTCATCAATTCAATATCATTTCAGATTCCTGCCTCACAACTCAAAATCTGATTCTACTCTATATATATTCCAATTCAATTTCCAGTTAATTGGTTTCAATTCAATTCATATCTGTTTTTACAAATTTCTATTCAATTTGTTTTTGTTCTAACAGTCCTTCCTGGGAGTTTTTAAACAGTTTAGCTCTTTCAAAAATCAAATATTCCCTTTCGGAATCAAAACAACTTGTTATTTTTCTCAAAACAGTTCACAAACAATTTCTTTGGTAGTAATCCATCACTTACAACTCGAAAATGAACACTGATGATGTGGCCAGCATCCTCAAAGTTATTTCCCAGCTATTGAAGTGAGTTCAATACTATATTACTTAAAAATCATTTTTAAACACTTTCATTTTGAAATCTATTTCAAAATATCATTCACGATGCTTGTAAAACAATTTAAAATCTCCCAGGATTTTAAAATTTTCTTATATTCAATTCAAATCCATTTACAAACACTTCTCCCTGTTTTCAGAATTTTGATTCCAATTCTAATTTATTCAGATTTAATTAATCTGCTTTTATATTATACGAATTCAAATTGGTTATTTATATAACCATTTTCTTTATAATCAACCAACACATCCAACATACTATAATAATTCGAATATAAATATTTTCTTTATATCGAAATATACTTTGGGTAAAACTATCTCATTTACCCTCTTTCAAAACATACTGTGTCGGTTTATCGTATTCAAGTGTTTGGTAATCCCTATCGATACAGTGGATCAAACTGATCGACCAGAATTCACAAACAACTCAACCAATAAATCTCCACAATATAAAACAACTTTTTATAAAATCTACAAATACGTTCACTCATATATATACACTTAAACTCAGTCTAGGGTATTACTAACCCTATCTCTACTGAGTCACGCCACAGAGCCAAGGTAATCACTTAACCTTCAGCTCTGATACCACTGTAACGACCCAGGGATTTTCGACTCCGACAATCAACACCAAACTACTATGTTGACTATCCAGACAACGAACATTCCAGGTCATTAATAGAACGAAATTAGAGGGTGAGAATAGATAAGATAGAAATTTAGAATAGAAGAAGAAGAACATAACCAGTGTAAACAAGAATCTCACAGTGGAATGAATAAAATATATTATACAACATAACTTTGAAATAAAACAGTTTATATATATATATATATACAATAACATTATCAGAGTACAACACTTACACACAGCGGAAATAACAATAGCTATATAGTTCAGAAGCCTCCGGCTTCAAGCTTCTCCAAGCGTATCTGTGAAGACCTGAACTACTTGACTGCCCGTACAAATTTGGGCACCCAAGAGTTTAGGGAGAAAACAAAACAAAATAAACTCTGGGTCAGTCATGGGACTGGTGTGAGTAAACTCAAATCATCGGTTTAACTTTTCAAAATCCTTTTCAAAAGCAAATGTAATCGTAAGACCGATCCACACATAAACACGGATGTTTTTTACCTTATGATAACCCAAAACAGTTTTGGAAATCGATACTTTTCTGATATTATAATAATGTCTAATCACAAGTAATTAACAATCCTGCAGAACGCTTGCATCTCACGTTCTACATATATAGTATACAAACAAAAACCGCGGGCTCTTATTGGAAATTGGATTCCGACCTTGACAAGGTATGGGACCACCTGCCGATAGTGTATCTCTAGAGGAAAATACACTGGGTTCAACAAGAACATCTTGCAACCCGGCCCTCACATGACCGACCACTCATTTCGCTTGAGTGTATCGAATGTATATCACCAACGGTTGGGAGCTACCCACCGTCTTCCCGAAAAGGGACAGCATCGAAATAGACAATAGAATGAAATGGATTTTCTCTAGATAGGTGATATACACCCTAATGGGTGCGACCCACTTAGCCATCCTGCCTGCCCGATTTCTGTCATTTCCCGGTTGATGAGGCTTGAGGTCAAAACGTATCTTTGAAACACTTGACCACCATTCACTTTGAATGCCACATCATCATACCCGTCAAATCACAAATTGATTTCCTTAAAAACACCACGGGTATAAAGCTAAGAGAAACGAATTCCTCCGCCACCAAACGTAAGTACGTTTGAAGAGATCAACTTACGCGATCCGTTAGATATAATCTGTCAGACATTCGTCCATTCACGTTGTCCTGGGACTGGACAAACTGAAGGCACTATTCTGTAAACAGGATAGCCCTTGCATGACTCCGTCTTCAATATTTGATCGCAACGCTAACGTCCATACATAGTGGTTTTCAGATAATCAATCTGATCCCGGTCTCCCCGTATTGACGACGGAAAAATGGTCAAAACTTCGATAGTCGGTGATTTAACTATCAAAGAAAAACAGGTGTGCAAACAACGATATTATTTCCAGATGGAAATTCTATCGATCAATCATCATCCACCATTTGTCTCTTCATGTTAAATTATCTATAATTTATACATTTCCTCATTTCTATATATTTGTAAATTCTCATTTCTAAATTTTGAAAATATACTTTATAGATCATTAGGGAAACATTACCGTATTTACTTCCTTTTCTTATTTCCTATATTGGAAAACATTTCTGATCCTTATTTGGAAAACATATCCAAAACTCCTTTACTGGATTTAAACAGATGTTTAAATAAAAACATCATTATGCCAACTTAACCCATTACAATCATTAACTCAATTTACTTAACCAACTTCCACTATCGAACCTTATCCACTTCTTAGTTAAAACTGAAGTCAATCAAGTTGGTGTATAATTACCTCTCAGACCTTAACTGAGCGACATTTCTAACTTCGAAATAGACAAAATTCGAACTTTAACCCTTTAAGATACTTCCTTTACAAAATCATTTGATTATAAATGTAATGTTATAACTCCATGCTTTTGAAATATATTAACTTAAATATATTTTTATATCTTGATTTGGATAAATAAACAACCAACTAATTTATTATCAAATAAGTAAAACTTGATTTGAAACGGAAAGTAAACATTACTTCCCTTAATTCGATATATTCGGATTCCAATGTATAATTCACTCTCGAATAACCACTATTCGATAACTCTCCTTCGAATAAATTATATTCGATTCCTCTGTTCGAATAACGAATATTCGATAATCTTTTTCTTCAAATAAACTATATTCGATCAACTATCTTCTTCGAAGAACTTATATTCAGTTTAACTCCTTCTCGAATAACTCTTATTCGATTAATTCACTTCGAATAAACTATATTCGATTACTCTTCTCGAATAAAACTATATTCGATAACTCTACTTCGAATAAGTGATATTCGATTAATCCCTTTTGACTAACTCTCTTTAATTTACTAATATTCAACTAACCCGAACTAGATTAACTCCATTCGAAGAACTCTAATTCGATTTAACTCTAACTGACTAACCATAATTGATTAACTTCTAACTGATTAACTCTGACTGGTTAACTCTAACTGATTAACTCTAACTGAGTAACTCTGACCGATTAACTCTGACTCAACTAACTCGACTTAATTAAATCCTTTCAATTAACTACTATTGGATTTAACACCATTCGCTTGACTCTAGATCGCAGCGATCACAATGGTTACGCCTGATTCCCTCAGGAAACATTCGACCGTCGTAGGCTATCTGCAGCCCTGCGAATTACGCTAGCAGTCATACGAAATGGCAACTCTGTCTGAATAACTATATTGACTATCTCTATCTCAAATACTACATTCGATCAATTCTAATTGAATAACAAATATTCAACTAAATTCTAATTCAATTAACTAAGTTCGATTAACTCTATCTGGTCAACTCTTTATTCGAATAACGAATATTCGATTAACTCTAATCGAATAACTAATATTAGATTTACTCTACTGATGGACTCTTATTCGAATAAATTATTTCGATTACTTTATCCGACTAACTCTTTTTGGTTCACAAATATTCCACTTTCTCTATTTGTCTATATTTATTCCATATAAATACTCCATTTATTTCCTAAATAAATATTTACCTTTATAACCTTATTTATTTACTAAATAAATAGTTCTATTTGATTTACCCCTTTTTCCAAAGTATCTTATTTATTTCCTGTAGTTCTCCTTTTATAAAATCCATTTTTATTTCATAAAATGTTTATTTCAATATACACTTCGAATTCCCTTTTTATAAAAAATTCCTTGATTTATATAAATATTTGATTTCAAATTTTAGTTTGAAATTCCTCTTTTTATACTATAGTATTTTCTTCAGTATTTAGAAGTATCAAATAACCATGATCAACACACAATCAACAACAGATTATAAATCACAACATATTTCACAATATATAAGAAACTGTCAAATAAATGTTGAGGAATCCAGTTGGGTCCCTCCAACCTGTTTACCTGCATCCCCAGATGTCAGTCAACATAAATAACACGAATATAAACTATTCTGATAAATAGAATCAACATCTCGATACGATTCATATATATCGTTATTGATGTTTCAACCAATTGACCAACAGTTCAACCAAAACAACCAACACACAGTAAACCAACCATTTTCATTGATTTAAAAATACATGATGAAAATATAAGTTGAACAGAGTTAGTGAGAGTTACTCACATTGGCTGGTGATCGTTAAATAACGATATTTCGGTCATTGATTTGATCCGGGCGTTAAATTCCACCATAAATCCAAATTAGCTCCAATTCACTCTCGGTCAGTTCCAATGGGTAGTGTCCATCCATACGATCCTGACGGATCTTGTTTCGTCCAATTCTGACACCGTATGAAATAGATATACATTTTTAAAGTTGGACTAATTTAATTTAAATAAAAACTTTGGACTTAATTTCAAATAGGCCTTGCCCCTTTTACCTCAAGCCCAATACCCAGTTTCCAAGCCCAGACCCATAAATTCCATCGTCTCCCTCAAACTGGTAATCATGAACCGTATCCTCCTTCAACCTTTTCGATTTCAATCTCCAAAATACCACATCCAACTCTACTGAAATTCGAACTAAAAACCCCAACCTCTCTCTCTCTCTTCAAATCCTCCTTCACTTCCATCACAAACCGTATAACTCGATGTCCTCTCTACCTGTTTCATCTCGTGCTCGACGCAGTGACATCCTTGAAGGACATCGACATTCAACCTCATGAAAAATCCCCAAACTCCTCCAATCAGCTCGAGATGATCGGCTAAACACAGTTTAAACACTCGTTCCATTCAAAACTCCCTCGACTTACGGAAAACACAAACCATATCTCCACTGTTGATTTTCGATCCTCGAAAAAGAACGTCGAATGCCACAATACATACATAGAAGTGAAGAATTTTGGTTCAAGAGTGCAAAAATGTATAAATCAGGATTTTATGATTTTTTCTATGATTTGTTTGATATTTTTGAATTCACGTTTGGGGTTTTCTGTGAAAAATGATGGCGGCGCTTTCTTTGACCGGTGGAGATAGAGATTAGGGTTGGGAAAAATATAAGGGGTATATATAGAGTGGTATATTATTATTTTTATTTGCTTATTTTATTTATATACGAGCTGTCGCTGTTTTCATATGTGTTTAAAAATCCCTGTGATCACACACAATACCCAAAAATCACGAAAATGGACCTATAGCTACAGTTTGCCATTCCGGTCCCAACGAAACTGGTTTTGTCGAATTCCGACTTCGTTTGCTCACACAGCATATTTTTAAAGTCAGAAAATTGACTGTTTTTCACATTAAAATCCCGTAAGGCCACACATTGCCTCTAAAAATCACCAAACTTGGAATCTAACAAAAATTTGACATTGCGGATCCAACAAAATTAGTTTCGTCGAATTTCGACTTCATTTGCAAAAGTGGCTATTTTTAAAGCTCAAAATAACCCATTTAAATATATAAATATATTTAAAAATAATTAAATTAAATATAAATAAATATATATTATCGTATATATCCACCATATATGTCCCTACAGCTCTTGAAAAATATATGTGGATTTACCACTCGATATTTCAAATCCTGGTTAAATCGATATTCGATTTATATTGAAAAATTCAATTTTAATATAAATAAATAGTTATAAATTATAAAGGAATTCCACAGCGACTTTCCTAAAATTTTATTTGGACGTAAATCGAAATCTACACGACGAAACCCTGATTTTTCTCTTCCACTAGAAAAATATACATTACCAGCCCCCAACGTTTCTTATTTCACAGAAATCCGAGTTAAAACGGCTTCTGTATATTCGTTTAAAGTTCAAATTGCCAAATAACGAACTACCACGCCATTTCAAGCTCGATTTTAATTATAATATAATTATACGTTCAAACTGTCGTTCAAAAAATATATTCATTATTTTAATTCAATTCTAAACTGAATTAAATATCACAGAGGATCCAGTCCACACCATATTGTGAATTTCACCATTTCTGACTATTTTCAGAAATTAAATATATTATTTATTTTAATTAAATTTTCAATATTATTTAATTATGGTTATTTTTAATAACCAAACCATTATTTAAATAATTAAATAAATAAATTATATCGCTGAAAAATGCGGGTCGTTACATCCGCCATCAAATAATAATTTATTTGATGCCGGTCTCAAGCCCGGAAAAGGTGGAGAGGAAATATTTATTTACTGCTTGCCACGCTGGAAACACTCTCCATTCAAAGACTACAGGTACAAATGTCAATTTCTGCATTCAGTACTTCTTTTGTTTATCCTATTTAAGTTTCTGCTTCCCGCTGTAAACTAGATTTAGCACTTTCAAACTCCTCGACAATCTACTTTCACGTGACCAGGTACACCAATATGACAAAGAAGTTAAGTCTGTATGCACGTCAATAAGAAATTACCGTTCCTGAGTTCATCGATCCACTCAACCCATCTTCAGAAGGTTAGAACCAGTGATATAGAGATTATTTTACAACTTTTATTTCTACTGCCTTACGAATGTGGATATTATCTTTATATGTCGAATGTACTTTACAGACAACATTGCTCGATTTCTTAATCTCGGTTGGGTACAAAACAGACAAGAGCAACTCATCACAAAAGGTAAATTAAACAAATGGAATTATGTTAAATCTAAAGTTGCATCTTCTTTTACAGTACATGTTGTTCATGCTTGAGTTATTTCTATGATTACAAATGACTTATTTGGTTTCCATCCACCAGATTTCAGATAAAAAAATAATGGATACTGAATTCAACACACAAAAAGAATGCAGGTTCGTTGACTGCTCCCGGTGTCCTTTCTACAAAAATAATCCATCCAACATTTATTACAACCAGTTTTCATTTGAAAATGAATTGTTGTAGGTATGTTGTCGAAAAACCACTCTGAATCAAGTGGCAGAAAATCAGCCAGAGACCCTTTTGTTAAGCCTATAGATTAATGGAGCAATAATTTTCTGGCCGTATAAACGCTGATCAACACAGAAGAAAGTGAGAGAAGATGTCAAACCGCAATGGTTTCCAATTGAAACTGCAAACTGAAACCAAAGTATGGGAACCAAGGTTAGGTCTAAGCGTTCATTATTCTGATTGCAGATCTGTTATTGCATTTACACAGTAAAATATTAACATCCTGTTGAAGTAGTTCAGTTCATAGCGAATTAGCTCACTCTATACTGAGTGATTGAAAAGCCGATTAGATCACTTACACCATAGCTTCCATTGTTGTAGATGTCAAGCATACAGCAGTGGTTTTTGAAATGTTTTCATTCAATTTATTCCATTTGGGTTTTGTAAAATTCCTGATGTAGGAAGTGTAATTAGCTTTAAGATTGTGTTCACAATTTAATTCTCTTGTTTCTTTTTTTGGTCTGTATTCTCTTGGTCATTTTTCTGTTTGACAAGCCTGTTATCATAGATTTACTACCAGTGATGGTTGTTAGATCTCAAATTTTGTTTTGGGAGATTATTAAGCAATTTTTCATAACTCGGATCTAATGCTTCTGTAGCTTCAGTTTTATTCACCTTCGCTAGTATAGCTTTACTAAGAGTGATAATTCTTAGGTTGATTTGGGGTATTTTTCATTTTAGATATTATTACAAATACAGATTTACAGGTTTGATGCTTCATTCTAATGGCAACAACATGGCAATGGCACTACATATAAGAATATAAAGTCCATGTTCAAGTCTTAGCATGAAGTACAAGTCTACAACATGAAATGGGGTGCTAACCCTGTCAATCCTTTTGTGCAGATAAGATAAATGTTCAAGCATGAACCATGAACTAAAGTTGAGAGTCTTCTAATAAATGTTGTGCCAACTGATAAGTTATGATTATGTTCACCTGGATAACTGGCTGGTTTTCTTATAATATTTTTTCCCTTTTATAGCTATTATTAATCTTTAAAGTGTGTTCAAATAGATATTTGACTGTATATCTCTCTATTTATTACTACTTTTGTGCCATTAAATAGGGAGGGAGACGAAAGAAAGATGAACATGGCATTTTTATCATTTCTTTTTCTTTTTTCTTTTGTGCAGATTGCAAACTATCATTTCTTCTAACCATGATTTATAACCATATTTTATAACTTCATTATCAATCTTATATTCCTTGCAAGCTATCCTGTAAATTATTTTCCGTCGCCGCTGCAATCCATATGTTGTAGCCTTATTATATAAACTACTGCGCACTTGATTTTCTTATTTATTCTTCCTTTGCAGGTTTCATTTACTAAATTTACCGTTGCTTTCTTCTTGCATTATCAGCCGGAGTTACAGTTCAGATTTGGATCCAACAATGGATGTATAGGACATGAGCGAAGACAAGTCCCAAAAAAACAAGTACCGTACGGTATCTATTATCTTCTGTTTTCTCATCCTGTCTTTTTTTCCTTTATTGATGTTTTTAACATAATCAGTAACATTATTATGTTAACCTTATGTATAAGCTTTACGTATAAAGGTAATCACAATAAATGGTTTTCTATATTTATTATTACTATCTATATTTTTAGTATTTCATTTGCTTTTTATTCTGAAAAACTTTGGAGTAACACATGTACACATAATGTTTCAACATATTGGACTGATTAGTAACATCAGACACCTAAAAGGGTTTATGTCATAATTTCTTCCGGCTTAAAATAAGGAAAAAAATTATGCATGTATTTATGCATGTTCTAACCTTATATTTTATCTGCTGGATTTACTACTACACAACTGATTTAATTACTTCTCCTTATGCCTTTGACAACACTCATGATGGAGAATATAATTGAAGTTTCCTTCCTAGAACCAAATGTGTTTACCACTAACGACGTTGCTGATGGTAGACACTGTAATTCATAAAGAATTATTGATGGCATATACAACTTCCCTACTGTTTTTGGGTCTAACATCCGAGCTGATGCTTCTATTTTTTTTCTTCCTTATTTTGATTTCAACATTGCAGCCATCACATTAGATTACCCATTTAACCAAACTTCAGCATGATGAAATAACACTTAAAGTGGATTCGGATTACTGGAACACTGAGTACCTAAATAAGTTAATCTTTGTTCCCATGTCTGCCTATTTAAGTTAATGATTTGTATAATTTATGAGTTATTGTCAAAAATAATTGACATTCATATTTCAGCTTGCACATTTGAAGATGTGGACATTTGAATCTCCTGCAGTGCACATTGATTCGGAAGCTTACAAAGGATTCAACTTAGCTTCCTCACATTTTCCTTTTTAGCAATGCATATCACCAGGTAATTTTTGGTTGCATGTTCAGTTGATTTTGTTATGACATATGAATGTACACAACATTTTATGTATCTAAACCTCAATTGATTCCTTTGTTCTCTTCTGATTTGCATGCTCTTACTAACTAGCTTTACAAACGACAAATCCATTTTTTCATATTTTTACTCCTGCAATTTTTATTTTATTACAAAATAGTTCAGTACACTCAACACGGAGCACAGAGACACACAAAAATCTCACATTTTCTCATTCATTTGGTTTACCACGTTTTCATGCTACCTTCTCGCCACAAAATACCAATTCATAACCTCTTCCATTACTAATCTCCTTTTTTCCCTCCTTGGTATTGCCCATTTTCCCGACACCTGTTCACTCACCTTGCAACTACACTGTTTTACTGTTATATATATCTCCCCACATTCACTACTCCATTCCTATCTTCCTTACTCTTCTTCACTTTCAGTCCAAACGACTTCGCTTTCAACACCACAAAATGACAAAGGTACTACAACCCTATCACTTCCATTATTACTGTTTGCATTTATTTTTTTTTGAACTCTTTTTTCTTGCTCACTTTACACACTGTCGACTAATATCATTAAACACAGCCCAAACGTTCAGCTAAAGGTAAGGAGTTGGCAACGCCTCTTGTTGAAAAGCTGACACGTAAGAGCTCCCGTAATACAAAACATCATACTTCTACGAGCTATGAAACCCCTGTTGAAATCCCGGTTGAGTTGGACCGCAACAACACTCAATTTCACACACGTAACGAGAACCTGCTTAACCACGACGAAGGCGCTTCACATAATTCTCTTCACATTGAGCATGCTGATTTTTATGATGATGACTACGGGAACGACCCAGCAGTGTTCGGTTCTATTTTTAACTTCATACAATTTTCTTATTCCTGTCATATTAACGGTTTACATACCCAATTTATAACTCTCTTTTTTCGTTCCCTGCAGCTTGAAGATATTGATAGAGTTTTTGCTGAGCTTGAAAGTCGTTCACGTTCACGTTAATGCTTCTGCTGCTCCTGCTTTTGCTACGCTGTTTTTATTTCATCCCATTTGCTATTTTTCTTACAATGTTCTCCTTTCTTTGGTTTCTTCTACCAAATAAGTTTTAATACCTGATGCGAACTACGTTATAAACAATTATTGCATGTATTTTGCTTCCCGTGTTACTGGCTTGCCTGTTATTTAATATTCAATCATCTGCTGCATTAAACAACACTCGAGTTTTCTCTCTTTCTATGCAACATTTATGTTTCTTCATGCCTACCTGTTCTTCATTTATGTAATGACGCAGCGTTACTATTTTTGTTTGTAAACTGCATACATTTTTTTTTCTGCACGAACTGTTTTCGGCTTTGTTTACTTCCTTTTCGATATTTCCAAAATTTCTGCATACACAAATCTGTCATGACTGCTCATTCCAAACTTGATTTTTAGTTTTGGTCAAATATATCTATGCACACGCCCATCGGGCGTGCATATGTACAGGTATATATATATATATACACACACACATACAGAAACCCAATCTAGCGTATTACTAACACCATCTCTATTGAGTTACGCCACAGAGCCAAGGTTATCACTTAACCTTCTGTTCAACCTTCAGCCTTGATACCAATTGTAACGACCCACTTTTTCGTAACGTTTAAGACGAAATTTAACCACACATGTCCAACTCAAATGGCACAGGAAAGTGGATAGTTAGGAGAAAGAAGTTAGAGAGTGAGAAGAAGGAAGAAAGAAATGTTAAATTAGAAGAAGAACAGAAACACCAACACTACAGAATCAGAGTAGAATAGAATCTCACAATGGAACTAATAAAATATAATATCTTAATACTCTTTACACAAAAGAAAAAACGTATATATATGATTATACAATTTGAGTACACACTAGACCAGTACATACTCATTAATACAACACATACCAAGAAAATAATTTAATACCAGAAAACATGGGAATACGTCTCGACTCCGGCTCCTCTCCTGAAGCTCCAAGTAAAACCTAACCTGGAAAATATACTCGGTCTGACACGAGCTCATTTTGAGGAAAAAATAAATCAATCCGGACAGTCTGGAATACTTTCAGTGAAAAAGCTCATAACACAAACATCTTGCTTAACTATAGAAAATCCTTTAAAAGAATAGAACTCTAGTAAGACATAACCACACATAAACTTGGAATATGTTTTTACCTTACAATAACCAAATCACTTTTTATATCAAAATCCAGTGATATAATGATAATGTCTATCAAATCACAGATAAAATAGGAATATAGCCGAAAAGCTTGTATATCACTTTTCAACATAGTTGGTAGACAATAAAAAATGTACGGCTCATATTGGAGTTTGGATTTCCAACATGACTAGGCATGGAACCACCTTCCAATAAGTGTTCTCTAAAGATAAAACATTAGCGTTCAACAAGAATATCTTGCAACCTGGCCACACAGGACCGACCACTCATTTAACTTGAGTGTAATGAATATATCATCACCACGGTTGGGATCATCAACCGTATCATTCCAAAGCATACAAAAGGAACAACCGATTTATCTAAATCAGGTGATGATATACCCTAATGGGCATGACCCATATAGCCATCTTGCCTGTCCGATTTAAGTCATTTCCCTGTTGATGAGGCTTGAGGTAACGATTACCTTTTTGAGATAGCACATCAAATTTTGAATGCCACATTGTTAGATCCGTCAAATCACTAATTGATTTGCACAAATATACTCTGAGTGTTAAGCTAAAAGATATTTGCATCTCCGCTACCATACTCGGTATATTTATAAAAATCAACGAATGTAATTTTTTTGGAAATACTCTGTCAGACATTCGTCCATACAAGTTCGTTCCAAGACCGAAAGAAACCGAAGATATCTTAAAACAAAGAGGTTTACTGCTACAAGTTTAATCCTAGATGTTAACCAGAGACGTTAGTGAGCATTCCTCTCACTCCAAAGATCTATGTCTTCAAATCATCTCACAAGTATCCCAGCAAGTTAGTTTCAAACACAAAGTCGGTTTGAAGTAGTATTCGGTTTGATTCCCATCCCGGTCTCCTCGAACTAACTCGTCAAAAAGTCAACAACAATATTTATTGATAGTCGTATTTTTAACTATCAAATCACAACAGTACAGTTAAGTACATCAGCAGCTTATGCCCTTTTAATTTAAAACATTCATTAAAATCATTTCATTGTATCTTAAAAATCGGTTCCATATACTTATCTCAACAAATCTCTTTTGTTTCATTACTTTGAGAACATATCCATACACTTATATCTTTAGAATAAACGTATTCAACAAACCTCCTCTTTATTTTTCTTTACTTCAAAAATATCGATATATATTCACAAACCCTCTTTTTATTTCCTTTACTTGGGAAATATTGATATATATTCATAAAACCCTTTTTATTTCCTTTACTTTGGAAATCTTGTTATACATACTTAACTCAATGGTATAAGTCCAATTATAATCTTATATCGGTCTAACAATATCATATGCCACATTGTTTATTATATAAATCTCAACATTTTGTTTAACTTCAAACTTTGTCTATTAAGGTTTATAATAACACTTATGGAAATAATAATTCCAATTTTCCATATTCAGTTCCATTTCTAAACCCGTATAACCTTTGTTTCATTTTTTTGAAAAACCATAACCAAATACTTATTTCTTGTAATAAGTGTATTCACAAAACCAGACTATTACCATTTCTTAGAAAATAGTGTTGTATGCTTAACCGAATGGTATAAGTATATTCATAATCATCTCTGGGCCAAACAATGTCAAGTAATACATTGTTTATAGTAAGACCAATAGTTTGATTAGTTTTCCTAAAACCTTGTAAAATAAGTTGCAATATCTTTTATGTAAATAATAATTATTTCCAACCTCTTTTACCACTACAAACTAGTACCATCCTTTGATGATAGTGAAGACATTCAAGTTAGGGTATTTTATTTGCCTCTCAGATCTTGATCGACAACGTTCTTATCTTAAGATAGATAAAATTTTGTAATCTCAAAAAAAATATTAATTATAATATCATATCAATTTCTCATTTACTATTTCATTTAATTATGGTTTTATAAACCATTACTTACTTTTGAAAATCTCTTTCCAATCGTATCCATTTTTACTTAATTCGTTGATTAGGTAAACTCTTACTTAAACACAATTTTTTTTCTAGGTTTAAACATATTTGATAAAATTTGTTTCCATCTTGGCATTACTACCAAAAACCCATTTATCACATCCTTTACTCAAAACCATTAAGCGTCATATTATATAACTTCATCTGGATTTTGTTACTAAAATTCATTTACCAAATTCTTTTCTTCAACCCGATAAGCATTTTCCTTTGCATTCTTGAAAATTTCATTTCAATTCAAATTATCTTTACTTAATTCAATTATTAAGTAAATGCATATTTAAAATCCTCGCCTAAGCTTCAAATTCCTTTTATAAATCTTGTTTATAAACTTGGGTTTTTATACAATCCCTTATAAACCCCTTTCAAAGTTCAACTCAAATTCATTACAAACTTATTACCTTCTTAAATGAATATTCATTCAAAAAGGTAATTCCTTTAATTATTATTAATTAAAATAATAATTGACTTTAATGTCAATTGAAGTAAAAGTAATTTACTTCATTATTAACTAAAATGAAATAGGTAATCCCTTTTAAAAAGCTGATAAAATAAGAATTAAATTAATTGATAATAAATAACTCGATAATTACCTTTAAACACAGTGAATTAAACGATTAATTAAATTTTAAGAACACTGTTAAGTTTAACGACTGTTCGTTAAAACTATTTCAATTAGATTAATTGAAATTAAATTAATCTAATAACTAATTTTCATTAAAACGGTTGACTTAGTCAACCTGTAAACACAATTAATCTTGTTAACTGATTCCCATTAATCCTTTGCCTTAAATTAATTAATAATTTATGCAATTTAAGAATATCGCTCAATGGTTTTCTTAAAAACAATTATCTCAAATTATTAACCCTTAGGTTAATTTCTGACTAACGGCTTATAAATTTTTTTAAAACATAAGAATTTGCAATGTAAAAATTTTATAATTACTTTTATAAAAACAAATCATAAATGTCGATTTATTTATAAAACATCTATTTTTATATAACTTATAAAAATATAATTGAAAATCTTGCTCCAGTTATAAAAATAAATTTTATAACTTAAACTTCGTCAGTTCGCCTGATGGAAAATCAACGTCTTAAAATGATGGATTTTAGGCCATCAGCTGCCAATCACTTAATTAATACTGTTTATTGATTAATAAAACATCAACGTTGAATTCAATTTAACCAATCAACATCCAAAATATATTTAACGTCATTCGGAATAAACCGTTCATATATGAATAATTTGAAAACAAATAACGTCCAAAATATTTGAGGAGTCTTGTTAGATCCCTCTAACTTGTTTTTCCCTGCATCACAGATCATAATAACATTTTATAACTGCATAAGAAAGAGATAATATAATCTAAATCATTTAAATGATAGAAATATAAATAATGATAATCATCAACCAAACAAACAAACAATAATCGTTTATAGCATCCAAACATCCAATTTATACTAATAAAAGTAAATTTTAATCATATGAATTTTACCACATCATAATGTTTCAAAATTCGTGAGAGTTAACTAATATTTCATTTTCGATAGACGATTCAGCGTTGTTTTATTTAATTTTAAAAATCGTTTAAAATTAAACAAAATTTCAAGCAGCTCTAAAGCTAACCAAATCAGTACGATCGTAGATATTGTCCATACGATCCCAACGTGACTTGTTTGATCGAATTCTGTTAACGTATGACAGAGTTATAGTCATTACAAGATCTAACATAAATTAGTATAATTTAATTCAAATAACCATAATTATTTTAGCACTAATTACCGTCTTAAGCCACCCAAATCACGTATTAGGTCCGTAAGTATTCGTATAATCACATCTTCAACATCGACATCCCAGTATCAATCGAAACAAATCGAAACAACTCCCCCTAACTTCACCCATCGCGCCACCACCGGCACATCGGAGCCGACCCTGACCCTATTGGCACCTTCGTCGTTCCCCCCCTCGCTCGCCTACAACCCCGGCCCAGAAATCACCATCGACCTCCCTGAATTTACAATTGAACAGAAACCCATCAACCTTCAAAATCCTCCACCTCCAGCCATCAGGAACGGTCATACCACTGCCGGCGTCTCCGCCTCCCCTTGTTCCACCACTTCCTTTTAGATCTCTAAACCCCACGACATCCCCATCAGCTCGAAATTGCAAATAACTGAAACTACCATCGTTAGGTTCGAACTCCGATTTCTCCTCCACTAAGCCATCGTACTTCCTCCAATCACCACCGAAAAGAAGCCTAGACTCCCCTCTCCAACTTCCCAGTTAACAACTTCCACAAATTCTCAATCGTTTAGGAGTTTGATCGATTTTTTAAACGTAAAGGAAAGGGGGTGGCGGTTAAACTTAGTTAACCACAAATGAAACAAGAACGGGTAAAGATAACATATAGGGAAGGGTTTAGGATTATTTTTTATTAATCTATTATATACACGAAACTTATGTTTGAAGTTTCACGCTTAAACGACCATATATGAGCTTCGATCGTGATGAAAATTGAAATCCTATAATAACTAAATGTTCCGGACACGATGGAACTGGTTTCGTTGAATTTCGAGATCATTTGAAAAGCTTCCTTTTATTTCACAATGTAAATCGTTATGCGTTTATATTGCGCACGATTGCATAATTACTCCAATTGATTTGAAATTTGAAATCTTACAATAATTAACCATTACATAATTTATAAAATTGGTTTCGTTGAAATCCGAGGTCATTTGAAAATTAGTTATTCTCAAGTTCCATATTAAATTGATAAAATATAAATCGGTTTCAAAACTAATCAATCTACTGATAATAAATTATTATCATATATATTATATTAGAATTCCATATATAACTTCAAAATAAACTGATTCAGATTTTAAACTCAATATTTTGAATTCTAGTTTAAATCGATATTCAATTTATTAAAAATCCCTTTATTTTATTTAATAAATTGTTATAGTTCATAAATGATTATACCGCGGTTTTTCTGAAAATTTTATTTTGACATAACTCAAAATCTACAAGATGAAATCTCGATTTTTCTCTTCCATTAGAAAACTATAACCCAATAGATCTGGAGATTATTGTTTCAAAGAATTTTGAATTATATTGGATCATGTATACTCAATTGAAGTTCAAATCGTAAAATTATGAACTACCATGACTCTGTGAGCTTGGTTTTAATTAATTTAAATTAATATGTTCAAACTTCGTTTAATTTATAAATTTCTTACTTTGATTCCAATCTGAACTTAATTGGGTCTTAATAAAACATCCAATTCCTACTATACCTCAAATCCACTTTATTCTCAATTATTTCGAGATTGAATTTATTATTCTACCATTCTAATTAAATTAATACTCAAAATCATAGAATTCGAGTTGTTAAATATCCAAATCAACATTAAAATCAATTTTAAATGTTCATCTTAACGGCTAAAATCCAGGTCATTGAAGTTCAGTGGCAATAATGTGTAAGAAAGATTATAACATAAAAGTTATGGATTAGAATATGATAGAGAATCTAATTATAACTCATACTTTCACAAATATGATAATTGAGAAATCATAATAAACAAACATAGTTTATTTGCAAATATAAAATTGACATGGATTGATTGAAATGACAGTTAAGCCTTAATATGTACATATTGATTTACAACATCTGGGTAAATTACGAGCCTAAAACTTTCGTTGTCATGTTTTAATATGAACATATTGACTTATAGAGGATAAGTTACGGGCTTAAAACTAAAATTCTATGGTAAATAATAAAGTTGATCAACGAAGGAAGTAATATTTAGATTAAATGGATTAATCAATATTATAAATCAACAAGAAGGAAAGTAAGTGGAACACATAATGGTAAATTAGACATAGGGTCTTATTAAAAAAACGAAATGTGTTTGGTCAAGTACGTAAGGGTTAAGTACCCATCGGGGCAAATCATGCATAGAAGGTGTCAGGAGACACAGTGGGAACACGTCCAACTTATTCGACGGGACCAAAGGAAAATATGGGACTTCTACAGGACGTGAGGATACTCTGTGATGTTTCCTCTATGGTAGGCTCAGGGTTGTACCCGTAGAGGCATGGTCTATCAGTGAATGTGCCTTGGCTGTATTTGTCATCGCGTGCATCATAAAGACTAATTGGGATGATTTTTAGGATGATTCGGCGTTGCCTCAGGGTAGTGGACTTCGAGGTCAGGACCCAACGAAGGATAATAGGTCAGAAGACATCTGTTGTGAGACTCTACGTCTGTTAATGTCACTCATAAGAGAATGCATTAAGTTTCGTGAAGCGCAATAGGTAAACAGTACAGAAGTTCACAAGACAGATATAAAGTAAGCAGCGGAAAATTCAACTTTATTATTGAAAATAAAACATTGTTTCAAAACAGGTTACATCATCAAACCAGTTACATCCAAAAAAGAGCCTAAAATATGTCTCATAATGAAAAATAATAGAGTGTAGTGATATAAAACCATATCCGTCATAACAAGCCATAACAGAGTAGAAAGTAAGTCAAAGCGGTACATCTTAGCAAGTCCAGATCCAAACTGAAAGAGAAAGTCCTAATCATTGAGGAGTGTTACCACTCCGAGGACCCGAGGGGGGAGGGGGATGGAATAGAAAGAAGCAAAAACAAAAACATCAGACATAAAGTCTAGCGAGTTCCCGTGATTTCAAAATATGCATAAAATAGAGATATCAAGATAGATAAACAAGACTGGATGAGAAAGTTCAGTATCATATAAGGCAACAGGTAAACCAGATAAACAGAACAGCAGGATAAACAGTGATCGAGTAATGCTTCTCATTTATATCCTAAAAAAGGTTTTTTGCACCAGTACTAGTATAACAGGATTAGGCATTACCCTAATTACGTAACAGAAACAACAAGATTTAAATAGCAGGATTAAACAACAGGATTAGGTGTACCCTAATTACATAACAAGATAATTACATAACAGCAGGATTAGGTGTACCCTAATTACTAACCATGCGATCGGCTCCCTAATACGTAAATACCCTGTGTCAGCCCCGATAGTAGGGTGTATCACTCCCTAACCCGACAACTTATATAACACGAACCTATTTACTGGTGTTACAGTGGCTTAGTTTCCTTAATCAGACCCATGCATGCTCATGACCCCGCCGGAACACGCCCGTACCCACCTTCCTTATTTGAACCTCTTACCATCTAATTCAGTAAAGCGTACCTTGGCCCCTACTTAGTGCGACGCCCTCTAACAAAATTCCAATAGGGATACTAACTACTATGGTTCCCAAACAGCAGACTGACACAAGCAAAACCCCCTAAGCTTGTGCCCCCCAAGTAACTAGGATTTAAGAGTCCACAAAACCCAATACAACAACGGAAAGAGGGTCCTTTTAGCTTATTAATAATCAGGTTTAACCTAGCAGGTTTAGGTTTACTAATAAACATGGTTGTAATATTAAATGTTATTATGTGTGTACAACCCTTTCCCAAAACACCTGCCCAGATGTATGTATATTTATTATAGTAATTCAGTTTACTAACCTACATCTGATACTTACATTATTTTAACATGTCCTTTACTTAATGTCTGTATTAAGTCAAATCTAACATGTTTACATATGCATATTATTCCATTCAATTATATCCCCAAATTACAGCAAGTACAAGTATGTGCATATTATACCTTTTTATTATATTCTCAAATTGCAGCAAGTACAAGTATATGAATCTTATCCCTTTTTATTATATTCCTAATTTACAGCAAGTTTAAGTATATGCATATTATCCCTTTTTATTATATTCTCAATTAATTACAGCAAGTACAAGTATATGCATATTATCCTTTCCCCAATTATAGTTAAACATTCCTCATTTTAACAATTAATATTCCTAAATTCCCCTTTTTCACGTCATTTCTTATTATCCCAATTTGGTTATATAGAATCTTAAATCGAACATGACCTAGGCATCCAATGGCCTAGGCTTGGCGTAAATAAATGGGAAAACTAAAAGGAGGATAAAATCAAATCAACAGTATAGACATATAGGCAAGACTGGAAATAAACTAAAACAGTAGAAATAAGGAAAAGGAAGATAGATACACATAACTAATTAATCAACTGATAGTAAAAGCACATATATTACTTATAACAACGGCATAAATGAATAACAGTGAAAGAACATGTATAGAAATTATCTTATAGGCACTGTATGTTCTAGATCCAATTTTATTTTATTGTCATGATATAGTTCTAGGTATTAGATCTGAAAATAACAGGAAACTCACAGCGGGTCTTGGTAAAGAAGAGATTATATCTCTTTATATATATATCTATATGTCATTGCAGAAAAAGGTTGTATGCAGATCTTGAATCTTGAATTATCTCTGTAGATATAGGCTTCAACAACATCTTCCCATTATATATATATATATATATATATATATATTAGAAAGGATTCATGGAGGAAGAGAATATAAAGAATAATTGTGTGTACTAAAATGTGAGAGAGAAACCCTATTTATAGATTTGCATAACTAATTCTCAACCTTTAGATCTTAGGGTTTCAATCTAAGCCACACATGTAGCGCTGAGTCAGCGAACGAACCTAGTAAACAAAACAGTCTAAGTATCGAGCCAAGAATCTGCCCTGCATCTGGGTTGGTCGACCCACTGACCTACTGGGTCGACCTATAGGTCAACCACACTTGACTTGGGTGGACCCATAGGTCGACCCAGGTCCGTTGTGGGTCGTCCTAGGTACGTTGATTTCTGCGTTAATCTCGATTTGAATTAATTTGAATATATATATAACCCCCTTATATGTATACAAACTTCTTATGCTCATAACTTCTTCATGCGTTATCCAATTTACACAAACTTGGTGTCTATCTGAACCATAATTTTGAGACGAATGCAACGGTAAAGCCGGTTTCACTTAATTCTCAATATTTAATTAAGTAATTCCCATTCTATTATCTTTACTGTATGGTTATAGTGTATTAAATTTTGGGGTGTTACACCTGTCATCGTCAGTCGGAGTGTGTGTTGGAAAGACTGGAGCTAAACCAAGATGTCAACGATCTTCACTGTCGAGTCATTGGACGAGGGACCACATTTTTTTATATTGTTTGTTAGGTTCATTCAGTTAGCTCTTTTTGAATGGTCTTTCATTAGCTAGGGGGTAGGCTGGTGGGGCCTAGAAGAGCCACAAAAGAGACATACCAAATTTTGATATCTATATTTTGGGCTTAACGAAGCAATTATTTTTGGGCCATCCCGAGGCCATCCTTGATAGATATGGTAAACCCCCCTATTGAGTTCCGTGAAGAACTCATGTATTTATGCGCCTTTATGGCATAATGGTAGAGACTTATTCGTTTTCGCAGCATAACCTAGTACGCTTTAATGGCGTAACGTTGGAAACTTAGTATGCCTTCATAGCATAGTTTAGTATGCTTTTGTATCGTGGAAATGGAGGTTTGGTACGTTTTAGTAGTACGACGATGGGGGCCATTCGAGGAGGATACTATGGGAAGTACCTCGGTTTATTGGGCATGTAACTACATATATATGATCTATTAGGTTAATCTAACAGTGAGTAGATGAGTGCGATTTATATGAAAGAATCAGAAGTATACGGTAGAATAAACCTAAATAACTTAATAAATAAGAACCAGTGATAGAACAATATATGTAGTGTTATTTGTAGAAAGTATCATTTGTCTATTCACCAGAACTTTTGTTCTGACCACCTCCTCATAACAAAACCGCAAGTTAGACAGTTGTTTGAGATTCTGCAGCTTAGAGACACTTGTTAGATAGTGTCATTATATTGGTAAGTATTTACCTATTATTATATTTTTATTCCATTCCGCTATGAGATTTCTATTACGAGCTGTGATGTATTTATCCCTCATTTTCTGCAGATACTAGACAAACCAACTCGGATTTCGGTGGACTTGGATTTTAGCATTTTACGAAAATTTCAACAGAAAATTTCAGGTCCGTTGAAATTTAGGTTGTTACAAAACTAGTATTCAAAACTCCAACACTTAAGGGATCAACAATCAAAACATGTTTAGGCATCTTTATGACATCAACTGGACTATGTTAAATAGGTTACATAACTTTCTTTCCTTTGTTTAGCTTACTAAGGATTAGGGGTCTAATTCTATGGTTTTTCCTGATAGTTTTTCTCCATTATTTCTTCTTACCTATAGTAGTGCCAATTGCAGTCATAAATATATTGCTATTAATAACTTTTGTGTCACTTGTTAAGACCTTAACACTTTCATTTGCTGGTTTGTCAGGGTTATTCCTACTTTTTGTATACAACTAGAACAGTTATCTTTATCATGTCCAAAGACTTTACACAGAGAGTAAAGCTCTATTTTCCATAAATGGTGTACATAAACTAAATGCTCAGATCCATCTACAAATGGCACAGGAAAAGCATTTGGCAGGTCATTATCAGGCGTAATTTCTACCATGCCTTTCGCATATTCTAACCTCTCAAATCTCTCAGTACTGTATCCATACACAAAAAATTTCCTACTCGTGGCGCAAGCCAATTAATGCCCAAAAGTGACTAAGTGTATAGTGGTATGTTAGTTAACTTTATCCATATAAAAACCTTACACTACAACAAAAAGACTTTACTGCAACTGTCGGAAAATGTCACTTGTAATAAAGGTTTTTTACAACTGTTTTATTCAGAAAGTTGTAATAAATTAGTTTGTCACAACTATTTTATTCTGCATGTTGTATTAGATGTCTATTACAAGTGTTCTTTTGTGCCAATTGTAATAGACACTTATTTGTGACAACTCATCTTTTTTGGCTATTGTATAGATGTATATTACAATTATTTTTGTTAGTTGTAATTTTTTTGTTTTTAAGAACTTTTCTTATTTTATTGTTGTAATAGATGCCTATCAAAACTCTTTTTATCAGTTGCAAAGTATTAAATAATAACAATACTTTATTAGTTATAATAAAAATAATTAATAATCAAGTAACAAAACTAATATGAAATAAACAATGCTTAATCAATAATAATTAAATATTAGTATATAATAATTACTATTTTAAAATAAAAATTGATAATTAATTTGAAAAATGAAATAACTTCTATTACTAATTAATAATTAGAAAACAATAATTAATAATAAATAAATACTAAATATTTAATTAATGATTGATAATTAACAAATAATCATCAATAACTGCTGTTAAATAAAAATAATAATAGAAACTTAATTTATAAGCATCCCTTAAATGAAGAAATAACTTTGTTTCGCTAATGGTATCGGCGTTTCTTAGCTTCCCGCTTCTCTTTCCACTAAAATTTCATTTCCCTTCAGCCTCATTTCTTTTTAATTTTCAACTCCCTCTAATCTCCTTTATACAAAACCTAATTCCCTTCTCGTTTCTTCCTCCGCCATCTATTTTTAAACCCTAATTTCCTTTTCTCCTGGCACATCCTCTTCTCTCTCGCGACTTATCTACCCTCTCGTGTGAGTCCCCATTCCGCTATCCTTCCTCTTCTGCAGCAGCACCCTTGATTTTTCTCCATTTTTCTTCATGGTCGCTAGCTAAAAACTCACATAAGTTCCCCTTTTTTCTACCCTCCTCCTTTCTAGTTCATTATTCCCAGGTACTCCTCTAAAGTAATCCACGCCTACTCATAGTGCTTATCCCGGAATTTACAGGAAATCTTGAGTTTTTTGGTCTGGTTTTGGTTGGAGTCTGGGTCAACGTTGCTTTGTGGTATTTCATTTCTATGCTCAGGTTCGTCTCGAGTTTGAATTTCACGATAAAAGCTTTTAGTTTCAACTTGATCTAGTTTAGTTTATTTTCCGCTCGGTAGTTTTCTTTGGGAATTTCTTTCCGTGGTTGCTCCTTCTAGCTCCTTAGTATGACTGGGTCGTTTATGGGAAGATCCGAACTTCTCCTCCTCTAGCTCCTTGAATTAATTACATAATCGTTTCCTGTGATTTTGAGATGATTGCAGATTTAGATTCAAGTTATTATACATTTGAAGTTACAGGTCTGAGTATGATTTATGTTGCGTGGTTTTACAGGTGACGGAAGTTAATTGTGGTCTTGGATTGGGTGATCATTTCTTTTTGTAGCAATATGGGGTCAGGAAACGTGGCAATATGGATTGGCTGTGGGGGTATGTTTGTATCTTAGATTGTTTTCATTATCCCATTCTCCATGTTCCCATTCTTTTCTCAATAGCAACTGAAGGTTCCCTGAAAATGCTGGAGGAAAATAAAACTTCCCCTTCTCTTCTATACAATTCTTGATTAATTTCTTCTTACTTCATATATTCTCAGGTCCAATGTTTTACTTTATGATTCCAATTTGATTTCACTCTAACTCAATTCCACTCTAGCTCAATTTAAACAGTTTAACCATCAATCCGAGCACCTACTACTCTGAATCGAGCTTACCACTTGAAATCGGTTGAACTAGACAATTTTCTTAAACAGTCGGACTTTGTGAGCCAAATGCGTTAAAAAATCTGTTAAAGAATGATGTTGAAAAATCCATACATAACGTTATTTCTTATATATATAGGTATTTTATGTTCTGTTTTGGGTTATTTATATAAAACTGGGAAAGTTTATGTTAATATATTTATTGTTGTGTATGGTAGAATCTACCAGTTCTATGAGTTTCTTACCAGTTTGTGGATTTTTTGACAGTGGAGGGTGAATGGTTATGAGATGAAGGAGAAGGGTTGCAGTTGTCATGGTTTGCGATGATGAAGGTTTATGATATGCACTGATGTTTTGGTTTGCCTATGTTTTGGGTTGGCAGTGCATTAGGTTGTTTTGTGGTCAAATCATACAAAGTTATAATTATTTTTGCGAGATTCAATTGACATCTTTCATTCATTATGGTATGCAGATGATTGGATTGGCGTGAGTTCCATGTAGACAATGATGCACTTCCTGCTTAATCGTCCGTGCTGGAAAAAAAAAAGAGTACTTAAGATGTTGCATGTTATCTTGATTGAAATTAGCTTAGTTTAGAGTTTAGTTTTGGTAGTTTGTGTCTTTGAGTTGTAGTTATGTAGCAAAGAATGTTGTTCAAATTGAATTTTTGTTCTTGTAGCTCGAAGGAGAAATTTAAACGGTGCAATGATTTGTGATATGATTTGCTGATAGTGTATTGTTCTTTTTATTATATTTTTCATGCTTATTTGTTATGAAAAATGTGTGTAGCCTTTTTTTTTGTTAATTTTGCATTTATTTAACAACAGGCAGAAATAGTTGTAGTAGAATTTAGCACAACAAGCAAAACAGTTGTAAAAAAATTGTTTATAACTGTCAAAAGCAGTTGTAAAACGGATTTTTACAACTGTCAAAAAGAGTTGTAAAAATGTCTGATGCTATTACAACTGTGGATATTTGGACTGGCGGATGCCCGCTGCAATAGAATTATTACAACTGTTTTTGGTAGTTGTGAAATGGTGTTTTTGTTGTAGTGTTACGAATACACGAACGTGAGTTGCTTAGTGACGATTCCCAAGGTTGAACGATAAATAACTTGTTTCTGATGATGACTGGATCCGCTTTAACAATTTTCTTCCTGTATTCTAAACTGGATATGTGAAAGAAGAACAAGTTCCCATTCGACTTTACTATGATGGAACCGCGAAGCTTCCAGACACTAAGTGGTGAAGCACCACTGTATAGGACAGGGATTTGTCTAAAAAGAATCTGACGAGGTAGTCTTTCCACATGTCCACATGTGCTTGAACAAGTTTGTCTGTTGGCAACAATCTCTTTCCAGCAAAACGGAGAGCAATGGATGCAGAAGAGAAGGCTCCAGCATTTTTTGGCTTAGAAACGAATAACGATGACCATTTTACTGCTTTCAAGAGGTCGCCAGGGGTGAGATTGAGAAAGGAGGGTGGAGGTGGCTCAAACGCAGAAGGAATTAGTGGCGACGACGAAATGGAAGATGTGGACAACTGAGAGGCGATGGGAAGGGACAGATTTAGGGAAGGAAGAAATGGTAGTGACGCCATTAATGAGCTCGAGGAAAAAAGGAACTTTTTTTGACAATGATAAGTGTATGTGCTTGCTAATGATATTTCTTTATAGCAACTAAAATGCAAACAATCAGATTAAACAATCAAATAATCTAAAAAATCATGCTAAGTTGTGCACACCCACACTTTACCTTTCTAACACTAGAACTGTTAGGAAGTATATTATATCTTATTTGATTAAATCTTAGTAATAACTTCTACTCACCAAGCTTTATGTTTGACCCATTCTCCTTTCCCTTCTTCCTCTATAAGCGCACATGAATAGTAGTAGATTTCTTGACATGCTTAAAGCATTGTTTGGGCGTTCCATTCTTATGTGTTCTTAGTTTTTATTTTTATTCAGTCCTTGTATTGATTGGAATTGGATTTAAAAGAAGGATGTTTTGATACAAATTATGTACTTTGATAATTAAGTGATTTTGAGACTTCGAATTAATGACATTTTTTAAATTATAAAATAATGCTTTTCTGAAATGTTTATTTAAGATATTATGACTCCGTTGTAATTCATTTTATGTCTTATGGATCTTAGTCTCTGTAAAGTTTTTAGTTATATATAAATACTTCACATTCCTTGACTTGACTCGTCTGGTATGTGATGAGGGGTGTGAGGTGTTACAGTATCCCTTTAAACACAGTTCAGAAAAATTAGTTCAATACACTCCAATCTTTAGTGGGCGAGAGAACGATGTTCGAACGTGGAAACATGAATTTGATTTTTCAGTTAAATCGGCGTACGCAAATGTGGGTGAACATGGTGTCAAGTATGATTGGTGCAACACTATATAGTATAAGGCGAGCGCGTCTAAGATATCATTTGCTACTTACAAGGCAGCTTTGGGGTGATTAACAACCAAAGGAAGGTTTAGGGGTATAACTTGGTTGGATCAGACCGGACGGAGGTGTGTTCAATTTCTAACCTAAATAAAATCGGATTGGATAGAGACTGGGTGAAATTTTTTCTCGTATAAATTATGTTGTCCTAACTCATATCCTAAATGAAATGGTCGGACACACATATACAATTCAGAAAGGACTTTTTACGTACTTGAGCCTGTTTTTGAAAAGTATCACAGGTTTAGCCATCTTCCAAAAGAAATAACAGATACAGGCCTGTTTTAGTTTACAGGTACACTGAAGGCGTGTTTTGGAAATACGCCTTCATAAAATTACGAAGGCGCGTTTCCAAAACGCGCCTTCAGTGTACCTGTAACCTGCACATACTTGCACACAGACCTGCACATAAGTGCACCTGCACATAAGTGCCTTACATAGATACACACAGACCAATCAAACATAGTTGCACATAGTTGCAACATGCCTTACAACATGCCATAGTTGCACATAGTGCTATAATCAACAAATCAAACATGCCTTACAACATGCCATAGTTGCACATAGTTGCACACATACCATAACATAGCAAATTCGTACGCAAAGTCTGTTATCAAATTAATTAGACACACACTGCTAGTTAAACACCCACATAAAATTACGAAGGCGCGTTTCCAAAACATGCACTAATAGTTAGACCAATCAAACATGCACTAGTCTCGCCTCGGCCGCCTGAGTATCGGTGTGGAAGTTGAAGACGAACCACTGCCGCTGCTGCTTCTAGTGCATCGTGCACTGCTGGAACGGGGAAATGTGGGTGCTGGTTGTGATGGGTCATGCGCAATCTCCTCATGTACTATTGGCTGAGGAGGAGGAGGAGAAGGAGGACCTGCAGGAGGAGGAGGAGGAGGTGGAGGAGATGGTGGTTTCGGTCGATCTAGCTTGTTTCTGCACAAAATCACGTCTAAAATCTTCTGTATATTCGTGCACATTGTCCTTCCCTCGATGTCAGTCTGCCTCTCTCTAAGCTTTTCTGCCTCCTCCCACGCACCGTTAATACCGGCAACCTGCAAATTTAAAAGAATATTAGATAGAGTGAATTAATAAAACTAATTGTATTTAATAGTACACACATCAACTTACCACGTTCCTCTCTAGTGGTGCTCTAGGAACATACGGTGCTAACGCAGTATCTACTCCGGCATTAAGGACGTAGCGTCGTGTAATGTTCCAGTACCACCTCATGTACTTCGCCGTGGATATGGGGGACTCCCTCTCGAACTGAATATAGTCATCGCGGGAATTCCACATAGCATGATGCATGTGAAAGTCCTGCGCACTATAGCCCTCAATGTAAGGCGGTGCATCATCCGGTATATGCTGCCTCATGCCGAACTGCCTCATAACCCTATCGGGAAGGTGCCAAGCGGTGAAGCTGTAGGCTATCATAGGTACTCTCGCTGTCCAAAGGTACCTATGAGCTCTGCACATGGCTGGTAGTGTGGCAAGTAGCTCCTGAGAGTACGGATACCATGTAACCTTTTCGTCCGTAAGGACGTCCAACTCATTGCGGTAAAAGACCAGCTCTCGTCTTGGTGTATGTCGCGTATCTTTTTTCCAACGCACCTGTTACACGATAATAAAAGGTACATATATTGGAAATGGTATGTGTTGTGTTTAATACAAAAAACCTTCAAATAAGTATACCTAGCTCCAAGCGGCATCGATGCGTCGATGGGATCATGAGTCACTACTAATCATGCGTCGATTAGATGAAAAATGGGCGAAAATGGAGTTGATTTTAGTTTTTTTTTTTTTTTTTTCGTAGCTGAAATGAAAAGAGAGAAGTGAAGAGTGAAATGAAATTAGGGAAGATGGTCTCGGGTTGGGGTGTTTTGTGTGCAGGAAAATAACGAAGGCGAGTTTTGGAAACTCGTCTTCGTATTTTTCTGAAGGCGAGTTTCCAAAACTCGCCTTCGGATACCCAGCAGAGCAAAACAAGCCTATTTGTGTTATTACTTTTGAAACAGGTCCATTAGTGTTATAGTATAAAAAACAAGCTTAAAGTACGTAAAAAGTCCTTTCAGAAATATTTATAATATAATTTGAAAAATCATATAGGAAAATGGCGACTTCAGTGGTAATGGAAAGGGCGACTAGCAGTTTCTCTTCGCATCACATTCTTCTTCTAAACTCCTCCCTCGATTCTCACTCTTTTACCGCTCTCTTCCTCCATCTGCTAGTTTTCGCTCCGCCTGTGAACACGAAGTCGCGATCCACAAAAACCCGTTTATCCTCTTAGATCTACTTCGTATTCACAACTCAATCCCACTCACTTAGCCCTGATGAGACTCTGTTGGTTGTCTTGCGCGGAAACACTGGCAACTCTGGTTGCAGCTTGGCCGATCTCTGCTGCCTCAACCGCTTTATTTCGAGACTGTTTATCAGCTGTAGGGGCTGGCTTTGGTAATTTTGGCTTTGTTGTGATCTTTAGGTCTGGTGTTGTTTGTGATTATGACTAATGAGGCCTGCGTCTCCTGAATGTTGTGGTTTCTTCCGTTTTGGGTACTGTTTGAATTTTCTTCTCTGGTTTTTGTGGGTCTGAGTCTGTCTTGTTTTGGGGTTGAGGTGTCGTGCCTTCTGGTAGAGCTTCACCGTCGTAACAACGAACGTTGTGATAGCTTGGCTACTTATCTCGCTGTTACGTGTGTGGTCTCCTTGTCTTGTTCACTTCTCCCTGCATTTGACTCTCTTGTGAGTTATCCTACCGTTTTACTCACAATGGAATGCGCTTTAAACCTGGTATTTCTAGTGTTTGTTTCTTAATGCCCATGGCCGTGTATCATGGCGATAGCTTGTCTACGGTGATATGTTCTGGTGTTTTGGGTGTTTCGATCTTGTACTTTGTACTAATAGAACGAAATCAATTTGACTAATTAAGACCGGTTCAATTGTCACTAGAAAATAAAATTAGATGATACGTATTGTGCTAATAGAACAAAATCAATTTGATTTTGAACTTGCTAGCTTGTACCAAGTTATATTGCGGTGATGATTGATTATAGCAAATATCATTATTTGGAGAGCTTTAAATGCCCTAGATGTATCCAGCATCTGTCGGCAAATTCCTTTATGAGCAAATTGATGCATTAGATATTAATTTCCTGTCATAAATTATGTCTAGAACCTATGCACAAGAAGTTTTGTCGCCCAATCCTGATTTAGAGTCGTGCTAAATGAACCGCATACGCTGCTCCATTTCACCCAATTTTCGATCAGCAGTACACCGCCGATCGAAAATGCAAGTAAATAAATAAATTTATTCGCAATCGACCGACCATTATTCAGGATGGTTGGTGGCATACTACCGATCAAAGTCGATGAGTAAAAGTATGTACATACGGAGGTGTATTTAGCTCCACTCCTAATCTATTGTGATGTTGATTATGTCCAAAATGAAACTTTTATCGACATGGTATTTTGGTACTCATGCAGTCATACATAAGTATATTACCTGATGGGCCATCAAAACAATTATTTGAATCACATGTTTTACATGTGTATATAGGCAGTGAGCTGTAATAATGTCGTAGATTTTTTACTCTTTCTTTGACCATGTAGGTTTTAATATGCCTTTGTGATGGTAGAATCCTTATTTGATATTTGATTTTAGCAATATCCTAGATATATTTTCTTTTGATAATTAAATTAACTTGTGGGCTAAAGCACTTTTTGTATTAATTTTGTTTATTTTTATTTTATTGGAACATGAAGAAAAACTCTAAAATACCTCATTTTGTATATATTACAAAATTTTCAAATTAAACTTAGGTTGAGATGTTTTATGTAAATTTATTTTTTGAACTCCAAGAATGTTTGGAGAATCGAAATGATCTGACCCATTTCAAATTCAGGATCTTAATTTTATGTTGTAAAGCTTATAATCTTTAAATCGTAATAGCACAGGTTTCGATATTTGATGTCATATTCGAGTTTACAGATATCCACTACCATATGATCTTTGTCCACACCTCACAAAAAATATTATCCACTCAACTTTTGAACAAATCAAAACTTGAAATGATGTTCTCATACTTTATATGTTCTTCTCTGTGAAAAATTTGAACCTCTTTGGATAATCATAACACTTCCAGAGAATATTTCAAACCAATTAATATGGTATATTTTTTAATATTTGTTGCCAACATCATTCTTAAAAGACTTAAGATTTTATACTAAATACGGTTTTTTTGATATAAATTTCATGAAACATATTAAATCCTGCGAACAATTTTGTTAAACTAATCAGGATTGATCTTTAATAACAACTGCAACATGTATAATGTCGTCTTTTTGTTGTAAACAAAAACTTTCCGAAATACATTTAGTTAAAAACGTTGATATGCTAGTCACAAGGTCGGATTCCGATCTTGCTAGAATATACTACTTTTCCTCAATGATTTATTTCATAAACTAGGTCATAGGTTAGAATCCTTGCAACCATGAAATTTTCTGTATGTATTGATTTAATTCGTTTTCTTATATTGTCAATATATAAATTGATATATCTTTCAATGTACTTATTCTTCATGATTTTAATGTATATATCTAAAAATGTAATATTTTGTTTATGTTAATTTTCTACCTCTTTGAACAATAATTCTTTTAGTGGGAACTCTATATCTTGAGATTTTATAAATTTTAATTTTGACCGTACATCTTTGAATTTTGGAATTGAATAAATTTAAGTTACCTCGGTTTTTTTATATTATTGTTTCACAAAATAGAAAATTATTGTAACAGCCCCCGTTTTTAAATGATTTTAGATCAACAGTAAACCACATATGTCAGACCCAAACCGTTCAAAATGATGAATTGTTAATGGTGATGTAATATAAGGAACAAAAGAGAAGAAAAAGAATCAGAACACAAGATCTCACATTGGAAGGACAAAATTATTAAGAACATAATTAAAATATTTATCAATTCACAAATCACAATATACATTTTTGAATATTAGAGTTGAACAATCACAAAACATACCAATAATTGCAGTGGAATAATACTAGATATTGCGATTGTCAAGCTCCATCTTCATCTTCATAATGAGGTCTTCGCTAACTGGAACAACTCAAGCTGACCCGAGCATAATAAAAAACAACACACTCGAATCAGGACTGAAATATATCATGTAAGTTAAATCAAACAAATGAAATATGAGTGTAGTAGCATCAGATATGTTTATGGGATTTTCCATCCCCTATCAGTGTGAGTGCAATAACTTAAGAGATGTTAAGAAAAATTTCATCTCCTAAGGATCAGTTAAACTATATACACATAATATAATACGCTGTTACAATAGTGTCTATTCAGTAAAGTAAAATGTTAAAATAACGTAAGCGAGATTGCATCTTTATCCTTACATCGTTTATAAACGTTGTAGTCTATACAGTACTGTAAACCCACCATAAACTAGTGGCATCAAGGAGCACTCCATAGGTACAACGTGAAATCAAAATCGTAGGGGGCGCGATTAAGATAATATGATAAGGCACGCGAGACAATATCCATTGCTGGAATCTACCAGTTGCACTCCCGGATTGGTGGTAACGCATGACTGTAACTATCACTTGTCTCGAACAACACTCACAAAATCAAGGATGCACATCAAATCAAATCAAATTGAGAAACTATAGTAATCAAGGAAGAAGTGTTGCCGACAGAGGTAGCTAACCTGCTTGGTCAAAGAGGTAGCTAACCGTGTTTATAAACGCTGTTACAAAAGAATTCTGAATTCCATACGCCAATTTGGCGTAGGGATGGCGTAGGGAAACGAATTTCCCTACGCCAAAAAGGAAGTCAGAAAACAGCTCGTCGCAAATATTTCCCTACGCCATACCTACGCCAGATTCCCTACGCCAAGTTCCCTACGCCAAATTCCCTACGCTGTCCCTACACCAAGTTCCATACGCTATCCCTACACCAAGTTCCCTACGCTGTCCCTACGCCAAATTCCCTACGTCATCCCTACGCCAAATTCCCTACACCATACCTACGCCAAGTTCCTACGCATTCCCTACGCCAAGTTTCATATGCATCCTTACCCCTTCCCTACGCATCCGTGTACCAAAAATCAATATGGTAGTTTTATATTTATCTTCGTTTACCACATATCATAATAAAACCGAACATATGCAAAATCATAGCAATATATATCAATAAATACATTGCTGTAAAATGAATATCATGGTCGAATTACCATAAACTTGCTACAAATATATTTAAAACAAGTCATGTTCAACAAACAATAAATAAAGTTGCTACATAACTCAAACATGATCGTTTCATCTAATTCAAACATTGTGTAATGTACCTTACACAAATAGAACATCAAACCCATTACCAAAATAAGATTAATTCATATAGAACGTCATATCTGCGGTTCTTGCTCTCGCCGCAACCCTTGTAAAAACTCTTGTACAGAACTCATTTCTTCTTGTAGTTTGCTAACAGTGACACTCAATTCCTGATTTTTATCTCTTAGATCTTCTACTTCCTTCACAAGCTTCTCTGTATCTGTAACTCCAAACCTAACGGTGTATGTATTGTCTTTGTATATCTACACATAAAAATTTTAATCCAATTAGTACAATGAATACATCTCATATTACAATTAAGTAAAATGATCAACGAAACTAAGCTTCAATTTCATTGAGCCTTATGGCGCAGCGGAACTAAGCTTAAAGCTCAGTTTCAGCTGAGCCGTAAGGCTCAGCTGAAAGTTCAAAGCTCAGTCTCCGCTGACCTTAAGGCTCAGCGAAACTGGGTCGTTTCGGCTCAGTTTCGCTGAGCCTTAAGGCTCAGCGGAAACTGAGCCATTTGCCGTAACTGAGCCGTAAGGCTCAGCGACGCTGAGCCTTAAGGCTCAGCCGACATCAACTTGAAGTTGTTGTGCCAGCAACTTCAAGTTGCTGTTGCACAGCAACTGAAGTTGCACAGCAACTGAAGTTGCACAGCAACTGAAGTTGCACAGCAAACTGAAGTTGTTGTGCAACACAGCAATTTCAGGTTGTTGTGTGCAACTTCAGGTTGCACAACAACTTCAGGTTGCTACAACCTGAAGTTGTGCAACTTTGAAGTGATGATGGTGCTTGGCCTAAGCATCTTTGAATGTAGTGTTTTTTTATAATGAAAACCAATTTCATAATATTGTAGGACAGATAAAAAAAATCATTTCGAGATCCCTCTGGTAATTTATCAAGTCATCAAATGAAAAATAAAAGAGGCATGATGTTAAAAGAAAGGGTATGGCTTAGTTGATCTTGGGCTTTTTCTTAATTAACTAATTTTTTCACAGCATAAATTTTTTTTGGCCTACAAAAAAATTTGATCTAGTTTAAATTGATCTGAACTTCATTTTCCACAATATGTTTAGCTAACTAAATTATTACTTCCAGCTCAGTACGGGTGTACTTTAATCTAAGTATTCTTTTCATACATCCCATGTAAAATTAATCTATTTTCTAGTCCAAGCACGCGCATCTATACTCATTTCAAGTTGAAGTATTACCCGCATATGAAGAAATATAATAAGCATGCATTCATATATGTAAAACAACCTCACTTTTATTTTTAAACGATTTTCTATTTCAGTGGTCAAAATAACTAATTAGGTTAAGGTTTCAAAGAGTGATTTGTTACATAATGTTCTGCCTTTTCTAAGCATCTTCTAGATTGCAAAGCTGCAACGTACAGGAAAAATAACATAGGCAAACGTTTTCATTTTTAATTTTAAAACGGTTTTAAACATTGCAAAACATTAAATTTTGTAAAAGCTATAAACACAAAAGTCATTTCATATTAAAATACCTTTATAACGAAAGAAAATTAATCAAAATGTGATTATAAAATCAAATGTTACGACCATGTTAACACAGTAATTTAGTGCAAACTTTTTAAATTTTATTTATTCATTGGCTTTAGGTATGTAGTTGCATTTTTATGCGATGATATGAGTTATGTGTTTGGCTTTAGGTCTATCAACATGCTGAATTTCAATCAATATTCATTAACCGATGTAAACAATAAAAAACATCATGAAGTTAGCCTAACCCAACACACACACGTGCGCACGCACACACACATCTATATAAATGTGTGTATTTATATGTATGTATGTGTGTCTATATATATAGACACACATACATATACATATACACATTTATATAGATGTGTGTGTGTAAAGATAGAGAAGTAGAAGTACATAACCATGTGAACTTATATAAATAAAGACTGCATAAAGTTTACAGTATAGAGCATGAGCATAACTAGAAAATAAATAAATTAAGTTTTCAGTCAATACCCCAAGAATATTGCCAGTACCAGGCCTCCGTTTGCTTCTTGAAGAAGCACATGTCTCACCTTCTCCAATAAGTTGCTCGTAAAGATGGTTTAGCTCATCGTGAGAGAGCTCGCCACCCTGACTCTCGGTCATTTGAGCAACCCGCTCATTGTATTTGGCCTGTAATTTACATAAAAGTTAGATATTTTATTGTTTAACAGAATTAGAAAATTGTAAACTTTTGTTGATTACATACAACAAACTGTTCCGAGTACTCATCAACCCATCCCTCATCTATAGAACCGTCCGGTTTCTCAACATAATGTGTTCGAATATAAACCTGCATGAATGTTGGTGTTCGGCCTTGTTCTTTCTCCTAAAAAATAAAAACAATTTATCATATCTTTATTTGGATTGTACACTATTATTAGTTAATAATTTAAAAAATTACCATATCGTTCATCCATTGTGCCATTGACTTAGAACCACATCTGTGTGGCCTTGGATTTTTTTTGCGAGCAGTTGAGTTTTTTTTAGAAAGCTCCTTCACATCCTCCCTCTCCCAATAGTCTAAAAATTGTTGCCATACCTCATCTGTTATACAAGCATTCTTCTTTTTATATCTTTTCATGTCTCCAACGATCCACCTATACTTCAAAGAACATTTTTGATTCCATAACAGTCTGACATCAGCAAAAGAAGTAGTGGTATCCCAAGTGTACAATGCCTACACAAGATTTTAGGATCAAATAAACTGGAAAACTTAATCATGAATGAACTAAATATTGCAAGAACCTGAATTTCAAAATTATTCTACCTTAAACTCGTCAAACCAGTGATCCTTAATATTAGCAGGAATCGTACTGAAACAAGGCCAAAATGATGTCAAACGGGCCTTAAGCATATTAGATAAAGTACGAGATGTCGAGTCACTATTCGTGAATTCCCACCTGTTAATGCAGAAATTAGAGTAAATTATGTAATGCATTATTGAAATACAATAATTCGAAATTTTAAATTTTTTACTTACTCGCCACTATTCCTACAATAGATGTACATGGTACCGACTGAAGAAGTCGAGCCAGTCAATGACACTTGTCCAGATAGCTCAGGGGTGTCTTCATCATGATCACATTCATTCGAAGGGGTGGATTGTTGATCGCTAGAGGGTTGCTGGTTTGATCAAACCCAAACCATGTCCACTACCACTACGACCGCTACCACTACGACCACCACCACTACTACGTCCACTACTACTACGACCACCGCGACCATGAGAACTCATATCTATTACATGAATACGATATTTGCAACTACATATATAAGATAATCTAACATTTCAAAACGAAAGTAGTGAACTTTATTTAAGGCAAGGTTTGAAAACATTCATCAAAGAGCATAGAATGTAAATCAACAATTGAAATTTTTACCTTCCTCAAAAAAGAATTGAAATTTGTACTAATAACTAAACATAAACAACTTCATAATCATAAAAGCAACCGAGCAACTAAAAACACATGCAAACAATCATAATTAAATATGCATGCTACCAATCTTCATTATCATCATCACTCTCAATGTTAACACTCTCGTCTTCAAGCTCACACTAATCTTCTACTACTTCAATTTGCGCATCGTCATCTTCATCTACTTCGATCCCATCATTGACGTCATTAATAAGAGATCCTATGTCTTCTACTTGTTGTACAATCTTCAGTAGCTCATTAGGTTCTGGATCATTTTGATACGCCATATTATCGGTTATGATCGTGTTTGAGTGAAATGACCATCTCGGTTTTGTCTTAATGACAGCCCACCAACCTGAACGACTATTGTCGATAGCAGGATACGGTGTGAAATAAACTTGTGTAGCTTGTGTCGCCAACACAAATGGATCATACCCTAAATTTTTTTTTTGTGGTTCACTTCAATAAGAGGGTAGTCCTTATGTACACGTTTTACTCCAATATTCGGCCTACTATCAAACCATCGACATTTGAATAGAAACGTTTTTAACTCCGGCACCATCGAGTAAGTTAACTCAATTATTTCCTCCAGTACACCATAATAATCTGTTATGTCATCATCATTGTTCCCACCTTTAATACAAACTCCAATATTAACAGTCGTCTTTTTCTTTCCATATTCTTCTGAGTGGAACTTAAATCCATTATAAACATTATTGGACATATTTTGTAACTAGTACGCAGACCAAAAGCAAGTTTCCTATAGCAAATGTCGGTGATGTTGTTCGTATCAACCTATCAATTTGAATTAAATACACATGTTAATATATAATGGATACCGTGCAAGGTTAAAAAAACATGACTTATCGTACTTAAATATTGTTTAAACCATCCCTCGAATTCTTTACAGAGTTCAGCATTGGGATATTCACTTTCGAACTTGCTGTTTAAATGAAATACACATGTTAATATCTAAGTAGTATTGTGTGTAGCTTGAAGAGATTGACATTAATTTAGTTAATGAATAATCAAATTATTATAGTACCTTATAAGATCAGCTAATTCATTGCAATTAAGAAGCACAATTGCATTGGCTAGATTCTAATCCTTTGTTGTAGCGAAGCCTTTAACATTCTTTCATTTACCAGATGGACGTCCTTGTTTTTTGAATACCGAGAGAACGTTATCGACTGAATCATCCATAATATCATTTTCATTTAGATGACCACGATTAAAATTTAAATTCACATGATCATCGAAATAATGACTAAAAAATATGGATGCTTCTTCAATAATGTACGCTTGACAAATAGAACTTTCAACACATGCTTTCTGCTTCACCTTTTTCTTTAGGTAGCCCAGATACCTTAATAGGAAAATGTGTGAATAATACTATGACATGTTGTATATTTAAATAAATATAATTATTATATACCTCTCAAAATGATACATCCATCCATACTGCACTGGTCCCCGTAGTAATGCTTCAATTGGTAAATGTACTGGCAAATGTTCCATGCAGTTAAATACTCCAAGAGGAAATATTTTCTCCAATTTACATATTAATTTGGGTACATCTCTTTCAAGCTTCTGCAAATGGCTTTTAGATAGAGTTGTCGAACATATATCTTTAAAGAATAAACTGAGCTCTGTTATAGGCATCCAAACATTTTGTGGTAAAATCTCTTTAAATACTATCGAAAATAGAGTCTCTAAAAATACATGGCAATCGTGACTCTTCATACCTGACAGAATAACATCTTTCATATCAACGCATCGTTTCATATTAGAAGCAATACCATCGGGAAATCTCAAAGAATTGACCCACTCTAATAATTTTACACAACGAGTTCTATCCAGCTCATACCAAGCAAGAACTTTGAAGTTTGGATGAATCGGGTCAATTTTAAGCTCTGGACGATTGCAATAGTATTCGACATCTCTTCTTGATCTCAAATCATCTTTGGGTTTTCCTTTCGCATTCATGATTGTATGAAAGAAATTCTCAAATACATTTTTTTAAATATGCATCACATCTAAATTGTGTCGAATTTTTAGATCCTTCTAATATGGCAATTCCCAAAATATACTCTGTTTGCACCAATTGTGATAATCACCTTTACCAGGAATTTTGGGCTCTTTGTTTCCTGTCTCATGTATTTTTGCATAATCTTGTACAATATCAAATATCTCTTCTCCATTCAAAAAAATTGGTGGTTGCAAGTTTACGGTTTTATTTCTTTCAAAGTTTTTCTTATCACGTCTAAATGTGTCATTTGTATGTAAAAATCGACGGTGGCAATCCCACCAACACTGCTTACCACCATGCTTCAGTGTAAATGCTTTTGTTGAATCCATGCACACAGGACAAGATAATTTACCTCCCGTACTCCAGTCCGAAAGCATCCCGTACGCGGGAAAATCGCTTATCGTCCATAATAAACAAGCAAATAGTTTGAATTTTTTTCTTTTTGATACGTCGTACCTGTCAATGCCCTCTGTAACAACCTGTATTTTTTAATAACCTGTTATAATATAAATCGAGGCAGAATTTAATTATAAAATGTGAAACAAGGGAAACGGGCTATGCCATTGCGTTCGTCTCGGAAAAATACACGAAATAGAGTCCGAGTTTTCGAAAATCGGAGTCTGTATAACCCAGTTAAGGCCCATTGAAGTTTTCAGAAATTTCCATGTTAAAAAACAGATTTGAATTTTAAGTTCAAAAACAGAAATTAGGGCAAACTGGCGTCAGGCGGGAAAACTCCCGCCAAGACCCCCATGTCGACAGGCATGTCGACAGGGGTCTGAGGGTGTCGACTGCCCTGTCGACAACCCTGTCGACACGGGGTGGCCGGGCAGTTTTGCCTGGCGCACCATTTTTGATCTGGGCTTGGTTGTGTGGCTTAGTTCTGGAGACTTCCGAAATCTGATGGACCTAAACTAACCTAGGGTTAATCCTAGGGCTAAAAACACTTTAATCTTCTATAAATAAGACCCTAATCCTACCCTAAAACCTCATTTATTCATTCTAGTAGCTAAACTATGGCAAATTGATTTCTCAAATGGCCTCCAATTAAAAACCCTAGCCTCCACCCTCTTCAAAAATCATTCCTATGAAGATTTTGATGTTCATACAAGCATTTCTAAGTTGTATGAATGATCATTAGCTTGCATACATCATCAAGTTGCAAGCTTTATTGGCTAAGCTAGAGTTTTTGGAATTTTTGTTAAGAGTTTTCTTATTGGAGCTTTGTTTTGGGTTTTTATATGCTTGCATAAAGGGCTTCTCAATCTTTATTAGTAGATTTGTGTCTTCATAATATTTGTAAGCCCTCTTACCTTCATTTTAGAAACTCTAAAGTTAATATGTGATGCAAGTTGGGATTTATGCAAGTTTATTGAGTTATGCATGTTTATGTAAGTTCACTATGCCATGATTTGCAAGTTTATTGAGTTATGCATGTTTATGCAAGTTCACTAAGCCATGATTTGCAAGTTTATTGAGTTATGCATGTTTATGCAAGTTCACTATGCCATGGTTTGCAAGTTTATTGAGTTATGCATGTTTATGCAAGTTCACTATGCCATGATTTGCAAGTTTATTGAGTTATGCATGTTTATGCAAGTTCACTATGCCATGATTTGCAAGTTTATTGGATTATGCATGTTTATGCAAGTTCACTATGCCATGTTATGCATGTTTAATAAGTTATGCATGTTTATGCAAGTTCACTATGCCATGTTATGCATGTTTAATAAGTTATGCATGCTTATGCAAGTTCACTATGCCATGTTATGCATGTTTAATAAGTTATGCATGCTTATGCAAGTTCACAATGACATGTTATGCATGTTTGACAAGTTATGCATGTTTATGCAAGTTCCCTATGCCATGTTAGGCAAGTTTAACATGTTATGCATGTTTATGGTAATATGCAAGTTCACTATGCTAAGTTATGCAAGTCTAACATGTTATGCATGTTTGTTGTGATATGCAAGTTCATCATGTATGTTATGCCAAGTTCCCTCTTCCTATCCTTTATGCGTTATTACGAATATGTAAGCGATAGAATGACGTTGGGGGGGGGGGGGGGGGGTTTGGGTAAACTTAAAATACATGAAAATATAAGATTGGGAATTTACCTATTAAGTTAGGTCTACCCCTTGGGAATTTACCTATTAAGTTAGGTCTACCCAAGTATTTGTTGACTTGTAATTATGTTTTGAAATAAAGTGGACATGACACTTAGAAAACATAAGTGTGGCCAACTTGAGGTTGGGTTGAGTTTGTAGCGTAATTCTACCCGGAACCTACCGGCTTAACTAGTGGCTACAAACAATAGGACCCAATGTGAGAAGTTGTCATGTGGTGCCAAGACCCGAGGTTAGACCAAGTTGTGGTGTAAATCTACCCGGAACCCACCGGCTTAACTAGGTAACCACAACAAAGTCTAATGTGAGAGGTTAAGGTGCATTAAATTAATTAATGCCTCATGATTAGGGTTAAGTCAGGGTCCACTAATACTTAACCAATTTGGGGATTCGAGGGATTGAAATGGGGTTAAGTTGTGAACTGTCGGTTACACTTAACCAATTTAATCCATTTGGGGATTCGAGGGATTGAAATGGGGTTAAGTTGTGAACTGTCGGTTGCACTTAACCAATTTAATCCATTTGGGGGTTCGAGGGATTGAAATGGGGTTAAGTTGTGAACTGTCGGTTACACTTAACCAATTTAATCCATGATTAGTGAAGGGTTAAATCGCACTTAACCCTCTTAGGAAACCCTAGCAACGTGGTCTGTTCCAGCAGTAATCCCAGTTTGGTATCATCACAACCCTAGAGGCTAGGCTAGGGCGGGGCACGATTACTGGACTGATGTAAGCGACCAAAGCGACGGCTGAGTGGTACAGCGGTGCGGGTCCAGGCGGGCTACGGACGTGCACGTAGTCCGGTGTTGGACAAACTCGAGGCACGGGTACCAGTAGGTTTAGACTGTGCATTATTGCTTCAGTGTCTGGGGTTGACACCCGAGGGCTTGATACACCCGAAGGTGGACCCAACACAGTCTGACTACATCCATATGTGGGCCGTATGGACACCAACACTTGACGTGTTAGGCTTATAGGGAGCCGATCGACTAGACCGTTTGGTTGGACCTTATGTTAAGGTCACTTCATGTTATTGGGTCAAAGCTTGGGCCAAGGGATCAATACCTATTATGTTGATTTGCTAGTACACTGTGGTGCAAAACTTAACCTTGTTTATGCGATGACACCTCTATCTATCTTGTAGTTAATTTATCATGCCAGTATGTTGTTATCTATGATCATCTCAGTTTCCATCATGCTGTTAACTTTATTAGTTTATAGACTGATCGTAGCAGGGCTTACCAGTCTTTATGACTGACCCGTTTTCTTTTCGCTTCTTTTCTTCCGTTCCCCCCCCCCCCAGGTTCTCAGGGTGGGAACATTGGTGCTTAGCTTGGATCGCTTAGCTTGCTTGCTGGATTAGCTCATGTACGTTTGGATATTGAGCCCGCTATGGTTTATCACTCTTATTTGGGGATAGTACTTATGTATTTCAGTTTATCAGATGATGTTTTTATCTAGACTTGTAATTTTGGGAAATTGACATTTTGATGTACCAGACTTGTGTTTTGAAATGGTTTAAAAATCTTCCGCTGTTTTATCTACTTACTCTGTTTATTTACATATATATATGTCATGTCCTGCCTTGTTATATCATTATGCATGTTTACCTTGTTTTAAAACGCCCCACCAAAGTCAGAGTTGCTTGCAAGAGCCACCCTGGCGGAGGTGGGGTGTTACATTTGGTATCAGAGCATATGGTTTACGAGAAGGGATAAAAAGGTTTTTAAAACTTTTGAAAAACTATTTTCAAAACCAAGTATAAAGTATTTTCCAAAGAAAAGTCTAGTTATTTTTAAAGGCTATTCCCCAAAAGCCATTAGCACTATCCTTTGACCCCTCGTTTGAACTCTTTTCTTTTCGTTTCCAGCATGTCTGATAATCTCATCTTGCCCGAAGGAGTAACAATACCCGATTGGTTTCGTCGGTACTTGGAAGTCACGGCACCGGTCCCGGGTGTCTCTAATGTTGTCTTTCCAGTCAAGGCCGCTGTTCCTCCTCCTCCTTCCGTAGCTGATGTTCCTCTTCTCCCTCAGCCTCCACAAGCGGATTTTGCGGAAACTTGTAAGAACTTTAAGATGATGGGTGGCAAGAATTTTAGTGGAACAGAGACTTTTGTAGAGGCAAGGAATTGGTTGAAAGAGACCGAAGATCTTTTAGCCACCTTTGATATAGGTGACCGCAGGAAGGTTTTATTAGCAGTATGGTTGCTAAAGGAAGAAGCTACATGTTGGTGGGTAGTCACCACCGCTACTAGGCCAATTGAGACTTGGGATGACTTTAGAGGAAGGTTTGAACTGAGGTTCTTATCACTGAAGCAAGGGGACATGACTATTAGGGAATACATAGATAAGTTTAATCAACTGGCTCGGGTCGATTTAGACTTGGTTAATACAGCTCAGAAGAAGGCCCTACACTTTGCTCTAGGATTAAACGAGCCATTACATGGTTTGGCCATGTCTCATATACCCTTGGGGGCGACTTTCGAGAATTTGGTGAATATGGCCCTACTTCAAGAAGAAGATAACAATGACAAGAAAGAGGTCAAGGCGAATGAGTCTCAAGGCAAGAGGGTAAATTCCGGGAAACGAGGCAAGAATAACAACAACCGCAAGGACAAGCCAAGAGAGAATAGGAAATGCAACTTCTGTGGTAAAGTTGGACATATATCCAGGGAATGTAGGGAGAAGAAGAGAAAGCAGGGCGAATGCTTTCATTGTGGTGAGTTTGGACATCTCAGCAAGGATTGCCCGAGGAAACAAGGGCAAGGTCAGACTCAGTGTGCAGGACTATCTGGAGGGCGAGTTCATCCCCTCAACACTGTTCTTCCAGCTCATGATAGAGGTAGTGTTTCTGTTGAAAGTCTTGTTTACATTTTCTGATTTTCCCTGTTCGTACTTTGTTTGATTCTGGCACATCGCATAGTTTTATTTCATCTGATCTAGTTGAAAGTTTGCACCTAAGTACTAGTCTAGTTGATGATCCCGTATGTGTTTCAAATCCAATTAGGGGTTCTGCCCGTTTGTCTGTGGTCTGAGTGGATTTGAAAATTTCTATCTTGGGTATAGAATTCTCGTGGGATGTTTATATTCTCGGTTTCAGGGGATATGGGTTGGTTTTGGGCATGGAATGGTTGTCCTGTTTTGGAGCCATTCTTGGTTTTTGTATATAGGGTTGTGAGGCTCATGACTCGCCTCGGTAATACCCTAGAAATTTCTAGCAACCCTATGGGTCCCGTCATGTTATGTTATCTTGAATCCCTCAACTCGTCTATCGATAGTTTGCAATCTGTGAGGGTGGTCCGAGAATATCTTGATATCTTGGGGGAAGTAAAGGAGTTACCCCTAGACGTGGGATAGATTTCCGCATTATCTGGTTGGTAATACCAAGCCAGTTTCGTGGCCGGTTAGGCACATGACCTCACGAGATGAGAGTTAAGAAAGCAAGTCAAGGAGTTGCTTGAGAAGAACTTCCTGAGACGAAGCCTTTTCGAGTAGGGTGCTCCAGTAGTATTCGTTACTAATGTGGACAGTTTGCTTCGCTTATGTGTTGATTATCGTGAGAAGAATAGACAACCGTTACCAAGGATCGATGATTTGTTTGATCAGCTTGTAGGAGCATCTGTTTTCTTTTGATCTAGCTACCGGATTCCATCAGCTTAGGATGGCTGAGGATGGAATTGACAAGACTGCGTTTAGGACTCTAGATGGATTTTTAGAATGGCTAGTCATGTTATTTGGTTTGACTAATGCACCCGCATATTACGTGAACTTGATGGGTAGGGTGTTTAGGGAGTCCTTGAACAGGTTTGTCGTGGTCGTCGTAGACGATATTTTGATCTCCTTAAAAGAACGAGGAAGAGCATGCTAGACATCTCAAGGAGGTGATGGATACGCTTAGAGCCACCAGTTGAAGGTCATGTTCTCCAAATGTCACTTTGGAGGAAAGAAGTTGGATTTCTTGGGCACATAGTTCCTAAGTAAGGCTTAGCGGTGGATTCCGCTAAAGTGGTTGCGGTTTAAGACCGGAAAACTCTGAGGAGGGCAATTGAAGTAAGAAGGTTTCTCCGTTTGGCTAGTTAGTTAGCATTCCCTGAGCTTAGACTTACTCTTCTGGATCAAGAAGGGGGTTTCACAGGAAGAAGACCCGCAGTTAGTCAAGAACATGGACCAGTTGATTCGAGGCGAGATGTTAAGTCACCTCGCTAGATATATTATAGATGACAAGGGATGACTAAGGCGCGATGAGAGATTATGTGTTCCTCGAGTGGAAGACTTGGTAAAGAAGGTTCTTGAAGATGCGCATCACACGAGGAGGTGGCCGAGTTGGTCTTAGGATGCATGTTGTGCCACCAGGTTAAGGCCAAGTCATAGAAGCCCGGCGGGCCATTACCTCCATTGGAGGTTCCGCAAGGGAAGTGTGAAAACATCTCGATAGATTATGTGGATGGACTACCTAGATCAAAGAAAGGGAATACAGGTATGTGGGTCATAATAGGTAGACTCACGAAGAGTGCTCATTTCAGTCCGGTGAAGAGCGAGAGGACTGCATCATGGTTAGCAACGGTTTACCCTCAAGAAGTTGGCCAGTTTTGAAATAGCCTACAGGAAGCCATGGGTAGGCAACTGAATCTAGGTATGGCCTATCACTCATAGGCGGATGGTTCATTTCAATTAAGCATGAGTTATAGAAAATCACGTTTATAAGGGCAATTGGCAACATGGATTGGTATTTTCAAGAAAAGTTCTGCTGCGTGGAATACTTTATAGTAAGTAGACGAGATCCAGGATTCACTAGTGAATTTTGGAGAGCTTGCATGAAATCATGAGCTTACAGTTATGTTTAAGCCAAGTATACAGAAAGAAGAATAAGTGGAAAAGGAAGACGAGAGGCGATAATGAAATGAGTTCCAACTCGAATTTGGGAAATAGGAGTTAGGAAGCCAAGAAATCATGAAGTAAAAGATGGTCAAAGCACAGTGGAGTTAAGCTCAAGGAAACGTGACTAAGAAGAGTGAAGACTAGATACGCGCATCATATCTCTTTTTAAGAGTGCATCCTTGATCCTTGTTTTCCTGTGGAGCTTGCTTGCAAGTTATCTTTTGTATATATCCTCTCGGTCCCATTCTCGATCTTATTTCTGTTGTAAACTCCATAAGGGGGTTATGACTCATCGGTTAGTACTATATGTCAGAGTTTGAATGGATTTCTTGTAATCCAAAAAGGAGTTTATCTTGCTTATCTTCTAAGATCTCTTTTTAGCATATCTCTCTGTCCATGTTTATCTAGTTTATCGTGTTTATCTTGTCATGAGAACCTTAGGTAGAAACCCTTTGGATGAAACATGTATTTGAAACATGTTATGCTTGATGTTTGCAAGTGGTTGCAAGTGTTTGCAAGTGGTTACTCGTGGATGCATTATACACATTAGGCACTAGATCGGCTCACACACTCTTCATGTTGCATATGCATGAGTGTTTATACTTATTCATGATTGGAACTTGTTGTGCCACCACATGGATGTTGCATATGGATGAATGTTATGTGCACTCATATAGATACTATGAATTATGTTAGGAATTTGCATACATATGGATTCATTTCACTGACATACATATGCATTAAGGAGGTTTACTGTATCAGTAACCGCCTGATTTTTGCATTAGGTAAGTACATATACACACACTTTTGCATATGTTCATACTACATTTAGAATCCTTTAAGGACAATGATTGCTCGTGGATGATGTTTTGAGTAGATGGATGTTGGATGATAGGATATGTTCTTCCTGACTTGAAGATTTCGGGGACGAAATCCTTTAAGGAGGGGAGAATGTAACAACCTGTATTTTTTAATAACCTGTTATAATATAAATCGAGGCAGAATTTAATTATAAAATGTGAATCAAGGGAAACGGGCTATGCCATTGCGTTCATCTCGGAAAAATACACGAAATAGAGTCCGAGTTTTCGAAAATCGGAGTTTGTATGACCCAGTTAAGGCCCATTGAAGTTTTCAGAAATTTCCATGTTAAAAAACAGATTTGAATTTTAAGTTCAAAAACAGAAATTAGGGCAAAATGGCGTCAGGCGGGAAAACTCCCGCCAAGACCCCCATGTCGACAGGCATGTCGACAGGGGTCTGAGGGTGTCGACTGCCCTGTCGACAGCCCTGTCGACACGGGGTGGCCGGGCAGTTTTGCCTGGCGCACCATTTTTGATCTGGGCTTGGTTGTGTGGCTTAGTTCTGGAGACTTCCGAAATCTGATGGACCTAAACTAACCTAGGGTTAATCCTAGGGCTAAAAACACTTTAATCTTCTATAAATAAGACCCTAATCTTACCCTAAAACCTCATTTATTCATTCTAGTAGCTAAACTATGGCAAATTGATTTCTCAAATGGCCTCCACTTAAAAACCCTAGCCTCCACCCTCTTCAAAAATCATTCCTATGAAGATTTTGATGTTCATACAAGCATTTCTAAGTTGTATGAATGATCATTAGCTTGCATACATCATCAAGTTGCAAGCTTTATTGGCTAAGCTAGAGTTTTTGGAATTTTTGTTAAGAGTTTTCTTATTGGAGCTTTGTTTTGGGTTTTTATATGCTTGCATAAAGGGCTTCTCAATCTTTATTAGTAGATTTGTGTCTTCATAATATTTGTAAGCCCTCTTACCTTCATTTTAGAAACTCTAAAGTTAATATGTGATGCAAGTTGGGATTTATGCAAGTTTATTGAGTTATGCATGTTTATGCAAGTTCACTATGCCATGATTTGCAAGTTTATTGAGTTATGCATGTTTATGCAAGTTCACTAAGCCATGATTTGCAAGTTTATTGAGTTATGCATGTTTATGCAAGTTCACTATGCCATGATTTGCAAGTTTATTGAGTTATGCATGTTTATGCAAGTTCACTATGCCATGGTTTGCAAGTTTATTGAGTTATGCATGTTTATGCAAGTTCACTATGCCATGATTTGCAAGTTTATTGAGTTATGCATGTTTATGCAAGTTCACTATGCCATGATTTGCAAGTTTATTGGATTATGCATGTTTATGCAAGTTCACTATGCCATGTTATGCATGTTTAATAAGTTATGCATGTTTATGCAAGTTCACTATGCCATGTTATGCATGTTTAATAAGTTATGCATGCTTATGCAAGTTCACTATGCCATGTTATGCATGTTTAATAAGTTATGCATGCTTATGCAAGTTCACAATGACATGTTATGCATGTTTGACAAGTTATGCATGTTTATGCAAGTTCCCTATGCCATGTTAGGCAAGTTTAACATGTTATGCATGTTTATGGTAATATGCAAGTTCACTATGCTAAGTTATGCAAGTCTAACATGTTATGCATGTTTGTTGTGATATGCAAGTTCATCATGTATGTTATGCCAAGTTCCCTCTTCTTATCCTTTATGCGTTATTATGAATATGTAAGCGATAGAATGACGTTTGGGGGGGTTTGGGTAAACTTAAAATACATGAAAATATAAGATTGGGAGTTTACCTATTAAGTTAGGTCTACCCCTTGGGAATTTACCTATTAGGTTAGGTCTACCCAAGTATTTGTTGACTTGTAATTATGTTTTGAAATAAAGTGGACATGACACTTAGAAAACATAAGTGTGGCCAACTCGAGGTTGGGTTGAGTATGTAGCGTAATTCTACCCGGAACCTACCGGCTTAACTAGTGGCTACAAACAATAGGACCCAATGTGAGAAGTTGGTCATGTGGTGCCAAGACCCGAGGTTAGACCAAGTTGTGGTGTAAATCTACCCGGAACCCACCGGCTTAACTAGGTAACCACAACAAAGTCTAATGTGAGAGGTTAAGGTGCATTAAATTAATTAATGCCTCATGATTAGGGTTAAGTCAGGGTCCACTAATACTTAACCAATTTGGGGATTCGAGGGATTGAAATGGGGTTAAGTTGTGAACTGTTGGTTACACTTAACCAATTTAATCCATTTGGGGATTCGAGGGATTGAAATGGGGTTGAGTTGTGAACTGTCGGTTACACTTAACCAATTTAATCCATTTGGGGGTTCGAGGGATTGAAATGGGGTTAAGTTGTGAACTGTCGGTTACACTTAACCAATTTAATCCATGATTAGTGAAGGGTTAAATCGCACTTAACCCTCTTAGGAAACCCTAGCAACGTGGTCTGTTCCAGCAGTAATCCCAGTTTGGTATCATCACAACCCTAGAGGCTAGGCTAGGGCGGGGCACGATTACTGGACTGATGTAAGCGACCAAAGCGACGGCTGAGTGGTACAGCGGTGCGGGTCCAGGCAGGCTACGGACGTGCACGTAGTCCGGTGTTTGACAAACTCGAGGCACGGGTACCAGTAGGTTTAGACTGTGCATTATTGCTTCAGTGTCTGGGGTTGACACCCGAGGGCTTGATACACCCGAAGGTGGACCCAACACAGTCTGACTACATCCATATGTGGGCCGTATGGACACCAACACTTGACGTGTTAGGCTTATAGGGAGCCGATCGACTAGACCGTTTGGTTGGACCTTATGTTAAGGTCACTTCATGTTATTGGGTCAAAGCTTGGGCCAAGGGATCAATACCTGTTATGTTGGTTTGCTAGTACACCGTGGTGCAAAACTTAACCTTGTTTATGCGATGACACCTCTATCTATCTTGTAGTTAATTTATCATGCCAGTATGTTGTTATCTATGATCATCTCAGTTTCCATCATGCTGTTAACTTTATTAGTTTATAGACTGATCGTAGCAGGGCTTACCAGTCTTTATGACTGACCCGTTTTCTTTTCGCTTCTTTTCTTCCGTTCCCCCCCCCCCCAGGTTCTCAGGGTGGGAACATTGGTGCTTAGCTTGGATCGCTTAGCTTGCTTGCTGGATTAGCTCATGTACGTTTGGATATTGAGCCCGCTATGGTTTATCACTTTTATTTGGGGATAGTACTTATGTATTTCAGTTTATCAGATGATGTTTTTATCTAGACTTGTAATTTTGGGAAATTGACATTTTGATGTACCAGACTTGTGTTTTGAAATGGTTTAAAAATCTTCCGCTGTTTTATCTACTTACTCTGTTTATTTACATATATATATATATATATGTCATGTCCTGCCTTGTTATATCATTATGCATGTTTACCTTGTTTTAAAACGCCCCACCAAAGTCAGAGTTGCTTGCAAGAGCCACCCTGGCGGAGGTGGGGTGTTACACCCTCTACCCACATTTTCTTCAGGTCCTCGATTAAAGGTTGCAAATAAACATCTATTCCGTTTTTTTGGATTTTTGGGTCTAGGGACAATTAGGGTTAAAAACATGTACATATTTTGCATACACATCTAAGGAGGTAAATTGTAAGGTGTCAAAATAACTGGCCAAGTGGAGTACTTTTTACCATACTGACTAAAAGGTTGGAAACCATCAGTGCATAAACCGAGCCTAATATTTCGTGATTCATTGGCAAAATCAGGATATTTGTCATCGAAATGTTTCCATGCTTCTCCATCTGCAGGATGACATAAAACTCCTTCCTCTCGAACCCGTTCACTATGCCATCTCATGTGCTCCACAGTGGCATAAGACGAATACAATCTTTGCAATCTAGGAATAATTGGAAGATAATGTAAACAAGTAAAAGGCACACCTTTACCGTTACTTTTTTCCTTTTCGTACCTTCCTAAGCCATAAAATTTACATTGTGAACTGTAACACCCCGTAATTCTATAACATTAAGTTTCACAAAATAAAGTATAATTAAATCTTAGAATAAGAATCAAGGGAAATGGGTTGCGCCATTGCGTTCGTCTCGAAATTCTGCTTGGAAACGAGTCCAAGTTTTCGAGAAACGAAGTCCGTATGAGGGAGATATGACCCTCCGAAGTTTCATAGATTTTTAGAATAAAAAACAGCTCGAAATTCGAATTCAAATTCAAAACCCAGAACAGGCTATTTTGGGTCGACCATAGTGTCGACCTCCCAGGGACCAGGTCGACCATAGCGTCGACCTGGGGGTCAACCTGGTGCTGAATGGTCGACCTGGGGGTCGACCTGGTGCTGAAACCCAGTTTTGAGCCTGGGTTCGTTCTGATGTTTCTGGTCTCGTTTTCAGTCTAGATCCGTCCGCCTAATCCTATATAAACAGCCCCCTAGCCCCATTCTCTTTACACCATTTTATTCTCTCCTTATGCTGCCTCTGGAATAATTGAAATAAATAAATTAAAATAAAACACGAAGACTATTTCTTGAAGACTACGGCTAGGAATTGCATATTGGAGATTCAAATAAAGTTAAAGCTTCAAGAAGGGAAGCAAAGGCTAATTCAACGGCTTCGAGCAACGTCGCGTGAATCACTTCAACGTTATCTTATTATCCTTTTCTAAAACTGATCAATGTAAGTCAGTTACTTTTTAGATTTGAACGTCTAGATCTATTTGTGGCATGAAATTAAATGGATATAAGAATATGCCTGATCCTTTCATTTGAATCTGTGCTTGTATATGCCTTTGGATCTAATTAAGAATTATGGTGATTAATTACCGATGAGACTGTGCCTATGCCTATAACGTTGAAACTATTGTTAATGGCCTAAAACTATGACTATGATTATGGGACTTTTTGCCTAAACTATTGCCTATGACTACGAACATAAGACTATGCCTATGACTATGAACAAAAGACCATTGCCTACGACCATGATTCATGACTATGAGATGATTGGCTATGATTATGAACATAAGACTATTGCCTATGACCATGACTTTGAAATTATTACAGTTAATTGCCTATGACTATTTAGGATAATTGCCCAGGACTATTTTGGTTAATTATCCATGACTATGGTGGTTAATTGTTTATGCCCATAACACTATAGTTACAACCCATGTTGTACACCGAACTGGCATTTTGTTGGATCTCATACCTAGGGTGTGACTTGCTTAGTTTATTCCTATTCACTATTATATACACCAAAACCATTGGATCCATTATCCTTGTATTTGGCTCGCTTTTGCATGCCTATTCTTTTATGTCAATTCTCATGTTTATACTCTATTCCCTTTTTAGTTTCATTTCATAAGTATTTAGAAAACTTGTGAAATCATGGTATACGTACGTTATGAATGCGGGGTTATTTGGGGTATAACATGAAATCCATATTATTTGGCATAATTTAGAGCATGTATTATAACATGACTATTAGATGCAAATTGGGGTAATTTGACGTGAATTATAGAAGATGTAATTTGATATATTGAATCTAGTATTGGCAAGTAAACTAAGCTTTAGGCATAAATTGTAAACTAGAGTATCAAATCTAGTTTTGACATGAACTGTAAATGAGAATACTAGATCTAAATTGGCATAAAACTGAAAGTTGGGTTAAATGATAGGTAAATCAAGATTTGGGCCTAGAATATAGGTATGTTGTGGGCATGACAAATGAATATGATATAGGCCAAATTTGTTTAAAAGAGTTGTTAGCAATTTAGATATAGACAAAAAGGGATAAATATGTAAATCCAGGAAAGACGAATATGCCTAACCAGAGGTTAGATTGAGTTACGGTATAAGACTGCCCGGAACCACCCGGCAAATCCAGCAACCGTAACAATACCTATCTAATGTGGGTGGTTAGAGCATTGAGCCCAAAAGGACCCGAGGTTAGACTGAATTGCGGTGTAAATCTTCCCGGAACCGACCGGCACATCCAGTGACCGCAACAATATCTGTCTAATGTGAGTGGTTGGTGCTTTAAATGAATAATTTAAAGCTAAGAAACAGTTAAGCTAGAATGGGAGGGTTAAGTCCATAGGAATACTTAACCAACTTAACATGTTAACAAGATAAGACTTGTAGGGGTTAAATAACCGTTATAACATGTTGACTAGACAAGTGGGTGAGGTTAAGAAAAGATTTAACCGTTATAACATGTTAACTAGACTAGAAGGTTGGGTTAAGTAAAATACACTTAGCCAATTTAATATGTTAACTAGGCTAGAAGGTGGAGTTAAGTAAACTTAGAACACTTAGCCATCATAGTGTGACAAATGAACAAGGTTAAGTTAAAGCATGAAGGGACAATACTTAACCATTAGAACATGTGAATTAAACAGATGTTAGGGTTAAGTTAATTAAGAGAACACTTAACCGTTATAACATGTTAAGCTAAACAGATGGGCAGGGTTAAGTTAAAGGGAACACTTAACCAATACAAGAGGAAGGGGCGGGGTTAAGTAATAAGAAATACTTAACCAATATAACTTGATTTGTGGTAGGGTTAAGTCAACATGAACTACTGATAACACTTAACCAGTTTAACATGACAAATGAATGGGTTAAGTTAACTAGAATTGACTAATGACACTTAACCAATCCAACTTAATGAGAAGGAGAACTAAGTAATAAACCTTAGTTAAGAAGACTAAGTTGTAAACCTTAGTTAAGAAAGTTAACGATTCAGGAGACTAAGTGGTAAACCTTAGTTAGGAGAACTAAGTAGTAAACCTTAGTAGAACACGAGAAGGAGCGAACGTCCATCTGATCTTAAAGAAGGATCCAACGAACTGGGTGACGAAGCACGCGACTTCAAGGGGACGCGATGGTACTCTTGGTATCCCTCTGTGAGGCTGCAGATGATCCTCCTGGGCTCACAGAGGTTAAGGTCTGCGTTAGAAGAACCAAGGGTATGCCTTGGTTGCAATATAAGGCAACCTAAAGACTAGGATGGACCAGCGTGATTCGGAGAGACCAGTAGCCCTGTGATAGCAACTCGTCGTCTACCTACCATCTTGAGTCAATCGAGATACGTGAAGTGGAAAGGCGGAGAACTCCAAAAGACTATATACTTGCTATCTAGTTATGGTTGCGGATGGCCATAGGTTAGTGGGGCATAGGGGGGCCTGCGTATAGTTCTCATTTTTCAAGGTGTGCCTTTCATTAGTTGAGGGAGGGGTCGAGTGGGACAATAACCACTGGAAAAACAGACCTTAGCATCTGCATCGGTAGATAACTTAAAGCTCCCAACCGAGTCTCGTGTTTCTTGATTTTCCCTGCCACGAGACTCGGGTCGCACATATAGAGGACATGTGCATCTAGACAGCGATAACGATCCATGACACATACGTGGGGAAAGTCTAGGAACATATACCACTCTGGGTAGTGTGTCCTAGATAAGGGGCGTCGTTCGATAGGTAGCATAATTCCTAGTTGGACCTAGGTCGCGTAAACCCTAAAATTCGAGAAACATTCAATAGGTAGCATAATCCCTAGTTGGACCTAGGTGGCGTAAACCCTGGTTGAATCTAGAATGCACTCGATTGAAAACCCTAGATTAGATCTAGGTAATAAATAATAGATATACACCTGAAACAACCACAATTTCGGAGATTGGGATCACGTTATTGTTTTATCAGTTTATACAGATTACTAGTTAGGTGGTGCAGAGATATAGAAATTAGAATAACAAGGTAGTAGCGAAGCAGAGAAAGTATAGAAGTGCATCCAGTTTATCTTACCTTATCATATCTTGTGCTAACCTTATATTCCCGTCATCATGGTGTTGTCTTGTATTCAGTTAAATTCATGTTATGTTGCTTTTTACCTGTTCACATGCTGGAAGTTACTGAACTTACCAGACTTTATGTCTGACTCTATTTTCTTTCACTTTCTTGCCTTCCGTCCCCCCCCCCCCCCCAAGGTTCGCACGGAGGGAATATTACTACTTAGTCCAGTTTTCTTTCCAAGCTGAAGGTTAGTCGAGTTTTTGTTTGGATTCTCTTTTCCATTGCTATGGCTGGCTCACACTACATTGGGGAATATAAATGTTATTTTATGCTTCTTTATTTTGTAAGACAGATATTCTGGTATTGGAAAACAATTGTTGTACAAACTATTTTATCAATAAATTAAAGTTCTATTTTCCGCTGTTTTAATTTTGTCTGTCTTGTAATTTATCTGTATCTTTCATCTATAACTCTCCACCGAAGTTAAGGCATTCCCTTTGTGAGTGACCTTAATGGATGTGGGGTGTTAACATACAACCACTTCGACATGTATCTATCTTTTCATACGGCAATCCGAATGCGGACACTTGTTTTTTTAATTGATACCAATTTTCAGCCAATCTAGTTTGCAAACCGGACGGGACCACATCTCGAATTAAACTAAGAACGTCATTCATTAATTTTTGTGTAACATTGTTTGTGGATTTTATTGCAACTAGCCTAGCAGTCGTTGCCAACTCTGTCATAGGACATCCATCAAAAAGGTTTTTTTAATGCTTCTAACAAATCAAAAAAATATTTAGCTTTTGGATTTGGTTCTTCCTCTACATCTAATGAATTAGATAACATGCTCGGACCAGCGACATCAATAACCATTTCAGTCATTCTATTTTCTCTAGTACTAGATTCATCAAAATCAACACCAAAATTTACGTTCTCATCCTCAACATCTACCGACGTATTAATAACGTTCACCGCATCTTCACCGTGATGTATCCACACATAGTAATCATCCATAAAACCGTTTATAGTCAAATGTCTTTGAACATTTCCATGAGAATGATGTTTTGTAGCTTTGCATTTCTTACAAGGACAACGGATTTCCGTCATGTTTTTTCCATTGGAAGATGCCACTAGCATGAACTCATTTAAACCTCTTAAAAATTGAAATGGAATTGTTCGTCTATGTCCAACATCTTTGTACATCCAAGCGCGACGAACTTTCAATTGTTCCATCTTATACTGCATAATTAAGACATGTTATATTATAAGATGAGTACTTATATTATTATTATTATATAGAACTATAGTAATTTCATTATTTTAATACTTACTTAATTATTGTATTATTTTATTTAGATGGATATAATTTCAAATTCGTACACATACAATATTACATCTATGCTATTTTAACTTAAAATTTCTTATTCTTCTAAATGTTTAAATTCTTCCATTTATGCAAATTAGATGTATGCTTACGTTATTATATTTGTAAACTATTGCATGTTTTCAGTTTTTTTTGTTTATTTCTTTCTACCTTGACGGCCGGTCAACCTACTTCCCATCACAAATATAATAACATAAGCATATTTTATAAATCATTTCAGATTAAATGTGCCAACAAAATTTCAGTAGCACTTCCCTTTGGTCCCTGTATCGTACACAAATGCGTGTACATAGGGAACAAAAAGGAAGTGCCATCGAAATTTTGTTAACCGTTTAAACTAAAATGATTTATAAAATATGTTTATGTTATTATATTTGTAACTTGTCCAATACTAGGACAAATCCAACGAATATTGTATCAGATGAATATAGATTTCCGTTTTGTGTAAAAACGAATATCCATATAACGATCATATACAACACTCGTCGGACGGGGCCAAAATTATCTAAGGGGTTCACATACGTAGTCAAAAAAACATTCAATCCATGTTTAAAACAAGAAAAAAAACACTTCCGAATGAAAAAAGCTCGCTTTTTGCGCTTTGGGATTTTTTGCGCTTTAGGATTTCTCACTGCAAAGTAATCTGTCTTAACATCGAATTTACCAAAGAACTAATGGTTATAACTCACAACGAATTTAAAAAAAAAATCATATATAAATATAATTACTGGACAAAATCGATAACTCAAATGTCAAAAATCTCAACCGGACAACTGCTCCAAATCAATACCAATATTTGTCCTTAATTCTGCAGGTTCTAATAAGGAAGAGATCTGAATAAAGTTATGGCGATTGGTATATTATATATCTTACAACTCCGCACCCGTGTGCCTAGGTGTTGCAATAGGTTCAAATTTTTGTGTGTAGTATGTTAAATCCAAATTGATTTAATAGCAATAAGAGGATCAATATATAACGTGAGACCATGGATGTAATATATAAATGTAGCATTATTGGCAGTTGCAAACAACTACAATTATGACTTTTCTACGGTAATAGACCCACTTCGAATAAATGCAGCAAACACCAACCTACATTGAATAAATGATTTAAGAAAAGCTCAAAATTGAGACTGCAGATGTTGGTAACGATTTATCAATATGAAACTGTAGCAATTATCCTTAGGCAAAGTTGAATAACCATTCACAATTTTGAGGTAAAAATATTGACTGAAGTATATGATGTGCAATACATTTAATTGTTGCATTGATTGCCAAAGGATTGCATTCATTTTTCCAGATCTAATTGATTATCCTTATCAAGTTTAACCTGGAAAAATTTGCTAAGGGTTACGTCCGTAGTTTCGAAGACTAAGCCATACCGAACCCAGTGTTGGTGCAAAACTTAAATGTTCTAGCTGTTCACTCCGTCGGAGTTCGAAAACCAAATTAATTGTTTTTTTTTTACCTTTTTCTAATTCAAATGTGAAACTATTTCAACTAATTAATGTAAAAGACTACCTAATTATAATTAATAAATCTACTTTTATAAATAGTTAATTTTGAATAACTAATAATAAATATTAATTTAAAATATATTCCTGTAACAATTCCTTTAATACAAAAGTGTATATTTCATAATGTTTAAGATAAAAGATATTAATTCCTACAATGGTTTATAAAATGTACTCTAATAACATGGCCTTTCATCCAAAATAGAAAAGGAAATCCAGGTAATGTTTAAGGCTAAAAAATATTTCTATAATTGATTATGTGTGAAGAAAAATAATTAAGCGTAAATTGATGATATTTTCTATGATTTGAAAAACCATGCAACTCGAAGATGTTATTTAATGCTTTTTTCCCTCAATACTACAAAGTTAAATTATTTCACTTTCAAAAGTATAACGCTTCAAGGTGGAATGTATAGTCTGGTTGAGCCAATATTGTTGGTGGATTCATCAGAACACAGTTGTCTATTTTTCTACCTTGAAAGAATGCAGCAGCAAGGTTTAAGAACCATCCAATATAACCTTCCAGGGTAAGGAGATGAATTAACTCCACAAAAGTACTATGTGAATGAACTCCATAAAAATGCAGTTGTCTATTTTTCACTTTTAAATTATTTCGTTACCAACTACGAAGTGAATGAACTCCATAAAAATACTAAATTATCTGATTTTTGATCAGTCGTTTAAAAGAAGAAGGGTACCTGACACTAAAAGCAGTAGCGCGACTAAGGAGATGACGGCGCAGCAGATGGACGACGCGGAAGAGGGATCAACTGTGTTTATCGTGAATAATCGATGAAGGAGTGGTGAATCGAAGGAGGCTCTGGGATCTGGCGATGAAGGAGCGGCGAATGAAGGAGAGGCGCGGGATGGACGGGATCTGCGATGAAGGAGCGGCGACTCTGGGATATGGCGATGCGTGCGGCGAATCCAAGGCGGCTAAACGAGACTGATTTAGGTTTTTTTTTAATGAAAAGGTCGGGAGATTGAATAATCGATGGAACGAAAAGGTAGGGTAATTTTTAATGAACGGGTCCTGCGTTGGAGCGGTTTATTTGAACAGGTGCGGTTATTTTGACCTTATTTTCATAACCAATAAAGTAAATTCCAACCCATATAGAAGGCATAGTGTGAAAACCCGTAACTTCCCCGTAAAGGAAAGTGTCGGATAGTTCGAGAACAAACCACAGCAGGACACATACAGAAGAACATTTCATTGTATTTCACAACAATGCATCAGATTACAAGAATATACAGAGTACAAATGAATATTACACAGAAATATCAGAGATTTAAATTACATTTAAATACATAGCAGCGGAAGATAATACAATACACAACTAGAAGGAGATATACGGATACAAAGCTTTCCGGATATCGTTCCAGCTGTAAACCAGGATCCTGTGAATATAAATCTGCAAAACCAAAACTACTAGCTGCCCGTGTCAAAATAAGGGCACCCAGAGTTTAGGTTAAAACAATAAACTCCAGGTCAGTCATGTGACTGGTGTGAGAACTAAAACAGTTATTATTCTTTATTTTAAAAGTTAGGTAAATAAAGGGACCACGCCGTAAAACACGGAACGGGTTTCCTCCCAAGAATACCAGTGCATAAAACAAACAGCACAATGCTAAATAAAGAAAGATGAAGCTGTTATAAGATCCAGGTCCTATCACACAATGCAACGCAAGCCGGGGGATAGGGTTTTCCCTTATAACAGCCAAAGAATGCTTGATACGTTTTAAAACAAATCATTTGATACTATTATAAGTGCATAGTGTATAAAACAACTTCAAATCATAAGTATCAATCATAGGCGGCATGAATGGCCCATAACACTATGTCGCCATATATAAGTTTACAATCAAAACCGCCAATGTCGTATTGGAAGTTGGGTTATCATTTATGGTATGAACCGAGGCTAGGGGCAAGATCCTCAACCGATTCGAGACGCTCTAGTCCGCCCCTCAGGATCAGAGCTCGAGTGACCCTTGGATCGTCAGGGCCGGTCCACCGATGTGGATTAAAATGCCTGAACATGCGTCTCCCCACCCTTTGGGGCGTAAGCCTGGCCCGTCAGCCGACCAGAAGCATCGACCGAAACCGATATCACGAGGCGCCTCGCTTTTCAGCAAGTAATAATAAGTAACATCCACATGAGTCAAACTCGTCAGCCAGTTCAAGCACTGACGCCACTCATAACTAGAAAGAAACGCATGCCCTCCCTGAGGTCCGTCTCCCGTTTTTGATTCATACCGGGTGTGATACTCGCGAATCAACGTTACACAAAGCTACGCCACAAAGGCCGTGCTTCGATCATCAACCACAAGACTTTGCTTTTCAACAGAAGCCTTGATCATTTGCCACTTAGGCATGCCACACAGGCAATTCACTCCATGCGATTGATATCCATCAATATATAACCCCTGAGCTCGTACGTCTCAGAGAAGGGCGTTAAGCAAAAGAATAAATTCTCCGCCGCCAAACAGATATATATTTAATAGAGATCAATCACACGGACTAAAATCCAATGTCAGACACACAGTCCATTTATAAGTCCGTTCTGGGTCTGAACGAAACCGGAGGCACCTAGTACCCCGCATATCCATCGATCTCCAAGTACGTCTGGACGATCACTAACTGTTTCCATCTTCTTGGGTTACAGCCCAATCAAGATCGTCAGAAATCACCCAAACGACGTGAAGACTTCCGGTCTTCGACCACCGTCTTCATCTTCGACTTATCGTCGTATCAGTTATTCAGAATGGGGTAAACCCGGTCTTTCCGAATAACTCGCGTATATTTTATAAAAGTGCTACACAAACACAACATACGCCTCATTCCAATTCATCAGTCACTAACCGCAAATTAATCCAGAGAATAGTTCCCCAAATATTAACCCCGAAGGCCGAAACCAACATCAGATCAATATCCAGAAAACCATTCTGCTTGGCTAACCGACAGTTAGTTTCTAAATTTCACATTCATAGGGAAAGATTCCCATTAATTTTATCAAAGATAAATTCCTTGAATTTATTCTTTAATCTACTTTTGAATTTCGATTCAACTAGTCGGGATTTACGAAACTTACTGAAGTAATCATTTGTTTTAATTTCCCAATCCCAACCTATTCATCCCATGAAGTAAAACTGGTAATACTTCATATCTAACACCACGGTGTTATCGGTAAATTCAATTACCATTTCACGTTCAAATCTAATTAAAGATTTGACCATCGCCTGGAGCAAAACTGGTGATACTCCATTCTCGACCATTTCAATCTAATTAAAGATTCATTAAAACTCAACTTAGTTTTAATCGTTAACTGGGTTAAAGAATCCGTGTCATTTAAAAACACAGTTCACAATAAACCCAAAATCACCTTCATTAATTATCGGGTTAAAGAACGAGTGTTATTTAAAACACTGTCCACGATAAACCCAAAAATCAATATCAATTCAATTCCAATTAAATATTATTTAATTGGTACACTTCATTAAATCTAAATAAAAAGATTTAATCTTTTCTCAACTGGGTTCAAGAACAGTGTTAGTGAAGACACCATTCACGACAAACCCAAATCACATTTGATATTCAATACAAGGCTCTGGATAGAAAATATCCCGGCTTATATTCAATATCAAATTCTACGACTAACAAATATCGCATTGGAAATAACGATATATATATATATATATCTTTCAAATTTCCATAACAACATTTGTATAATCATGAAATTCAACATCGAAATATTCCGAAGACAATTTCGATTCAAATCCATTCCAATGCAACCATTGGAAATTTTGGTTATTTTCAAAACCATTTCAAATTCAATTTATTTATTTAAAAATAAATAGAATTATAATTCTAGTTCAAAACTAGTTCATTTCGATAAAAATCTATTTTTATCTTTTCAAATATGGAGTTTTTCATCCCAATTCTTTCTAAATCATTTCTTATGATTTTACATAAATTATTACTATTTTTAATAATTTTATCAAGGCCCGTACAGTCGATTTCCATCAACGGCCATCGAACTGCACTTACAGCGACCTTTTTTGAATTTGATTTGGACGTATCTCCAAATCCAACCGTTAGATTTCAAATTTCTAATATTCGTTAGAAAGCTCTTTTCGATACGAACCCAACGGTTCCGGTTTTAGGAGAATCCGACGGTCGGATCTCCCGTAATGTCCGTTTGAAATAAATGGTCGAAATTCACGAACTGCCGCGGCGCGGCGCGTTCTATTCAGGCCATTATATTATATATATAATATATATTTCGTCGATTTCTATTTAAAACGAATTATATAAACAGTTTTAAATTCGTTTCAAAAGCAATTTCAACTTCCATTTCAATTCAAATCAAAATTGAATTCATCATTATAAATTCGTTTTAAAATTCATTTCTATTCAATTCAAATTTCAATTCAATTTGAATTCATTTCAATTCGCTTTCAATTCAATTCATTTCGAAATCGTTTTCAATTCAATTCATTTCGAAATCGTTTTCAATTCATTTCATTTCGAAATCGTTTTCAATTCAATTCATTTCGAAATCGTTTTCAATTCAATTCATTTCGAAATCGTTTTCAATTCAATTCATTTCGAAATCGTTTTCAATTCATTTCATTTCGAAATCGTTTTCAATTCATTTCATTTCGAAATCGTTTTCAATTCATTTTATTTCGAAATCGTTTTCAATTCATTTCATTTCGAAATCGTTTTTAAAATCGATATAAATATCGATCACGTCAAAATAGCGTCAATCTAATCAACACGGCTTCATAAATTTCTATTTTCAAATATTCTATTTCAAATATTTCTTTTTCAAAAATAGTTGTTATTATCAAAATATTTCGTTCAACACATGACCAATCTCAATGGATGAGTACTGTCAACACATGAACCTTTATTTTATAATATTCTTTATTTTTCAAATTGGAATGAGGCCCAATCAATCACCATATAATGTTAATTATATGGATTTTCATACAACACATGTATATAATGGCATTGAAAAATAATCAACCATCAACCAAAGTGCACTACACTGTATAAGCATCAAATATAGATATCTAACGCTTATAACAGCCTGTCAATCAATCGATCGACATATTTAATCAATCAGGATGAGTGAACTTCAAATTTCATCCCAACACCCGTGTGGGGTTTCAAACAATCACACGCATATTTTATTTGTGCAGTTGGGCGATGTGTAAAATTTATCGTCCCAATCAATTGCATTCAAATAAGTGTACATAAACAAACCGTCTGGTTTGTAAATGAATATTTATTTATTCACTTTCACTATATTCATATTCACGTTAAAAATTATATTTTTAACGATAAAACATTTTATTCCAACATATGAATTTCTATTATTCATTTACACAATAAAATGATATTTTTATTTTCTAACATATTTTAGAAAATTTCGGCGGCATAACGGCACGATACTAGAAACGGGACGAGGCCTAGCCTTATCCCCGGTCTAGTGAAGGCCCACGCCATTCACACATCAATCAAATCAATTCATTTCACCAAACAATTCAATTTCCATCAAATAATCTAACTATTTGCAACCAAACAAACAAGTCCATGGTCTGTGGACGATTGTGTCGGGTGCTACTAAGCACCGTCTGCATCCTAGTATATATATATATATATATATATAACTAGAAAATTTAAATTGAAAGGTGAGAAATTCTCACATATAGCTATCCTAGCTCCACGGCACTTCATTGATAGAAATCTTCATCGCTATCGCATCTTCGTCATCTTCGCTGCCCGTAGCCACTACATATATAAAAATCACACATTTTTATATTTTGAGGTCTTTAAAATAAAAATCACATTTTTATTTATTCACTTTCAATTTAAAAATCATATTTTTACAATTGCTTCCTACCTTTAAAAATCGAATTTTTACTTCGCTATTCCATATATAAAAATCATGTTTTTGTTTCGAAGTTCAATATATAAAAATCATATTTTTATGCCGAAGTTCAATATATAAAAATCATATTTTTATGCCGAAGTTCAATATATAAAAATCATATTTTTATGCCGAAGTTCAATATATAAAAATCATATTTTTATGCCGAAGTTCAATATATAAAAATCATATTTTTATGCCGAAGTTCAATATATAAAAATCATATTTTTATGCCGAAGTTCAATATATAAAAATCATATTTTTATGCCGAAGTTCAATATATAAAAACCATATTTTTAATTCGAAGTTCAATATATAAAAATCATATTTTTCTTCGGCTAAATCTATGCTACTTTTATTTTTAAAACAAAGCTAATTTTTCTTTTAAAAACTTTGGCATTTTTATTTCCAACAATCGCATTTTTATATAAAAAAAAACAAAACTATTTATATATTAAAAAAAAACAATGGTCTATTTATTTTATAAAAACTAAGGTACATTTATAATTTCAAAACCATATTTTTGTATAAACAAAATCATATTTTATTTTGCTAATATATATATATATAAATCTGAAATTTTGAAAGCTATGTCATTTTTTTATAAACTTTTTTAAACAATATCATGTAATTAACATTTACTAATATGATTAATAATTTAATAAATTTAGATTACCTTTCACTATTATGTTCATTAAGCTCCAGGCCTGTATACGATGTCGAACCCCCTGTTCAAACTGCTTTGCCGTCGTCGCACTCCCCAAGGAGGTCAGAATCTGATCGGAGAGCATCCCCACGCACGCTGCCCTTCAATCTGAACTAGCCTCGCCTCCTGCCATTCAGTAAATCGCCCCATTTTCGCCTTCCAACACCCGTCGTCTCGAGCGCGATTGCGACCGCCAGGGCCCACCGGATGTCAAGCGCCATCGTCGATGGGTAGCCCCCCTTCACCGCACACTTTTCCCTCAGGCGCCATGGCCAATCGCAGCTTCTTGGAGGAGATCGGGGAAAGGGTTCTTGGGAGATCCAGAGCCGTTGGTTTTTTGAAAAGGCGGCGGATTTTCGATAAATGAAATTAGGTTAAAACGAAATTCTATTGGTCGGGTTATATATTTAATTTTATTTAATTCGATAATTAATCGCTTAATGCCACTAACCCTAAATCAAGCCCAACGACTGTCGCCCCTAGCTAATTACCCACGTTCAGAACACAATGGAATATGTATCGTAAGCTGATTCGACTGTTTGAATCAGTTTCCGTTAAATTTACATTTAAATCATTATATTGAATTTTAAACGTACATTTCAAATTACTGGGGCCACATACTAACTCTAAAAATTCTCGAAAAATATTTTCTAGCTTCGTATAGACGATACGGTCCTAACAAAATAGTTTCGTCTAATTCTGAGACCGTTAGAAAAATGGCCAATTTCCAGTCGATTAAAATCAACTGAAATGGTCAAAACACGTTTTCCTATGCCACACTCACATATTGATTCGAAAAATTATGAAATTTGGAATCTAGCAATAACTTTACATCCCGGACCCAACAAAACTGGTTTCGTCGAATTCCGAGGTCGTTTGCAAAATGTCCATTTTTAAGGGCCTGAATTCCATAGCGACTATTCAGAATTTTCAACTGGACATATCTTTTGATTCCCGCTACGAACTTTTGATTTTTCGGATTCGTTGGAAAGATATTCACTATTAGATTCCATTATTTTTGGTTTCACTAAAATCCGGATTGTTTTGCACCCGGTACATTCAATTGAAGTTTGAAATCGAATTATCGAACTACCGCGCCATTTTCAATTCTATTTATAATTATATATAATTATTTATATTCTAACGACGACGTATATAATATATACGTTCGAATTCTATTCAAAATAAATTTCTCGTCGATATTATTTAAAATAATTCATTTTAAATAATCAAAATTCGCTAAAATTGCAAAAATAAAATTTTCAAACTGGCTCGCATTTTACGGGTTGTTACACATAGGGAATGAGTAGGGAATTCCCTACGCAGTCCCTACCCCATTCACATATTTTTACGTTTTCCCTACGTCGCGCCTACGCCGCGTAGGGATGGCATAAGGAACTGATGGTTGGAAAATTGCCCTTTTTTTGTAGTATAGCTCCTATTTTAGTCATTTTAATTATGACCCGATGGTCAAGGATATCCATAATCGTTCTCTTACTTCATTCCAATAGCGTTTGTCAAACCATCTTACCTCATTCTAGATTCATCCATCACGTACACAGTTGTTAAAGTGGTTCCCGGTGTTGACAAAGAGTATGACAATATCCGGCCCCGATCTCTTTAACAACCAAACATTTACATTCTTCACACCGTGGTCATTTATATTTGAAATCATATTTCAATGTCAAATCAATTTACTTCATTTATTGATATGTTCATCATTTAATTCAAATCAATTCAATATCTGATTCAGTTTCAAATTTTCAAATCTTTTATTTCAAAATGGTTCATTATCAAAATTCAAGTTTGATTTCAAATATCGTCCCTGCCTAAAAATACCGTTGCATTGAAGAGTTTGGGGGCCTTTTAACTCTTTTTTATTTTAGCTTATTTTCTTGTACTTGAGATCTTCGCTGATGCAAGCCACTTTAATCACCAAATCAAGTAATAAAGAGCTAGAATTGTCAAAGTAGATGTAGGTTCGTTAACGTCGAACCATTATAAACATTGTGTGTCGATTTTCTGCATTTTTTCATACATTTTCCTCAGTTTGAAGTTTCTTTTTTTCTTCTTCTCATTTTCTTCTCTACAAATCCATTTCTAGGTGTTAGTGCCATTTTTTATGCTAAGAGTTTGTAAACTGTGAGGAAGGCTTCTGTGCTCATCTTCATCATCAAAGCTAAAATTTGTTACCATCTATGTTATTCCATGTATATGTATATGTTTTTGCCTATGGATATGTACATACGAACATATATGTTATTTACGTACATATACATACATGTGTGTTAATTGCATACCACTTCAAATATGTCATTTTAGTTATTAATGGAACCAGTATGTTCTACTTACAGTTCAATTTGTATTTCATGGTCAAACAGAATAGTTTTGTGGTTCTGTACTCAACAGAAAATTTGTAACAGAGCACAAGCATTTCTAATTTGTAACAGAAGTAAATCGTTCCAAATCAGAAATTGTAGTAAGAAATGATTTGCACACAAATCAAATCAGCGACAGAAATATTATTTCTATCAAACAATGTAACTATAATATAGTACACTAATTAAAGGTTAAACAGGAAAAGTTGATGTCTAACCGAGTTCGTCTGAGGCCTGAAACTTAACAGTTTCCTTAAGACTTTCAGTCGAAGCCTCCCAGGATACAATAGACGAGAACTGCTCGAGATTGTAGCGACTGAGTACGGTCTGCGATGATGATTAGTAATGGCAGATTGAGGAATCAGACAGCGGAAGGAAGAAGAAAATTATCGGTCTAATAATTTGATCAGAATCATTATGTATATATAATTTTCAAATGGATGCGTTAACGGGTCGCACCCGTTTGAAAAACCGCGTCTGTTATCTTTTGAATTCAAATGAACGCGTCCGTCCATTTGAACCGTAACGGGTCGCACCCGCTTGTTCCCAACGGGTCGCACCCGTATCCGCAATCGTGCCAAAAAATTCATTCGAAAAATTGCTTTGTTTTTCGAAGCAAAAATAAGATTTCTTACTGGGCCCAAGCCCAATCCCGAGCCCGGCCCGGTTCGGTTTGGTACGGGACGGGCAGGCGGCGCGCGCGTGTGTGTGTTTGGTTCATATGATATAGGTCCTCCCCCTCGCACAAAATTACCTGATCCTAAGGGCCAATATAGGGAATGAGAACTTAGTATATGTACACTAATCTTATCTTCATTCTTGCCAATGTGGGACTATAGTATATTTCATTCATTAAGTTTTAGGAACTTTAACAATCCCTCACATGAATGGTAATATACTTTCCCCCACACAAAGTGGAATATCACAGACTACATATGAAATAATATTTTATTGAGGATAAGTAGATATTTCACTTTGAACTTTCCCTAGTTAGAACTCATCGGATATACTTGGCTAATCGGCGAATTATTTCATCTTGAACCGTCAGCCGTTATCGTATAACCAGACAATAAGTTTAACAAAACATTATTTCCCATATCACCCAATCTCTTAGTTTTGTTCATTTTGGTCCTGAACAATTTTTGGTTCTGCGAGTGTATATAGAGAACTTAAGCCTTTAATATTCTCATAGAGCCGACCCAGCTCACACTAACATAGGTGATCGCTACCATTAGGAGTACCCTACATGTACCCCACTTGTTATTTTACAAGATATGGTCATCATTAAAAAGCATAGCTTTAACCTGTGAAACTTCTGTAGGCATGCATTTTATATTGTGCACCATAGGAATGGAGTAGGACTATGTCCGAGCAAATGCATTACGTCTTGAGTTATTCAGAACTGGTTTGCCTATTGATCCTAGTCCGTGGGATCTCCAGTCGCTAGGATAGGTTTCCGTATCAGATAACTCTTGTTGGTTTAGGCTTTTAAACCCATTCCCCTCGATGCGCAGTCAATTTTCTCTCTTGATAACCCTTTTGTAAATGGATCCGCTAAGTTATCATTGGTTCTTACATAATCAATGGAGATAGTTCCATTTGAGAGTAACTGCCTAACTGTGTTGTGGCGTCGACGAATGTGTCGAGATTTGCCATTATACACAAAGTTTTTCGCTCTACTTAGCGCTGCTTGATTGTCGCAGTGAATACATATGGCCGTTACAGGTTTAGGCCAAAAAGGAATATCTTCTAAGAAGTGACAAAGCCATTCTGCTTCTTCGCCTGCTTTATCTAAAGCAATAAACTCAGATTCCATCGTTGATCGAGCTATGCATGTTTGCTTAGTAGATTTCCACGACACTGCTGCTCCTGCTAGAGTAAAAACATAACCACTTGTGGATTTTGATTCCTCTGAATCGACAATCCAGTTTGCATCACTATATCCTTCTAATACGGCTGGATATTTTCCGTAATGCAAAGAATAATTTGTGGTATTCTTTAAGTATCCAAGCACTCTCAATAGTGCTTTCTAGTGTTCCTTTCCTGGATTACTTGTATATCTGCTTAGTCGACTTACTGCATAGGCTATATCTGGTCTCGTGCAATTCATAAGATACATTAGACATCCTATTACACGAGAGTATTTCAGTTGCATTACACTCCCATTAGTGTTTTTATGCAGAACATCTGATGGATTAAAAGGTGTTCTTACTCCTTTAATCCCAAGATTTTGAAATCTTTCAATCACTTTGTCTACATAATGTGACTGAGATAATTCAATTCCATTAGGGGTTCTTATTATTTTGATTCCCAAAATAACATCTGCAACTCCTAAATCTTTCATATCGAAATTGTTGATCAACATTTTCTTTATGGTCTCTATAACTTTTATGTTAGGATCAAAGATTAACATATCGTCCACATATAAGCAAATCATGACATATGACTGTCCAATTTGTTTATAATAAACACATTTATCACATTCATTTATACGAAAACCATTTCGCATCATGACACTATCAAATTTTTCGTGCCATTGTTTTGGAGCTTGTTTGAGTCCATATAATGATTTTACCAATTTACAGACTTTATTTTCATTTCCCTTGGATATAAAACCTTCGGGTTGCTCCATGTAGATTTCCTCGTCGAGATCTCCATTCAAGAACGCCGTCTTTACATCCATCTGATGAATCTCTAGATTATAGATGGATGCAATTGCTATTAGCATTCTTATTGAGGTTATTCGTGTAACGGGTGAATATGTATCAAAGAAGTCTATCCCTTCTTTTTGACGATATCCTTTGGCTACTAATCTGGCTTTATATTTGTCGATAGAGCCATCTGCTTTCATTTTCTTCTTGAAAATCCATTTGCAGCCAATTGGTTTTATTCCAGGTGGAATATCAACAATTCCCAAGTTTTATTACTTAGAATTGAATCAATCTCACTTTGGATTGCTTCTTCCCAACACGAAGATTCAGAAGATGACATGGCCTCTTTGTATATCTGAGGTTCATGTTCAAGTATGTAAGTGAGGAACTCAGAGCCAAATTACTTGGAAGTTTTGGCCCTTATGCTTCTTCTTGGTTCAACTGCATCAACTTCACGATGAGTTTCATCTTCATGTGGGCTACTTGGTTCTTCTCGTGTCCTTTTAGGGACATTATTTCCTTCATTTCTTTTGTGTGGAAACACATCTTCAAAGAATGAGGCATCTCTTGATTCCATGATTGTATTTACATGGATGTCATTTATATCAGACTTGAATACCAAAAATCTATATGCACTACTGTTCTGGGCAGGCCCTAGGTAGTAACAATCTACTGTTTTTGGTCCTAGTTTGACCTTCTTGGGAGGCGGGATATGAACTTTTGCCAAGCATCCCCACACTTTGAGGTATTTGAAGCTTGGTAGATGTCCTTTCCATAACTCATATGGAATTTTTCTCGTTTTACTGTGAGGAACTTTATTTAATATGTGATTAGACATATTCAAGGCTTCCCCCCACAAGTTCGTCGGTAAACCAGACGTTAAGAGCATTGCATTAATCATATCTTTTAACGTTCTGTTCTTCCTCTCGGCTGTGCCATTTTGTTGTGGCGAATATGGTGCTGTCGTTTGATGAATTATTACATTTTCTGCACAGAATTGTTCAAACGGCGATTCATATTCTCCACCTCGATCAGATCTCAATATTTTGATCTTTTTATTTAGCTGATTTTCTACTTCAGCTTTATATTTTATAAACGATGTGATTGCTTCATCTTTACTGTTTAAAAGATATACATAGCAATATCGTGTATAATCATAAATAAATGTGATAAAATACTTTTTCCCACCTCTTGTAGGTAAGTTTTTGAAATCACATAAGTCAGTATGAATCATTCCTAATGGTTCAGTACTTCTATCAACAGTATGAAATGGTTTCTTAACCATTTTTGCTTCTACGCATGTCGCACATTTGTAGTTTTTATCTACTTGAAATTTAGGAATTAACTCTAAATTTGCAAGTTTTTTCATTTTTCGGAAATTAATATGTCCTAATCTATCATGTTATAATAAAGTTTCATACTCAACGATATAAGAATCTTCCTTTTTATTCATAGCATTATCAGAATACATATTATTGCCGATTACGGCTACATTTGCCTTAAATAGGCCATCACACAAGTAACCCCTTCCTATGTAGATTCCTGCCTTGGACGGAACCACCTTGTCTGACTCGAAGACCATCTTGAATCCCTTCTTCGAAAGCATGGATCCAGAAATGAGATTCTTGCGAATATCTGGAACATGAAGGACATCATTCAGCCTAATAGTCTTCCCAGAAGTGAACTTGAGGGTGACTGTTCCTTTGCCTTCAACCATGGAAACCGATGAATTGCCCATATAAAGTTTCTCATCTTGATCCAGTTTGGTGTAGGTTGAAAAGACGGACTTATTAGAGCATATATGCCTAGTAGCACCCGTGTCCAACCACCATTGTGCAGAATTCTGAATCAAGTTGCATTCATACACAACTCCTGAAAAGTTTGATTCATCGACGTCCATGTTATCCACCACATTTGCTTCCGAATTTTTCTGTTTCTTGTGTCTGCATTCTTTAGCTTGATGACCAGTCTTGCCACAAACCCAACATTCACCATTGAATTTCTTGGACTTCTTCTGGTTATTCTGCTTATTTTCTGGCGCCTTTCTTTTCTTGTTTTTGTTGAAGTGCCCTTTCTTCTTTGACCCTTTAGTAGCAAGCGCCTCTTCACTTTTAGGTTGAGTGACTCCGCGATTATCTGCCTCTATCTTTAATCTGACGATGAGGTCTTGTAAGGATATCTCCTTCTTTTTGTGCTTTAAGTAGTTGCGGTAGTCCCTCCAAGATGGTGGCAACTTTCCGGTAATTGCTTCAACCGGAAATGATTCACCAACTTTGTGACCTTCTGCTTCTATTTCATGGATAATAATCTGCAACTCTTGCACTTGAGAAGTCACTGACTTTGAGTCCACCATTTTGTAGTCCATGAACTTATCGACGATGAACTTTTTCAAACTCACATTCTGCGTCTTGTACTTTGTAGCCAAAGCATTCCAAAGAGCTTTTGCAGTCTTTATAGGCTGGAAAACTTTGTACAAGACTTTATCTAGGCAGTTGAGAATGTAGATTCTGCATAAAAATTCCGAATGCCTCCACGCATCAATAGACGGACCATCATGCTTTGGTGCATCCTTGGCATTTCCTGGTGTAGGCGGCACCGGTTCATCTTCTTCAAGATACTTCTGCAAGCCAAGGGTGGTGAGATAGAACAGCATCTGATTATGCCATGTCAGAAAATCATCACCTTCTCCTTTGAACAATTCTGGTTTGTTCAAATTGCCAGCTTTGAGCGTCGTTTGCTCTGTTGCCATCTCTGTTTTGTCAAAAACAGGGAAAGTCTTAAGATTTTGTGGTTCTGTACTCAACAGAAAATTTGTAACAGAGCACAAGCGTTTCTAATTTGTAACAGAAGTAAATCGTTCCAAATCAGAAACTGTAGTAAGAAATGATTTGCACCCAAATCAAATCAGCGACAGAAATATTATTTCTATCAAACAATGTAACTATAATATAGTACACTAATTAAAGGTTAAACATGAAAAGTTGATGTCTAACCGAGTTCGTCTGAGGCCTGAAACTTATCAGTTTCCTTAAGACTTTCAGTCGAAGCCTCCCAGGATACAACAGATGAGAACTGCTCGAGATTGTAGCGACTGAGTACGGTTCGCGATGATGATTAGTAATGGCAGATTGAGGAATCAGACAGCGGAAGGAAGAAGAAAATTATCGGTCTAATAATTTGATCAGAATCATTATGTATATATAATTTTCAAATGGATGAGTTAACGGGTCACACCCGTTTGAAAAACTGCGTCTGTTGTCTTTTGAATTCAAATGAACGCGTCCGTCCATTTGAACCGTAACGGGTCGCACCCACTTGTTCCCAACGGGTCGCACCCGCTTGTTCCCAACGGGTCGCACCCGTATCCGCAATCGTGCCAAAAAATTCGTTCGAAAAATTGCTTTGTTTTTCGAAGCAAAAATAAGATTTCTTACTAGGCCCAAGCCCAAGCCCGGCCCTTTTCGGTACGGGACAAGCGGGCGGCGCGCGTGCGTGTGTGTTTGGTTCATATGATATAGGTCTTTCCCCTCGCACAAAATTACCTGATCCTAAGGGCCAATATAGGGAATGAGAACTTAGTATATGTACACTAATCTTATCTTCATTCTTGCCAACGTGGGACTATAGTATATTTCATTCATTAAGTTTTAGGAACTTTAACAAATAGTTGCTTTTAGGAGTTAACAATGGGTGAGAATATTATAGCTGGTTCTTGATTGGCGGACTTTCATCAATTCCATTTCAAATGTGAGACAGTGTCAACCGTTTGACTTGCTTTGTTAATGGACACAACTTATTCCTTCTGATCAGCAAGCCACCAAGGAGATGATAAGCAATACATCAATTTTGCAACTTGTTTACTTCAAATGTGAGAGAGGGTCAACTGTTTGACTAACATTGTTAATGCATACAACTTGTTCCTTCTAAGCAACAGGCAACCATGGGGGCGATAGCCAACAAATCAATTTTGCAACTTGTTTATTTTGTATTATAAGCATGTATACAAGTCTAACTATTTTTTGTTTTGTACAACGACAACATATTTTTTATTTTTTTCCTGAATGCGCACATCACCGGCTATATTAATTGATTATATTCCAAGTTGTTCAGCCGGTAAGTTCTTGGGAACAAATATCATTGAATGTTAAATCATATACGTAGACGAGGCAAGAAATCATCAAAACTATCAAGCTCATACTATTAGCTAGACATGGTAAGTCAATTAGTTTTAAACACCACCACACTGCCTGAATCAGTTGCTGATTTACAGTATTCGTCCATTATACATTGGTAATGCATGGTATTTTTTTCTCTATTATTCACATCTCCAAAGTTGTTTTACAGGAAAATATCATCAAGGTATCGCCCTGGGGTCTGACTATGGAATATAGACAAGATTATCCTGGAAAATTTGACACCACTACTCATTTGAGAAGTATTAACATTGCTCATGCAGCTGTAATTATTTCCATCGAGTTTATTTGTGAGACCAATGGAATATCTCAATCTTCAGGCACATGGGGAGGTACAAGCAGCCTACGTTCTGAGGTATTTGATCTATTTTTTTATGATTATAGAATGCATGTGACATATATATGCATGGTCACAAAATAGATACGTATATAAAGCTTTTTCTTGTTAATGTTGACTGTTCACTGGAAATTTACAAACATAACGCAGCCGTTAGGTTTTCAACTTAGGAAATGCTGATTCTTAGGGTGTGTTTGGTTAAAAATGAGTTTTGGGTTTTTAGTTTTTAAAATTAATTACAAAACTTTAAAGGTGTAGAATGAGGAATGGTAGAATGAAAGCAAGATGGAGGGGACCGCGGAGGGGATGTAGCAATCATAAAATGAGTATTTGGTCTCCATATTTCTCTCATTTCTCAAAACATGAAAAATGGATAAAAGTTGTTTTTTATTTTGTGTGTTAACTTTGTTTTCTAAAATTGTTGTTTTCCATGATTTACATGCGTTGTGCACATTTTTGTATGGACGAAAACCCAAAACTTAAAATGGTAAACCAAACACTACCTTAGTGTTTCTAGTTTTTCAATGCTAGGTTACTTTTGGCATTAATGAGTTCCTCACTTCGATGAAAGGAACCTATGGCTCATTTAATGGCAATATTGTTGTGACATCTCTTGAATTTATTATATCCGACGTCTCCTCAAAAGGAATATTTGGACAACCAACCAATGATCCGTTCTCAATTTCCTTGTCCTGTGGAAAAATAATAGGTTTCCATGGAAGTTCGGATCCAAATAGCTATGCCTTCCTCCTTGTGAATTGGGATATGTTATTTTCCTCGAGTACATTCACCCCATGCCGACAGGTGAAGACATCGGTTTCATATCCGACTTCAAACAGAGCAAGATCTCCTCATCACTCACTTATTTTGAAGGGCATCCGCACAAGGAGTGGAACAAACTCAATTAGTTCATGCACAATTGGTTATACGTTCGTTGGCGTTTCTGATTCATGAGATGTTAAACTAAAAGGCATGAGCGTCGCCCTCCACCTCACGGTATGCTTTTATGATAATCAAGTCATGTCTCTCGACTAACGTGAATTTCTTATGTAGGAAAACCCTTGATACCTAAAGGTGAGGTGTACGAGACCACCGTTGTAACTCTTAGGGTAGTCGTTGAAGTACTCAGAGATGTGCAGCTCCTCATTACAAACGAAATCCTCCATACTTACGAATCATTAGCTGAGGGCCGAAACATCGGCCACGATGATGGTGCAGCCAATGTTGGTGAGCAAGCTGGAAAGGAGGAAGGAGAGGAAGAAGAAGATGAGGAAGGCGATGGAGTTAGTCCTGACTTGCCCCCAGTCACCGGTTAGGATGACAGAAACTCATTGAGGCACAAGAGGATAACCCAGGAGAGATGACAAGAGGTGATGATGTGATACACCATACTGACATAATCCTAAGTCATGAGCCGAAAGGCAAGAAATAGAAGAAATCCAACCATTCACCCCTAAATCACCAGTAGTTATTATGCTTAAGGAGGGCCAACCTTCGAAGCAAAATACATCGTCTTCTGCGGCAGAAAAAGATATATCCGTAGGTATTGAAAATGTATTCGTAGGGCTTTTAAACCTTTCATTGTATGTATAGCCGCATGATTTTGGGAGCCAATCCTGAGAGCTTTCTTCCTAGCTCCGAAGGAGGATCTAGGAAGACCTAGGTCCCATTCGTGCGGGAGAGACGACTCCGACTAGCAAAGCCATTACACCGGGTTTGTTGGGGGATAAAAAGACACACACAACACTAGCACTGCACTACACGTAACACGTCACCTTCTTGCACTACAGTTTGTTGATTCTGACTTAGGCTTATGTTCTTTTGTAGGTAGAATGGGCAAGAGAAAAGATTACTTTGGTCATCTTAGCAGTAGCGTTGTCAGGCCTGATAGGGACACTAGACACCACTCTTTGTTATAGTGTTGTTATAGTAGTAATCAGGATTCTGCTCGCCACGATAGTCATGAGAGGGAAGGATAAAGAGCATCATACTCATGAATCCAGATCCATTCGCTGCTCTAGGTCCCAATGCCTCCACGTAGAGGTATCAAGAAGCCCTTTTGTCGATACGATGAGCCTTGCGGTAGCAAACAATCTAGAGTGCCTCTTTTAGGTCCTCCACCGCTAATACATACAAGTCGAACTCACTCTAAACGAGCTGCGGTCCTTGCGGATCACCAAGGGAAGAAGATAGTCCCTACAGAGAAGCCTAATAAGAATCCTACGAATGTCTTTACTACAAGGACAAACATAAGTGCACAAGAGAAGATATTCGAAGTTGTCGCCGAGTGTGAGCAAGAAATTGCTAACATTAACCGGATGGTCGATTTCGATAAAATCAAACATTTTAATAAAGAAGTTGTCGAGTATACGGTAAAGTTTGCAGAGACAGAGAAGAAAGCCGAGAATGCCAAAAAGGAACTCAAGACAAGTAGAATCCGTTTCCACAAAGAGTTGGATGAGTTATCTTTCAGATCATCTTCCCTCTAGGATGTGTGTAAGATTGTCACTGAGGAGAACGAGAGATTAATGAAGCAGAATTAGACATTAAAGTAGGAGAAATAGGGACTTGCTAAGGAGAATACCGAACTTAGGGCTAAACTCAAAGCAGCTAATGAGACCACACTCGATGCTCAGGGAAAATCCTAAGGATATTGTGAGGCGCTTGTTCAAACTAAGATCAAAAGGACGAAGAAATCGTATCTCTCCAAAAGAGATATGTAGAAGAGATAAAAATAAAATAGACGATAGAGGGATTCAACTCTGTAGTTTTGGAATTTTAAGCCCAGGTGTCATATCACCGTGACTTGTCATGGATTCAGGATTATCCGCTGACCAGTGTAGTCAAGGCGCTCGCCTAGGCGCCAAAAAGCCCTAGGCGCCAGCCTAGGGCTTTTCTGCCCATCAAGGTGCCTGTTGTGCTCGAAGCGCTCAAAAAGCGCTCGAGGCGCCGAGGCGATGAAAAAGCGCTAATCTGAAAAAGCGCGCTTCAGCTAGGTTTTTTTTCTTTTTTCTTTTTGAGGCCCAAAACAGCCCACTTCGAACATATTAGGTTAGCCAGCTAGGGTTTTTACTCATTTTCATACGTCGAACAAAAAAACTATTGTGCAGTTTTTTTAAGTGCTGCTGTTTTTTTATAAGTGCTGCAGTTTTTTTAAGTGCTGCAGTTTTTTTAAAAGTGCTGCAGTTTTTTTAAAAGTGCTGCAGTTTTTTAAGTGCTGCGGTTTTTAAGTGCAGTTAATAAAGTGCAGTTTTTGTTAAGTGCAGTTTTGTAAGACAGTTTTTGTTCAGTGCAGTTTTTAAGTTTCATTTTTTAAGTGCAGTTATTAAAGTGCAAAAGCCATGCTCAAGACGTCCAAAAAAGCCCTAGGCGTCAAAAAGCGTTGGGCGCCAGCCTGGGGCTTTTACGCCTTGACTTACACTGCCGCTGACACTAGTAGATGCATGGGACTGTTTTGTTGAAGACGAGAGGTTTTTGACTGAAAGCGCTACAGTTGATGAGGATGAATTAATTAGGCGCTTCCTGAAGGGTAGAGAAGGAAGAAGCGGATAAGGAGCCGGAAAAGGGAATGGAGATGATGGATGAATGCTCAGGTGCCATCATCACACCGGCTCAGCGGGTCATTCGTTGAGTTAAGATGTCCTTATTCGAGATCCTTTTGTTACCTTCGAATTCTGTGCTTTCCAAATAACTTCCATCATTCTGAAATACGTCCTTAAAGACGTGAGCCTCAAAGCTCAAAAGATGTCTCCAATTCTCGAAGTTGAAACTTTAATGCACGGTGAAGAATACGGGGTTAAAGGTATTCATGTGCTTTCTCCGAATTTCGAGAAAGTTTGAATTGCGTGCAACCAAGGCAGTTGTTTTATGGTTAGGCCTTCTTAAGTACACGAAAAACCTATCTTATGGGTCTACCTGCCACAGGCACTCAAGTTGGCAAGCAATCGAGTACGACCCATTAAGTGCGATCCAGGTAGGGGTGGCAATTAGACCCGACCCGATGGACCCGGACCCGACCCATCGGGTCTCGGTTCTAGGCGGGTCGGGTTTTGACGGGTCTGAACTATACTTTTCAAAAATCTGGACCCGACCCGACCCGAGCTTCAGTTCGGGTCGGGTCGGTCGGTTGGATTATAACACTAAAATTACATGTATTTTAATGTTTTTCAGTCGGTTCTTTCTGGTCGGGTCCATTTGGGTCGGGTTTGATCGGGTCTAAAATATATTTTTCATCACCTAGACCCGATCTGAGACCCATCGGGTTCGGTTCGGGTCTTTTTGGGTTTTCGGTTCTCGGTTCTAATTGTCAGCCCTAGATCCAGGGGGAGCGGGAAAAGCTCCGAAAAAAGGACGAAGGCATTAGTGGTTCATCGTCGAAGAAATCGAGGAAGGGTGAATAGAGAACAATTATAGAATTGACTTTGCTTTTGCACAGCTCTCATAGCTTTTTTGATAGTCTTTGGCTCGATTTGTGCGAGTATGACCCTCGCTTTTGCCTTAATATTTTGAGAGATAAAACTTTTAGTTGCTTAATTTTTAAGCTTTTTGGTGTGAATAAAAAGTTGGGGTTTAAGTGCTTCAAGTATTTATGCTTTCCATTCAATATACTCGCAATTATTTACTCATGTTTAACGCTTAAGTTATATTTAATCATTCGTATGTCTAAGTATTGGTGGAATAAGCCACTCTTGGGGCCTTCTTTCGTTCGCGGCCTCAAGTCCTGTGGCAGTTTGAGTGCCAAGCTTAAGGTTTAGATGTCGCAATCAACCATGTGAACGTTTATACTCATGCCCTATGTCATAGTGCGACAGAGTTATGTGTGGACATCGAGGTTCGCCTTGTGGATTTATAGTATCTCGTCGTTGATTCGGGTTAGAGTTATGGACATCATGTATCGTTTTTTGGATTTATACTTCCATCGTTGGTACGGGTTAGAGTTTATGAGCGAGCGGTCGAGTTCACTCTTTCTCTGTTTATTCTCTTATCCAAGCTTTGAGAATCAGAGTTGGCTTGACGAGTGGTTTGGTCACATTCACCCAGTTGGAAAGTGGTTGGTCGTATCACGTTCATGTTAAGTTTATACTCCTCTCGTCGAAATGTGGGCGGAATTAGTCGGATCACACCTATTTTGAGTTTAATGCTCAACAGTGTTATGTTTCAAGGCATGACCAATGAGCAGATGGTCGATTCACCTTTACCATCTGGTTTGTACTTTGCTCGTCGAATCATAAGTGAGAGTTAATTAATGAGAGATCGATTCACGCTTATTTTGCACGAGTCCAATCATGGACATAGGATTATTTGTGGGTGTCAGACTTCCGATACCATTATGTTGGCATTTTATATACGTAGATGTCAGTCGGTCATGTTACAACTATTATACTACATATCATTAGGTTATAGATTTGTAGAACCAAGAGCTTGTATTAGAACTGAAAAGGGAGTTTGGTGATGTTTGCCTTATTACATCGCTTGAAAACAAATAGCAAAGTGAAATATAAATGAATGAAACAAATGCCAAGTGAAATAGCATCGTAGATGTTTACTATTCCATGCTCTTCGTAATTCAATGTTATAAATGGTCGTCGGATTGAAAATTCCATCTTTAAGCTTTCGTCTAATAACATATGCTCCTTCCAATCTCAGGCACATGAAAGCGAGGCTTAGGAAGATTCTCTTTAGGATAAGGTTTCCAATCTCAAAGCTCCTAAGTCGAAGGTACATATCAGCTTTCAAATCAGCTTCTTCTTGCTTCTCATCAATCATATTTGGAGATTCTAAAAAGATATCTATGTTAGTTTAGGGATCGCAATGTGTCAGTCGATGTGAATGGATTTTTAGTTCAACTCGAATGATGGAGCCGTAAGCAAGGGTGAAGAGAGTTAAAAACATCTGAGTGGTTATGTAGCCCTGTAATGTTGAAGGGGGTTTGTCAACCCACTTGTCTCTTGTCTTTGTCAAATGCTTCTTTGTGATGGACTTAATGATTTTATTGACTGCTTTAACTTGTTAGCTTTTCAATGCGATGACATCGACAAAAGTCTTTGAATTCTGAACCATCGAATTGGGTCTTGTTGTCGGTGATAATAGTCTTGGAGGCAGACGATGTTCAAGATTACAAAGTTAATCACTATCTTGGTTGATATTGTGGTTGTCGATTCAGTTTCTTCTCATTTGGTGAAGTAATCAACTGCGACAATGGAGTATATTGCACCACCTTTAGGGATCGGCAGTTTGCTAATGATGTCGATGCCCCCAAACAACGAATGACCATGGACTGGCCATTTGAGTAATCTCTGTTGGTGTGACTCTTAAATTTTAGCAAACCATTGGTACTTGTTACATTGTCGAGTGTAACCAGCTGTATCTCGATTAATAATGGATCAATAGTAGTCATAGCTAAATATCTTCTTAGCCAAGGTTTGCCCTCGGTGTAATTGCCACATTAGCCTTCGTGCACTTCTCGTCACACGCGTCTGGTGTTGTCATTTGCGACACACCGAAATAACAGGACAGAGAAACCCCGTTGTGTATAATGTGTCTTCTTCAATGTGTAGAGTGAAGATTTCCAGAGGATGAACCACTTCTCATTGGTCTTTAAGGATTCCGTTTTGCAAATAATTCTTGGTTGGAGTCACCCACGGCTCCTTAGACTTTGTCGTTAGCATCCAATCAACTTCCGTGTGACCGATACTTATAGTGTTACGTAGCTCAACTGGAATTAAACCCATGAGTTGTGTGTCCTCGAAACTGGCTAGTTTAGCCGGTGAGTCAGCTTTCTCATCCTGCTCTTGGGGATACGTGTGATGACTGATGGTATAATACTCAAAGGCTGCGAATAACTCATGAACCCAGTAGGGATAAGGAGCAAGTCGCACCCCTTTTGTCCTATAACTCTTTTCTGACCAGGTATGCTACAAGCTGGGAATCACAGAATATATGGATGGACTTCACTCACAATTCTTTGGCAATTTTAAATCGACAATCAAAGCTACATAACAGCTTCATCATTAGTCACATAGAAGTTGAGTTTCATAGCATAGCAGAGCAGTCGTTCCTCAATAGTCACTAACACGACTCTGGTGCTAGAACGTTGATCGTTGCGTGCTCCATCCGCATACGTCTTCCATTGGATAGATGGTTGTTTACTGCTTTCTGTTGAATCATTTGACGAAGTGAATTTAACGATGAAGTCCATCGGTGCTTATCTTTGGATTGCTCTCTGAAGGAGATAAGCGGTATCGAATTTGCTTAGTTTGATGTTCCATTTCAACAACCTTCTAGGCACATCAAGTCTCTGTAAGGTCCGTCGTTGCGGTTGGTCGGTGTAGACTTTGATGAGATGAGCCTGAAAGTGATGGTAAAACTTTCTAGAGGAGATCAACAAGCGATAAGCTAATTTCTCTAGCTTTGGATAGTTTCTCTCAGCTTCTGTCAACCTTTTACTGAAGTAATATGCAAGTATCTGGATCCGATTCTCCTCACGCACAAGTGCGGAGCTGATGGCATGTAAACAAATAAATCTTCATGATCCACATGTTTTAATTGGATGTGAGATATTTCCAAGTGATTATGTAAGTTTTGAAATACATCAATACAATATTGCATTCAAATTCTGTTTTCCGCTTTTGATCGAGTCAAAGAAAGAAATGCATTTGTTCGTTGCTCTCGAGATGATTCGACTTAGGGCAGAACCTTCCCACTCAAACTTTTTACATCTTTGATCTTCCTTGGAATCTAGGTGTTTCGAATGACAACAATTTTCTTGGGATTGGCTTCAAAGTTCAATCCCACGAGAATTGATAATGAAACCAACAATTTTTCTGATGCAACCACAAAAGGGCGTTTCAAGGGACTTGAGTTTTATTTCGTACTTGCAGAAAAAACTGAATATCTTCGTCAAGTGGATGATGTGGTCATTCAATCGTTATGACTTCACAAGCATGCAGTCCATATATACGTCTATAGATCTTTCAATCTGGTCCCTGAACATCCGATTGACTAGTCACTGATATATGGCTTTAGCATTCTTCAATCCAAAAGGCATAACGATGTAGCCCTAGATAGGTAATAAAGTTGGTTTGTTCCTGATCTGGGACGTGCATCGGGATTTGATTGTAAACAGATAATGCTTCCATGAAGAATAGGAGTTCATGTTCAGTTGTTAAATCTACAAGTTGATCTATTCGTAGGAGCAAAACTAACTTTTGGGATGTCTTGTTCAAATTTGAGTAGTCTATGCATGTCCTCCATTTTACGTTGGGCTCCTTTACAAGGAACGAATTAGAGACCCACTTCGAGTAGAGGACGACATAGATAAAGCCGTTGTTAAGTAGCTTATAGTCATCCTCGGTCGATCTTTTCGTTCCTAAGGTACGATGCTTTTGCTTAACTTGAGTGTACTTAGGGTCATTATTCAGAGTATGACTCTCAATGCTTTGTGATTTCTTACATATTTACGTGGGTCTAAGTGAGCACGTCTAGGTTTGTCTGAAGGAAGTTTACAAGGTCTTTCATCTTACTATGATTAAGGTGAGATCCGGTCTTCAAAACCCCTGACGGGTCATCATGGTCAATCGTAATCTCGATTGTTATTTCAGTAGGAGCAACCCTCTAATATCCTAGCTTTTCTTTGGGTCATGTCTTTAAAAAGAGGATTGTGCTTTTCGAGCCAAGATTTGATCTTTGGTTGTTGTACATCGATGCTCTTAGCGCATAATGCAATTTCCACGTCTTTATCTTTCACCCTCTGGTAGGCATCTTTCCACTCGGACATGTAGCAAGCTCTTCTGATGACATGATCACCTCTAACGACTCTGACTCCATTCTTAGTTAGAAACTTCATAAGCAAATTCCAATGGGCAAGATATGCATGGTATTCAGAGAGGGTTGATCGGCCTAAAAAAACGTTGTAGAAAGAATAAATGTCAAGTACCATAAACTGGAGGATCTGCAGTCTTCAGAGGACTCCATCTCCAAGCTTAATGGGTAATTCAACTAAAGCTACTGGTTTGTTTGTTGTTCCGTTGAAACCGTGGATCCGTGTTATGCACGGTTTTAGGCCTTTAGCCTCCAACAACATCCAACTGTAGGTCTTTTTAAATGAAATGTTAACAAAACTTTCGCAGTCAACAAGGACTTTCTGTACCAAAGTAGGTCCGGTCATGACCGAAATAACAAGTGGGTCTATAAGTGAAGCTTCCATCGCATCAGCATCTCCGTCGCGGGAAACGATGTTATCAATCATCGTTCTCCGCTGCCTAGTCGGGACTTCTTCCTCCGCGGCTTAACATTATTCGTATTTAACTTGTTTAATGACATCTACGTACCGTTCCATTTGTCTCCAACTCTTCCCAACTGGATATGGTCCTCCAACAATGATATTAATGATAATTCCCCTCTATGGGGTTCTTCTGAATGGTAGATCTAGGCGCTACCTGTTCTTGTTTGGGGTTCAAAATCCCCTACATCCTATCCCATAGGGCCTTCACATGCTGCTGCAGCTTTCCTTCCTTGATCAACTTTTCAATGAGATCTCATAGATGGTGGCATGCGTTCGTATTGTGATCGTACATCTTGCGGAACATACAGTACTTACTAGATTGTTTTTCTTTCTCTGTTAACTCTTTGGAGTTGGGTTTTCGATATTGTACTATATTACATGTTTCAACATAAATATTCTCCAAGGAATCAATAAGCAGTGTGTAGTTGTTGAACAAAGGTATCCTCAGTCGTTTACTCGAGTCTCTTCTTTGATTGTGGCTTTCATTGTCATTATCGCATTTCTATTGATTGTTCCGCTTGTTTTGATTCGAAACATTCACTTCAACTTTTCCAAAGCTCCCTCCGGGTTGTCTCACGACAATGTTGTTCTGGACTCTTTCACTGCTTTGTCTAACAACATTCTTCTTCAATGTTCGCTTCACCTCCTCTCTTCTCATTAACTGGGCCGCCTTGTTGTAGAACTGGTTCACTGTAGATGGAGGCTTTCCAGCTAACCAATCTCCAAAGTCTGACTTGGGATCAGCAACCTAAGAAAGTGTTACACGTAGGACTGTTATGGTAATGGTAAATTTACCAATACCATACCAATATCAAGTAATTGGTAAAAAAATTGAGCCACTTTGGTTTACTAATGTTATCGGTAAAGTAACGGTAAATTTACCATTTTTAACGGTAAATATAGCGGTAAAGAAAAGTCAAAACCAGTGGTAACGATAAATTTACCAATCATATTAAATTTATTTTTCACTATTAGATCAAATCTTAACCATAGACACTTTTAACGATACGTCGTGGTTTTTAAGAAGATTTTGTAGTATCATTTATGATGATGATTCTTTTTCAGTTTTGTTAGGCTCAAAGTTTGAGATTATAAATGTTATTATTTCATATTATTGTAAATAAGCTGTGATGGATTAAGAAATATTTAGATGTCCACTAAAACATGTCGCAATACTAATATAAATATCATAGAGTAATAATAAAAACAAGATAATTGCTTTTTTCAAATTTTAGTGTAACAAAATTTGAATGTTTGTTGTACTGGTAAATTTCCCATTACCAGCTAACGGTATACCAGTTTATCGGTATACCAATGAATATTTTACCATTGGTAACGGTAAATTATCGGTAGTTATTTTTGACTTACCAGTAGTACTGGTACGGTAATGATTCTCATGTATCGGTAGCGGTTACCATTACCATAACAGCCCTAGTTATAAGAATAGCTTTGTCATTGGGATTGTTGACTTTGGTGACAACAATGTCGAAACATTTCAATAAATCTTCTAAGTGATTCTCCCAAGCCTGACGCAAGTTAGGCAATGTCATAACATATTTAGGACGAGCCGCGTGGATGCGGAGCTGGTCCAGAAACTTCTTTTCTAGTTTATCAAATGAAGTCGATTTTGTTAATAGTTTGGTAAACCATATCATTACCACATCCTTTAGAAAAATTGTATTAAGTTTTGCACTTTATTGCTTCAGTGGCCTGAGCCGATTCCACGTACCATTAGTACCTCATAGTATGCTGCATGAGGTCAGTCTTCTCCGAATAGGAAGGCATTGTAAGCATGTTGAATTTTCGCGGTCATGCTGCATTCAGTATGTTGTTAATGAATGGGGTGTGTCTGCTCACAATTCCCTAGTCCTCGTTTGTAAAGCGTTTACAGTCATTCAAAATCTGTCTCACTATTGTCGGCATCATTGCATTGAGTTTTCGGGCTTGAATGCCGATAGCATGTTGGCTTTCGTGGTCCGCCCCATTATAGCGATTTGCATCGCTTCTTCTTGGTCCTTGTTGATGTGGAACATTTCTGAATGACAAACTGGTAGAATGCCTCTGGTTTCTGGTGTCATGGTCGATCACTTGTCGAATAAGAAGCAAGATAGCAACGCGAAAGGGTCTAGCTCCCTCTTGGTTCGGTTCACCATCTCCACGCTATTCCAGGCCGGTATTGACCCTAGTATTGGATCTGGCTCCGATCCGAATGTCCTGGCCATATCTATCTTGGTTTTATCGGGCAACATTCCCATCTCCGTTTCCATCAATCCTTCGACACTAGCTCCTGTTGCTGTGTTCGGATGATGAAGAGTATTCAAATTCATGATATAGTGGAGTCATAGATCTCCTACATCTGTCATGCTGTTGAGCAACCAACTGATTGCTGTGATTCCTCAAATCAATATTATCCTAGATTTGTTGATTTAAGTAATTCTTGAGTATTCTCTAGGCTCCTCATCAAGTCCATCAGATCTGTCCCAATGGCCAAATCTGATGCGTTGGTAGCGATAGCAGCAGCGGTTGTGTTAACAACGTTCTGATTTTCCTATTGAGTGCTAGTGTCGCTTTGAGTACTAGCACTTGAAGATGGTCCTTTTTTTTTGAGCCATGTTAGAAGCAAGCTTTTCTTTTAGATTCTTTAGCAAATTTGAGTAGAAGACAGAAAAAATGATAGCAAAGAGTTGGATCTGATCTCACGGATGCAAGGATCCAATAGTAGATGATGATATTCAGAAGCAACTGAGAATCGCTTCTCAGTGGAAGCACCAAAATATTTGCATCAAAAATAGCACAAACATCCAAGGGTAGGTTGTAGAGAACTTAGATGAACAAATAATATTAAAACTGAGGAATTCAACATGGAAATTGCAAATAAACAAGATAGAATTTATAGTGGTGCGGAGTTGAACGACCCACATCCACTTTGAGGATAAGTCTTTTTGTTGCTCAAATTTGATAATTACATAATTCGGATTGGTATGAATCCAAAGCGTAAAATGAAGTTAGAAATATAAGAAACATAAAAGATCCATTTTTCTCCAAGGCAACTGATATGCACAGGCAGAGACGACATCATATTGGATTGAAATTTCATTAGGAGAATCTCGGTCTGATGACGAACAGGTCACAGAAGTTTGAAGGTCCAACTCAATAATAATTTTTCTTGGGGCCGATCCCAATGTTTGGATCGGTACTGATTCTGATAGAATTTTAGATCAGAGAGAGGAGAGAGACAAAGTAATGAACAATTGCAGACTACATTTTATTAATTTGTGTTGTCCATTACAAGAGAAATCCTTCTCCCTTTATACAAGTTTTTACAATCAAATATAAGGAAAGCATTAAAGGCAGAATTTATGATATCCCATAAAATATATCCTAATAGGTTTCCTGTTTTATCTCCATAATTGGTTTTCTGTTTTATCTTCATGATAGGTTTCCTGTTATATCTCCATAGCATATTCTCCAGGTCATAATAGGTTTCCTGTTATATCCTGTAGCATATTCTCTAACAGATTCGTTTGCTTTGGAATTGGGTCCCGCAATCCGAGTGATGGACCCTCCTGCATGCTAGAATTGCTTACAAAGTTGGTTCGTGCAGTTGTCTTGACACGCTAGAAATTTGGGATGATCTTGCTCGAAGTTGGATAAGCTGTGTTTTGCATGCTAGAGTTGCTTACAAAGTTGGTTTGTGCAGTTGTCTTGACACGCTAGAAATTTGGGATGATCTTGCTCGAAGTTGGATAAGATGTGTTTTGCATGCTAGAGTTGCTTACAAAGTTGGTTCGTGCACTTGTCTTGACACGCTAGAAATTTGGGATGATCTTGCTCGAAGTTGGATAAGCTGTGTTTTGCATGCTAGAGTTGCTTACAAAGTTGGTTCGTGCAGTTGTCTTGACACGCTAGAAATTTGGGATGATCTTGCTCGAAGTTGGATAAGCTGTGTTTTGCATGCTAGAGTTGCTTACAAAGTTGGTTCGTGCACTTGTCTTGACACGCTAGAAATTTGGGATGATCTTGCTCGAAGTTGGATAAGCTGTGTTTTGCATGCTAGAGTTGCTTACAAAGTTGGTTCGTGCAGTTGTCTTGACACGCTAGAAATTTGGGATGATCTTGCTCGAAGTTGGATAAGCTGTGTTTTGCATGCTAGAGTTGCTTACAAAGTTGGTTCGTGCAGTTGTCTTGACACGCTAGAAATTTGGGATGATCTTGCTCGAAGTTGGATAAGCTGTGTTTTGCATGCTAGAGTTGCTTACAAAGTTGGTTCGTGCACTTGTCTTGACACGCTAGAAATTTGGGATGATCTTGCTCGAAGTTGGATAAGCTGTGTTTTGCATGCTAGAGTTGCTTACAAAGTTGGTTCGTGCACTTGTCTTGACACGCTAGAAATTTGGGATGATCTTGCTCGAAGTTGGATAAGCTGTGTTTTGCATGCTAGAGTTGCTTACAAAGTTGGTTCGTGCACTTGTCTTGACACGCTAGAAATTTGGGATGATCTTGCTCGAAGTTGGATAAGCTGTGTTTTGCATGCTAGAGTTGCTTACAAAGTTGGTTCGTGCAGTTGTCTTGACACGCTAGAAATTTGGGATGATCTTGCTCGAAGTTGGATAAGCTGTGTTTTGCATGCTAGAGTTGCTTACAAAGTTGGTTCGTGCAGTTGTCTTGACACGCTAGAAATTTGGGATGATCTTGCTCGAAGTTGGATAAGCTGTGTTTTGCATGCTAGAGTTGCTTACAAAGTTGGTTCGTGCACTTGTCTTGACACGCTAGAAATTTGGGATGATCTTGCTCGAAGTTGGATAAGCTGTGTTTTGCATGCTAGAGTTGCTTACAAAGTTGGTTCGTGCACTTGTCTTGACACGCTAGAAATTTGGGATGATCTTGCTCGAAGTTGGATAAGCTGTGTTTTGCATGCTAGAGTTGCTTACAAAGTTGGTTCGTGCAGTTGTCTTGACACGCTAGAAATTTGGGATGATCTTGCTCGAAGTTGGATAAGCTGTGTTTTGCATGCTAGAGTTGCTTACAAAGTTGGTTCGTGCAGTTGTCTTGACACGCTAGAAATTTGGGATGATCTTGCTCGAAGTTGGATAAGCTGTGTTTTGCATGCTAGAGTTGCTTACAAAGTTGGTTCGTGCACTTGTCTTGACACGCTAGAAATTTGGGATGATCTTGCTCGAAGTTGGATAAGCTGTGTTTTGCATGCTAGAGTTGCTTACAAAGTTGGTTCGTGCAGTTGTCTTGACACGCTAGAAATTTGGGATGATCTTGCTCGAAGTTGGATAAGCTGTGTTTTGCATGCTAGAGTTGCTTACAAAGTTGGTTCGTGCAGTTGTCTTGACACGCTAGAAATTTGGGATGATCTTGCTCGAAGTTGGATAAGCTGTGTTTTGCATGCTAGAGTTGCTTACAAAGTTGGTTCGTGCAGTTGTCTTGACACGCTAGAAATTTGGGATGATCTTGCTCGAAGTTGGATAAGCTGTGTTTTGCATGCTAGAGTTGCTTACAAAGTTGGTTCGTGCACTTGTCTTGACACGCTAGAAATTTGGGATGATCTTGCTCGAAGTTGGATAAGCTGTGTTTTGCATGCTAGAGTTGCTTACAAAGTTGGTTCGTGCAGTTGTCTTGACACGCTAGAAATTTGGGATGATCTTGCTCGAAGTTGGATAAGCTGTGTTTTGCATGCTAGAGTTGCTTACAAAGTTGGTTCGTGCACTTGTCTTGACACGCTAGAAATTTGGGATGATCTTGCTCGAAGTTGGATAAGCTGTGTTTTGCATGCTAGAGTTGCTTACAAAGTTGGTTCGTGCACTTGTCTTGACACGCTAGAAATTTGGGATGATCTTGCTCGAAGTTGGATAAGCTGTGTTTTGCATGCTAGAGTTGCTTACAAAGTTGGTTCGTGCACTTGTCTTGACACGCTAGAAATTTGGGATGATCTTGCTCGAAGTTGGATAAGCTGTGTTTTGCATGCTATAGTTGCTTACAAAGTTGGTTCGTGCACTTGTCTTGACACGCTAGAAATTTGGGATGATCTTGCTCGAAGTTGGATAAGCTGTGTTTTGCATGCTAGAGTTGCTTACAAAGTTGGTTCGTGCACTTGTCTTGACACGCTAGAAATTTGGGATGATCTTGCTCGAAGTTGGATAAGCTGTGTTTTGCATGCTAGAGCTGCTTACAAAGTTGGTTCGTGCACTTGTCTTGACACGCTAGAAATCTGGGATGATCTTGCTCGAAGTTGGATAAACTGTGTTTAGCACTTTGGATCGGAACCGATCCGGGTTCTTTGGTGAGCGGTGATTTGTACTTTGAGCACTTCAACCTGCTATTCTGCCAAGTTATTTCGACCATTGACCCATGATCTTGTCTGTACATGATGTGTGGACCTTGAGATCATCATTTTGAGTATTTTACCTCGACAATCATCAAGTTGCACTGCCGGGCCCAGAAGCCAGGCAAGCCATAAATGTTACTTTAAACATTATGTTGATATGGTACAGAGTCTAATTGTTGTAATCATATACCAAATAGCTTGAAAAGAAAAAGGAAATGCTGTTTTTTTTCAATGCTACATATGAACAAAGTTATAGATACAATGCTGTGAAATGTTGTAAAAAAAAAAAAAAAAAAAAAAAAAAAAAAAAAAAATCCATAAAATAATCATATTAGTTACATAAACTGCAGTACAAATTTGTCAATGGAAAAGATAGAATTACAAGCCTATATTAAAAAAAAAAAAAAAAAAAAAAAAAATACTATATGCAAATAGCATTATAAGCATCACGTCTTTTTCATGAAATGATTAGTTCATCAGATGCTATGTTTAGGTAGCATTACGACATATAACTTTCATTTTCTTCGTTGAAGTCAATGTAACCCCTAAACTACCTTCTCCATCACCATTAATGGTGTTGCACTGTCACCGGTCATCGTTGAAATTCCTTTATCAGCCATTGTTGCCGACTTCACCAATCGCTATGGCAACAATTAGGAAACCATGAACCACCACCGCAACAACCATAGCTGCTTGGCCTGTCTCCTCTCTTCAACCAGCTATTCTGCCTTCCACCAGCGCTTGCCAGCATCGTCCCTAATTGTCCGTCACTGAAAGTGCGAAACACTAGTTTACAGTGTCCTTGGATTTTGACACAAAAAAGATGGGTTTTCTCGTAAATTTGGGTGCAAGTTTAGTACTGGAAGCTAGAATAATAGAATAAAAAATTTGTTGTTTTGAAGGTAAATTTTCTGTTTCGAACTTTGTAATCGAGTCAAATTTTGTGTGATAAAAACTCATATACAATAACGAAGATCTCCATTCAGATATACACACAAGCGCACACACATGTATATATGTATAACCATGATCTATCAAGGAATTCATCAAGCATACTTTAGTGATGTGTGAAACAAGTTGAAATTATTTTGAGTAAACTTATGTATATGTAATATTATGTATGTATGTATGTATGTATATCAAGCATATTTTAGTGATGTATGAGACAAGCTAAAATTATTTTGAGTAGACTGAACTTTGTTTAGCAATTTTAGTTTAGCAATTTGTAATCTCTTGTAATACTTGATATGTCAAACATTCAAAGACTCCTAAATAATTGAATCGTTGATGCTATTTTCATTGTATCACAACCTTATCTTGTTTTAGGTTACCTTAGAAAATGGGGAGTACCTCACTTCGATTAAAGGAACTACCGGGCTCCTTGGACAAGTGCTTTACATTACATCAATAGAGTTTGCATCAAATCTGGGTAGAGTGATAGGACCTTTTGGTTGGAGAATAGGTAAGCCATTCTCGTTTTCAGTATCCAATGGACAGATAGTTGGGTTCAATGGGCGTTACCATCTGTCCCTTAAAGCGATTGGAGTTAAAGTGATTGCAGCCCCAGATGAGAAGAAGCTGAGCAAAATGGTCTCTTTCCTGAATAGTAATTGGAAAATGGTTGGAGGAGCTACTCTAACTTTTACGGCAGGCGTGTATACTACAGTTGCTTCTCCCATTTTGTTTGATATTATTGAAAAATATCTGAAAAAGGTACTGTGTGATAACTTTCATATATGTCTGTGATTATAGCCACATACGCACAAAGTATATGTAAAGTTTCGATAAAGTTTGGATGATGATATTCTTCAGTTCTTGTAAGCCTGCATGTTTATTATTGGACTGTATGCACACAACAAATGCTAAGAAACAGTGAAAATAATCATTTGACAATATTTTCACACTTATTGTCAACATGTTTTTCTGTGTGTACTTCATCATTATCTTGTAATAGACGATTCCTTATCTTTATGTGTGAGTTACCATTATTTTGTGCAAGTTATATTGGTTTGTGTTGATATGCATGGGGAACGCTCGCACTAGATATGTATGTCAGGGGATAAAATACAAAATGAAGATATAATGGCCATTGTAGAATCTGAGTAGGGTTTTAACAATACGAGTTTGTTGACCTCATTTTAACTGGAGTCACCATGACACCACTGACAGTGTTAGTGGTGTGGGGCTGCGATTGCCCCCTGAATTCATCTTATTAAATCTCAGTCACACATCACTAACACCGTTAGTGGTGTCATGGTGACCCCAGTTAAATGGGGTCAACAAACTATCAATATCTAATAATTTACTTCTCTTGTGTCATTAATTTTGTCATGTCTCTGTATCCAAACACATTTCTACGTGCTTCACACTCCTCTTTTAAACCCTTGCGGTTCTTTCAGTTACATAATTCGAAATAACCAGAATTCATATATATATATATATATATATATATATATATATATATATATATATATATATATATATATATATATATATATATATATATATATATACACACACACGCGCGTACATATGTACATATATACATATGTACATATGTTTCTTTCTTGATGAGTTGCGATCATGCAAAGAATTTTGGTTAATCCAAATAATGACGAACTAATCAACTTAAACATTTTAAGCCTAACGTCTCTAAAGTTATATTTGACTAAAATAGCTTAGCACTAATTAAAAGAGTAAAGAGCATAGTGTGTAGTCAAAAAAGGGAAGGGTGTGCGTATACAGGGCGAATCTATGTTATAGGTACAAGGAGCAGCTGACCCCCCTCAACTTTCCATGCCCTATTATATTTTATTAATTACCTAGCATAGTATTAAGTACATTTTCATGAAAAACTATATTAAAGCTGACCCCCTCAAGTTAAGCTCCCTTTCAAGCAAAACTCTAGATTCGCCTACGCAGTGTATATAAGATTTTAACATGCTTTTCTGGGTTTTGAACCTGTGTAGCTGTTAGCACGATGCAAAGCGCACTCAGCTATCGGCCTAATGTTGTAGGCTATATATATGTGTACATACATATACGTACACACACACACACACATGTGTGTGTGTGTGTGTTTATATATATATATATATATATATATATATATATATGTATGTATGTATGTATGTATGTATGTATGTATGTTTTTAACAAAAAATTATAAAGCACTTTAAAAAAATACAGGCCAATGTAGTAACATGTTTATATATATCCTATTCATATCATTGGCAAATACCTTTTAAGTAATACAAACTTTAATATACGCTTCTTATTTTCAAGCATAGAGTCCTTGTTGTCTTTGATCCATCTTTTTCGCAGGCCCACTATGGTGCATTTATGGTAAATGGTAACAGAGCATTGAACGGGGTTGGAAGTTAAACGGAAAATGTGTTTGACGCTTCAAGCGAGGCATTTAGACGAGACATTTTAATTTGTGATTTTTTTCAATTGTTTTATAGTTAATTGATTATTTGTCTAATTCATAAAAAGTGCATCTTTCTTCTTTCATGGCGATCTAAAATTTCTGAGATTGGCGATTTTTGTTCGATTGCTTTATTTCTTCGCTCTTCCTTCTCTCTTTAGTTGTTTACACTCTCTTCTCTTTGATTGCTCCACTACGCATCGTTCTCCGCTGTTTCCTTCGCTGTTCTAAGGCACTATGGGTTCTTTTGGGGCAGACGAAATTTACTCCTTCTCGGGCTCCTTTGTGGGTGTTTGCCCTTCTTTAGAATCGATTTGCGCCGCAATTTTGTGGTGTGTGTGTGTGTGGGGGGGGGGGGGGGGGTTCTACGAGGGTGGGTTTGTGATTGTTGGATTTTATTGTTTTAGCTCTTGGTTGTGGATGGTTTTTTCTTGGAGTTATGCTCAATTAAAATGGTCTCCCCGGTTGTGATTCCGGCTGTCTACAAACTTGTTGTATTTAGGTGTTCGGATTCTCGGTTGGTCACTGAGTATGGGCATTTAGCTCCTCCTGTTGTTTCCTCGGTGGACGTTGGAGGCGAATGAGGTGTAGGGGAACTGACACCCCCTATCTGATTCCTTCCTCGGTTCGTGGCTGGTTGTAGGTTGTTTTAGGAGGAACGGTTGGTTGTGGAAACTTTTGTTACAGCCTGTTTGGTTGCTAAGATTCGACATTCTGTTCATTTGTCTTTCAGTGATGTTGCTGGTGTTTGTGGAAAAAGTGAGGTAGGAGATTTGATCCCTCCCATCCACTTTCTTCCTAAGTTTATCCCATGATTTTCGGGGTCTTCGCAGGATTGGCCTTTGCCTGGCAAGCATTCTTTTGCATCTTTGCGCACTCAGTGTCATAAGAGACTGAGAAGACTTGTGGTTGACCCTCATGTAGGTACACCACCTCCGTTTTGTGTTATTGACAAGACAGGGGTGGTGGGCTCTGAGGGTGCCCATGATCGTACCCTTTCCCCTATTTCTACAAGCAACAGTTTTGCCTTGTTAGCTACGGTGCCTGCTGTGGACTACTCACATGTTTTTGATGCGACTGTGGTTGTCCTCTCTAGGGCTAGGTAGTGGCGTAGAGGAGACTCGTACAAACGTTGGAGTAGCGGTGGCTTGTCTGGTTAAACATGGAGGTGGGGTGGCTCGTGTCATCAGAAGCAGCCTTTGTGCCCTACAAAAGGCGAGGCAACCGAGTGGCACAGTTTGGTTGCTCGGTTTTCTTTGGGTTCTAGCATTTCTCGTGCGCCTTCTGCGCTATAGGTTTGCCAGGCAGGTATGTTTTTCTTATGTTACTTATTGTTGCTTTCAGACTCTTACTATTGATGATTTGGTGCTTGGTGTCCCGAATTTAGGCGTCTCTATTCTTGGTGTTCTACCATTAATCATCAAGAATTTTCATGTGCATGTGAGTCGTGGGTTGTTTCCTGTGGTGTTGTCACCTGCGGAGATGGAAGTGGTTGCTTCTTATGCCTCTATGCTTTTTGCGCCAAACGTTTATTTTGTCTTCTGGTTGGCTCTCTATTCGCGGGTTGATTGGGGTTTGTTTTTGTTGTCAGTTTTGTCGAGTGCTGGGTGATGGGGTTTATTACTTCCCGCTGGTCTTGTTTCTTCTCCAGCATTGCTTGGCGCCTATTAGGCTCTTGTTGGTGCTGGTTATGGGTTTTTTTTTATGGCCACGGCAAAATAATTAATGTTTTCTTCGTGGGTTGGTTATTTCTATTATGCTTGTGGGTTGTTGTTTAGGTGCTTGTCATTGGTTTCTAGTCGGTTGTGCTTCCAGCTTTTGGTAGTACGCGTTTAGCTGCCACATCTCTTGACAGTTATACGAGTACTGCCGAGGTGGGTTTGCTCTACTAAGATAGTGGGTTGAAAGCGATCATTGGTGTCCCTCATATCTGTTTTGACTCAAGATATCTTCGTTTCTTGTGTCACTCTGCTTATTGGACTCTCCGCCCTGATCTGGCTTGTCAATTTGATGACAACTCGGCAACTGGAGAATCCACACGGTATAGTGAGCCGCCGATCTACGGCGTCTCTACATTTCCCGATTCCTTCTCTTCTTCGGAGGTGTCACCTATGTTTGTCCCTCCCCGATTGGATTCGGTTTCGTCCTGTGTTTCGCATTTTATGCCTCTTCTTGGCCAGACTGAGATATCGATCATTAATGATCGACTATCTCGTGTCACTAAGAATTCTCACTCTTGTAGACTGGATGCTTTGCCATATGTTGTGTCTTCCTCTTCTTCTGCAGATGGGAAAAAGCAGGAGATCTCTTCTTCCCTTCCTTCGTCCCTTTCTAGCAAGTCTTCGCGACGAAGATTGAGATCTTTAATGTACTACTGTTTAAAATTATATGTTTAAGTAGTATTATGGTTCAACAACTAAAAAATAATAATTATATACACATATATCTGTTTAATGTAACAAATACCCAAGCAACATAAAATCAAACACATCAAACAACTGTAAAATATAAATGGAATTGTAAGTATAAAAATGATAGGTAAACATATCATTTGGATTTAGATTATTGCAGACAAAGGAAAATATAAATAAACATAACAAAAATGATAGTCATATCTTAATTACCATTTTTGGCTGTAGCAACTAGTAAAACACTAGGTCATCCCTTCAGAGCAGCTACATCTAAAAAATCAATGGTCGACAAAACTTGAACCTAACCAAACATGCACTAAAACCAAAATACAAATCCTTTCAAAATGATTGGCTAAAGGATTAACTTCCATAGCTGCATAACTACCAGGATTATATTTTTTGCAAAACCACCAAATACCAGTTTAAATCATTATATGAATAGCGTCATCTCCATATTTTTTTTTCAAAGCCAATTATTTTCAATATAACCATAATAATATGAAAGATTAAAGTTGTACTCTCTTCTAAATTCTTTCATAATATCTTTTGGCTTCTTCATTATAGCTTCTCGAATTTGATTAATAATCAATGATTTTACAAATTTACTTGAAATGTGCACTTCACTAACATTCCTAGGACCAGCTCCACATGAATGTTCAAACTTATAAGTCCTAATAAAGAAATGAGAAAGTTGTCCAGGATCCAAAGAAGAATTAACATAAAAATCACAACCATCTTTTTTCCATGAACAAATAACCGAAATCCTTTCAGGAGAATTTCTAGTATAAATCAGATCATATATCTTTTTAATTTTATAAGCCATTAAGAATTCTCTAAAATCCTCAGCTCCATTAAAAAAAACCAAGAAAATCTACAAGACTTTTTTAAGAACCTTTTTTAGCAAATCTTCAAATAGCAGGAAGAATCAGCATAGTTATCAGTGTTAGTAGCAGAACTATTAGTAATTAAAGTGCTATGAATACTAGAATCATGTACAGAACTACCACCAATGTCAAACTCCAAATCAAAAATAGTTTATTTGACAATAAACTTAAAATAATGACTCTTCTTGTATAATTTAAAGCGCACAATACTGGGCAAATCTGAATCGATGTCAAGAGAATAAGATATGTCAATGGAAAAAGGATTTAGCTGTGACCAAAATTTACAAATATTAGTCTTGACCCCAAATAGAGAAGAATCCATAGTAAGTCGAGTAGAATTTGAATAATCCTCATTATAATAAAAAAATAACAAGCAAGTTGTTTGGTTCAACATTGCTAGTACCACTGCAAAAAAAAAAATACAAAGTTATTTATGAACAGACAAAATAATGTTATACATAGGAACTAAAGTACAGATAGAAACAACAAGTAGTTTCTTTAAAAAAAATGATAGATACACATAGCATAACAATGAAAACTCCCTTGTTGAAATAATAAACAACAGCGCATGAACAATGAAATAAAATCACAAAATAATCGCATACTTGGAAAGTGGAATAATTGTGCTAGGCGATCTCAAATCAGCCATGTATCATCAAATAACCTAAAAATTAGAATTCAATTCTAATCGATACATACAAATAAATAAATAACCGACGAAAATAATACCTACGCTAGATTTGTTGAGAAATAATCGTCGCATGGGATTGATAACATAGAACAAGAAGAAACCTAAATTTAATTTGAGATGAAAATAGAAGGAGAGGATCGATCGATCTGAAATAGAGGACGAAAGTTGAAGAGCGTGTTTATTTTAAATTATGATATTTATTTCCTTGAGGCTAAAATAAAAAGCCCACTTCCTCCTAACAAAAAAAATAAGGTCGTGTCCTCCAGTAAAGAAGGAAAAAAACGATATGTATTTCCTCCAACCCATTTCCCTGTATCATAAATTGCATTAGAAATCTTAACCATAATGGATGCAATGGATGATGTTTGAGTAGATGGATGTAGACTTCGATTGTGAATGTTTATTTCATTTCTCCAACCTTGGAGATTGTAGGGATGAAATCCTTTAAGGACGAAAGAGAGTGTAATAACCCAAAACCGAAGTAATTATAATTAATCAAGGAATTAATTAATAATAAAATAAGCTTGTGAAATTGTTCGTATTTGTCAACACGAGTTGTAATGTTGAGCATGTGGTAATTTTCTAGACAATTTCCATATATAACTTTGTAAAAATCCAAACTCATATGAAAGAGTTATAAAAGAATTAAGAATTCAGAAATAAATAAACAAAAGTGTATATATATATATATGTGTGTGTGTGTGTGTGTGTGTGTGTGTGTGTGTGTGTGTGTGTGCGCACGTGCACGCGTGCATGTGTGTTTTAGCCCTTAACAGTCGACCCACCATAGGATTAGGTCAACCCACATGTACGAGTAATCGTCTAGGTACATGCCGTGCCAATTGGAATTCAATTTCGTGAATTCTGGAATCTAGCGGTTAAATCTAGGCTTGTGACGTGGCTGGACTACATTTATTCAAGTAATCCTATGGTCTGAGGTCCCCAAACTCACCCATAAATAAGATCCCAAGTCTAACCATTTTCTCTAACTCAAATCTTCTTTCTCTGTGTTCTTTTCGCCTAAAGCATACCTAAAATCAAAATATTTCCTAGGATAAGATTTTAGGATAAAAATAATAGAAAACCTAGGAGCGGGATCTGGAAAGACTGCTGACTACAGCTAAAGAAAGTACAACAAAATAACCATTTTGCAACTGGCAAAACCAGTTGCAATAGACTTATTGCAACTGCCAGCTCCAGTCTGGATATCCACAGTTGCGATAAATTTGTTTTTATTTTACAACTGTTTCTGGCAGTTGTAAAATAGAATTGCAGTAGAGACTTTTTATAACAATCAAAAGCTGTTGCAATAGACCTTTTTGCAAGTGCTATTAATAGTTGCCAAAAAAAAAAGATAAGCTACACTACAATCGACAGTTGCGTAAAAATTACCAATATATAATAATTCACTACTGATAACAATATTACAATGAAATAACTAAAAGCAAATTAGATAAAATTACATTCACAAATTTCTACCAAACATTTCAAAATGATGGATAAAGTTACATCAAACTTCCGACATATTAAAACACAATACATAGACATGATACATATTCAAGCGACAGTTTCAAAATATAGTACAATACACAATCATAAAACCTAAATACACATAATAGCCTAATGAAATGTACTTTCTGTGCCAAGCGACGGACCCAAATACACATACTAGCCTAATGAATATTGACTTCCAACCAGTCCATAATGTTACTTCACGAGTTTTTGATTCTTGACAAGAAAGAAGAAAAGATCAAATAAGAAGTGATATAATGTATAATTGTGTCTTAGATGTGTTATATATTGTTAAAATCTATCCTCAATCATCACAACACACTAACACAACAGAATATATATCACATATTGGCACAAGTGCCAGGACTGTGTTGAAATACACTGACCAGTTGACTGGTCTGTTTTCTACCAGTCGACTAGTAGGTGCTACTTGGCACAGTTTTGTACAATTGTGCACATTTGTGCATATGATCTTCCTCACCAGTTGATTGGTCCTTTTTTACCAATCGACTGATGTTTACCAACTATCATTTCCAGCAAAAAGACACTTCTTTTCATGAAAAGGTACAATCAAAATTCAAGAGAAATGGATGCTTCTTTTGATTGAATCTCATAACAAATAATTACTACTCATCGTACATTATTTAAACACTTCAATATCACTTTCCAAATCACCAATTCTTTCCCTAGTTTCTAATTCTATTCTCTTTATACTCTATGCATTCAAAAGCTCTCAAAACTATTCTCATCGCTTTGAATCGTTGATTCTACATTCATACTATTTGATTCAAAAGCGATCTACTTCCTTAAAATCTTCACTTTCACTTCATATATTTGAGAATAAGATTATAGCAAGGGTGTACTCAAACCGTGACTGATCTGTGTTACTTAGAACTCATATATAGTCAAAGCTACTATTGTAATTGTTGAAGTCTTGTTCCGCTGCTCAGGCAGGAAATCTCACTTGGCTGCTCGGGTGTGTGTTAACCCGTTCCTCCAGGTGAAGTAAGGGTATTACTTAGTGAAATTCCATAAGGAGTTTGGGATTGGACATAGGACGGTGCTACGAACCAATATAAAAATTCCTAGTATCGTTTATTTTCATTTACTGCATTTACATATTGTTTATCTGCAATATTTTAATATTAGATCATTAAATTTTTATTTGCATAACTATATCAAAGTATAGTATATCACAGTATCAACACTTCCTCGTATATACACTCAATTCCTTATTACTCGATCCTCCTCTCGTTATCTTTTCACATAATCTTCATTTTCTATATTCACGACCATTCACTATAACAAAATGAGCCTGTCACAGCATTTGAAAACGCTATATAACTAGCATAGCGTTTCAGAGAACGCCATGTAATGACATGTTATCTTAAACCTTCTACTTTGAATAGCGGGAATAAAAACGCTATGAAAGATGAATTTTTTTATAGCGTTTTATTTGCTATCAAAAAAAATCACTATAAATATATTATCCGATACTGAATTCTTATAACGTTTGTATGCATGTTTCCATAGCATTCTATTTGTATGTTATAGCGGTTATTGTATTATTTCTATAGCGTTTGTTTTCATAATTGTTAGCATTTCTTACGTGTTTCTTGCGTTTTTAAAACGCTATTGCTTATATTATTTATGGATTTTTTTTTCTATTTTATCGTCATTTCAGCTTTTTCATGTATACACACACATCTATACATTTCTTATCTGAATATAAATATAACAAATTTTTGCAAACAAATATATACACTACAAGAGGAACAGGGGTTTCCAACGGCTAGGGGCCGTTGGCGGCCGTTGGAAACCCCGTTGGTAGCCGTTGGTATACGGATCAACGGCTTCCAACGACTTCCAATGCAAACAACGCTTAATTTCCAACGGCTTCCAACTGATAAATAAGGACACGTGTATGATGTTTTGAGCAAATAGGTCATTGGAAGCCGTTTGTATGGAATGACCTGTAAGCCGTCGAAGGCCGTTGGAAATCTGGGTGTTTTTTTTTATACAGATTTTAGATTTACCACTACAAGCCACACAACAAATATAAAACATTCTGAACTGCTCCATTTCGAGCATATAACTCACAATCTCAACCATATATACACCCAAACACAATACGAAATAAAAAACAAACACAAAACACATAAATTAACCAATATTTACATAACATTACCACCAAACTTCGCCAAAACAACACCAAACCATCACCATGTCCAAAATAACATAACCATCTCCAAGACAACATAACCAACAACATGTCCAAACCGTACCATCACCAAACCATAATAACATCATGTCCAAACCATCATAACAAAATATATACAACTACCATGCATGTAGCAAGCCTCACCAACTCTCAAAACACATCAAAACAAGCTAACCTGATCAACTCTCTCCCCCTGAAGATGAAGGTGTCGTACCGTGCTGGGCAATGTACTCCGCCAATCGCTGGTTAAGCAACTCCATCTGCTCTTCACGGCGACAATCACGTTCATGAAGCTCTGCAATCTGTGCTTTCAACTGTGCGATTTCTTCCTTTTCCTGAGCCTTCTGATACATCTGCTGAGATGCTGTAATCTGTATATAATTTCAGATTTTCAGTATTTCATAATAGTAGTTCGAATACATTTGAGTTTTTATTATAAATTTTAGTATTACCTCTAGATTTCCATAACCATATCGTCTGTTTCGGGTAGCAGGATCCATGACAGCATCAAATATCTTGTCCTCATCTTCCTTGGTCAGCTCAGTCCTCCCTGTAGCTTCCAATACCTACGCCCTTTGCTCCTGAAATTTCTCCTGTTAAACAAAAATAAAATAAATTTAGATAACACTATTTTAATTAAATTATAAGTCTACTTAACTATTTTATACTTACATATCTCTCACGCGCCTTATCATCATGGTCCCAAGTGTACGAAACTGAGCCTGTGTCGTCAGTCTGACTCAATGCATGTGTATGCTTGAAAACATCCCAGTACGACACAGGAGCCATACGCGCTCTCTCCTGAAATAAGCATGCACACATGTAAATTAAAACTTAAACTTAAATCAACTATTAATTTTAACTAGTTATGAATTAAAATTTTAAACTGTGCAATTACAAAATATACCAGATCCTCACGATGATGCTGAAATGACTTGGACCCACCTCGATGCGTAACCGGATTTTTGCTCCTATTAGCTGCATTTCTCTCAGACGAGGCCTATACATTTAAATTTAAAAAAAATGTCTTAGTCTAAATCACATACTAATTGAATAGAATAATTTAAATTAAAAATATGCAGTAAAATTTACCAGAAAGTCCTTATTACTATTTCAATAAGTAAGTAGATCATTCCACACTGACTCGCTCACCCAAGACTGCCTTTTCCCACTTGATTTTAAAGTGTTCATTGTTTGTCTGTAATTTGCTGCCACTTTACTGTTCCAGTGGCGCTTAACGAGACCCAAATCCGTCTCCTGGAGATCCACCGCACCCTGCGTTTTTTTTTATAAATAGCATACATATAAAGTTATCAAATAGGAGCATGTACTTAATATAAGAAATGTTATATCATACATACATACCAAAAAATCCTGCCATATGGTCTCCTTAACTAAGTCGGGTATCGAGCTCCAAGTGGGCCAACATGCAGTCATGCGGGCCTGATAAGCACGTTTTGATATCCTCAAAACGGTATTGGACGGCTCCAACTCAAACCCCCTGTGTTAAACGGAAAAAAAATACATGGTTGCTAGAACAACAATTTAAATAATTTATTGTACTTAAATTAAATTTATACTAAAAACTTAGGCTTTACCCTTTTGATGCTTTTGGCTTAAGCCAGACCACAGGACGGGATAACTCCGACGATGGACCACCCTCCTCGCCACCTGACGCCATACCTGTTACAAACAAAAACATAACATAACATAACATGACGTAACATAACATAACATGAACGAACTATATGTAAAAACATGGTATTAGATAACATGAGTACTTGATAATAGAAATGTCAAAACATGAGTACTAGTTTGTTTCATAGAAGTGTTAAATATAAGTTTGATTCATAGATTTGTCTAGTTAACATATGATCGAGTTTGATTCATAGAAGTGTTAAATATATGTTTGATTCATAGATATGTCTAGTTAACATATGAGTTTGATTCATAGAAATGTCATAAAAATAAATATATGGTTACTTGATAATAGAAATGTCATAACATAAAATTACCTTTTGAAAATGAGGAGTATTAGTTAGTCATCCTCATCACTTTCAGATTCCGACTCTATTTCCTCCTCCATATATGTGTAACGACCCGCATTCTACGCATCATAGGATCGTAGAATATTTATTTCTTTCACATATGAAGTCGTATGGTTATGTATTTGGGAGACGGCTATTGGGGTCATTTCCCTTGTTCATGATTTTTGTCAATTTTTAAATGACCATTTTACCCCTATTTGGTACTGTTTTGGCCATAACTTTTGACTGAAAAGGAATTTTGACCTGAAACCACTTCCATTGGCTCCGGATGATGGTTTACAATTCCGTAGACTGGTCACATTAGCCAAACGGACTCACCGTTTGGGAGATATGGCTGAAACAAGTTTCAAATAGTGAAGAACAGCTTAATTGTGCTTAATCGGGTAATTAGCAGCTAGGCCCAAAGGGGATTTCGGGATTGGAGATGTATATGGGCTGATTAGGGTTAGAAAACATTTCTTTCAGCCGCCACTTTCATTCTTGGAACCCTAGCAATGGCCTCCAACACCCAAATCACCTTCTAATCACTTTCTAATCAAGTTTTGGCTTAATCTACATCAAATTAAGGAGAGAAAACACGAAAGCAAGGTTAGAGCTGTTGTTAGACATCAGTATTCACCCAAATCAGCGAGGTTTCAGTTCTGAGAATTTTATTTGTGGCCAAGGTGAGTGATTAGCATTGTTTTGACATAATTACAGTTAATTAAGGGTAATTAGTGAAGATTAGCGAATTTATACACTAATAAATTCTGGAAAAATATCTATAAATTCGAAAATAATATTTTATGTCTCTGGTAGAAATTTGGTTTAATTTGGTTAAGTTTTGTTAACCCTATGATTAGTTTTGCTTAAACATGCTTAAGGGAAAATATGGGGTTTTGGGTATATTTGATCCATTTTGAGACGTAAATTCATTGTTTTGGTGTTTGTGGTTAGTTTGCCATGTTGCTATGACTGTTTGGAATGATTTGTGGTTGATTAGAATAGTTAGATTGGTCGAAAACGTCGTCGAATGGCGTAAACAAGTTGCTGGAAAAAGTTGCAGAAAGTTGTACAGGGTTTCGGATCGGATCGGGTATGGGCTCGGATCGGGTAGGGAGCTGGGCAATCCGACCCGAACTGGAATCTGGCACAAAGAAGTTTGGCAAGAAGGAAGGCCACTGCTTCGAGTTGGAGATGGACAGAGGATCGGATCGGAGCCATGGAGCAGGATCGGATCGGAGTAGGCTAGGGAGCGAGATCGGATCGGAGTAGGCTAGGGAGCGAGATCGGATCGGAGGAGGCAAGTGAGTGGGATCGGATCGGAGCTATGGGGCAGAATCGGATCGGAGTAGGCTAGGGAGCGAGATCGGGTCAGAGCAGGCAAGCTGGAGCAGGAGGGACGAACCAAACCGAATGGAGCGTGACATCCGAACCGAACCGACGTCTGAAGGGGAAGGATCACCGAACCGAACCGCACTCAGGAATACACCATGGAGCATTGCACCGAACCGAACCGTGTTATACGCATATATCCGAACCGAATCGAATTCAGGACCACTTCTATGTGACGACTCTTTTGAAGACCAACTCCAATTCGATCAAAACCCGAGATGCAAAGGAAGTCCAAATGAGGAGCTTTGACTCAGGATCCAGCTGGGAACCAATGAGTGGGCTTCATGATTGGGCTTTGCTACGGGACGTGTGCCAAGGGGCTATCGATGTCTATGACTTTGGATCACTATGTATGGGAGGTACGTGAACGGATTCAGGGCCGTAGTGACCTAGGTACGACTAAAGGGCTATAGACCAATGAAGTGGGGTCATTTGTAAAGATTTGGTCATGACTCCATGTGGTAAGCTTGGTAGTAGCAGTAGTTGTACAAGTTGAACACCGTCACTGCTTCGATGGGTCTAGTGATTGACAGTGGTGGGCATTGAACGCTTTACGCACTGAGTGAGAGATGTGAGGATGGTTGCTATGGTTGATTTGTCTGCCATCATTATGACATGCACACCCCACCCCCGTATTCTTTACACTATTTATTATGGCACCTTAGAGTACTGTACGGTATGTGGTACTAACTCTTTGGTTACAGGTCCAGGTTTAGGTATGGTTTAGTATACCTGTTATTGTTCTGGTTAGATGCTTATCGCTCATACCAGGCTTTATGTCTGACCCAGAGTTTTATGTCTCTTCTTATTACTCTGGGTGCTCACACGAGCAGACTAGAGATAGGTTAGCAGGAGATGCACGGGTAGATGATCCGGAGACGGGCAGGAGGCTTCCACGTAATATATATAATATTCTCCCTTTGTTGTTGAAGATCACTGCTTGGGCATTAGTGGTGCATCTTCTACTTTAGCTTTCTTTTGTTTAGAGACGGTAAATTTGAAAAGTTGTAATAAGCTGTATTTGGATTTCCGCTGCTCTGATGTTGATGTTGGTTTTAGTTATCAGCTTATGCACTGTCTCACCTGTTTTATATCAAGTATGTTATTATTATATTTTGTTCCATGCGTTGTGAGACATTATACAGGTTCCTCTTTAGTTAATTCCCTTCTTTCCTTTCTTTGATGACCGTCCCGTGCTAGTCGGGCATGTGTACAACACACTTTAGGAGGAAATGCAGGCTGGTGCGGGGCGGACCATCACAATATGGTTCATCTGTAGTCTCAAATACATCAATTAATGCATTCGGTTCATCGTTTAGAGGTCCAAAATCTGTTTGATCGTCGGTTATTACTATTTTTGCATTTTCCTCGACGTCTGCTTGATAAGCTTGGTCATCGGGAATATTACGCCCGTCAAATGTAAACCTTGCTTTTGTTTTGAAAACAGCCCACCAATCTATTTTGTCTCTTCTCATAGAAGGATAAGGAGCATAATATACTTGAAGAGCCTGTTTGGCAAGTACGAAAGGGTCGTACTTATAATAATGGGACGTATGTCTTACTTCTATAAGATTATATTTTGGGTGCACGTTGATTCCAGAACTTGGAACATTGCTGAACCAGTTGCATTTAAACAAAAATACTTCTTCCACGGGTCTTGTGAAATATGTCAATTGCAGAATCTGGTTTAGCATGCCATAAAAATCGTGTATATGGTCGTTTGGATCATCACTACCTTTAACAAATACACCGCTATTGTCAGTTAATTTTTCAGCACCATATTCTTTAGTGTTAAATTTATATCCATTGACAAAGAATATTGGATATATCTTCACATTTCTTTTAGGTCCCAATGCCAAATGTTTCAATCCTTCATCCACAATACAATTTGTTGGATCAAAAACATAATCAGTAAACCAACTAGCGAATTCTTTGCTGATATCGTCGTTTGGATACTGTGATTCATAAATGCTGCAATTATAGGACATACGTTACATATATGATTAAAGATACAATACATGTATACATAGATGCATAAGTACAATTGTAACACCCCGAATTTTCTATTAACACTAAAGTTGCTAAAATATTAATAAGTGTGTAAGAGGGGGGATGTATCTAATATGAATATAATAATATTAATAAGTGTGTAAGAGAGGGGATGTATCTAATATGAATATAATAATATTAATAAGTGTGTAAGAGAGGGGATGTATCTAATATGTATATAAAAACAATAATAAGTGTGTAAAAGGGGGGGATGTATCTAATGTGTACATTGTAGAATATATATATATATATATATTGCTGAGTGTTTGCTGAGTCACTTCTGACTCATTGCTGAGTCAACAAGATAAACCCCATCTTGTCTGAACGGCTGCGGTTATTTCTAGGTTAAATCTAATGGCCTAAATGCATTCTAAAATCTATAAATAAGTGGGTAGACCCTAGACCTAAATCACTTGTAAAATTAGAGAAGCTACCGTCATGCTGCTGCCATGGAGTTCAGCGTAGCCGTCACAAACTAAGAAGAGGAAGCCTAATCATCTACAACTAAATCTACACAAATCAAATCAAAAGATCTCTCTTTCTCTAATTCTTTTCTTTTGTTGGTGAGTATGATGATTCTCACAAGACTATTACAAACTAATTTGACTCAGTTATGAATGGATCACAAGAAAGTGATGTGATTTGTAATTGTAAATTCTATATATTGTGGATCTCTTATTATGTTATTATGTTGTCGTATGATGTAAATTATATATGCTATGTCATGCTATGTTGTAAATTCTCTTATGCTATGTCGTGCTATGTTGAGAATCATGTCAAGCTATGTTATACTATCATACTATGCCATGTTATAAATCATGCTATATTATGTTGAAAAATCATGCTGTTGGATCATGCTTAAAGTTATGTTTTTTTTTCTTAATTTAAATGGATCTTGTTTATGGGAATTTGCCTATTAGGTTAGGTGTACCCATAAACTTGAAACTATAATTAAATAAAACTTGATTATGGGAATTTGCCTATTGAGTTAGGTGTACCCATATAAAACCATGTTGTTAAAAAATTAGATGATGTTGATTCACACATGTTCATATGTAAGTTTATGAAAATTGATTGAGATTATATTAGGTGAATTTTGAACAAGTTGACACCTTTAGGTCCATGACATGTATAATCTATGCAAGTTGGACATATGCAAGTTTCACCCCTTATTATGATTCATTTGGTCACATATACATGTTGTTATTATGATAATCTCTTTTATGCTATGAGTTAGGCTATTCGAGTCTAACATATATTTTGCGAATAAACGTTCAAACGTGGGGTAGGGGTAATATTAGGAATTAATAAATTGGGTGCAATTTTGTAAGATGTTGCATACCATGAATGAATGTCCATAATTGAGTCAATTATGGACATTGTTAAAAATTGGAAGTAATTAATAATTCAAGTAGGGAATTATTAAAATTGGGGGAAAGTGGATTATTATTAATAATCAATGCTTAGGACACGAGGTTGGACCCGTTTGTGATGTAAACCTGCCCGGACCCGCCCGGTAAATCCAGTAGTCACAAATGTCGGCCCAATGTGAGAGGTCCTAGGCCCAAACTAAAGCATAACAGTTGTAAAGACACGAGGTTAGACTCTTTTATGGTGTAAGACTGCCCGGACCCGCCCGGAAAATCCAGCTGCCATAAATGCCAGTCTAATGTGAGAGGTCTTTATGAGGTTATGGCCTTAATGAACTAAGAAATACTTAACCAGATAATCATGTAAGGTGGGACATGGGGGTTAAGTAGGTGCCTTGGGTGGCATGAGGAATCTGGTGGTTGCCTTTAGAGGCATTTGAAATACGATTAGACTTAACCAAACACACATGTAAATGAGCATGACTAAGTGGGTTAAGTGGGATGGACTAATGGGGACAAGCTTAGGTGGAATGCTTGTGGTAAATAGTGGGGGTCCATTTCAACCAGTATCCCAAAACGTATCTTTGTGGGCTCGACCCAAGTCGAGGACGGGACACGCATACTGGGTTTGACTATAAGAGGCCAAAATAGGGAGCGGTGGCAACGCAAGTCCAGCGGGTTTCATATGCGTGTGTAGACCCGGGCTGGTAGGTAAGACGTTGTTGCATCGTGTAGGTATAAGCCGTGCATGTCCGTTGTATCAGGTTGCCACTTTAGGGGAGTGATACGCCCCACTGTGGGGCCAGCACGGGTATCTACGAGTTAGGGAGCCGATCGAATAATGGGAAGTAGGGTACACCTAGTGGAGATAGGGGCAGACGGCACCTATGTAGTCAGCTAGGGGTACGTAAAGCCATTGGGAAAGTTTCTAAGTGAAGCTAAGTGGGATGAATCTTTAGGGTGACTGGTGTGGTGCAGTATAGTGTTTATCCTTTAGTATTTAGGAGCGCCTATAACGTTGCCTTTAGCGATTGTCTATGTCCTTAATCTGCTCTTCATAGACATTTTCTTGTTTTCCAGCTTATGCCTTAGTCCAGTTATTTTGGTAATAATATTGTAGAATTATCATATTCACCAGACTTTATGTCTGACCCCCTCTTTTCCATCCTTTTTCTCCCTTCAGGTCCGCAGGTTGGGCCAAGTTCTAGTGGAGTCTAGTTGGATCGCTTATCTTCTGGAAAGCTTGGACTGCTGAAGTAAAGTCCAGCTTGTTATCTTTCTTTTTAATGGCTATTCATGTAATGGGATTATGTACTTGTTTTATCAAGATAGATATTGTACTTGACATTGAATATGGTGTTATGATGTAATCAAACATGTTTTGACTTCTGCTACAATGAAATAAAGTTTTTGAATTTCCAAGTACTATTTTATATCTGTCTTGTTGTAATTTTACTGTTCTATATTCACTTAAAACCTCCATGGAAGTTAATGCATTCCCTTTGTGAGTGACATTAATGGACGTGGGGTGTTACAACAATACCTAACGAACGGTGCAACTTCGGTGCAATTGAGAAGAATATATGTGTGTGCTGCATTGTAATCTTTATCGTTCAGCCATTCCTCCACACATCTACCAGAAGGCCGACCATGTTTTTAAAAAATAGATAAAGTCGCTTGGCAGTCATCTTGATCAATGCCTTCATCATTACGTGCAGTACTTGCAAATGAGATGTTCACATGATCACTAAAATAATGAGAGAAAAAAATGAAACTTCTTCTTCAATGTATGATTTGCAAATAGAACCTTCAACTCTAGCTTTCTGCCTCACTTTTTTCTTTAGATGATTTAAATACCTGTTTAGAATTATTGTAAATTATTTTTTCATACACTTAACCAAAATTTAATTAACTGAATATTAATATACCTTTCAAATGGGTACATCCATCCGTATTGCACAGGCCCTCGAAGACGTGCTTCTGATTGAAGATGAATAGGTAAGTGCTCCATAACATTGAAAAACCCTGGAGGAAATATTTTTTTCCAATTTGCAGAGTAATATGGGGATTTCTTCCTCTAGTTTACGTAGATGGTCAATTTTTAATGTAGATGAACAAAGCTCTTTATAGAACAAACTAAGCTCTGTTACAACAGTCCAAACTTTCACTGACAATAGTTCTTTAAAAGCGACGGGCAATAAATTTTCCATCATAACATGACAGTCGTGGCTTTTCATCCCGCTAAGTTTACTGTTTTTATAGTCAACACATCTACGAAGATTGGAAGATATACCATCCGGGAATCTTAACCCTTCCATCCATTTTAAAAATATTTTTATTTGATTAGTATCCAGTTCATAGCATGCTTTCGGTTTTCTGGTGTCATTTGGCTTTATATGAAGCTCTGGACAATTACATATTACTTCAATATCACGCCTGGATTTCAAATCATCTTTCGTCTTCCCTTTGACATTCAAAATTGTATTGATTACGTTATCAAACACGTTTTTCTCATTATGCATCACGTCAATATTATGATGAATCAGAAGATCTTTCCAATAAGGCAACTCCCAAAATATGTTTTGTTTCCACCAATTATGAATCGATGATTTACCTTGAATTTCTGTCTGTACTCCGATTTCATGAATCTTGGGAAAATCTTGTACAAGTTCATAAATTTCCTCACTTGTCCATACTTTAGGTGGTCGTAAAGTTTCAAGTCTATTAGCTGTAAAAAAATTCTTATCCCTTCTAAAAGGATGATTAATATGAAGAAAACATCTATGACAGTCAAACCATGAAATTTTCTTTCCAGTAGGTAAAGAAAATGCTCTTGTTTCTTCCATACAGTACGGACAAGCTAGACGACCAGCGGTACTTCAACCTGAAAGCATCGCATAAGCAGGAAAATCGCTAATTGTCCACAATAGAGAAGCATGCATACGAAAGTTTTTCTTTTGGGAAATATCATATGTTTCTACCCCTTCATACCACAATTTTTTTAATTCTTCAATCAACGGTTGTAAATAAACATCGATTCCTTGTGTCGGATCATCAGGACCAGGGACGACAATTGTAAGAAACATATAAGGAGTTTTCATACACATCCACAGAGGTGAATTATAAGGTGTTACAATTACTGGCCAGGATGAATATTTAGAACCAAATTGAGAAAATGGTGAAAACCCATCCGTACATAAACCTAGTCTAACATTGCGACTCTCAGATGCAAAATTGGGATACTTTTGATCAAAATGCTTTCATGCTTCTCCATCAGATGGGTGTGTTAACGTACCTTCTTCCTGTGTTCTCACCTTGTGTCATCTCATATGTTGCGCGGTTACAGAAGATGCATATAACCTTTGAAGTCTAGGAATAATCGGTAAATAATGCATACGTTTATACGGGACTTCCTTTCCTTTTTTCTTTCTTGGTTGGTATCTTTCTTGATTACATATTCTACAATTCTTAAGCTTGATATCTTCCTTCCAAAATAGCATGCAACCCTTTAGACATGTATCTATTTTTTGATACGGTAAACCAAAGGCCGACATCATTTTTTTTACTTCATAATGGTTTTCGCATATTAAATTATTGGGAGGCATATGCCGCTTCGCAGCTTGTACAACAGCTGTAAATCCAGCTTCTATGAGGTTGTATTTAGATTTCATCGCAATGTATTCAACAGTTACTGATAATTGAGTTCCGCTTTCACAGCCTTCCCAAAGGGGTTTTTTTGCGGCATCTAATAAGTCATATAATTTTTTGGCTTCAATATTTGGTTCTTCTTCATCATTACCATCGTCATCATTACCAACGTTTTCATTAAATTGTTGAACCGGGAACATAGAACGTGCAGCATCTTCAACCATTTGTTCTACGAGATTCGTCGTGGCAATTTCATTATTCGCTACCTCCTCAACTTGTATAGAAGTAGATGCTAACGGTTCTCCATGACGATCCCAAACTAAATAGTTCGGCACAAAACCGTACTGACGTAAATGAACTCTAACCATTTGCGGTATCAAATGCTTCAATAACTTGCATCTACTACATGGACAACGGATTTCGACGTCATTTCCATTGTTACTTAAAGCGAAATCAATAAACACGCTGACACCATTAATAAAATGTTTGTTTATTATGACATCGGTTTCTCTTCGTTTGTATATCCAGCTTCGATCATTAAAATAATCGTCCATTTTTTCTAAGTACATATGAAATTAGAAAGAATTATATAAAATTAGATTCATAATTTTTGTGTCCGATCGCTCAAACGCTAAGATTGTATTTTAATGAAAACATTTCTTTTACATATTAATTATGATGATAAAATTTGCATTGACAATGTGTTAAAACAGTTTTAGTGATTAATGCATGTTATGTCAATTGATCATTTAATGGTGGGTTATCCTGCCTCCCATTACAAATACAATAACATAATTAAATCGCGTAAATCTTTTCAATTTAAACGATTCAAAAAAATTTCGGCAGCACTTCCCTTTAGTTCCCTAAATAGTACACAATTGCGTGTACATAGGGAACATAAAGGAAGTGCTTTTGAAATTTTGAGAACCGTTTAAATTGAAATATTTTACGAGATTTAATTTCGTTATTGTATTCGTAACTTGTCCAATACAAATGACAAATCCAATAAATATTGTATACAATGAATATAAATGTCCGTTCCGTTAATAAAACGAACATCATATCACGATTATATACAATACTTATCAGACGGGGCCAAAAAAACTCTCTAAGGCTTTATGAATATAACATATTATATGATTTGCTTTTTTTTGTGATTGAAGTGTTTTTTGTACACCTTGGTGCGCCTTAGCGCCGTTGTGCGCCTTAGCCCAAAAAACACAAACTTAGATATATGTATTTCCACGACACGTTTTCGACAAATTAAATATTGTTTTTGATGAATTGGGCCTTAACCAAATAAACAAATGCATAGAGTGTCAGCTATATATACGTGTATATATATACATAACACTATATATATGCATATATACATAGTCAACTTTAACTAATCAAACCCTAGATTACAAACATAATCAATAAAATCTATAAACACAATCTCAATAACAACAACTACTTCAACTAATTTAAACCCTAGATCATAATAACAACTAAGTAATTTATTACTAAAAACCCTAAATTAGCAACTAAAATGATTAAACCCCACATTAACAACTAATTAACAGCACTACACACACAAACATACTCTAATTATGCTTCAATTACACTAAACATAAGGTATTAAACAAAAATTAGGATAAACACATACCTAAAAATCGAAGAGAATAGGAGATTAGAGAGGATGAGAGAGTGCTTTGATAGAGTAGGAGAGACCCTAGGCGGAAGATGGAGCGAAATTGGCGATTTCAGAAATGGAAGGGGGGAATTTTGGAGATTTTGGGGTAAAAACCGTGGGTTTGGTGAAATGAAGAAGAAGAAGCAGCATCGGCTGATTTGTGCTCCAGTCAGTGTAACGGGGGGGGGGGGGGGGCAACGGCTTCAAACCAACGGCCGCAAACAGTTTCCAACGGCGTATATTTTACATACGGAATACATATACGTATTTTGGCTTCCGTTGGAAGCCGTTGGTCAACAGCCGTTGGAGGCCGTTGGAAGTGTCTGTTGCAATACTGTTCAATTCTTGTAGTGATAAATTACGGTATAATATTCATGCATATCATTCAAACAACTTAGTATTTCATACATGTTGTCTTTTCAACTTTTCCATGTCTATACATAATATGTCATACATTTTTACCTTAACAACTTGCTTACAAAATAGACAAATGATAGAATTAGTCTTGCTTTGCTTTTGATATTTTCTTCTTAACATGAAAAATAATGGTCCTATTAATGCTAAATAAACAGTCAGTGTGTTAGTAATTGTTATATCACATATAGACAAAGTAAAAGAAACCAAAAAGAAATAGAAAAATTCAACTAAAACAAAAAATATAACGCATTTATGTAAAATAGTGGGTATCCATGCTACCTTAGCGCTAGTACCATAGCCTGTTGGGGGGGGGGGGGGGGGTGTTGGTAACATCTATTATACCCAATTTCCTAGATATACATTGAAAAGGATCAAATATGAAAAAGAATTTTTAGCTCGTATATACCAACATTGGGGTGGACGTGGTTCGGTTCGGTGCGGTTTGAAGCTCAAGCCGCTTCCGCACCGCATCAAACGGTTGATCAAAAATACAAACCATTATACTAACCATTCAAACGGTTCGGTTTCGATGTAATACGGTTCGGTTTTGGTTCGGTTTGAACCCGTATTAAATATGAAACAAGAAAATTACTTTCATCAACAAACAATTTACGATTTTATGACGTTGTGTCATCTGAAGGTTAAAACACATAGTGTTATATTTAATTAATATAACTACATAATACATTGAAAATATAATATATAGCATTAAATTAAAAGTTAAATAGGAATTTGTTAATTTTTTTTATCATAACATTGTCGGTGTAGCTATGCGGTTCGGTTCGGTTTAATACGGCTTGGTAAAAGTTCAAACCGCAACCGAACCGTATCATGCGAGGCGGTTCGGTTTCGGTTGTTTGCTTTAGAGAGAGAATTCGGTGCGGTTTTCCGCACCGTTTTTGCGGTTCGGTCTGCGCGGTTTCCGCATTGCGGTGCGGTTTATGCCCACCCCTATACCAACATTTGGCCTCAATAATCCAGATCGTACCAATAGAACGGAATACCATGTCTTGAATCAAACAACACAACCCCGATCAACACTCAAAAGGCATTAATATCAACGACAACACAACAAAAGTAGCACATGATGTCCCATGCAACACGTAGGAAGATGGCATCAATCAGACCCCCCTCCCCCCTCTTAAGATAGTAGAGCACTAAGTCGTATCTCAGAAGAAGTTACAAAAATCACATCACTAGAATCTTCTTGCCAAGAAATTCAGATACCCCAATCAAATTCTACCAAAAGCTCAGTTCTATTTGCCTGAATACAAATATTCCACCAAAAAACATGTTAATAGTCCTATCACTTAAGTCAATAAGAAAATTCAATGACATAGAGCCAGATCTAATGGTTTATAGCTTAACAGCAAATAAAGGGCATGATGTACGTGCACTCTACCTCAGAAAAGTAAGAAAGCACTGTAAATTAGAGGATATTTTCCATTTTAATTCTTTTAAGGCCATTGGGGTGAGATTAGAGACAGATAACTACCAAAATTTTGTAACAAGTAAGAATACAAACTGAATTTTCCATGAACGTAGGAGATAGGTTAACATCCAAACCTCGAAAATTCCTCATGTCTTTTACTTTTTCTTGTACTTCTTATCCCTTTTTATTCTATTAAGTGCATGATAGTATTATGTTAAATAAATCAGACGAATCTCTCCAAAATTCTGATAATATAGTTTCATCATATCTAAAGGATGGGCATGGATTATCTAACGTGCATGGTGCAAGCACTGATGGAGATGTGAGGATCAAGTGTTAATATTGGCCATGTATTTTCTAATGTACATTGCTCTGACATCGGTTTTACTGTGCAAGTGCCTAACGTTAGCAGGCAAAATTCTGATAATATCGGTTCATGGTTTAAAGTTGAGCATGAATTATCTACTGTGCATTTTGCTGGCACCGTTGAAACTATGAGGATCAATCTGAATGACAGCCTGCTTAATGATAGTGTTCAACATAGTGATACTGTTGATAGTGTTTTGCAGCATGAAACCAATAATGCTCCTATGTCAAAAGAAAATGAGAGCCGCATCCATATACAACAACCTCTAACCAATTCAGATCAGGCAGTCATTTTGAGGAAAACCCGATAAACAAACCACTTTCTAATCCACGAAAATAAGGATTTAACTGTCTCAATAGCCTGAATAGAGAAAACTTGAATAAAGGATGTATAAACCTGGGCATGTACCCAAAACATGCGTAGCCTCTACAAAAACCGAGCAACCCAATCCTTCCATTTTACAGACCAAACCAACATTTCCCTTCCAAAACACAGAACATGCAACCAAATGCCATAAAACCTTAGCACTCTCTTCCAAAAGACTGTTAGAATCCAATCAACAGAAATGAAAAAAAAAAACCGTTTATATGAACAATAACGCTTTTAAAACGTTAGTAATTTGTTTCAATGTGGTTGCAATTCGCAACTACAAGGAACAATCACTGATTTACAAGAGAATTTGTTGCAAATAATTATACACAGTCAGAACGAAGGAAAGTAAGAGTAAATGTAACGATCAATGTCCGAGTCCAGCGAATGATGTTTCCTTGAAATGAAATTGCTCCCTCTACGCCGCTGATAGGTTGGTTGAGCAATCGCTTCCTAATGATGAAACGGATCTTCTTTGCAATGTTGTGCAGCGATCGCAGAGCGACGACGAACACAAGGAAATTGATAATACTATAACAGTCTTTTGTAGGAAGAAGACATAGAATGGAGGAGAAGAAAACATAACTTAAAAACTAATGATCGTTCTGATTTTCGAATGCCTATATATAGGTTGGAATGAGGCATCCATTCATGAAGAGATGCTTCTGTTTGAATTGCAACAGTAATGACTGTTGGAAAGGTTGCGACCCTTTACCAACAAACACAGCTGTCGGCATTTAAATCGCATGATTCAAAAAATAGTCGTTTTCCGCGCAGCACAGCAGGCTCGAGAAGCAGTCGGATGTCCATTCAATCATAAGACCCCAAGAGCCCAGCACAGCAGGCTCGAGAAGCAGTCGGATGTCCATTCAATCATAAGACCCCAAGAGCCCCTATCTTTTGACATTTTAATATTAAATGCGTAAGCTATCATGCCATTGACCTTAATCCTTCTTTCTCCTCATTTGTTTTGATATAGTATATCAAGACTTAGTATATATAATGACATAAGTATTAATTTTTCCCGATGTGGGACTAATAGATTTCCGTAAATCTACTTATTCATTTCCAACAAAGACCAATAGCAACAATCGAGCATATATCATTAGCAACACCCGAACCGGTTGATAAACATCCTTCATGTTTCACACCCACCCATAGTTTATTCTACCACTCATCCAACAAAGAATTCAAAATCATCAACTCATAATCAACTGGGGACCCCAAATAACTATTTGAATCTGAACCATTCAAGCCAACATTTGAATTTGAGGCTGATAAAGAAGAAGAATTGTATAGTGCATCGGATCAAGCAACATACTATCAAAACTAACATCTATTCCAACATCATTTAATAGTGGCATCATGTCAATATTCAGAGGGCAACAAGAACTAACAAAATTAATTCAAGGATTTGTTAAACTTATCAGGATTAAACCTAAGTAGCTTTTCAATCTTTACATATTTCTTTTTTACAAAATAGTTTCAATTTCTGTACCCATTAGGCTTAAACCATAACTTTAACAATATTACTTACAAACCGTATTGTTTATGATTTATGGGCAGTGAATTCTTATTGCAATTTAGATGAAACTGCAGTTCATATTGACTTTACCTATAATGCCAAAAACTTTGGAGCATATTTAATGTAAATTTGCACATCTTATATTTTTTAAGCAATTAGGATAGTGTAATATTCTGCTTTTAGTTTTTATAAGGTAAATAAATTTTATGGAGGCAAAAAGTTATTGACTGCAAAAACTTATGTTTTGATTTAGTTTTTTGCTACTAAGGTAGTGAATATTCTGAATCTCAGCACCTTTGGGGACATGGCTTCTTTTGCTAACACAGAATTTCTACAGATTGCAAATTGTAGAAAATATTTTTGAACTTTTCCGCCTCCTCCCCATTTAAAAATTGTAACCCATCCAGACTAAACCAGTGTGTATCAAGGTTTAGGGTATTACTATCATCAGATCTGTTTACATCAGCTACATGTGTTTGTGTCCGTATTTGTGGTTAGTTATACTTATATATATCGAAGTAGCTTCATTAGCACTACATTACAAAAATATATTTGCTTTAGTGTTTTCTTGCTCTACCAAAATACCACATTTTTTATATCCTATACAATTAAACTAAGAGACAGAAAAATAGGCCGTCGGAAAGTTTATTCCAGTGACATAACACTTATTATGAAAGCAAGACCGATTTTCGTTTTTGTACATGTGCATTTTCAGAATGCTCATATAGAAATTTTTAAAGAACCTACGAACTGATTTGTCCATTGATTAAACTTAAAATATTAAATTATTCTTGACCTAAAATTACGACCCACTCATGGAAAATATTATACACACTTGATTGGAAATTGGAGTTGAGCATATAGCAGTAGTAATAGCAAGAGGTTTTTCTTTTTCCACTGTCTTCGCTCTCTTACGCTTTCTCGACTGATTAGAAATGTTTCTCAAGGTCAACAACATCATCTGGGTGGTTGACGAGCAAACTGTCTAGAGAGAAATTCCTTAATACTTCTAAACGAATGAGACCATTGCCATTAGATTGTTGAGTCACACACAATGGTAACCTTCCTAATGACTAGAGATCCCAAGAACTAGGTTCAATGGGTGAAAACAGGTTGTGTAGTGACAGTAGTTGAACATGCTATTGAGTATAACAATAAGCATATATTCCTGAAGTGATTAGAGGATGAGTTGATAGAAACTTTTAGTGAGATCTATACTTTATTTGGAATGGAGTACCTACCTTCAGGAGTACTCTTGATAGACCCACCTATGTGAATGTGGAAATGTGGTCATTTCCTATGGAGTTTTGGGAAAAACTTCTAGAGCATTCACTAAACTGGGATAGATGTGCATGACCATAAATACATGGGCTTATTTGATTGCACTATAGAAAAGGTTGTATATGGTCTGATGTCAGGAATAAAGTTCAAGACCGCGTGTTACTCTAGCATAAAATGAATCTTATCCACTATGTAAAGATTTAAGTTGGAAGACACCTTTGTTTATGCACAATCTTATGTTTTTTGAAACTGCTCGAAAATATTTTTAAAAATTCAAGTGGGGGATTGTTGGAAAAATGTCTTGTTTTTTCTTGTAAAGATGAATTGTTAAAAAAAAAATTAGAATAAGTGCATGAATGACTCCTATATGTGAATAGTCTCATATGAGGGGATTGTAAAGAAGAATATTTATTCTTATTCTTAGAAGTCATGTTGGGGCGTTAGGCCCCCAATACGTGCTTTGTTGTGAGGAGGGAGACCACACATGACCACCACACACGCGCATGTGACTGGCCGACTCGTCTCGACCCGACCCTTCCCGACTCGGTTCAGGTTCAGGTTCAAGTTCGCGTTCGGGCTGGGCTTAGTGGTGTAGACACTTATATTTTTGGACCGAAAAACCTTGCATTTTCCGAACCATTTTTTATTTGACAAGGTAAAATTTTTGATCCATTTTTTCAGAATTAGATATGACTCTCTCCCACAACCCAGTAAAACCGTTCAGTACTAATTTTCTGTCTATATCATCTTCAGTTGTAGATGAGAATAAAAAAAATACCGAACAACATTTTTTCTTCCTCTGCCATTAAAAAAAATTCTTTGAATAAACCTAGCAGTTAATTTTTGTTCGACCGTGCAAATCTGGATTGAATTGTTATGCAAGAAAATCAATTATTCTTCGAGGCTATTTTATCCTAGAGGCGGCCGCGATACGTTAGAACTGGTTTTGACCATCGACCAGATCGCCGAATCGCCTTCAAGAGAGCGACAAAATCCATGACTTAACCATTATTTTCCAACAATTTGAAGACGACCTGAAACAGTGGCTTCGACTGCAACACTAGATGTAACGACTCACTTTTTCCATACAGTTTGAGCTAACATCTAACAACCCATATCAACTCAAATTGCATAGAAAAGCAGATAGTTAAGAGAAATAAATTAGAAGTTGAGAGAAGAAAGAAAGAAATACTAGATTAGAAGAATAAGAAGATCAGGATTACACAGCGGAATGGACAAAATATAATACCAAATGCTTTATATAAAAAGAAAACTGTATATTAAACCACCAGAGTATACATACATTTCAATATAACACACAGTGGAATAATATAATACCAGTAAATATAGTTATACATCCCGATTCCAGCTTCTCTTCTGAAGTTTCAAGCAATATCTAACCTAGAAATATACTTAGTTTGACCCGAGCACATTTGAAGCAAAGCAAATAACACCCGGATCAGTCTGGAATACTTTCAGTGATAAATTCATATGACAAACAACTTGCTTAACTTTAGAAAACCATTTTGAAAGAAAGTATAATAGTAAGACCAGCCCACACATAAATACGGGCGGTTTTTATCTTACTATAACTCAAAACATTTTTGTTATATTAGAACCCAATGGTATTATAATAGTATCTATCAAATCACAAATAAATAACCATCTAGTAGAACGCTTTCTTCTCATGCTCTGCATATTCATTATATAATCAAAAACCGAATGGCTCTTATTGGAGAATGGATTTCAGCCGTGACAAGGTATGGGACCACCTACAGATCAATGTACTCTAGAGGGGATAAACTGGGGTTTAATAAGAACATCTTGCAACCTGACCATACATGACCGCCCACTCATTTAGCTTGAGTGTAGCGAATGTATTATCACCATGCAGTTTTAAGGGCCCACCACACATCCGCGAAGATATAGAAGCGAAAGAAGAATAAATAAGGAATTTCTCTAGATTGGTGATAATACACCCTGCTTGGGTATGACCCACCTAGCCATGACGCCTCTCTGATTTTTGTCATTTCCCAGTTGATGAGGCTTGAAGTCACGTTTTACCTTTTAGAGAACATCTCATCATCTTTGAATGCCACATCATCAGATTCGACAAATCACTAATTGACGTCCACAAATATACTCTAGGTGTTAAGCAAGAGAATTTCTCTGCCACCAAACTTGGTATATTTGTAAAAATCAACGTACATGCGTTTTAGGAAATACTCTGTCAGACTTTCATTCATACAAGTCATCCAGGAATAGGATGAACCGAAGGCACCCTCCTATCGCATCTTAGGAATCAACCTATAGATTAGTAGAGAATAGTCCTTGCGATCCATAGATTTCAACCACGACGGAACCACGGTGTATCTCTGGTTTCAAGTCAAAGATTATAAGTGCTCCTTCAATTTAATGAAAATCGATGCTCTTCACTTGCTCCATCTTCATTTCTTGCAAGTTAGCTTCGAGTTGATTCGAAGTGATTTTGGGTCTTGTTCCCATCCTGGTCTCTTCGAAACAACATGTCAAAAAGGTCCAATAAGGTGTTTCATTGATAGTTTGGTTTTTAACTATCACTTTCAAACAGTACGGTTAAGTTCATTGGTAGTAATTAAAATCAATTATTAAAAACTATTCACCATTTATTAAGGATCGATTCTATCTTCTTAACTCGACATATTCCCTTTCTTTCCGTTATTTGAAAATAATCTTTCATATTTACCAAACTTCGCTTTGCCGACATCACCATATTTATATAAAATCCTTCTTATTTCCTTAACTTGGAAATAATACTTTATTTTCCCAAATCTCCTTACCTTTCCTTTTACTTCAGAAAATATTGATATATTTTATCTACCTAACGGTATAAAACCAATTATAAATTCTTATATGGTCACAAAAGCAATGTCAATTATACATTGTTAGATTTTAAAACCCAATAGTCTTATTTATGTTGCAAAACCTCGCAACTGATGTTGCAACATTATTTACCCTTCAAAACATGCAACTAGAGTCGCAATAATATTTACCTTACAAAAGTGATAAACTAATCTCAACATACATTACCATTACAAACTAATGACATTCTTCGATAATGGTGAAGATGTTCAAGTTGGGGTATTTTGTTTACCTCTCAAACCTTGATCGACAACGTTCTTATATTAGAATAGATAATGGTTTGTAATTTAAAAACATATTCTTATACTATAAATCAATCTTTATTTCCTATTTTATGGCTTTATAAACCAAACCCTTATTTCAGAAAATCTCAATTGATTACACTATTTTTATTAATATTAAATCTTCACTTTCAAGTCTTTTCTTTCAATTTAGGTCATTTAACTTTATTCCATTTATAAATAAACATCTCTTTAAAGTTATCACTTTAACTTCTTTTAAAAAAATTCACAAAACATTTGGATTTTAGTTACAAAAATTCTTTATCAAAAACCAAAATCTATCGACCCACAAGGTCAGAAAATCCAATGCAAAACCCAAATCAAAAACCAAAATTTATATTTTGCATTGGCGTAGCTTTTAGCGAGAATTATTATGCGATAAGCGATAAACTATTATCGAGCTTGCTCAATTATTATGCAGCTGCAATTAAACTGGATTCAAAGCAGCTCCAGAATTTAATCAATATTAGTTCTACACCTTTTCTCAACTCAACGAACTTTCATTAGTCTAAAAATCAGGTTAATTGGTTCAAAAATCCATATTATCCATTCTAAACAAATTTTATATCATCCAATTCTCATGGATTTCGTTATTTCTTAACAATCCACTTTAAATATCCATCCAGATTCATTAGACTTGGATTCATTCATTTGTTCTCAATCAAATTTTAAATCTACACCATGCAATCAACCATCCAATCCAAACAATCCATTCAAATTAATATTGATATATTAGATTGCCCATATCATAATAATTTAAGAAAATTATTACTTTTATTGCTTTACAAACTACATTAGGCTCAAAATAACTTAAAAATAATTTTATATCAAATTACAAATACGCGCTCTTATATATATACACTCAAAACTCAATCTTGGGCATTATTAACCCCATCTCTATTGAGCTACACCACAGAGCCAAGGTTATTCCTAAACCATTAGCTCTGATACCATTGTAACAACCCACTTTTTCCATATGGTTTAGGCCAACATCTAACAACCCATGTCAACTCAAAATGCACCGAAAGTGGATAGTTAAGAGAAAGAAATTATAAGGTGAGAGAAGAAAAAAAGAAATATTAGAATAGAAGAATAAGAAAAACAGGGTCTCGCACGGAATGGACAAAATATAATATCAAATGCTTTATATAAAAAGAAAACTGTATATTGCACCATCAGAGTAGACATAAATTTCAATACAACACACAGCGGAATAATATAATACCAGTAAATATAGGTATACGTCTCGATGCCAGCTCCTCTTTAGAAGTTCCAAGCGATATGTGACCTGGAAATATACTCGGTCTGACCCGAGCACATTTGAAGCAAAGAAAAATTCACCCGGATCAGTCTGGAATACTTTCAATGATAAATTCACATAACAACCAACTTGCTTAACTTTAGAAAAGCATTTTGAAAGAAAGGATAATAGTATGACCATCCCACACATAAACACGGACGATTTTTACCTTACTATAACCCAAAACATTTTTGATATATCAAAACCCAGTGATATTATAATAGTGTCTATCAAATCATAAATAAATAACCATCTAGTAGAACGCTTGCATCTAACGCTCTACATATTCATTATATAATCAAAAACCGCATGGCTCTTATTGGAGAATTGATTCCATCTATGATAAGGTATTGGAACACCATATGATCAGTGTACTCAAGAGGGGATACACTGGGTTTCAACAAGAACATCTTGCAACCCAACCACACATGACCGCCCACTCATTTAGCTTGAGTGTAGCGAATGCATTATCACCCTGCAGTTTTAAGGGCCCACCACACATCCACGGAGATACAAAAGCAAAAGAAGAATAAATAAGGAATTTCTCTAGTTTGGTGATAATAAACCCTGCTTGGGTATGACCCACCTAGCCATGCAGCCTGCCCGATTTTTGTCATTTCTCAGTCGATGTGGCTTGAGGCCACATTTTACCTTTTAGAGAACTTCTCATTATCTTTGAATGCCACATTGTCAGATCTGTCAAATCGCTAACTGACGTCCACAAATATACTCTGGGTGTTAAGCAAGATAATTTCTCTACCACTAAACTTGGTATATTTGTAAAAATCAACGTACGTGAGTTTCAGGAAATACTCTATCAGACATTCGTCCATACAAGTCATCCAGGAATAGGATGAACCGAAGACACCCTCCTACATATACTAGGAATCACCCTATAGATTAGTAGCGAGTAGTCCTTGCAATCCATTTATTTCAACCATGGTAGGACCACAGTGTATCTCTAGTTGCAAGTCAGAGATTATAGGTGATCCTTCCGTTTTATGAAAATCTATGGTCTTTACCTGCTCTATGTTCATTTTCTGCAAGTTAGCTTCGAGCGCAACATTTATTCGAAGTGGTTTTGGGTCTAGTTCTCTTCCAGGTCCTTTGGAAACATGTCAAAAAGGTCCAATAAGGTGTTTTCTGGTTTTTAACTATCACTTTCAAACAGTACGGTTAAGTTCATTGGCAGCTCCGGCCTTTTAATTAAAATCAATTATTAAAAACTATTCCTCACTTCTTAAGGATCGATTCTATCTTCTTTACTCGACATTTTCCTTTCTTTCCGTCATTTGAAAATAATCTTTCGTATTTACCAGACTTCGCTTTGCCGACATCACCGTATTTATATAAAACCCTTCTTATTTCCTTAACTTGGAAATAATACTTTATTTTCTCAAATCTCCATACCTTTCATTTTACTTTTGAAAATATCGATATATTTTATTTACCTAACAGTAAAACCAATTATAAATTCTTATATGGTCCAAAAAGCAATGTCAATTATACGTTGTTAGATTTTAAAACCCACTAATCTTATTTATATTCCCAAACCTCGCAACTAATGTTGCAATAATATTAACCTTTCAAAACTTGCAACTAGTAACACAATAATATTTACCTTCCAAAATTGTTAAACTAATCTCAACATTCATTACCATTACAAACTAATGTCATTCCTCGATAATAGTGAAGCCGTTCAAGTTGGGGCATTTTGTTTACCTCTCGGACCTTGATCGGACAACATTCTTATATTAGAGTAGATAATAGTTTGTAATTTAAAACCCTGTTCTTATACTATAAATTATTCAATTCCTATTTTATGGTTTTATAAACCAAACCCTTAATTCAGGAAATCTCAATTGATTACACTATTTTACTTAATATTAAATCTTCACTTTCAACTCTTCTCTTTCAATTCGGGTCATTTAACTTTATTCCATTTATAAATAAACATCTCTATAAAGTTATCACTTTAACTTCTTTTAAATAAATTTCACAAAACATTTGGATTTTTATTACAATTTGGATTTTTATTACAAAAATCTCTTTATCAACCCTTTCCGGATATTAAATTAAACTTTCTTACTAGCTCAGTTCTCAAATGAATTCCATTTAAGAAATAATCACATTAATTATTATTAATTAAAATAATAATTAAATTCATCGTTTATCGAAGTAAAAATAATTTACTTCTTTATTAACTAAAATAAACTAGTTAATCACTTTTATAACCATAATTAATTACGTTAAAAAAAATATGAATTACATTTAAGAAATTTAATTACAATTAAGCAACCATTATCTTTATTTTAAAGACAAAATAATATAATAACCCTTTTAAATCAAAATAGTTGACTCATTCAACCTTATACTATCAGTTATAACTGATTTTCAATTACTTTTCCCTTTTAGATTAATATAATAATACCGCTTAATCGGTTTCTTACAAATAATTATCCAAATAATAACCTGTAGGTTAATTATAGATTTATTCGCCTATTAAATAGATACAAAATCATTTAAAATTTTCATTTATAAAAACCAATTTGCAAATATCGTTTTATTTCGAAATTTTCTCCTTTTATATAAAAATATAATAACTCAGTTATAAAAATGATTTTATAACTTCAAATACGTCGATTAACAAAAAGGTGGATTTCAGGTCATTTACTGCCAATCACTTAATCATTACCGTTTATTGATTACAACAACGTTGAATTTCCATTCAACTCAACATCCGAACAAGTTTTCAATATCAATAGGGTTCAAATAGTTAATATAAAAACAAACAGCATATATAATATTTGAGGAGTCCGGTCGGACCCTTCCAACCTGTTATTCCTTGCATCATAGTTCAGTATAATATATGGAAAAAATATTTAAAACAATTCATCCAATATGACATAATATAAATGTCAATAATCAATCATCAACCAATAAGCAATCAAGACAACCAATCATCCAATTACCACTATCAATGATAAATTATATTTTTTATATGAATTTAACACATCATAGTATTTCAGAAAAGCGTGAGAGTTAACTCACCATTTATTTTCGATGGTTGATTTGCGTGTTGTATCGTTTATGTTTAAACGACATTTAAAACTAAACAAAATTTTGATTGCATCCAAGTCCTTCCGAAGCAACTCAGCAGCGTAGCCTTCGTTCATGTGATTCGATCGCTTCCTGATTCATTCAATTCTGTGATCGTTTGAATAAGGTATAATTATTATCACATCAAGCTTGAATTTATAATATAATTAGAGAATATTTTAATTCCAATATGCTTCGTACAACAGCTCCTAGTCATGCACGAAATACAATTCCGATATGCTTCCCTTCTATCCGTGCCAAACTACAAACGCATGTCTCCCCAACGTTCATTTCCTGCCCGGCAGCATTTCCTCCATATAAACCACGCTAATCAACATTCCCATGAATCTTACAAGTGGTTATTCTTCAGTCGACATGGACAAAGGCTAGGTCGAGGGTGGTGCAAATTGGTTTTGAGATACGGTGAAAGCCGTGGAGGTTGTATTGCTGCTGCTGGTTGTATTTGAATGAGAAGGACTCAAAGGTGAAGGTGCAGCAATGGGTTATATCCATTGAGTTAGTTGGATCAAAATTTATGTAATTTTGTTTTGTAATGAATTCATGGGGATTGGTGACTTTGAGTTGTTCTTACTGAAAACAAAAGAAGAAGCATGGTTTAATTAGGAAGAGGAGGGACGTGTTTTCATTTCAGTGCGTATGCAAATTCAGAAATTAGGTCGGAGGAAATTTCGAAAGTAGGTCGGTAGAAAAAAGATGGGAGAACCACAGATAACATGTGCGAGGAACAGACGATTTAATTGCGAGGTGACAAGCAATAATTTTTACGAAAATTACTAACGATATTTTTAGCGTTTAACGCTTAACGTTCACGATTCGTACAAACCCCGATCGTAACGAAATTGAAAATCACACCATAATTTAATTTTTCAGATACAATGGAAACTGGTACAATATATATTGATTTTAATGTAAACGAATCTATTAATAATAAATCATTATTAACATATTTATCCAATCAGAATTCTATATGGTTTCAGATTTATAAATTTAACTTGATCTTTTTAAACTTGTTGTTTTAAATTCTAAGTCTAAACGATATTCAATATATTAAAATCCATTTTATTTATTATAATTATCGTTATATTTTAATAATGAATTCCATAGCGACTATTTGAAATTTTTATTTGGACATAACAAAATCAATAAGATGAAAACTCGAATTTTCTCTTCCATTAGAAAAATACTATCCAATAGGTTCGGATGTTTCTTATTTCAATGAAATCCGACTTATATTGGATCATGTACATCCACTTAAAGTTCAAAACGTAATATTACGAACTACCACGACGTTACAAACTTGTTTACTATTAAATTATAAATTATACGTTTAAATGTCGTTTAATAAATGAAAACCTTAATATAATTCAACTACAAATTGAATTAAACCCTTTTACATCTCCAGTTTATATAAAACCCAAAATCCAATATATTCCCAAATATTTCAGAACAAATTATTATTTTATATACTTTTCAAAATAATTGAATTCAAAGGCATTTCAAATCAACGTTTAAAACCATTTTTAAATATTGAATAAAACGGTTAAAAATCTAAGCCTTTACACTAGATGACGTTGCTCCTTCCTCTACCTTCCATATCCCGTTGGTACATGCAGCCCCATTCAGATTCGAAGGCCTGCACTTCAAGCGATGGCATCATAAGATGGAATTCTACCTGACAATGAGAAAGGTGGTTGCTACACTAACCACTGACAAAACGTAGCTTCCGTACAGACTAGCGATGATGATGCAGCACAAATGGTTTCCTGGACTGAACAATCAAAGTAGCTGTAGACCTGGATTGTGCAGGACTATCTGTACAAGAATTTCGTTCTCAACGGCTTCAGCGGTGACCTGTATGACTCCTACAACTTAGATGACAAGACAACAAAGGACATTTCGGAAGCGTTGAAAAAGAAGTACGATACAGAGGAGGCAGGGGCAAAGAAGTATGCAGTCAGCCGCTACAATAAGTATCAAATGGTGGATGATATGTCAATAGAGATGTAGTCTCAAGAGCTTCAAAAAATAGTTCACGAGATCATCTCCGAAGGTATGACTTTAAATGAACAATTCCAAGTTGTTGTGATTATTGACAAATTGCCACCAGGATGGAAGGATTTTAAGAATGTCTTAAGGCATTAGACTAAGGAATTTTCCTTAGAGAGCTTAATCATGTGCCTCTATATTGAAGAGGAGGCTCGCAAGAGGGACCTAAAAGAAGAAGTGCTGGTTGTCAATAACAACAACACTAAAAAGACGAAACCTGCAGTTCTGAAACCTAACCATGAGTCCTTTAAGAATTAGAACCAGTACAACAAACAAAATGGGAATCCACGAAGAAACCAGAAAGGGCAGCAGTGACCAATCCAAAAGAATGATTCTGGACAGTTATTTCTATGTTACAACTATGGAAAACCAGGTCATATGGCACGAAAGTGTCGGAATAGACCGGGCCATACACCGTAGGCTAACCTGACTGAGGAGTCTCGTATGGCTATGATTACCGAGGTTCACTTTGTTGGTGGATCAGAGGGTTGGTAGGTAGACACTACTGCTTCTCGCCATATATGCTATGATTGTGATTTTTTCACTACATACACGACTGCTGATGATCAGAAAGTGCTGTTGGGAGATTCTCACACCACTAAACTTGCAAGAATTGGTAATGTGGAAATAAAGTTTACCTCTAGAAAGACGGTGATTCTAAAAGATGTGATGTATACTCCAGAGATGAGTAAGAATCTGGTTTATGGCTTTCTCCTTAATAAGGCTGGCTTTCTAAAGTTATTGGGGCTGATTTGTACACCTTAACATATAAGGGAGCTTTTATGGGAGGGGGTTATGCTTATGAGGGGATGTTTAAGTTGAATGTTGAATCTAATAAAGTGACTAGTTCTGCTTATATGTTGTGTGATTTTAGTATTTGGCACTCTAGATTATGTCATGTTGATAAACGAATAATTCATAACATGAGCACCTAAATCTAAGCATAAAATTTCACCTTACGAAATTTTAAAGAATTATATACCCAACGTGTCCTACTTTAGAACTTGAGGGTGTTTATCATATGTTCACATTCCAGACCCTAAGAGAATAAAATTGGCAAGTAGTACATATGAATGTGTTTTTATAGGTATGCCATTGATAGAAAAGCATGCAGATTTTATGACCGAAGTATGCATAATATAATTGAATCAAATGATGCTGATTTTTAAGAAAAAAAATCCTTTTAAATTAAGGAATAGTGTGGGCACTTTAAGTGCCTATTAGAACAGTTATTAATGAAAATTCTGAAACTAAACCCAGAAGAAGTGAAAGAGAAAGAACCGTAAAATATTTTGGTTTAGAGTTTTGTGCTTTTACTATAAGGAGGATTCCTTAAACCTCCAAGAGGCCTTATCTTCTTTAGATGCCAACTTTTGGCAAGACGATATAAATGATGAGATGGATTCTTTGGAATCCAATAAGACTTGGCACATGGTAGATTTACCCCCTGGTTGTAAATCTATAGGCCGTAAATGGGTACTTTAAAAGAAAATAAAACCTGATGGCACTGTCGATAAATATAAAGCCTGTCTAGTAGCTAAAGGTTTTAAACAAAGAGAAAATGTAGATTTCTTCGACATTTTTTCACCTGTAACTAGAATTACATCCATTCGTAATTTATTAATACACCAAAGGGATGTTAAAACCGCATTTTTAAATGATGAGTTAGACGAAGAAATTTATATGGACTAGCCTGAAGGATTTGTAGCACATGGTCAAAAACATAAAGTATGCAAATTAGATAAATTATTATATGGTTTAAAACAAGCCCCTAAACAATGGCATGAAAAATTTGATAACTTATTCATTTCACATGGTTTTAAAGTTAATAAAAGTGACAAATGCATTTATTACAAATCTGAGATTGACATTAGCACTATTATATGTTTATAAGTGGATGATTTACTTATTTTTGGATCAAACGTTCATGCCATAAACACAGTAAAATCTTTATTAAGTGCCAATTTTGATATAAAAAATCTAGGTTAGGCGAGTGTAATCCTTGGTATTAAGACTACCAGGCCAGAAAAGGGACTTTCTTGGGATCAATCTCATTACATTGAGAAGATACTAAAGAAATACAATTATTTTGACTGTAAACCTGCGTGTACACCATATGATCCCAGAGTAAAGTTATTTGAGAACATTGGTGAAGGTGTAAGACAGTCTGATTATGTGAGCACATTGGCAGTCTTCAGTAAGCCACTGATTGTACTAGACCGACATTGCCTATGTCATGGGATTATTGTGCAGTTTTACTAGTCGATCTAGTATAGAGCATTGACATGCTATTGAAAGGGTCATGAGATACCTTAAATGAACTATGAACTTTGGATTACATTATGAGAAGATTCCAGCTGTACTTGAAGGATATTCCGATGCAGACTGGAATACTTTATCTGATGATTGTAAAGCGATCAGTGGCTATATATTTAGCAACAATGAAGGAACTGTTTCTTGGAAATCCAAGAAACATACTATTTTTGCTTAGTCTACTATGAAGTCTGAGATGATAGCACTAGCCATATCTAGTGAAGAAGCAGAGTATTTTAGAAATTTGCTAGAAGTGATTCCCTTATGGGAAAAACCGGTTCCAGCTGTGTTGATCCGCTGTGAAAGTACCGTGGCTATTTCAAAAGTTCAGAACCGTTATTATAACGGTAAGAGACCATAGATACGTCGTAAGCACAGTGCTATCAGAAAGCTACTCTCTTCATGTACTTAGAGTGGATCACATACGCAACTATGAAAATTTGACAAATCCTTCGACAAAAGGACTGTCTATAGAGAAAGTCCTTAACACTTTTAAAAGAATAGGACCATTGCCCTTAGATTGTTGAGTCATGGACAATATTAACCCGACCTAATGACTGGAGATCCCAAGAACTAGGTTCAATGGGTAAAAACAAGTTGTGTAGTAATAGTAGTTGAACATGCTATTGAATATAACAAGAAGCATGTATTCCTGAAGTGGTTAGAGGATGAGTTGATAGAAACTCTTAATGAGATCTATAATCTATTTGGAGCGGAGAACCTACCATCAGGAGTACTCTTGATGGACTCACCTATGTGAATGTGGAAATGTGGCCATTTCCTATGAAATTTTGGGAAAAACTTCTAGAGCATTCACTAAACTGGGATAGATGTGCATGGTCATAAATGCATGATTGCACTGTAGAAAAGGTTATGGCTGGTTTGATGCCAGGAATAGAGTTCAAGGCCATGTGTCACTCTAGTAAAAACTGAATCTTATCCACTATGCAAAAGTTCAAGTCAGAAGACAGCTTTTTTTATCCACAATCTTATGTTTTTTGAAACTGATCAAAAACATTTTTAAAAATTCAAGTGGATGATTGTTGGAAAATGTCTTGTTTTTAATGAAGATGAATTGTTAACAAAAAATTAGAATAGGTGTACGAATGGCTCCTATATGTGAATAGTCCCACGTGAGAGGATTATAGAGAAGAAACAAGTATTTACACTTGGTTCCTAGAAGTCATGTTGGAGCCTTAGGCTCCAAATACATGCTTTGTTGTGAGGAGGAAAGTCATGCATGACCACCACACCGCATGCGCGACCAACTGACTTGATTTGACCCAACCCAGCCCGACTCGGCTTGGTTCGGTCCAGGCTTGGTGGCGTAGACACTTATATTTTTGGACCGAAAAACCTTGCATTTTCTAAACCATTTTTTATTTGACGTGGTAATTTTTGATCTGTTTTTCTGGATTAGATACGACTCTCTCCCACTACCCAGTAAAATCGTTCATCACTCATTTTTTGTCTATAGCATATTCAGTTGTAGACGAGAATAAAACACCGAACAACATTTCTTCTTCCTCTGCCATTAAAAAAAGTTCTTTGAAAAAAACCTAGCAGTTAATTTTTGTTTGACCGTGCAAATCTGGATTGATTTGTTATGCAAGCAAATCAATTTATTGTTCAAGGTTATTTTATCCTAGAGGCAGCGGTGATATGTAAGAACTAGTTTGCACCATCGGCCAGATCGTCGAATCGTCTTCAAGAGAGCGACAAAGTCTGTGACTCAGCCATTGTTTTCCAACAATTTGAAGACGATCTAAAACATGGCTTCGACTGCAACCCCAGATGAAGCTGCTTCTTCCTCTGCCTTCCAGATCCCGCTGGTGCATGCTGCCCCATTCAGATTCGAAGGCCTACACTTCAAGTGATGGTGTAAGAAGATGGAATTCTACTTGACAAAGGTGGTTGCTGCACTGACCACCAATAAACCGCAGCTGTCAGACAGGCCTAACGAAGACGACGCAACACAAATGGCTTCTTGGATTGAACAATCAAAGCAACTACAGTCCTGGATTGATTAGGACTATCTATGCTGTATTTTCATTCTCAACGACCTCATCAATGACCTGTATGACTACTACAACTCATATGACAAGAAAAAAAGGACATTTGGGAAGCGTTGAAGAAGAAGTACGACATGGAGGAGGCAAGGGAAAAGAAGTATGCAGTCAGCCACTACCTCAAGTACGAAATGACGGATGATAGGTCAGTAGAGATGCAGTCTCATAAGATTCATAAAATAACTCACGAGATCATCTCCGAAGTTATGGATTTAGATGAATAGTTCCAAGCTATTGTGATTATTGACAAATTGCCCCTAGAATGGAAGGATTTTAAGAATGTCTTAAGGCATAAGACTAAGGAATTTTACTTAGAGAGCTTGATCACGTGCCTCTGTATTGAAGAGGAAGCCCACAAGAAGGACTAGAAAGAAGAAGTGCTAGTTGTCAATAACAACAACACTAAAAAGACTAAACCCGCAATTCTGAAACCTAACCAGAAGTCCTTTAAGAATTAGAAGTGACGCAACAAACAAAATGGGAATCCGCAATGAAACAAGAAAGGATAGTAGCGACCAACCCGAAAGAATGATTCTGGATAGTTGTTTCTATGTCACAACTGTGGAAAACCAGGTCATATAGCACGAAAGTGCCAGAACAGGCCAAGCTCTACACAACCGGCTAACATGAATGAGTATCCTCTTACCTCTATGATTACTGAGATTCATCTTGTAGGTGGATCAGAGGGCTGGTGGTTAAGCACTGGTGCTTCTCGCTATGTCTGTTATGATCGTAAAATGTTCACTACATACATGTCTATTGATGATTAGAAAGTATTGTTGGGAGATTCTCACGCCATTAAAGTTGCAGGGATTGATAATGTGGAAATAAATTTTACCTCTAGAAAGACAGTGATTCTAAAAGACGTGATTCATAATCCAGAGATGAGGAAGAATCTGGTTTCTGGCTTTCTCCTTAATAAGCTGGCTTTACTCAAGTTATTGGGGCTGGTTTGTATACCTTAACATATAAGAGAGCTTTTATGTGAAAAGGCTGTGCTTGTGAGGGGATGTTTAAGTTGAATGTTGAGTCTAGTAAAGTGACTAGTTATGCTTTTATGTTGTGTTATTTTAGTGTTTGGCACTCTCGATTATGTTATGTTAATTAAAAAATAATTCATAACATGAGCACCTTAGATATGATTCCTAAAATATCAGAATATGAACTTAATAAATGGGATTCTGTACTCAAGCTAAAATCACAAAGAAACCTCATAAACTCGTTGAAAGAGTATCTGAACCCTTAGACTTGATTCATTCTGATATATATGAGCTTGATGGCACTTTGATTAGACATGGACATCGTTATTTTATCACTTTTGTTGATGACTATTCTGATTTAACCTTTGTATACCTTATGAAAAATAAAAGTGATGCATTTGACATGTTTAAAACATTCAAAACTAAAACTGAGAATTAAGCAAATAAAAAAATTAAGAGATTTTTTAGTGATAGAGGAACATATTATGAATCTTATTCAGTTCTAGATTTTTATAAATTACATGGTACATTACATGAAAGAACTACCCCCTATTCACCTGAAATGAACGGTAAAGCTGAAGAAAAAACAGGGCCCTTACCGAATTAGTAGTTGCCATTTTATTAAATTCTGGTGCAACAAAACAATGGTGGGGGATATAATATTAACCGTATGCTATGTTTTGAATTGAATCCCTAAATATAAGAATAAAATTTCACCTTATGAAATTTTAAAGAATTATAAACCCAATGTGTCCTACTTTAGAACTTCTGGGTGTTTAGCATATGTTTGCATTCCAGGCCCTAAGGGAATTAAATTGGCAAGTAGAGCATGTAAATGTGTATTTATTGGCTACGCTATTAATAGTAAAGCATACGGATTCTATGATCTAAGTACACATAATATAATTGAATCAAATGGTGTTAATTATTATGAAATAATGTTTCCTTTTAAATTATGGAATAGTGGGGGAACTTCAAGTATGCCTATTAGAACAGATCTTAAATAAAATTCTGAAACTGAACTTAAAAGAAGTAAAAGAGAAAGAATCATAAAAGATTTTGGTTTAGATTTTTGTGCTTTTACTATAGAGGAGGATCCCTTAAACCTCTAAGGGGCCTTATCTTCTTTAGATGCTGACTTTTGGCAAGAGGTTATAATTGATGAGATGGATTCTTTAAAATCCAATAAGACTTGGCACTTGGTAGATTTACCACGTGGCTGTAAATCTATAGGCTGTAAATGGGTACATAAAATAAAATTAAAATCTGATGGCACTATTGATAAATATAGAGCCCGTCTAGCAGCTAAAGATTTAAAAAAAAAGAGAAAATGTAGATTTCTTCGACACTTTTTCACTTATAAATAGAATTACATCCATTCAGGTATTAATATAACTTGCTTCTATTCATAATTAATTAATACACCAAACGGATGTTAAAACTGCATTTTTAAACGGTGAATTAGACGAAGAAATTTATATGGACCAGCCTGAGGATTTGTAGTACATGGTCAAGAACATAGAGTATGCAAATTAGATAAATCATTATATGCTTTAAAACAAGCACCTAAACAATGGCATGAAAAAATTGATAACTTTATCATTTCACATGGTTTTAAAGTTAATGAAAGTGACAAATGCATTTATTACAAATCAAAGAATGACATTTGCACTATTATATGTTCATATCTAGATGATTTACTTATTTTTGGATCAAACATTCATGCCATAAACACAGTCAAATCTTTATTAAGTGCCAATTTTGATATGGACGATCTAGGTGAGGCTAGTGTAATCCTTGGTATTAAGATTACTAGGTTAGAAAAGGGACTTTCTTTGGATCAATCTCATTACATTGAGAAGATACTAAAGAAATACAATTACTTTGACTATAAACCTGGATGTATGCCATATGACCCCACTGTAAAGTTATTTAAGAAAACTGGTGAAGGTGTAAGACAGCCTGATTATGCAAGCATCATTGGCAGCCTTCGGTATGCCACTGATTGTATTAGACACGACATTGCCTATATCGTGGGATTATTGTGCAGGTTTGCTAGTAGACCTAGTATAGAGCATTGGCATGCTATTGAAAGTATCGTGAGATACCTTAAAAGAACTATGAACTTTGGATTACATTATGAAAAGTTTCCAGCTGTACTTGAAGGATATTCCGATGCAGACTGGAATACTTTATCCCACGATTCTAAAGCGACCAGTGACTATATATTTAGCAGCGCTGGAGGAGCTATTTCTTAGAAGTCCAAAAAACAGACTATTTTGGCTCAATTTACTATGGAGTCTGAAATGATAGCACTAGCCACAGCCAGTGATGAATAAGAGTATTTGATATATATATGCTAGCTGAGATTCCCTTAGGGGAAAAACCGATTCCAGCTGTGTTGATCCATTGCGATAGTACCGCGGCTATTGTAGAAGTTCGTAAGCATATTACTATTACAAAGCTACTCTCTTCAGGTACTGTTGGAGTGGATCACAAATGCAGTGATGAAAATTTGGCAGATCCTTTGACGAAAAGACTGTCTATTGTGAAAATCCTTAATACTTTAGAAAAAAGGGACCATTGCTCTTAGATTGTTGAGTCACACACAATGGTAACCTGACCTAATGACTGGAGATCCCAAGAGCTAGGTTTAATGGGTAAAAACAAGTTGTGCGGTGATAGTAGTTGAACATGTTATTGAATATAACAAGAAGCATGTATTCCTGAACTGATTAGAGGATGAGTTGATAGAAACTTTTAATGAGATCTATACTCTATTTGCAGTGGAGTACCTACCTTCAGGAGTACTTTTGATAGGCTCACCTATGTGAATATGGAAATATGGCCGTTTCCTATGGAGTTTTGGGCAATACTTCTAGAGCATTCAGTAAACTGGGATAGACGTGCATGGCCATAAATGCACGGGCTTATTTGATTGCACTATAGAAAAGGTTGTGCATGGTATGATGTCAGGAATAGACTTCAAAACCACGTGTCACTCTAGTAAAAACTGAATCTTATCTACTATGCAAAGGATCAAGTGGAAGACACCTTTGTTTATAAACAATCTTATGTTTTTTGAAACTACTCGAAAACATTTTTAAAAATTCAAGTGGGGGATTATTGGAAAAATGTCTTTTTTTTATAAAGATGAATTGTTAACAAAAAATCAGAATAGGTGTACGAATGGCTCCTATATGTGAATAGTCCCCTATGAGATTATTATAAAGAAGAAGCAAGTATTTATACTTGGTTCTTAGAAGTCATATTGGGGCCTTGGGCTCCTAATACATGCTTCATTTTGAGGAGGGAGGCCATGCATGACCATAATACACGAGTGTGCGACCGACTGACTCGACTCGGCCCGACCCGGCTCGGTTCGATTCGTTTTGGGTTCGGATTCGGGCTAGGCTTAGTGGCGTTGACACTTATATTTTTGAACCAAAAAACCTTGCATTTTCTAAACCATTTTTATTTGACACGGTATAATTTTTGACCCGTTTTTTCTCAATTAGATACGACTCTCTCTCACTACCCAGTAAAACCGTTTGGTACTCATTTTCCGTCTATATCATCTTTAGCTGTAGACAGGAATAAAAAAAAAATACTAAACAACATTACTACTTCCTCTACTATTAAAAAAATCTTAAAAAAAACCGAGTAGTTAATTTTTGTTCGATCATGCAAATCTAGATTGATTTATTGTGCAAGCAAATCAGTTATTCTTCGAGGCTATTTTATCCTAGAGGCGGCAAAGATATGTAAGAACTGGTTTGCACCATCAACCAGATCGCTGATTCTTCTTCAAGAGAGCGACAAAGTCCGTGACTCAAACATTGTTTTCCAACAATTTGAAGACGATCTAAAACAATGGCTTCGACTGCAACCCTAGATGACATTGCTCCTTCCTCTGCCTTCCAGATTCCACTGGTACATGCTGCCCCATTCAAATTTGAAGTCCTGCACTTCAAGCGATGGCGTCAAATGATGGATTTTTACCTAACAATGAGAAAGGTGGATGCTGCATTGACCACCGACAAATTGTAGCTGCCAGACAGACCTAACGAAGACGATACAGCTCATATGGCTTCCTAGATTGAACAATCAAAGCAGCTGCAGACCTAGATTGAGCAGGACCATCTGTGCAAGAATTTCATTCTCAATGGCCTCATCGGTGACCTGTATGACTACTACAATTCAGATGACAAGACAGCAAAGGACATTAGGGAAGCACTGAAGAAGAAGTACGACACAGAGGAGGTACGGGCAAAGAAGTATGCAGTCAGCTGCTACCTCAAGTGCCAAATGAAGGATGACAGGCCAGTAGAGATGTAGTCTCATGAGCTTCAGAAAATAGCTCACGCGATCATCTCCGAAGGTATGGCTTTAGACGAACAGTTCCAAGTTGCTGTGATTATTAGCAAATTGACCCCAGGATGGAAGGATTTAAAAAATGTCTTAAGGCATAAGACTAAGGAATTTTTCTTAGAGAGCTTGATCACATGCCTCCATATTGAAGAGGAAGCTCGCAAGCAGGATCAGAAAGAAGAAGTGCTGGTTGTCAATAACAACAACATTAAAAGGACCAAACTCACAGTTCTGGAACCTAATCAGAAGTCTTTTAAGAATAAGAACTGGCGTAACTAACAGAATGGGAATCCACAAGAAAACCAGAAAGGACACCAACGAACAACCCAAAAGAATGATTCTGAACAGTTGTTTCTATGTTACAACTGTGGAAAACCTGGTCATATGGCACAAAAGTGTCGGAACAAGCCAGGCCCTGCACCGCATGTTAACCTTACTGAGGAGCCTCTTACGACTATGATTATTGAGATTCACCTTGTTGGTGGATCAGAGGGTTGGTGGATAGACACTGATGCTTCTCTCCATGTCTTCTATGAACATGATATGTTCACTGCATACACAGTTGCTGATGATCATAAAGTGTTGTTGGGAAATTCTCACACCACTAAAGTTGCAGTATTTGGTAATATGGAAATAAAGTTTACCTCTGGAATGATAGTGATTCTAAAAGGTGTGATGCATACTCCAAAGATGAGGAAGAATATGGTTTCTGGCTTTCTCCTTAATACGGTTGGCTTTACTCAAGTTATTGGGGCTGATTTGCATACCTTAACATATAAGGGAGCTTTTGTGGGGAAGGGTTATGCTTGTGAGGGGATGTTTAAGTTGAATGTTTAATCTAATAAAGTGACACTACAAGAAATTTGACCTTTGCCTACCAATAGTTTACCTACCAATAAATATTGGTAGGTAAAGAGAACCTTTATCTACCAATATTCAATGGTAAAAATTTATTGGTGGGTAAATATTGTCAATGTTATAAAATTGTTGAAAGATGATTATCTACCAATATTTATAGGTAGGTACAATGTATTATCTACACATATACATAAGGTGAACTTTTTTTGCGATTTGCCCCTACATTTTTCTCATATCATTTTATACTTTCATTAAAAATAATGCTGAGTTGTGTGATGACGTGTCAAAAAAATTTAGGCAAATTCTATTTGTACACCATAAAGTGTTTTAGATACACCAATTTTTTTAAATAAAGTGATATACACCACCTTTTGCTTTGTATACACCATACGTATGACTAAACTATCCTCGATTTAGAGTAAAACGAAATAATTATCTGATTTTAGTATCTTTCTCGCATGCATTAATCGAACTAAGAAACTTTGATTTTTAAAATCAACGAACTTTTGCAATCCAAATTCAAATCCTTAACTAGATTCGTGTTCATTTAATTATTCATTTTTTAGAATTTAACTTTAAATTTTGAATAAAAAAGTAATTAACTATTTAACTTTGATTTACCTTAAAAATTGATTTTAATATAGAAAAATATAGAGAATAATTTATTGCTCAATGAGCCGTATTACTTTCAGTTCTTAATTTTAAAACTTATTTTTGTGACTAATTTGAATTGCAAAATGTTAAAACTTATTGCATATGAATATAACTAGAAAGAATATGAATAAATTTAATGCTTCAAAGAAAATTAGTTTGATTTTACATAATAACACAAATAAATTTCAATTATTTTATAAATGAATTTGTACCAGTTTATATGATGTAGACATTTGAAATTTTTATCTTTTAATTATGCCTTCGATTGTTTTTAAGTAAGGATATTTTTATCTTTAATTTAGTAAGGGTAATTTTGTCATCGATTTCATAAATTATTCTATGGTGCCGGTAAAGTAGTTTATGGTGTATAAATAAATTTACCAAAAATATATTTTAGCAATTTTTTTAAATTGAAGATTTCGTTTACATATCATAGCAATGTTTTTTATTAAATCATTTCTTTATTAATTATTAATAATTATTTTGAAATATGAAATGATTAACAGTTAATGATTTGATAAACAATAATGTAATTGTAAATAATTAATATTAAATAATTATTCGTTAATAATTTATCATATATATATATATATTCAAACAATTGACTACAATTTTTTTTAATTTTTTCTAAAATATTTTACAGTTTCACACTAATATGTCATCATGTGAAATGATAATTTATTGTAGAGACACAATCCATATCATCCTCTTTGTCTATGAATTTAATAGTTTATTTTAAATCAAATCTAACGGTACAAATCCCAATTTAGGCGATCTCTTTTGTGTCCTTAATCCGCGTAGTCTTTTTTGATTGGCCACGGGATAAACCAAAAAGCAATTTCCAACGTTAAGTTATCATTCAAACTTTAAAGATAAAATTTTTGAAATGCGCGGTGTATGTTCAGAATTACTTTTTTTAACACGGTTGACTTGTCCGTAAAATTGAATTTGATAACAGGAAATATTTTTTTAGCGAGGCAAAATCCCTTTTCTATTTCCAAATTTGACAACAACAATTACAAATAACGATTATAATTGCCAAATTTTGTGCCTTATTCTTTCTTCTGGGATGTTAATTTCCGTTTCCAAATTTCCTTCTATCAATCTCCTTCTTGCGATATCTGTTTCTTTCTATTCTCCTAGTTATTCTTATTAATGATTAAACCAAATTCTGCATCTACCGCCTCCAGCCCTTCCACTCTTTGAGCCATATCCTCTTTTCTTCCGATTTTCTCTACATTTCAGTGCCTCTCGCTTGAGTTCTCCGATTTGCTACTCGTTTCAACTCTAATTTGCTTCTTCTTTGAAGTGGCATACGAGCTGAGTTCCCCGATTCGTACTCTTCCTTCCCTTGTTCCCATACAGTCTAACTGAGAGGTAAACCTACTTTTCTCACCCTTCCTCTGTTCTCCGATTTATTTATTTATTTTTGTTTTTTGTTTTTTTACTGGTTTGAGTTCCAAAACAGAAAACAAACTAAAGTTTTTTTTTGTTTACTAATTTGGGGTATATTTTGTTTCTGATTTGGGGAAAAAATTCGGTATATCCCCTTAGTTTTATGATTTTAACTACTTTTATTGGTTCTTTGTCGAATTTCAGATATAAACTCGACATATCTTTCCGAGTTTCGTAGACTTATGCTTTTATTTCTTTGCAGACAATTATCGGTCGGTTGAAATGTTTCATTATTCTTTTTGTTTTTTTGTTTCCCTTAGTCAAAAATAAATTAAAAAGGCTCGTTTTTAGAATGCGTTAATTGATGAAAGGAATGAGATAAGATACAAAGAGATATTGGACCGCTACGTGCTTTCTTTCATACTCGATAATGGAAGAACAAAAGGAGAACCGCACACAAACAAGAGCAAGAAGAAATTTACTAGAGGAGCTTCCATTTCATCATCATGCTAGCAAGAAATTTACGTTGAGAATCTTTTAAGATAACAGGATTCCATTTTGATATTTCATAGTAAAGTTGCATCCTATATGGCGGTCCTTTAGTCTCTTTATATCTTGCTTTTATCTCATTGCAAATTGCAATCGATTATTGCTCGGTAGGAATGTTTCATTATGTTTTTTTCATTTCCCTTTGTCAAAATTCAAAAGGATCGTTTTTAGAATGTGTTAATTAATGAATGGTAGATAAAGAGACATTGAACCGCTATGTGCTTGCTTTCATATCCTGTTCCTATCTATCGATAATGGTGGATAGCTTCGTAGACTTATGTTCGCTCTCCTTAAATGAGCTTCTAAAAACTTAACATTTTTCAGCGTTTAGAAGGTTTGAGGATGTTTGCTTTATTGTATCATTCAGCGGCATGCAGTCAAATCAGCGCTTGTTCATTAAGCGTTAAAATACTGCTTAATTGAGAGCATAGATGTGAATGAACAATATTTATCTTTAAATACCCCTATTGATGCTCTATGTAAACATGTTTCATCCAGCACTGCCGATTACTAGTCCAATTTGTTGTTCACTGTTAGAAATACAACTTGCTATTTTTCTTTTCTATTTTGATACTTCATGGTAATGTTATTAAAAAAATATTTTGTTGCTCAACGTGCATCTTTTATTTTCACTCGGCAACGTTGAAATAGAAGGGTGGGGAAGTACTACACTTATACATTATATGTTATATATCATGGTGTACATCACCAACCTGGTAACCATATGCATTATTTTGTGTTATATGTTCTTACGTTTCTTTCCTACACATACAAAAGTACTATATATATATATATATAATTTTTTGTAATTTATGGTAAGGATAATTTTGTAAAATAAATATTTATATTAACATTTTATTTTTCTATTCAGCACATGATCAAACATTGTATCATTCATTCAGCATCTAGCATTCAACTTTCAGCATTGAGCGTTCAGCGTTCAGCGTTTGGCTTCCAGCTTTCAGCTTTAAAACCAAACAGAGCCTGAATGTGTTGTAAGACTTGATGATGCTTTTAGGATCATAGTAGCTGACGGTGTCATGATGTGAATGTGTTACACAATCAAATCTATTATGCGTCAACTAATATATTTATCTATTATTTACATTCTTTTTAATCAAATCAATATAGTTACATAGTCAAATCTATGGTTTAATGACTTGCTAATATAGTATATTAAAATCTTGATAAGTGGTATTAGAGCCTTTCATAATTGGTTTTGTTGAGATTTTTCTATTCTGTTTCGGATTAAATCTACAAATCTATTAGTTCTATATATTTATGATTTTGTTAAGCATGTTGTCACATTTGATTTATGTGATATTCATGTTTCCATGTAGTGTTCTGGTTATGGCTTCATCCATGAAATTGAGGCTAAGATATGAAATTGTGCCATAATATGAAAATTCATATTTCACAAGTTGGTCATCTACTGTTAAGAAAATTTGTTCCTTGGAAAATGTATGTTGTCTATATTATTGTTTCTTTCATCTAAGCCTCGACCTCAATCACTGAAACCATAGCCATTATAAATGTGATTTACCAGTTGCCTCCATGTTCCAACCAACTAATCCAACACCATAAAGAATATAGGACCTTGTACACGTAAGGTAATAAGGCTTCTCAAATAAGTTGATTTTGTGACGCCTCCAAACCACTTTCAACAAGTGTATTCACCATGATGCAGATTCCACGTTACATTTCTTAAGAACCTCCAATGTATTAACTGCTTTGTGAAATAAAAATTCCATTCGCCTTTTGAAAAATTTAGATATACAAGTAAATGACACTTTAGATATATAAGACTTGATGACGCTTTTAAAATATTTTACCCATTATTCAAATACCTGCACAAAATCTCAGGACAATCGACTATGGTGTAGAAATAAATAATTTGTTTTTTGCTAATAAAACTTAGGCTCAAATGACTGTTCAATGTTAAACAGTTCTTTATTTAAGATCAACTTAATCCACTTACTCAGAACTTTATTTTTTTGCATAGCAAATTTACTCAGAACTTGGTATTGGCTATTTTATAACTCTGTAAACATGTAATTTATAAATTTGGTTGAATTAAATGATAAGTTAAATTTACTCAGAACTTAATCCATTTACTCAGAACTTAGTACTAGCTTTTTTATGTTAGTTGCATCAGCTTACATTAAATACTAACTTTACTATTTTATAAATTTGATTGAATTAAATACTAACAAAATACATGTTCATGTAATTATGTATGTTGTATTAGTAGAAATTTCTTTGTTTCTAACTTTATTGTTTAACTCTGTAATCGTCCAACATTCTTCCCAATGCATTATTATCATGCAGAGAATGTAAACATCTGCTTTGATTATCGTCCATCATTACTGTTTTTCAGCTTTTAAGGAAAGCTTATAGTAAGAGCAGAAGTTTATTAATGAATGGCTATTGAGCATTGAACCTATTTTAAATAGAAATGAAATTAAACTTGGAATTTCATCTTTGAAATTTGTTTGAATTCAGATGAATTTTAAAATTGATTTTTTTTTAAATTTAAGCAAAACTGAATCCAAATTCGTGACAGTGAGAGAAACTTACCAATAATAAAGAATTAATGGTGGTTATAATGTTAAAAGAATGGAGGTTGAATTACTGCTACGTGACATTGAAAATGAATGATTGCGGCAATGCATTGAAAACGAAGCAGGTGTACCTTCTACAAAAAAGTAAAATAAAAAGAAAAATAATGACTTGATAATTGTGCTTACCTACATTTTAAAATAAGCATTGATTTTTTTTAATTTTGAGTTGATTGTTTTCCTAATAGTATGTGCAAATTAGTTTAGTTACTTGGTGAACAAAATTTCACCTTTTTTTAATACTTTAAGACTACACTTTGATGTAAGAACGAAAATATTTGCACTTTTCTCCAAATTTATGGTCAAAACATTTACAAATAAATACATTTGACCTGCAGTTACATATAATCATGAGAAAAGAATATTCTCTTAACATCTCGATTTTTTTTACTTTAGTTTTTCTTCTTCTTAAAACAATGGACTGCGGTTATGTGCTTCGCAATCATTTTTTCTTACATTTCTTTCTCTTTGGCAACTAGCTTCTCTACCTTAGGCCATATGTGGCTAGCCTGAGGATATGATAACAAATATATCAGCACGGTTTTCAATTCTTTAAGTAACCCATCTGTTGTTTTGCGAGCTTATTTGCAAGTCTACACATCACTCGTCCTTCATAACTCGTGTAATGATGCCCCTAATTTATCATGAACAGCTAAACACTTATTTTTGATGTGTTCAACTGAGTTTGACCGTTTATAATTGATGTATAGACAGGAAAAGATTCATGAACATGATAGCTTTTTTATATAAAATGATGTATCCTAATATAGTTCAATCTTTTACTTAATATATCAAATAATCTTTCTCATCTGCCTTTTTCTAGAAGTAGGTTCATCATCAGCTCTACCTAGCTATAGCGAGGGATATTTTTTTTTTGGTTCATGGATCTTTATTGGATAAATATACCAAATAAACTTTCAGCAGAATATGCTGTTGGAGTGAATGAATTCATCGGTATTGCAAGGCACTCCATGGACTCTAATGGGATGGTGTTATGTCCTTGTTGTCGATGTGTGAATAAGAAATCACAACATATGCATGTGATAAAATTGCACTTGATCACTCATGGATTTCTTAGTACTTACACAAGGTGGTATCACCATGGTGAGCAAGTAGAGGAAGAAGAAGATAAGGGAGCATTCGATATCGAGGATAATTTTGAAAATTCAGATCAACATGATGATTTGGCTGTAGGTCTTCATGATGCTATTGGTAGTAAGTATTTTGACAGTGGTCCAGCTAGTGACTTCAACAATGAATCCTCATTTAATGTGGATGACAAATATGATGCATTGTTTGAATCACTTCATAAGCCTTTGTACAATAGCTGTAAAGGTTTCTCTGTCTTAAGTGCAATGGTGAAGTTGATGAATCTCAAAGTAATTAACAAATGGACAGATAAATCATTCGACAATCCTTTAGAGTATTTAAGAGAGATATTGCCAGTGGGTAACCATTGTCCAGTTAATTATTATCAAACAAGGAAGCTTCTTCGTGAGGTGGGATTAGGTTATGAGCAAATTGACATTTGCCAATACGATTGTGCACTGTTCTATGGTGAGAATGCAAATGCTATGTCATGTCCTGTATGCAAATCTAGTCGTTATGTAAGAAATCAAATCCCACACAAACGACTTAGTTGGTTTCCTATCAAGGCACGACTGAAGCTATTGTTTAGTTCGAAGCATACTTCTAAAGATATGCAATGGCATAAAGAGGTACGAAAAAAATGAAGATGGGATTTTACGTCATCCTGCTGATGGGGATGCTTGGAAGCATTTTGACAATGTTTATCCTGACTTTGCAGCTGATTCTAGAATTGTATGAATGGGGTTTGTGTCAAATGGGTTTAACCCTTTCTCTAATATGACATCAACTTATAGTTTGTGGCTAGTGATATTAATTCCGTATAACATGCCACCTTGGGCTTCTCCTAATGGAACAAATTATCTTATGTCTTTGCTTATTCCAGGTCCAAAATCTCCTGGAAAAGATTATGATGTGTTCCTGAAGCCATTAATTGAAGAGTTGAAAGAATTGTGGGAAGGAGTTGATGCATATGATATGTATGGTCAGTGCATGTTTAAACTTCGTGCTACAATCTTGTGGACAATTAGTGATTTTCCCGCTTATGCATACTTGTCTTGATGGAGCACTTCTGGTAAATTAGCATGTCCTGTTTGTTTGGAAGATACAAGATCTAGAAGAATAACCGACAAATGATGTTTCATGGGACATCGATGCTATTTGGAATCAAACCATTCTTGGAGAAGGAGTAAAGAATATGATGGGTCTACTGAATTACGTGGTCCTCCAAGAACTTTTACTAGTGATGACATTTTAAAGCAGTTGAATGAAATTCCTATTCGTACCACCGGTAAAGCGCCAAATAATTCTTTTAAAAAACGTAAGTGTGGAGAGAATGAACTGAATTGGAGTAAAAGAAGTGTTTTGTTTGAATTGCCATACTGGTCAAAGCTCTTATTGCGTCACAATCTTGATGTGATGCATATAGAAAAAAATGTATGCGATAACATTGTTGGAACACTTTTAGACATTGAAGGTAAATCAAAAGATAATTTGAAAGATCGTAAGGATTTGGAAAACCTAAATATTCGTAAAGAGATTTGGCTGAAAATGAATCCTTCTAATAATAAGCTTGAGAAACCTCATGCTAGTTACACTTTGACAAAAGAAAAATGCAAAGAGTTTTGTAAATTCATTCAAAGTGTTAGACTACCAGATGGATTTGCTTCAAATATTAGTCGATGTGTGACAGATAATGACAAACTAGGGGGAATGAAAACTCATGATTGCCATGTTTTACTTTATAAGATATTACCAGCTGCATTACTTCCTTTTTTGATAGACAACATTTGTGGTGCTTTGATTGAACTCTGCCAGTTCTTTCAAAAAATTTATGCTAAAACTTTACAAACTTTTGACATAGTAGAACTGAGAGATGGAATTGTAATCATTTTGTGCAAGCCGGAAAAAATATTTCCTCCATCATTTTTTACCATTATGGATCATCTTTGTGTTCACCTACCTGATCAAGTGTTGTTGGGTGGTCCCGTTTCTTCGAGATGGATGTTTGAGACAGAACGCCATATGGGTTTGTATAAGAAATATGTGAGAAACATGTCTTGGCCCGATGGTTCAATAGCAGAAGCTTTTGTTGTAGATGAAGCTATAACTTTCTTGTCAAGATATGTTTCTAACATATAGACAAGATTCACAAGACCCGAGCGAAATTGGGATATACCTTCTACAAATCATAAGATAGAAGTTTTCAACTCCAATGTTCGCCCGTTAGGAGCATCAACTATCAAATTGCTACAAAATTGGAGAAAAGTCGTTCAATGGTATATATTGAACAATTCTATAGATGATATCCAATATTTTCTTGAGTAAGTAACAACATTTTCCTTCTTCTATATTATCTTAGACTTATATCATTCACTTAGTCATAGAAATGCATTTGACATGAAGTGATCATATAAGGTTGCTAGAAGAAAAGGGTCTTACGAATTCAGAAGTTGCTTTAGAGCATAAAGAACAATTTCCTTTATGGTTCAAGAATAAGGTGATAGATTATCATTAATGGTTTTTTTTATTAAATTCTTAAGTTGTGATATTATTCATTCATAATATAAATTCTTCAACATGATAGGTGTCTCAAATGAGAGTTCAAAACTCATCTCTTATCAATGATGATTTGTATTCTTTATCTCAAGGTCCACTTGAACGATACAACATCTACCAAAGTTGTATTGTAAACGGTGTTCGATATCGATGTAAAGAACATGATGATACTCTTAAGATACAATGTTCTGGAGTTTGCACTGAGGGTGATCATGATAATATTAATGTCATATATTATGGTGTCCTGATTGAGATTCTACAGCTGTCATTTATTTTGGATCGAAAGGTGTTCTTATTTCATTGCAAGTGGTATAACTCCAACCCAAAAGGTAGATCAATTGTTGTGGATCATAATTTGACTTCCATCAATACGTCTACTAAGCGGTATTCTAATGAACCATTTATTTTGGCTTCTCAAGTGCAACAAGTTTTCTATTTGCTTGATATGAAGCGTGGTTCGAATTGGAGGATTGTTCAAAAAGTAAATCATCGATCTATTTATGACATTCCTGAAATGGCAGAAGGCATAGTAATTAATGATGTTTTTCAAGAAGAATAATTTCAGTTACCACCTTTTCAACCAACCAAGGATTTCATCGAAAGTCGTCTTTAGTTCGATTAGATGTTCCCTCTCTATCTCTCTTGGGCCAGTTTGTTGCTGATTTATTTTCGAACCAAAATCCAGATGTTGACAAAGAAGCTGGCTTTGCTAAAGATTTAGATGACGGACATATATTTTGTAGTAGTGAAACATTTCTCTCAAGTGATGACCGTAAAAGTGATACAGAATCAGAATGCGATGATGATGTAGAATCTTAATTCATAGTTAGGCATCAGTGGGGCATATGATTATTTTATTTTGTTTCATTTTGTGGTAATAATCAAAGTTAAAGGAATTACTGTGCTTCTACAAATAATATTATATGCACGAAGGCTATAATTGTTATTTTATTTATTTTATTCTAATTTTGACTGCTAAGATAATGGATTGACTTCACATGTGTGCATATCAAACTAATTCAGTGTGCCACATATCGTTAACAACTATTTTCTTTTCCAACAAAAAGTAAGTTGTATTTTTTCTTCTAAAAGCTACTCTTTAAGGTACTTAAATTCACGAAGGCTTCTATTATTGATGTGTTCCCTCTTTAATCACTTTATTTTTGGTTTATTTCACAAAATTTCTATCATGGCACTTGGTCGTCGCATTACTCAATCTGCTGCTTAAGGTCAACAAGGTGAACCAACATTTGATTTGCTTGCTAAAACTATACAAATCAGTCCTACTATTCGCTCAACTTTAGAGTATCAACAAGTTTGTCGCACTACTCGATCTAGGGTACAAAGTCAACAACATAGAACCATCACCCAATCTAATGTAGAGAGAGAACATTGTCAAGGCTCCATGCACTCTAGAGTACAAAGTGAAAAAGTCAATATGACAACCCATTTTGATATCGAAAATAATATTCAATCTTCTCAAGTTCCAAATGGTAAATTTAATGTCTTTCATAGTCATTTCTTTTGTAATTCTACTACATTAAATATGAATATATTGTATCGTAGGACAAACACCTTCTGTCAAGGAACGTGGAACCGCTCGTGGCTTGACAACTACAACAATAGCTAAAGCAACACCACCTAGAAAGTTGTCAGTGATTTTTGATGCAGAATGTCGTCAACCAATTTGTACTATTGCCGAGAGATTTAATAATGAGATTGGATTCATTATTCGGAATCATGGTACATTTCATTATAAAGAGTGGAGAATGGTCCCTGAAGATGTAAGAGCTCCATTGCGACATTATCTTTTGGTAAGTAGTTTCACAATGTTACATTAATATTTGTAATGGCTAATTCTATTCATATGCCCATAGTTTTCTTAACATACACCGTAAAATGAAATGAAATAGCATAAACAAAAAATTTCTTTTCATACATCATGTCATTCACAAAATTACACTTTTATATTTTCATCATCTTCCCTTTTTGAACTCAAAATTAAACTACATAAAATTGGGAATGCATTGCAATAAATTCACCTATTTTTTTTTAAAAAAAAATTGACACTAATATTGTGAATTATTTGATTGTTTTTTAAATAAAAATCAACACCACTTTTAGATGATTGAACACATTTGAATTAGAATGTTTATTTGTAAAAGTTGCATAAATTGATATTTTAGGTTTCATTAACTTCATAAAATTCTATAGATTTAATAATATATTATTGATTTTATAGTTTTAATCAAATGCATTATGCGAAAGGGTTGAAAATGCAATTAAGTACAAGGGTAAGTGAAACACCCACCTCCATTGAGGTCACTCACAAAGGGAATGCCTTAACTTCAGTGGTGGTTTATAAGTAAAAGTCACAGATAAAACACAAGACAAATATAAACATATATATATATAACCAGCGGAAAACAAACAGACTTTCATTTCATAAATACGTGTTCATACAAAACATTTCCATAATTGTCTCACAATAACTTCCAAAACATTACATCATCATTTCTGTCTTGATTATTAAATAAAGAAGCAAAAAACATAATTAAAGCTGCATAAATCCTCATAGAACGTGTCCAAAAGCCATAGCCAAGGAAAGAGAGTCCAAACCATACATCTACTATTTTGAAGCTTGCAAAGAGTCTGACTAAGCTGGGTTGTTTCCTCTCTGTGGACCTCGAGGGGGGAACGGAAGAAAAGAAGACGAAAGAAAAATAGAGTCAGACATAAAGCCTGGTAAGTCTAGTGACTCTTCAGTATGAGAATAAGAAAAAGGGCATGGTATGTATAAACTGGAAACATGAAAGTATCATAAACTAGGATAAAGCAGTTTTAAACCGAATATACTATCGCACCCCACACTATATCTCTGCACCTACTTGTATTTGTTCCGATTGGCGCCCCATGATCGGGGCGAAGTGATCCCCTTTCTAAAGATCGGCTCCTACTCGCAAAATCATATGTGTCATATGGCCCCCAATGATTGTAGATACCTATGCTGGTCCCACCATGGGGTGTATCAAGTCCCATGGGGGCGGCCCGACACAATTCTAGAATGCATAGTGTATACTACTGGTGCCTAGTGCCCTGTTTGTCTGCTCCGAAGTGTGTGCACGTCCACACTCCGTTAGAACCTACACTGCTGCACCACTCGCCGTCGCTTTTGACCGCTTACAATCAGCCTAGTAATCGTGCCCCACCCTGCCTAGTTTCATGGTACCATGATACCTAATTGGGTTACTGCTGAAATGGAACCCCGTTACTAGGGTTTTCTAGTCAAACATGTTAAGTGGTTAAGTGTCTGTATTAACCTAACCCCACCCATCAGTTTAGTTAACATGTTGAATTGGTTAAGTGTTTTAGTTAACTAAACCCTACCATCCAAATTCTGGCTTTAATTTATTCATTAAAGCACCGACCACTCACATTAGACATGTATTGTTGCAGTTACTGGACAGCCGGTCGGTTCAAGACAGGTTTACACCGCAACTCAGTCTAACCTCGGGTCCTTATTGGGCTTAATGCCTTAACCTCCTACATTGGATAGGTACTGTTGTGATTACTGGACAGCCGGGCGGGTTCGGGCAGGTTTACATCACAACTCAATCCAACCTTGGGTTAAGCATATTCGTATTTTCTAAATTTACGTATTTTCCTCTTTTACTTGTTATATGTAAATGTTATGGCCCATTTTCCAAGTTTGTTATTTTTTTAGGCATGGCAATTCATACCATTTAAATGTCACCAATTATTGGCTTGTGCCAAACATGCCAACACATAAATTTTTCATGTTTAATCCCAACGATATTCCCCCGTTTGTACGTTTGCAAGATTATAATGAATGCTGGGCTAGATACTTCAGCCCAACTTATAAACATAGAAGGGAAAGACAAGAACATGAAATATTCAAAATGACATAAAGGGTGTGTGACATATGAACTTGCAACTTTGCGATCTAATTAACATAAATCATGGGTTTCAACTTGTCATGTGAACTTGCATTCAAATAAGAATCTAATTAAATAGGTGTCACATGAAATGGCATAATTTAGACTTGCATAAAACATAAGCCTAAACATATTTTTATCTAGGCATAACTTCAAACACAAACTAGCATGTGACAAAGTTATACATGTCCATAATAATGTCTATTTTTGACATTAACCCAAAAGCGTGAACTAGATCAAATCATGTATCTATTATAACCTGAAACTTGTAATAATCGTGTGAAACTAAATGGTACTGGCATGGACCCAATTACAAAATTGCACGAACATAAGCACATATACATGGGATTTAATCATGTAGGCATAATGGTCTTAACATAGAACATGTGTATATAAGTCTTAACTTGGACTTAGAAAAATGTATACAACCTATGTTAAACATATAAACATATAGGTGTAAATTCTAACATTAACCATATACTTGTATGTGATGTTGCTTTCATTCTAAATGTACAATAGGACCAACATCAAGTCAATTATACCACAAACATCCCAATACCATTCACAATACAGTCATTGCAATACACAGATATGAATTAGCATCGTCGTTATACAATAGTAAAATCCATTTCCACTTTACATCAAATCAAGTCTTAATTTTATTCTCATCGGAAAAATCATTATACTTACAACAAACGACGAACTTGAGTTCTGAATTTGCAATGCTTTCCTTTGGGTAGATAAACGTTGCTTGAATCTTGTTTTTACTTTAGTTTTGCTCGTCTCTAAGCTTTCTCCAACTGACGGCTACTCTTAGTTTCCTCTCGGCAGCATGACGGCTCTAGCTCTATTTTATTTGTGTGAATTTAGGTTGAGTGTTGGGTTGTATTTATAGAATTCCGGATTGATTTGAGCCGTCATATGATCATAGAGTGAATCCAGACCATACACACCAAGAGGATCCAATCAGAAAGTGACAAATCAGCCCTAGTGACACACCAGAACTCAGAAAATCGCTCAGATGCCGACCTGGCTAGCCAAGACCTGACCAGGTCGACCCCAGGTCGGTACCCAGGTCGACCCCCAGGTCGACCCCCCGGTCGACCTGGGTCCTGGGCGGGAATTTTCCCGCCTAGCCCAATTTGGGTCTGTTTTCGAATTTTGAACTGTTTGAATTTTAAATTGAATTCTGAAACATCCGAAGACCACAACTTCTTCATACGGAATCCGATTTACGCAAACTCGAACTCTATCTCAAGAAGAATTCCGAGATGAACGCAATGGCGTAACCCGTTTCCCTTAATTCCTTCATTTAGAATTAATTATACTTTAATTTGTTAATTTATTGTTAACAGAAAATTCGGTGTGTTACATTCTCCCCTCAAAGGATTTCGTCCCCGAAATCTTCAAGTCTGGAAGAACGTATATCCTTCCATCCAGTCGTCCATCTACTCAACCAACAAACACAGGCGTCCATTGTCTTTAAAAGACTTCTAATGCTTCATGATCATATGCATAGTGTGTGTATATGTCCTTATCTAATGCAAACATTTGGCGGTCTACTGATTCAATTGACCTCCTTAATGTGAATCATGTAAGTTCCATGAATCCACTATGCATGTGAATTTTTCCCTACTCTAATTCTACATGAGTGCGCAACCATTCATACAAATGCGAAATCCATATGACAACATATCAAGTTTCAACCACATACAAATATGAATACATATATGCATATGCAATATGGAAGTGACTGAGCCGATCTAATACCTAGGGTGTGTGTATATGCATCCACGAGCAACCACTAGCAACTACTTGCAGCCATCAATCATAACATGTTTCAAATACATGTTTGCATCCATTAGTTTCTACCTAAGGAGTTAGGAGAAAAAGGACTGAGAAGATACACTAAATGGTAGATACAAGCATAAACTTATGGAAAAAGAGAGGTCAAAGATGTACCCTCAAAAAGAAAAGGGTAGGCAACGCGTATTCTGTCCTCAGTTTCCCAAGTCGCATCTTCCTCGGCATCGCTCCATTGAACTTTAACAAGCTTGACTTCACGGTTGCGTATCTTTTTTATTTTAGTTCCTACGATTCGAGTTGGAACTCTCCTCACAGTTGTTTCTCATTCTATTTCAACTTCTTCTAGAATGAATGGCTCCACTACTTCCGCAGACTCATGTAAACATTTCCGAAGATGAGAAACGTGAAAGACATTGTGAATTCCAGCCAACCTTTCGGGCAGCTTTACTCTATAAGCCATCTTACCAATCTTCTTGATGATAGGGAACGGTCTTACAAATCTTGATGCTAGCTTTCCTGCGGATTCAAAGCGAACGACGTTCCATAAAGGAGATACCTTAAGGAAAACCCTGTCCCCAACCTCAAACTCAAGGTCGGTCCTTCTTTTGTCTGCGTAGGATTTCTGTCTATCTTGGGCAGTGTTCATTCTCCTTGGTATCAAGTCCACTTTTTTTTAAGTCTCTCTAATCATGTCTAGCCCAAGTATAAGCTTGTCTGTAGACTCCCACCAACAAGTTAGTGATCGGCACGATCTTCCATACAAAGCTTCGAAGGGCGTCATGTCGATGGTGGCTTGGTAGCTATTGTTGTAGGCAAATTCCACTAAAGGATGATGATCCTCCCATGTCCCTCCAAAGTCAAGAACGCACAGTCTCAGAAGATCTTCTAATACTCTGTTCATCCTTTCCGTCTGACCATCAGTTTGGGGGTGATAGGCCGTGCTCAAGCATAACTGTGTGCCTACAGCTTCTTGCAGACTCCGCCAAAACTCGCTTGTAAAGATAGGATCTCGATCACTCACAATGCTGGAGTGTATTCCATGGAGTCGAACTATTTCCTTGAGATAAAGAGATGCTAGAGATGAGGCAGTCCTTCTACTCTTGATAGGTATAAAGTGGGCGCTTTTTGTGAGCCTGTCCACTATTACCCAAATGCTAGTATTGCCCCTTCTTGACCTAGGCAACCCATTAATGAAGTGCATTGAAATGCTATCCCACTTCCATTGTGGGACTTCCAGAGGATGAAGCAGTCCTCCAGGCTTCTTTTGTTCTGCCTTGACCTGTTGGCATATCATGCACTTAGAAACGAAATCTGCCACATCCTTCTTCATGCCGCTCCAAAAGAAAACTCTCTTTACGTCCTTGTACATTTTGTCTCCACCTGGGTGTATTGTCATCTTGGAATTGTGTGCTTCCTCGAGAACCATCTTTACCAAATCCTTGCTTGTGGGACGCATAATCTTCCATCTCGCCTCAGCCAACCCTTATCATCGATGGAGTACCTATTGAGGTGACTGGAAGTTTCAGCCCTAATTAGCTTATCAATCACATCAACAAGCTAAGGGTCTTCGCGTTGTGCGGCCCCTATTGAGTCTAAAAGAGTGGGTCGTACTTCTAGTGATGTCAACAAACCAGGTACAAAATCAGAGGAGGGCCTAAAGTCAAAACTGGCTATATACTCCAAGCTTTGCCTTTCTACAAAGAGAGGGCTTAAGGTCAGCTTCTTTCTACTCAAGGCGTCTGCTACTACGTTGCCCTTGCCAAGAGTATAGGAAATCTCAAAATCATACGAGGCAAGAAACTCCATCCACCTTTGTTGCCTTAAGTTAAGATCTTTCTGCGAGAAAAGATACTACAACGATTTATTGTCTGTATATAATTCAAACTTCTCACCTAGGAGATAATGGCGCCAAGACTTAAGTGCAAAGACGATGGCGGCTAACTCAAGATTGTGTGTTGGGTAGTTCTTTTCATGAACTTTCAATTGTCTTCCACCATAAGCTACTACCTTCACTTCTTGCATCAGAATAGCGCCTAGTCCCGTACCACAAGCATTCGTGTATACTGTGAACATCTTGCTTCCATCAGGAAAAGTCAGAACTAAGGCTGTTGTAAGAGCCCTTTTCAAGCGTTGGAAAGCAATATCACAATCCAAATCCCAAGCAAACGGTAGATTCTTCTTTGTTAGCCTTGTGAGTGGAGCTGAGTTTTTCGCGAAATCTCTAATGAACTTTCGGTAAAAACCTGCTAGCCCGAGAAAGCTTTGGACTTCGGTTGCATTTCTTAGTGCCTTCCAATCTTGCACTGCCACCACTTTCGCGGGGTCCACAACAAATGTAACACCCCACCTCCGCTAGGGTCACTCACAAAGGGAATGCACTAGCTTTGATGGAGCATTATCTAGGTAAACAAACACAGAAATATTACAAGACAAGACATATTAAACAGCGGAAGAAGAACCAAATTTCATTGCTTTAAAATCTAGAAAGGTCTAAAGCCTTTTACATCAAAATGCTATTAAATCCATTACATCAAAATTTATCTTGCAATAGTAATGAAGAATAAAACCATAGTCATGAATCATTCCCCAATAAAGCAGCAAAGCAAGCCATAGCCAAGAGAAATCCAAGCAGTACATGAAAGAGCCTTGGAGCTTGGTAAGATCCGAACTAAGCTGTATTCCTACCCTGCGCACCTGGGAGGGGGGGACGAAAGAAAAAGAGGCGAAACAAACTGGGTCAGTCATAAAGACTGAGTAAGTCCTAGTGGCTTTCAGCATAAAAATAGGTGAAGATAATATGGCACGAATAAACTGAAAGTAAACATAAGCATGATGACAAGGTAAGCTACAGGCACGATGAATCAAGTATAACATCCCATGCTTCCTATCAAGAGTATCAAGGTTCCTACTTAGTATCACATTGCAAGGTTTCTACTAAATATAACATCGCCAGATTTCTAAGCTTCACCGTTCCACTATTTTCTTTGATTTCCTATATTCTCTGCACCAACTGTACTAGTATCCTAACCTGTATCATCCTTTCCATGTATATGTACAGTCCCTTGCCGTATATCGTATGGGTTTCATCACGTATTTCTATACTACTTCAACGTAGTGCCACCATTCTTGAAATCGTTTGGACCGCCACCCTTGGTCTGGCTAGGTTTCCTTATCATGAGCTATCGCGTGTTCAACTAGGATTTATGCCACCTAGGACCACTAGGGATTATGCTACCTATTGAACGTTTTCTAGACTCGCTTAGGGTTTATGCCACCTAGGACCACTAGGGATTATGCTACCTAACGAATTTCACGTAACGATCTATTAACCGATTGGCTCCCTACAAGTCCTAGCTCGTTCATGTGTCTGTCATACGGCCCAATCACGAAGTGTAGTCACCTGTGCTAGGTCCACCATAGGGTGTATCAAGTCCTATGGTGCCAACCATCGACACGAATCAAGCACGCACAGTGTAAACCTACGGGTGCCCAATGCCAGCTTTTTCAACTCCGGACTACGTGCATGACCATAGTCCGCCTGAACCTACAATGGCGCACCAACTCAGCCGTCGTTCTGGTCGCTTACAATCAGCCCAGTAATCGTGCCCCACCCTGCCTACTTCCAAGGTACCATGATACATCTAGTGGGTTACTGCTGAAAAGGACCGCGTAACTAGGGTTTCCGTCCAGTAGGTTAAGTGTTGTCATTTAAATTCGAGACTTAACCCCATCAGTCTAGCATGTCAAGTTGGTTAAGTGTGGTCATTCAAGTTTGTGACTTAACCCGCCTACGTGTCATGTCAAATTATCTAAGTGTTGTCGTTCAAGTTCATAACTTAGCCCTGCGAATCATGTGTAAAGTTGGCTAAGTATATTCAAGCGGTTCATGGCTTAACCCTACCAAATCATCGTGTTCAATTAGTTAAGTATATTCAAGCAGTTCATGACTTAACCCTATCAAATCATCGTGTTAAATTGGTTAAGTATATTCAAGCGGTTCAGGACTTAACCCTATCAAGTCATCGTGTCAAATTGGTTAAGTATATTCAAGCAGTACATGACTTAACCCTATCATGTGGCATTAATTCATTAGTGCACCTCAACCTCTCACATCAGACATGTTGTTGTGGTCACTGGATATGCCGGGCGGTTCCGGGCATATTTACACCACAACTCAGTCTGACCTCGGGTTTCAAGCGCGATATGACCAACTACCCGCATTGGATCCTATTGTTTGCAGTAACTGGATTTGCCAGGCAATTCTGGGCAAATTTACACTGCAAACTCAACCCAACCTCGAGTTGGCCATTTTCATGTTTATTCTAATGTCATGTCCATGTTCAAGTTTCATGTCGAGTTCGTGTCAAGTTTCAAGGATAAGTTTCATGCCTACATCCAGATTCAAGTTATGACAATGTTCATGTTTCAAGTTTTGCCTATTATCGAGTTCATAATTCATGTTCATAACCAATTCATGTTTTTGCCTATTCTACCCAAATCGTATTCCCATCGCACGTGAACGTGAATCGATCTATACTACAAATAAATCCAAATCTCGAAATAGAGGGAATAGCATCAAAACTGTGATAGGCAAAAGGGACTAGCATAAAGCGATAAAAGGGGTTACAAGACTAGTATGCTATAACTTGAGATAATTGGTTGCAACATCACTGGCATATTGGATTTCAAATCTAGCAAGATAAGGCGATGGTCATGATAAACGCTGAAAAAGAATAAGCATGCAAAAGCAAGCCAAATACAAGGATAATGGATCCAGTGGTTTTGGTGTACATAATTGCGAATAAACTAAGCAAGCCACACCCTAGGTATACGATCCAACAAAGTGCCAATTCGGTGTACAACATGGTTTCCAACTGTAGTGTTATGGGCATGAACAAACAACTATAATAGTCTTAGGCAATTAACCCCAGTAGTCATAGTCATGGTCATAGGTAAAAATCTCATAGTTGTGAATCATAAGCGATTAATCACAATAGTCATGGATAATTATCCAAAATTGTTCTAGACAAATAGTCATAGGCAATTAACAGTAATAGTTTCAAAGTCATGGTCATAGATAATAGCCTTATGTTCATAATCATAGGTAATAATTCTCATAGTCAAGAGTCATAGGTGATTAGCCACAATTGTCATTGTCATAGTTATAGGCAACAGCCTTACGTTCACCGTCATAGGCATAGGCATAGTCTTATATTTATAGTCATAGGCACAGGCATAGTCTTATGTTCACAGTCATAGGCATAGTCTTATGTTCACAGTCATAGGCATAGTCCTATGTTCTTAGTCATAGGCGTAGGCAAAATCTTATATCCACAGTCATAGGCATAGTCATAGTCTTATGTCATTAACAATAGTCTCAACGTCTTAGATAATATTCCCAATAGTCAAGATCCAAGAATTTATGTTACAGTCTAGCGTTCGAATAATAAACTAGGTCCAACAACATAAATAGGCATGATTCAATCGATAAGAAATAACCCTAAATCATGGATTCAAGAAGAGACAAGTACAGATCTAAATAGATAATCAAGCTTAGGTCCAATTTCATTTCATTCCATGCCCACATTAAATTTAACAAGTTTAAATCTCAAAGTAACTAGAGCTTACAGAGCGCGGATCGAGAATTAGAGTGCAGAGATTTGATTCTAGAAACGGTTGTTGCAGTTGTTGAATCTCTACTTGTTTAGTCTTGTTCTAGTTGAAAACCACCAATTCGCAATTCCTAGATGTTGTCTTGATAAAGAAGTAGCCATTCTCTCTTTAATTTAATTGTTTCAGAAGCAACATTAGGAAAGAATGAAATGGTGTGTAGAGAATGAGGGTAGGGGTGGGTTTATATAGGATTAGACAGATGAATCTGGACAGAAAACGAGGTCAAATACATCAGAATGCATCAGGTTCAGGAAGTGGGCTCGGGAGGCAGGTCAACCCCCAGGTCGACACTATGGTTGACCTGGTCCCTAGGAGGTCGACACTATGGTCGACCCCCAGGTCGACCTGGTCCTTCGGCGGGAATTTTCCCGCCCAGCCTGTTCTGGGGTTTGAATTCGAATCTCGAATTCGAAATTCGAGCTATCTTTGATTCTGAAAATTCCTGAAACTTCGGAGGGTCATATCTCCCTCATACGGACTCCGATTTTCGAAAACTCGGACTCTATTTCATGTAAAATTTCGAGACGAACGCAATGGCGTCACCCATTTCCCCTGATTCTAATTTTAAAATTTAATTCTGCCTTGATTTCTTGTTTTAACAAGTTATAAAAATACGGGTTGTTACATTCTCCCCTCCTTAAAGGATTTCGTCCCCGAAATCTTCAAGTTTAGAAGAATGTGTCCTACCATCCAATCATCCATCTACTCAATCATCAATCCCAGGCATCCATTGTCCTTAAGAGATTTCTAGTGCTGTATGAACATATGCAGAAAGTGTGTGTATATGTTCCTTATCTAATGCAAATGATCAGGCCTGATTGATCCTTTTAAATGCAAATTATGTTTAGTGCCATGAATCCAACATGTATGCAGATAGTCCTAGTCATATAAACACTATATGTGTGCACAAACATCCATCCATATGCATCATCCACAGGATAACACATTCAATTCCATCCATAAACAAGTATAAACACTCATGCATATGCAATATGAAAATGTGTCTGAGCCGATCTAGCGCCTAATGTGTGTTATGCAGCCACGAGCAACCACTTGCGGCCACTTGCAACCATCAATCATAACATGTCTCAAACACATGTTTCACCCAATTGTTCCTACCTAAAGATATAGCCGAATGATAGAAGCAAGTAAAAAAATTTGTTCCCATTAGGCAATGTCAAAGCTGGAAATCTGTGTCAAATATATACTGAATAGGAGAAGAACTCCCTAAGCACCAGCCCATATCCTATAAAACCCAAAGAGTTTAGTCAACCCAATGGACACCCTCACGCCCTAAAATGTGTTACTAACAGACGAGTCATGTTTCCTATGGGGTTTCTAACAGAAATGGGATTGAGAATAGGACCGAGAGGATATACTTGAAAGATAGCATGCAAATAAGCTCTACAGGAAAAGAGGGATCAAGAATATACTCTTAAAAAGAGATATGATACGCGTATCTAGTCTTCAATCTTCTGAGTCGCATTTCCTTGAGCTTAACTCCATTGTGCTTTCACCGTCTTTAGCTTCATAATTTTGTAGCTCCTTAATTCTTGTTTCCAAAATATGAGTTGGAACTCATTTCACTGTTGCCTCTCGTCCCACTTTCCCTTATCCTCCTTCTACTCGGCTCAAACCTAACTGCGTACTCATGGTTTCATGCAAGCTCTCCAAAATTCACTTACTAGAAGGTATTCCACATAAATGAATTATCTCTTGAAAATAAAAAATGCCAACCATGTTGCCAAGTGTACTTACTAAGATGATTTTCTATAACTCATGCATAAGCGAAATGAACCATCCGCCTTAGTGGCGAACACTACTCGAGCGGATCGATAAATGTATCAAGAGATTCTAGGTAACTAAACATGGCAGAACCCTAAGGGTTACACTAGACTTCGAGGGCATTACCAAGGCAAGTCAAGAATCCGACTACCCTCTTTTCATACTCGAGAATGGTACCATTTTTGGACAACCACTCCATCCCTAGAATCAACCCATAGCCCAAATATATAAGTTTTACTTCTAAACTCGACACTTAGCATAGACATTCTCAAATTCCAAACAAGTCATGAATAAATGAGCCGATTCCCCAACAGGATTTGAGACAAAAATGGGATCCTCTACTATGCTAGTACTAAGGTGCAGAGACTCAACTATCGAGGCAGAATTAAAAGGATGCGATGTATAAAAACAAAGTTCCCATGGTATGATAGAAAAGAGAAGCTAAACTTTTAACAGAAACGTTACCACCTCTCTTGGGTATGCTAGAAGTGAGAGCATACAATTGCCCTCTCGACGATCTTGTTCTTTGCCCTTGTCCTTGTCCTATGATACTTAATTACATGTCCCTTTTTACCATACTAAAGATATTCTCTCTTGTCATGGGTTTTTATTATTCTTTCACTTGACCTCTTTCCTTTCACTTTTTTTTCCTCTTCGTGGATTAAACCATATCAACAAGTTTCTCATCCTTAGAGTTGTGTTCTTTATCCTCGTTCCTACTATCCTTGTATAGCTTGTTGAAAAGTTTCTCGAAAGCTACTTCCATCGCACGACAACCCTACAAAGCTTGAGATAAGATTAGTCGCAAGTAAAACTAATGCGGCTGCAGATGGAGGTTGGACACTACTTTGCCCTCCGGCATGTGTCGCATGCCGACAAACTATGGTGAAAAAGAAAGAGAGAAGAGACTCAAGGAGAGAATTAAGAGATAGTTCATATGGCTTTGGGGAATATGCCTTTCGTAAAACTAAACTTTTCTTGAAAAATGCTTCTTTGTAAATGGTTTTGAAGATAATTTCAAAAGGTTTTATAAACTTTTGCGCAGTCTGGTAACCTTCTGCTCTGATACCAAATGTAACACCCCACCTCCGCTAGGGTCACTCACAAATGGAATGCACTAGCTTTGATGGAGCATTATCTAGGTAAACAAACACAGAAATATTACAAGACAAGACATATTAAACAGCGGAAGAAGAACCAAATTTCATTGCTTTAAAATCTAGAAAGGTCTAAAGCCTTTTACATCAAAATGCTATTAAATCCATTACATCAAAATTTATCTTGCAATAGTAATGAAGAATAATACCATAGTCATGAATCATTCCCCAATAAAGCAGCAAAGCAAGCCATAGCCAAGAGAAATCCAAGCAGTACATGAAAGAGCCTTGGAGCTTGGTAAGATCCGAACTAAGCTGTATTCCTACCCTGCGCACCTGGGGGGAGGGGGGAATGAAAGAAAAAGAGGCGAAACAAACTGGGTCAGTCATAAAGACTGAGTAATTCCTAGTGGCTTTCAGCATAAAAACAGGTGAAGATAATATGGCATGAATGAAAGTAAACATAAGCATGATGACAAGGTAAGCTACAGGCACGATGAATCAAGTATAACATCCCATGCTTCATATCAAGAGTATCAAGGTTCCTACCAAGTATCACATTGCAAGGTTTCTACTAAGTATAACATCGCTAGATTTCTAAGCTTCACCGTTCCACTATTTTCTTTGATTTCCTATATTCTCTGCACCAACTGTACTAGTATCCTAACCCGTATCATCCTTTCAATGTATATGTACAGTCCCTTGCCGTATATCGTATGGGTTTCATCATGTATTTCTATACTACTTCAACGTAGTGCCACCATTCTTGAAATCGTTTGGACCGCCACCCTTGTTCTGGGTAGGTTTCCTTATCATGAGCTATCGCGTGTTCAACTAGGATTTATGCCACCTAGGACCACTAGGGATTATGCTACCTATTGAACGTTTTCTAGACTCGATTAGGGTTTATGCCACCTAGGACCACTAGAGATTATGCTACCTAACGAATTCCACGTAACGATCTATTAATCGATCAGCTCCCTACAAGTCCTAGCTCGTTCATGTGTCTGTGTCATATGGCCCAATCTCGAAGTATTGTCACTTGTGCTAGGCCCACCATAGGGTGTATCAAGCCCTATGGTGCCAACCATCGACACGAATCAAGCACACACAGTGTGAACCTACGGGTGCCCAATGCCTGCTTTTTCAACTTCGGACTATGTGCACGACCATAGTCCGCCTGAACCTACAATGCCGCACCAACTCAGCCGTCGTTCTGGTCACTTACAATCAGCCCAGTAATCGTGCCCCACCCTGCCTAGTTCTAGGGTACCATGATATATCTAGTGGGTTACTGCTGAAAAGGACCGCGTAACTAGGGTTTCCGTCCAGCAGGTTAAGTGTTGTCATTTAATTTCGAGACAACCCCATCAGTCTAGCATGTCAAGTTGGTTAAGTGTGGTCATTCAAGTTCATGACTTAACCCGCCTACGTGTCATGTCAAATTGGCTAAGTGTTGTCGTTCAAGTTCATGACTTAGCCCTATGAATCATGTGTCAAGTTGGTTAAGTATATTCAAGCGGTTCATGGCTTAACCCTACCAAATCATCGTGTTCAATTGGTTAAGTATATTCAAGCGGTTCATGGCTTAACCCTATCAAATCATCGTGTTAAATTGGTTAAGTATATTCAAGCGGTTCAGGACTTAACCCTATCAAGTCATCGTGTCAAATTGGTTAAGTATATTCAAGCGGTACATGACTTAACCCTATCATGTGGCATTAATTCATTAGTGCACCCCAACCTCTCACATCAGACCTGTTGTTGTGGTCACTGGATATGCCGGGCGGTTCCGGGCAGATTTACACCACAACCCAGTCTGACCTCGGGTTTCAAGCGCGATATGACCAACTACCTACATTGGATCCTATTGTTTGCAGTAATTGAATTTGTCGGGCGGTTCCGGGCAGATTTACACTGTAAACTCAACCCAACCTCGGGTTGGCCATTTTCATGTTTATTCTAATGTCATGTACATGTTCAAGTTTCATGTCGAGTTCGTGTCAAGTTTCAAGGATAAGTTTCATGCCCACATCCAGATTCAAGTTATGAAAATGTTCATGTTTCAAGTTTTGCCTATTATCGAGTTCATAATTCATGTTCATAACTAATTCATGTTTTTGCCTATTCTACCCAAATCATATTCCCATCGCACGTGAACGTGAATCGATCTATACTACAAATAAATCCAAATCTCGAAATAGAGGGAATAACATCAAAATTGTGATAGGCAAAAGGGACTAGCATAAAGCGATAAAAGGGGTTACAAGACTAGTATGCTATAACTTGAGATAATTGGTTACAACATCACCGGCATATAGGATTTCAAATCTAGCAAGATAAGGCGATGGTCATGATAAACGCTGAAAAAGATAAGCATGCAAAAGCAAGCCAAATACAAGGATAATGGATCCAGTGGTTTTGGTGTACATAATTGCGAATAAACTAAGCAAGCCACACCCTAGGTATACGATCCAACAAAATGCCAATTCGGTGTACAACATGGTTTCCAACTGTAGTGTTACAGGCATGAACAATCAACTATAATAGTCTTAGGCAATTAACCCCAATAGTCATAGTTATGGTCATAGGTAAAAATCTCATAGTTGTGAATCATAAGCGATTAATCACAATAGTCATGGATAATTATCCAAAATATTTCTAGGCAAATAGTCATAGGCAATTAACAGTAATAGTTTCAAATTCATGGTCATAGATAATAGCCTTATGTTCATAATCATTGGTAATAATTCTCATAGTCAAGAGTCATAGGTGATTAGCCACAATTTTCATTGTCATAGTTATAGGCAACAGTCTTACGTTCACCGTCATAGGCATAGGCATTTACAGTCATAGGCACAGGCATAGTCTTATGTTCACAGTCATAGGCATAGTCTTATGTTCACAGTCATAGGCATAGTCTTACGTTCTTAGTCATAGGCATAGGCAAAATCTTATGTCCACAGTCATAGGCATAGTCATAGTCTTATGTCATTAACAATAGTCTCAATGCCTTAGACAATATTCCCAATAGTCAAGATCCAAGAATTTATGTTACATTCTAGCGTTTGAATAATAAACTAGGTCCAACAACATAAATAGGCATGATTCAATCGAAAAGAAATAACCCAAAATCATGGATTCAAGAAGAGACAAGAACAAATCTAAATAGATAATCAAGCTTAGGTCCAATTTCATTTCATTCAATGCCCACATTAAATTTAACAAGTTTAAATCTCAAAGTAACTAGAGCTTATAGAGCGCGGATCGAGAATTAGAGTGCAGAGATTTGATTCTAGAAACAGTTGTTGCAGTTGTTGAATCTCTACTTGTTTAGTCTTGTTCTAGTTGAAAACCCCCAATTCGCAATTCCCAGATGTTGTCTTGACGAAGAAGAAGTAGCCATTCTCTCTTTAATTTAATTGTTTCAGAAGCAGCATAAGGACAGAATGAAATGGTGTGGAGAGAATGAGGCTAGGGGTGGGTTTATATTGGATTAGGCAGACGAATCTGAACAGAAAACGAGGTCAAATACATCAGAATGCATCAGGTTCAGGAAGTGGGCTCGGGAGGCAGGTCGACCCCCAGGTCGACACTATGGTCGACCTGGTCCCTGGGAGGTCGACACTATGGTCGACCCCCAGGTTGACCTAGTCCCTGGGCGGGAATTTTCCCGCCTAGCCTGTTCTGGGGTTTGAATTCGAATTTGAAATTCGAGTTGTCTTTGATTCTGAAAATTCCTGAAACTTCGGAGGGTCATATCTCCCTCATACGGACTCCGATTTTCAAAAACTCGGACTCTATTTCATGTAAAATTTCGAGACGAACGCAATGGCGTAACCCGTTTCCCTTGATTCTAATTTTAATATTTAATTCTGCCTTGATTTCTTGTTTTAATAGGATATAAAAATACGGGTTGTTACAGCTAACCCCTCTTTGGACACTACATATCCAAGAAGCCTTACTTCTTCTCTCCAAAAGTGGCACTTGGAGAATTTGGCTTTCAGCTGATGAACTCGAAGAGTTCCCATGATCTCCTTCAGATGCTGAGCATGTTCTTCCTCATTCTTTGAGAAGATCAAAATTTCATCTACGAAGACCACCACGAACTTATTGAGGAATTCTCTGAACACCCTGCTCATTAGGTCTACGAAATAAGCGGGTGCGTTTGTCAAGCCGAAAGGCATGACAAGCCATTCGAAGAAACTGTCTGGGGTTCTGAATGCCGTCTTATCAATGCTATCTTCAGCTACCCTTAGCTGATGGAACCCAATAGCCAGATCAAGTTAGGAGAAAACCGACGCACCTACAAGCTGATCAAACAAATCGTCTATTCTGGGAAGCGGGTGTCTATTCTTCTTAGCCAGCTTGTTTAGCTCCCTATAGTCCACACAAAGACATAGTGAGCCATCTGCTTTAGTGGCAAACACCACTGGAGCACCCCATTCCAAGATACTCCGCCTGATAAACCCCTTCTCGAGAAGCTCTTCAACTTGCTTACTGAGCTCCTTTCTCTCCTTTAGAGCCATGTGTCTAACAGGTAAAGCTATAGGCTTTGCATTATCAACAAGATATATGCGGAACTTTATTTCCCGCCTCGGAGGTAAGCCCTTCACCTCTTCAAAGACATTCGGATATTCACGAACCACTCTAATCGACTGCAAGTTCTCAACAGAAGCATCAAGCGACTCTAGATAACTAAGCATAACAGCATTCAAGTGATTACAAGAAATTCTAGAGTGTTACCGAGCCGAGTCAAGAGTCTAACCACTCTCTTCTCACAATCAAGAATGGCACCATTACTGGGTAACCAGTCCATGCCTAAGATCAATCCATATCCCGAGAAACCCAAAATAAAGGCACTACATCTAAACTCAACACTTAGAATAGGGATTTTCAAATCCAAACAAACCATTGACAAATAAGCTGAGCCCCCAATTGGATTTGAAACAACCAAGGGATTTTCTACCATACTAGTGTCTATGTGCAGAGATTCTACTAAAACAGATGAAATAAAGGAGTGTGATGAGCTAGAATCAAAGAGAGTGCGAACTGGATGATCATAGAGATAAACTAAGCTTTCTACAGAAATATTTCTACCTCATTCCTGCGGAGGTGCCACCAGCGCATGAACCTATCCCCCTGAAGTGGATCCAGTCCTCTGTCCCTGCCCCCGCTTCTTTGGGCAGTCCTTAGCCATGTGTCTAGTCTCGCCGCAATGGAAACAACCACCATTCATCTTCGCCTTCTTCTTTCTGCAGTCTTTCACTATATGTCCAACAATGCCACATAAATTACACCTTCTCTTTTCACGGGATTTGTTGTTCTTCCCGCCCTTCTTGAAATCTGTTTTCTTAGCCTGTAAACCCTCTTTCTTTTCTTGAGGCACTTCCAACTTTGCCTCTTTCTTGCCTTTATCTTCCTCGTGTAGCAGCGCCATGTCCACCAAGCTTTCATAAGTCGCTCCTATGGGTATATGGGTCATAGCAAGGCTGTGTAGAGGCTCATTCAGTCCTTTGACGAAGCGAAGGGCCTTCTTGTGTTGGGTTTTTACTAAATCCAGCCCAAATCAGACCAGCTGATTAAACTGATTGACGTACTCCTTGATCGTCATACTTCCTTGTTTAAGAGTTAGGAACTTCTCCATCTGCAGGCTTCTTTCAGCTTGGGAGAGGAATTTCATCTCAAACCTCATCCTGAAATCTTCCCAAGTTTCCACTGGCCTCTCAGCATGGGTAACTTCCCACCAATAAGAAGCTTCGTCTTTAAGCAACCACACTACTAGCTGTATCTTTTGCTTGTCGTCAACTTCGAAGAAGACGAACAAATCTCCGGTCTACTTCAGCCAGTTCCTTACTACCACAAAGGATTAAGTTCCATGGAAGTCCTTTCCACCCATAGCCTTGAAGTCTCTACACATCTTAGAGAAAGCATTTCCACGAGGAGGAGGAGGAACCGCTGCCACTGTGGGAGGAGGAATGTCCGCTGGGCCCGCATCATTGGCCCTAGCCTCTAGGTACCTTCACAGCCAGCCAGGTATCGGTACTCCTTCTGGAAGGTTAAGATCTCCAGACATGCTGGAACAAAAAGGAAAGTATTCAAGACAAAAGGATAGAGAGATAGTGCATATGGCTTTGGGGAATTATGCCTTTTAAAAACAACGCTTTTTCTTTCTTTAAACTTCTATTTGAAAATAGTTTCAAAAACCTTTATCTAATCTGGCAAACCTGTGCTCTGATACCAAGTGAAACACCCCACCTCCATTGAGGTCACTCACAAAGGGAATGCCTTAACTTCGGTGGAGATTTATAAGTAAAAGTCACAAATAAAACACAAGATAGATATAAACACACACACACACGCACACGCGCGCACACACACACACACACACACACACACACACACACACACACACACATATATATATAAGCAGCGGAAAACAAACAGACTTTCATTTCATAAATACGTGTTCATACAAAACATTTCCATAATTGTCTCACAATAACTTCCAAAACATTACATCATCATTTCTGTCTTGATTATTAAATAAAGAAGCATAAAACATAATTAAAGCTGCATAAATCCCCATAGAACATGTCCAAAAGCCATAGCCAAGGAAAGAGAGTCCAAACCATACATCTACTATTTTGAAGCTTGCAAAGAGTCTGACTAAGCTAGGTTGTTTCCTCCCTGTGGACCTGGGGGAGGGGGGGAGCGGAAGAAAAGAAGACGAAAGAAAAATAGAGTCGGACATAAAGCCTGGTAATTCTAGTGACTCTTCAGTATGAGAATAAGAAAAAGGGCATGGTAGGTATGAACTGGAAACAGGAAAGTATCATAAACTAGGATAAAGCAGTTTTGAACCGAATATACTATCGCACCCCACACTATATCTCTGCACCTACTTGTATTTGTTCCGATTGGCGCCCTATGATCGGGGTGAAGTGATCCCCTTTCTAAAGATCGGCTCCTACTCGCAAAATCATATGTGTCATACGACCCCCAATGATTGTAGATACCTATGTTGGTCCTACCATGGGGTGTATCAAGTCCCATGGTGGCGACCCGACACAATTCTAGAATGCATAGTGTATACTACTAGTACCCAGTGCCCTGTTTGTCTGCTCCGAAGTGTGTGCACGCCCGCACTCCGTTAGAACCTACACTGCTACACCACTTGCCGTCGCTTTTGACCGCTTACAATCAGCCCAGTAATCGTGCCCCAACCTGCCTAGTTTCAGGGTATCATGATACCTAATTGGGTTACTGTTGAAATGGGTCCTCCTTATTAGGGTTTTCTAGTCAAACATGTTAAGTGGTTAAGTGTTTGTATTAACCTAACCCCACCCATCAGTTTAGTTCACATGTTGAATTGGTTAAGTGTTTTAGTTAACTTAACCCTACCATCCTTATTCTAGCTTTAATTTATTCATTAAAGCACCGACCACTCACATTAGACATGTATTATTGCGGTTACTGGACAACCGGTCGGTTCCGGGCAGGTTTACACCGCAACTTAGTCTAACCTCGGGTCCTTATTGGGCTAAATGCCTTAACCTTCCACATTGGATAGGTATTGTTGTGATTACTGGATAGCCGGGCGGGTCCGGGCAGGTTTACATCACAACTTAATCCAACCTCGGGTTAAGCATATTCGTATTTTCTAAATTACATATTTGTCTCTTTTACTTGTTATGTGTAAATGTTATGGCCCATTTTCCAAGTTCGTTATTTTTTTAGGCATGGCAATTCATACCATTTAAATGTCACCGATTATTGGCATGTGCCAAACATGCCAACACATAAATTTTTCATGTTTAATCCCTACGATATTCCCCCGTTTGTACGTTCGCAAGATTATAATGAATGTTGGGCATGATCCTTCAGCCCAACTTATAAACATAGAAGGGAAAGCCAAGAACATGAAATATTCAAAATGACATAAAGGGTGTGTGACATATGAACTTGCAACTTTGCGATCTAGTTAAAATAAATCATGGGTTTCAACTTGTCATGTGAACTTGCATTCAAATAAGAATCTAATTAAATAGGTGTCACATGAAATGGCATAATTTAGACTTGCATAAAACATAAGTCTGAACATATTTTTATCTAGGCATAACTTCAAACACAAACTAGCATGTGACAAAGTTATTACATGTCCATAAAAATGTCTATTTTTGACATTAACCCAAAAGCGTGAACTAGATCAAATCATGTATCTATTATAACCTGAAACTTGTAATAATCGTGTGAAACTAAATGGTACTGGCATGGACCCAATTACAAACTTGCACGAACATAAGCACATATACATGGGATTTAATCATGTAGGCATAATGGTCTTAACATAGAACATATGTATATAAGTCTTAACTTGGACTTAGAAAAATGTATACAACCTATGTTAAACATATAAACATATAGGTGTAAATTCTAACATTAACCATATACTTGTATGTGATGTTGCTTTCGTTCTAAATGTACAATAGAACCAACATCAAGTCAATTATACCACAAACATCCCAATACCATTCACAATATAATCATTGCAATACACAGATATGAATTAGCATCGTCGTTATACAATAGTAAAATCCATTTCCACTTTACATCAAATCAAGTCTTAATTTTATTCTCGTCGGAAAAATCACTATACTTACGACAAACAACGAACTTGAGTTCTGGTTTCTGAGTTCTGAATTTGCAATGCTTTCCTTTGGGTAGATAAACGATGTTTGAATCTTGTTTTTACTTTAGTTTTGCTCGTCTCTAAGCTTTCTTCAACTGACGGCTACTCTTAGTTTCCTCCCGGCAGTATGATGGCTCTATCTCTATTTTATTTGTGAGAACATAGGTTGAGTGTTGGGTTGTATTTATAGAACTTCAGATTGATTTGAGCCGTCAGATGATCATGGAGTGAATCTAGACCATACACACCAAGAGGAGCCAATCAGAAAGTGACAAATCAGCCCTAGTGACACACCAGAACTCAAAAAATCGCTCAGAACCCGACCAGGCCAGCCAAGACACCCAGGTCGAACCCCTGGTCGACCTGGGTCCTGGGCGAGAATTTTCCCGCCCAGCCCAATTTGTGTCTGTTTTCAAATTTTGAACTGAATTTTGAACTGTTTGAATTTTAAATTGAATTCTGAAACTTCCGAAGACCACAACTTCTTCGTACGGAGTTCGATTTACACAAACTCGAACTTTATTTCAAGAAGAATTCCGAGACGAACGCAATGGCGTAACCCATTTCCCTTAATTCCTTCATTTAGAATTAATTATACTTTAATTTGTTAATTTATTGTTAACAGAAAATGCGGGGTGTTACAGTAACATTTTCATGGTTTTTCTTATTAAAACATTGGTGTATGTTAAGAAATTATTGATGTATGAATAGAATTTTCCATTTGTAATACTTGTAGTTAATAGTACTTTGTTTTAAAGGAACATTTTGACAATAACCTTAATGATGAGAAAACCAAAAAATGCATTGATGAGCAAATGAGAAAAGCTTGGAAGGGTTATAAGTACAAGCTACACTTATACTTTAAAGAAATTGGAGGAGAAAATAATGTTGATATGGCCAAGAGAAAACGTCATCCAAACTTGAAAGAAGAACAACAAGAAGATTGGATGATTTTGTGTGATCGTTGGTGCTCTTCTGAATTTAAGGTAACATTTGATATTGTTGTTGTGATAGGAACAAAAGGCCTAACATACTATTTATGTGAAGTAATATGCAATTATCATAATACTGCATACCCTTATAATACTACGTAGTAGTGATCCAAACATATTAATTACTGTCTATGTAATATTTTTCCAATGCATTTTATTTGGACTTTTTTCTCTAGGAAAGAGCATTAAAGAACACTACCAATTGATCAAAGAGGAAATGGGAGTCAAAAATGGTTTAGTCTCTACACCGCGACAGCACATTCGACGTGGAATGGTGTTAACTTCGAATACTGGTCAAATTGAGACATGGCGTCTAAAGCATTATGATGATGAGAAGGGTTGGACTGGAGCAGAGTTCGAGCCTTTATATGTAAGTATTTACAATTTTATTTATAAAATTAATATAGTTATTCTAATACTTACTATAATGAAATATATTATTAGGATAAAATGATGGAGTTGAGAAGTCAACAACCTCCAGAAGAATTGTCTGATAAAGAGATTATGAAGCATGTACTTGGATGTGATTCTGTATACTTGAGAGGATGGGGGTGATCTTCTAGTTTCACAACTTCTACTTCACATCAGGAAAATACAATGGATAATCAACCAACTTATGAAGAATTAGTTGAACGAATTAATGATACAACTTCCCGCCTTAATGCTACTAATGAACAACTTAGTGTGGTAGTAGATATACTTCGTCGTAACAATTTAATGGAACTACCTTCACCATGTCCAATAGGCCAAGCTTCAGATGCAGCTTTGAGAGGGTCACCATCTTGTTCAGTTCGACAGTCACAAGATGATTCTTAGTTTATTTTCGTCAATTTGCTATGTAATAAACAATATGTAGTTTTTTTTTTGGTTGGGTAACCTTAGAAGTTTAACTTTATGATTTATTCTTCTATTGAATATTATATGGAATGTTAGCATTGAGTATTTTATTATTATATATTTTTTCAGTTTATTTCTAAAATAGAACAGTCATAAATAATTGTTTTTACCTTTTACCTACACATAACCATTTGATTTGACCAAAATATGAATTGTCCAATAAACTAATAAAATAATGCCATATGTGCTATTACAGTGACGCCATGTGGCACAATAACGTTATTTAATGTAGACCAATGACATAATGCCATGTTGAAAATCAAGAAAATGCCACGTGGTCTAATCAAATAATGCCATGTGGCCTAAAAAATGATGTCATATGCACTAATCAAATGATGACACATGGACAAATTATTGTTTGACACATGAACCAACCATTAAATGCCAAGCGTTGACATTAATATATGTCATGTGTATACTACTATGACAGCTATGTCAGCAACCATGTAGGATGACGCATCATCAGGCACATCAGTTGATGACTCATCATTTGAGTCATAATGTAGTGGGGTCCATTGATTTTTTTACCTACCAATATCAGTAAGTGTAGGTAAAGGTTTTTCTCTACCAACATTTACCTACCAATTTCTACCAATTCAGTATTGATAGCTAAAATATATTACCTACCATTATGTTAGTTTTACCTACGCTTACAACTGGTAGGTAAAGACCCCATTTTCTTGTTGTGTGACTAGTTTTGCTTATATGTTGTGTGATTTTAGTATTTGACACTCTAGATTATGTCATTTTAATAAACGAATAATTCATAACATGAGCACATTAGATATGATTCCTAAAATGTCAGAATGTGAACTAGATAAATATGAATTCTGTACTCAAACTAAAATCACAAAGAAACCCCATAAATATGTTGAAAGAGTATCTAAACCCTTAGACTTAATTCATTCTAATATATGTTAGCTTCACTTTTATTGATGACTGTTCTGATTTCACCTACATATACCTTATGTAAAATAAAAGTTATGCATTTGACATGTTTGAAACATTCAAAACTAAAACTGAGAATCAAGTATATAAGAAAATTAAGAGACTTCGTAGTGATAGAGGAATAGAATATGAATCTACTTCAATTCTGGATTTTTATAAATTACATAGTATAATACATAAGAGAACTGCACCCTTTTCACCAGTGAAATGAAAAATAGGACCTTTACTGAATTAGTAGTTGCCATTTTATTAAATTCTGGTGCAACAAAACATTGATAGAGGGATATATTATTAACTATATGTTATGTTTTGAATAGGATCTCTAAATCTAAGAATAAAATTTCACCTTATGAAATTTTAAAGAAATATAAACCCAATGTGTCCTACTTTAGAACCTAGGGGTGTTTAGCATATGTTCGCGTTCCAAACCTTAAGAGAATAAAATTGGCAAGCAGAGCATATGAATGTGTATTTACAGGCTTATCTATTAATTGCAAAGCATACAGATTTTATGACCTAAGTACGCATAATATAATTGAATCAAATGATGCTAATTTTTATGAAACAAAATTCCTTTTAAATTATGGAATAGTGGGGAAAGTTCAAGTATGCCTATTAGCATAACCTAATGAAAATTCTGAAACTGAACCTAGAAGAAGTAAAAGATCAAGAACCACAAAAGATTTTTGTGCTTTTCTTGTAGAGGAGGATCCCTTATACCTCCAAGAGGCCTTATCTTCTTTAGATGCCGAATTTTGGAAAGAGGCTATAAATGATGAGATGGATTCTTTAAAATCCAATAAGATTTGGCACTTGTTAGATTTACCCCTTGGTTGTAAATCTATAAGCTATGAATGGGTACTTTAAAAGAAAATAAAACCTGATGGCACTGCTGATAAATATAAGCCCAACTAGTAGCTAAAGGTTTTTAATAAAGAGCAAATGTAAATTTCTTTGACACTTTTTCATCTTTAATTAGAATTACATCCACTTGGGTATTAATCTCAATTGCTTCTATTCGTAATTTATTAGTGCACCAAATGGATGTTTAAACCGCATTTTTAAATGGTGAATTAGATGAAGAAATTTATATGGACTAGCTTGAAGGATTTGTAGTACATGGTCAAGAACATAAAGTATGCAAATTAGATAAATCGTTATATGGTTTAAAACAAGCACCTAAACAATGGCATGAAAAAATTGATAATTTAATCATTTTACATGGTTTTAAAGTTAATGAAAGTGACAAATGCATTTATTACAAATCTAAGAATGACATTTGCACTATTATATGTTTATATATGGATGATTTACTTATTTTTGGATCAAACATTCAAGCCATAAACACAGTCAAATCTATATTAAGTGCCAATTTTGATATGAAAGATCTAGGTGAGGCTAGTGTAATCCTTGGTATTAAGATTACTAGGTTAGAGAAGGGACTTTCTTTGGACCAGTCTCATTACATAGAGAAGACACTAAAGAAATACAATTACTTTGACTGTAAACCTGCATGTACACCATATGATCCCAGTGTAAAGTTATTTTAAGAACACTGGTGAAGGTGTAAGACGGTCTGATTATGCGAGCATCATTGGCAGCCTTTGGTTTGCCACTGATTGTACTGGACTCGACATTGCCTAAGTCGTGGGATTATTGTGCAGGTTTACCCGTAGACATAGTATAGAGCATTACCTTACTATTGAAAGGGTCATGAGATACCTTAAATGAACTATGAACCTTAAATTACATGATTAAAAGTTCCAGCTGTACTTGAAGGATATTTCGATGTAGACTGGAATACTTTGTCTGATGATTCTAAAGTGACCAGAGTTTATATATTTAGCATCACTGGAGGAGATGTTTCTTGAAAATACAAGAAACAGACTATTTTGGCTCAGTCTACTATAGATTCTAAGATGATAGGACTAGCCACAGCTAGTGAGGAAGCAGGTTACCTTGAAAAATGTGCTAGCTAAGATTCCTTTATGGGAAAAATCGATTCAAGATGTGTTGATCCATTGTGATAGTACAGTAGCTATTGCAAAAGTTCAGATTGTTGTTATAATGGTACGAGACGACAGATATGTCGTAAGCACAATAATATTAGAGAGCTACTCCCTTCATGTACTGTTAGAGTGGATCACAAACGCAGTGATGAAAATTTGGCAGATCCTTTGATGAAAGGACTATCTAGAGAGAAAGTCCTTAATACTTCTAAAATAACGGAACTATTGCCCTTGGATTGTTATCCTTTGATGAAAAGGACTATCTAGAGAGAAAGTCCTTAACACTTTTAAAATAATGGAACTATTGACCTTAGATTGTTGAGACACACACAATGGTAACTGGACCTAATGACTGGAGATACCAAGAACTAGGTTCAATGGGTAAAAACAAGTTGTGTAGTGATAGTAGTTGAGCGTTCTATTGAATATAACAAGAAGAATGTATTCCTGAAGTGATTAGAGGATGGATTGATAGAAACTCTTATTGAGATCTATACTTTATTTGTAGTGGAGTACCTACCTTCAGGAGTACTCTTGATAAACTTACCTATGTGAATGTGAAAACGTGGCTGTTTCCTATGGAGTTTTGGGCAAAACTTCGAGAGCATTCACTAAACTGGGATAGACGTGCGTGGTCATAAATGCACGACTTATTTTATTGAACTATAGAAAAGGTTGTGTGTGGTATGATGTTAGGAATAGAGTTCAAGACCACGTGTCGCTCTAGTAAAAACTAAATCTTATCCACTATGCAAAGGTTTAAGTCAGAAGACACCGTTGCTTATGCACAATCTTATGTTTTTGAAACTGCTCTAAAATATTTTTTAAAATTCAAGTGGGGTATCATTGGAAAAATGCCTTGTTTTTTATAAAGATGAATTGTTAAAAAAAATTAGAATTAGTGTACGAATGGCCCCTATATGTGAATAGTCCCATATGAGGGGATTATAGAGAAGAAGCAAATATCTATACTTGGTCTTTAGAAGTCATGTTGGGACCTTGGGCTCCCAATACATGCTTTGTTGTGAGGAGGGAGGCTATGCATGACCATAACACACGCGCACGATTGACCGGCCTGACCCGACCCGGCTTGGCTCGGTTCGGTTTGGGTTTGGGCTGGGCTTGGTGGTGTAGAAACTTATATTTTTGGATCCAAAAACCTTGCATTTTCTAAACCGTTTTATATTTGATAGGGTAAACGTTTTGATCTGTTTTTTCTGGACTAGATATGACTCACTCCCACGAACCAATAAAATCGTCCGGCAATCATTTTCCATCTATATCATCTTCAGTTGTAGACAGGAATAAAATAATACTGAACAACATTTCTTCTTCCTCTGCCATTAAAAAAAATTCTCAAAAAAAATCGAGCAGTTTATTTTTATCGACGGTGCAAATCTGTATTGATTTGTCGTGCAGGCAAATCAATTATTCTTCGAGGCTGTTTTATCCTAGAGGAGGTGAGGATGCGTAAGAACTGGTTTGCACCGTCGGCTAGATCATTGAATCGTCTTCAAGAGAGCGACAAAGTCCGTGACTCGGCCATTGTTTTCCAACTTAAATAATAAATATAAATTATTACCTCTTAAGGAATTCAATTCGGAGATGAGTGCTATCTAGATTTAAGGATGACTTGAGACAGATTACGCAATGTTGGATTTCAAAGATGCCATTGACAATGGTAACTAGGTTACACAATTTGGATCTCTGAAGATGATGATAACAACAATTAGAGGTCCAAATCAAACTGCTTGATGCCTAGATTTTGGTATTTGGATGTCGTGTGTGCACTACAACAAAAAGACCCTATTACAACGATCGAAAACCGTTGTAAAATACATTTTACAATGGTGTGGCCGTCGTCGTGTATTAAGAAGTTGTAATAGACTAAAGTCTTTTACAACCTTTTTGCATTGTTACAACACTGTTGTAATATGTATATTTTACAACTTTTTTCCACCGTTGTAATAGACTAAAAAAATTTACAACTGTTTTGCACTGTTGCAACACCGTTGTGATATGTATATTTTACAACTATTTTCCACCATTGTAATAAACTTTATTACAACAGTTATACACCGTTGTAATAATATCTACTACAACTGTTATGCACCGTTGTGATTGACTGTTGCATTTAAAAAAAAATAGACATCTTTGGCAACTGAAATGAACAATACACTAAATATAGCATTACTCTAAGCAAATCAGATATTACAGTTATCTGAAAACTAATTCATTATAATACTCAAATTTTCAGTATTACAAACAATAGGTTTTAGAAAACATTTCGCGCATTATTACATACTTAACCGTTACAAAGCGACTTAGTACAAGCACAAGTTATCCACAAAAATATTGCTTATCCTACCGGAGTACACTAGTCAAAGACAACGAAATCTTTATGCCATTTATCTTTTTGGTGCAAGTTCACTGCAATGATCTGAAACCTGTTGCATAAGAATTCGTTAGTTGTTAGAAAAAAGAACAAAAAGTGTGTGTTTTTTAAGCTGACGATACCATACTTAATACCATCAAACATAACTATTATTCTATACACAAGCTACACACACACACTCAAAACTTTGATTCCACAATCCTACATATCAAATACCCATTATGTGCAAGAAACTTGGCAAATATATTTCAAACAAAGGATTGTGCATATGAATATGAAGTTCATTAGTACAATATTTCACACTCTTCGTATTCAGTTTAAACCTCAAACCATTATTCAAGAAAAAAGGTTCTCGACATGTTTGCAAAAGTACCATCGATCTGGTCAAACAAAGTCTACGTTTTCAATATAGCCATAATCAGAACCTTCAGCTCTATTATTTTTCATTCTTGATCAACAATTAAAAAAATGATACAATACATAAGTCATAAAGATAGCCTCTTTATAAATGCATTTTCATGTTATTATTAAGTAATAAGCATAACCTCTTTATATGAGAGTGTATTTAGTATTTGGGAAAAATACAATTTATTAATTAGTATCTTTATAGAGTTCGCTGAAAAAATGCGTACCACATCAAATTAAATGAGTACAAGAAAAAGTCTTAAGTCATTCAGATAAGCAGTACGTACCTCCACCACACTCAATCTATTGATCATTCTTCATTAGCACGTGCCTGCTAAAATCATCCATTTTACGGTGGGAATATTTAACACAAATAAACTAGTATCACACATCATCCAACATAACCAGCTTTGCTCAGAACTATTGCTAGAAATAAGGGAGATTAAACAATGTAACTCGAGAAAAGCACATAGTGGTAGATTAGCATCAGGTTATTTAGGATAAGTTACACGTTTAAAAATGTCTAAATGTACGAAAAAAGCTGTGAATTTGATATTATAGATATTGCATCAGCTACCTAATAGGCAAATCCAAATCGAATGCTAATATCCACTCTCATACAGAGAACAGATCACATGATTATATTCTCTTCAGTGTGAGTATAGACAAAGCCCAGCATTCTCTAACCAAGATCAAAAATATAACAAACCTTTTTTATCGAAAAGAACTAAATCTGAAACCTAAGCTAATACAACAACAGGTGCCAAAATATAAATCTAAGTCAAAACAAACTTAGTTAGATTCCAAAATAGAGACCTTATCACCAAAGCATTTGACAGGGCCAGCGTAAAATACTCCTTACCCCACAAAAGCAAATTTGAACGCCAGAAGGAAACACCCAGCTTCAGTGGTAGCCTAAACAACCACGCAACCCCATTCAATAGATGAAAAACCTAAACCAAAAAACAAACACAGCAAACCACCATAAACAGAAATGAAACCAAATCTGACTCCTAGCTTGGTCGAGCTACATCGATCTAAAATAAGAACCAAGACTCAAGAGGTCATTGTGAATATAGGGCGACACACATGGAGAGGTATGGGAAAGCTACTAAGTGGACTCTAGCAGTTGGATCTGAAATAGCGGAATGATTGAAAGAGGATGGAGGATTCGAGCAAGTGGAAGAAAAACGCAGAGTTGTGTTGGAGAAACTGAGAAAATTGGGCACCTGGATAAATAAGGTGGTGGAGGCGAAAAGCTTGGGTAAGAGAAAAAACGTTGATGCTTTGGTCGAGATGTGTTTTGCTCCTGAATGACGTTGTGCGGTTTGCAAAGATTCTGTCTGATTGTAATTTGGGATTTATGGTGGTGGGAATTACTGTGGTGTAATTTGGAAATTAGGGTTTCATAGAAGAAGATAAGAGGGAATTGAAAATTAAAACGAAACGAGCAGGTGGGAAACGAAATTTTGGGGGGAGGAGTAGCGGGAAGCTAAGTAATGTTGTTACCTTTAATTATTTTATGGAAAGCGTGTAAGCAACGAAATATTAGGGAAAAGAAATTTTCTAAATTCAAGGAAAGCGTCTAAGTTCACTTTCTATTAGTTATTTTATTTAGCAGCGGTTATTGATGATTATTTGTTAATTATCAATCATTAATTAAATATTCAATATTTATCTATTTATTATTAATTTCAACAATGGCAGACGAAAGTTTTTAAATTTGAATAGGTGTGCGTGGATATTTTTTAGCGTTAGGGCCAGAACTTTCAGCAATGGCGCAAATTTTTTAAGATTTCGTGAAATTGTTTTGAAAGTGGTTTAATATGATAACGTAATTAAATACTATTTTTAGGATATCTCATTTTGAAAGCCATTTAATATGGTAAGTTAAATGATATATAATAACTACTGATTAATTTATGATTTTCCTTTTCTATATTTTTCTTTAAAAAATATATTAAAACATTATATAAAACTAGCTTGAAATCCTTTGTTACAATATTAAATATTACCTTTTAATTAACTAATATTGCTTCTTAATTATTAGTTATCACTTCTTATTAGTAATTCTAAAATTTTAAATTATCGTTGTTAATTTCAAATTATTACTTTATTATTAATATTAGTTATTGCATGTTTTCAAATTAATTATTATTAGATAGTATTGATTAATTATTGTAGTAACCCGTGACTTCCCCGGTAAGGAAAGAACGAATTGCTTTGAGGAAAAGACAAATCAGAACACAAATAAAAGAACATTTCATTGTTTATTACAACAATTCCATCAGAATACAAGAATATACAGAGTATGAATAAATATTACACATCAGAGAATATCAGAGATTTAAATAAACTACAAAACAGCGTAAAATAATACAAAACACAACTGAAAGGAGAAATACGGATACAGAGCTTTCCGAATATCATTCCAGCTGTAAACCAGGATCTTGTGAATATAAATCTGCAAAAACAAAACTACTAGCTGCCCGTGTGGAAAATAAGGGCACCAAGAGTTTAGGTTAAAACAATAAACTCCAGGTCAGTCATGTGACTGGTGTGAGAACTAAAATAGTTATTTAAAACTTTATTTTAAAGTTAGGTAAATCAATGGACAACGTCATATAACACGGAACGGGTTTCCTCCCAAGAATACCAATGCATAAAACAACAGCGCAATGCTAAAATAAAGAACAGTGAAGCTATTATAAGACCCAGGTCCCATCACACAATGCAACACAAGCCAGAAGATAGGGTTTTACCTTAAAATAGCCAAAGAATGCTTGATACGTTAAATTTCATGTTTGTTATTACTATAAGTGTATAGTGTCAAAAATAATTTCAATCATAAGTATCAATCATAGATGGCATGGGTACCATATATCATGTACTAGGCTCTACAATCAAAACCGCAATTGTCACGTATTGGAAGTTGGATTTCCATCTGTGAACCAAGGCAAAAGATAGTCCTTACCGATTCGAGAGCCTTTAGCCCGTCCCTCAGGCAAGTACTCAGTCAAGCCTTTGGATCGTCAGGGCCGGTCCACCGATGTGGATTAAAATGCCTGAACAGTGCGTTTCCCCGCCCTTTGGGGGCGTAAATGAGTCCAATGACTCCATCCGCTCCATATAGACACCGATACATCCGAGGCGCCTGGCAATCCAACAATCACATAAGTCAAACTCGTCAGGGCGTGTAAAACCACTAACGTCACTTCTAGCTAGAAAGAAATGCATGTCCTCCCTGAGGTCCTTCTCCCATTTCTGGTTCACACCGGGGTGTGAGGCTCGCGAATTAACGCTACACAAAGCTGTGTCACACAGGCTGTGCTTTGATCATCAACCACAAGACTCTGCTTTTCAACAGAAGCCTTAATCATTTGCATCTTAGCATGCCACACAGGCAGACCACTCCATGCAACCGATATCCATCAATCACACAGAATGATATTCAGTGTAAGACACACGGTCCATTTACAAGTCCGTTCTGGGTTTGAACGAAACCGGAGGCACCTTGTACCCCACATATCCATCGATCTCCAAGTACGTCTGGACGATCACTAACTGATTCCCTCCTCTTGGGTATACGGCTCAATCAAGGTCATCAATAATTATCCAAACGACATGAAGACCTCTGGTCTTCAACCACCGTCTTCATCTTCGACTAATCGTCGTATCAGTTATTCAGAATGGGATAAACCCTGTTTTTCCGAGTAACTGGCGTATTTTATAAACAAGTGTTACACAAACACAACATACTCCTCATTCCAATTCAGAATATTCTTATAATTTGGGAAAGGTTCCCATTAATTTAATCAAAGATAAATTCTTTAATCTTCTTTTGAATATCAATTCAAATTAGTCGGGATTAGCGAACCACACCGAAGTAATCATTTGTTTTATTTCCCAATCCCAACCTATTCATCCCATTAAGTAAAACTGGTCACACTTCATATCTAACACCACGGTGTTATCGATAAATTCAATTACCATTTCACGTTCAAATCTAATTAAAGATTTAACTATTGCATGGAGTAAAACTGGTGATACTCCATTCTCGATCATTTCAATCTAATTAAAGATTCATTAAAATCCACTTGGATTTAATCTTCCCAAAAATCATATTAATGATTGTTTAACTTGGAAAACCAAATCCTGTCTTTAACTGGGTTAAAGAATCAATGTCATTTAAAACACGGTTCACGATAAACCCAAAATCACATTCCATTTACGATGGGATCTTCATGGAAAACAAATCGATATATATATATAATCGATATAAACTTCCATATCCGTCTAATAATATAAATGGAATAACGGAAAGGCCTTTTAAATTCCAAATATATTAGTTGTCTTCCTCAATAGAAATTCACTTCGATTATTACCAAATCGAATTCCATTCCATTCCAACTTATTTTATTAAATTGGAAAATTTTACTTTGGAAAATCTCCTTTAAATCTTAACAAAAGATTTACAAATTCCAAATCACATTTTACTGTAAATCGGGTTAAAGAACGAATGTCATTAAAACACAGTTCACGATAAACCCAAAAATCAATTCAAATTCAATTCCAATTACATATCATTTAATTGGTATACTTCATTAAATATAAATAAAAAGATTTAATCTTTTTCTCAACTAGGTTTAAGAACAGTGTTAATGAAGACACCATTAACGACAAACCCAAATCCCATTTGATATTAAATACAAGGCTCTGAATAGAAAATATATCGGCTTATATTCAATATCAAATTCTACAACCAACAAATATCGTATTGGAAATAACGATATAAATATATCTTTCAAATTTCCATAACCAAATCTGTATAATCACGAAATCCAACATCGAAATATTCCAAAGACAATTTCGATTCAAATCCATTTCGACTTTATATATTGGAAATTCTGGTTATTTTCAAAACCATTTCAAATCCACTTTATTTATTTTAAAAATAAATGGGATTATAATTCTAGTTCAAAAATAGTTCAGTTCGATAAAAATCTATTTTTATCTTTTCAAATATGGAATTTTTCATCCTAATTCTTTCCAAATCATTTCTTATGATTTTACACAAATTATTACTATTCTTAATAATTTTATCAAGGCCCGTACAATCTATTTCCATCAACGATGATCGAACTGCACTTACAACGACCTTTTCCAAATTTGATTTGGACATAATTCCAAATCCAACTGTTAGATTTCAAATTTCTAATATTCGTTAGAAAGCACTTTTCGATACGAACTCAACGGTTCCAGTTTTAGGAGAATCCGATGGTCGGATCTCCCGCAACGTCAATTCGAAATCAATGATCGAAATTCGCGAACTGCCGCGGCGCGGTGCGTTCTATTCTGGCCGTTAATATATATAATATATATATTATATATACTTCATCGATTTCAATTCTAAACGTATTTTATAAATCGTTTTAAAAACAATTTCAACTTCATATTCAATTTTATAAATCGTTTTAAATTCGTTTTAAAAACGATTTCAACTTCATATTCAATTTTAAATCAAAATTTATCAACGATATATAAATGATAGTATTTTCAAAACGTTATATTTTGAAATCACTTTCTTCTCTATATTCATTACAAAAACGAATATAATCGATATAAATATCGTTCACATCAGAATAGCGTCAATCTAACCAACACGGCTTTATATATTTCTATTTCAAATATTTCTTTACAAATATTTCTATTTCGAATATTTCTTTTCAAATATTTCTTTTCAAATATTTCTATTTCAAATATTTCTTTTCAAATATTTCTATTTCAAATATTTCTATTCAAAACTGGAATGAGGCCCAATCAATTACCATAGATTTTATTTCTATGGATTTCCGTACAAAACATGTATATATCAATAGTGATAAACAATCATCCATCATCAAGAGTGCACTACTCATCTGCATAAGCATTGAATATAAATATTCAACGCTTACAACAGCCTGTCAACCAATCAATCGACATACAACTAAACAATTAGGATTAGTGTACGTCAATATCATCTCAACACTCGTGTGGGGTATCAATCAATCAAACACATATTTTGTTTGTGCAGTTGGGCGATGTGTAAAATTTATCGTCCCAATCAATATCAGTCAAATCGGTGTACATAAACAAATCATTCGATTTGTAAATGAATATTTATTTTACTTCAACACATGAATATATATTTTATTTCAACACATGAATATATATTTTATTTCAACACATGAATTTATATTTTACTTCAACACATGAATATATATTTTATTTCAACACATGAATATTTTATTTCCATATCACAATCAATTTTCGCAACACAACAAAATCAAACAAGTCGTCCATGGTCTGTGGACGATGGGTGTCGGGTGCTACTTAGCACCGTCTGCATCCTAGTATATATTTTAACTAGAAAATAAAATAAATTTAAGGCGTACTCACCAAGGGTTCCACTCCTCCATTCTTTATTTCTGAATGGTCTGGATTTTGTTTTGCTTCTAGTCAGTTCCATCGCAATCTGTTTCACACGGTTTATGTTAAAAATCCTATTTTTTTAAACAACGATCTTTATAAATAAAAGTTCATATTTTCTTTTGGCGATTATATATATAAAAACCACATTTTTATTTCGTTTTCTAGAGAATAGAAATCATATTTTTATTTCGCCGCTGTATATATAAAAATTATATTTTTATATTCTCTATTATATAAAAATTCTGTTTTTAATCCGCTACTCATATATAAATCAAATCTTTATCCTTACTACTTCATGATAAAATAAAGTTCACATTTTTATTTCACTTCATATACTATAAAGATTATATTTTTATAACGCCACTCATTTAAAAATCACATTCTCTACTTATGTAAAAATCACATCTTTGTAATATCACTACACTTATAAAAATCAAGTCTTTTTAAATAGAAAAATCAAAGCTTTTCAAATAGAAATATAAAAGCTTTTCAAATAGAAAAATCAAAGCTTTTCCCGAATAAAAATCATATTTTTATTAGTTCACCTTCATACATATAAAAGTCAGTTCTTTATCTAGCTTCCATACATATAAAAATCGAAGCTTTCTTCGCTATAAAAATTAAAACTTTATATAAATAAAAATCAGAAGTTTATAGTTTAAAAATCAGTTTTTATTACACTACATATATTTTAAAACAATGAAAATTCAAAAACTCACCTTTCTATTACTGTATAAATCGAATCGGTGTTGGAGGATGCTCCACGGCTGGAGGTGGTGCTTGCGTCAGTCGCAGGGGGCGCTGTTGGTCGGAGGGTGGCGCAGTTGGCCAGCGTCGGTGGTGGTAGGGTTTCAAATCAATTTGGGGGCGGGTTTTTGTGGTTGCGTCGGTTTAGAGAGGAGAGAGAGGGAACAGAGCGGTTTGAAGGGGGGGTGCCATCCATGGCGAGGCGGTGGTGGCCAGCGTCGGCGTCGAAGTGGGGGGCCCGCGGGCGGGAACGAGATTCGCCGTTCTTCCTTTATTCTTTTATTTTTATTTGTTGACTGAAAGAAAAACAAAGGGGGGAGGAGTTTTATATTTTTAATTTATTAATATTTTATTCTAATCTAACAAAACCTCGAAGTCTTCGCATTCTAACTCCAATTCGAACCCACCGCCTGTCGACCCTAGCTAATTACCCCCATTCCGAACACAATGGGATACGTTTTGTAACCCAATTCCATCATTTCGATCAGTTTCCATTTAAATTAACATTTAAATCTTTATATTGAATTTCAAATGTACATTTCAATTTACTGGGGTCACATACGGACCCCAAAAATTCCAAATAAATTATTTCTAGCTTCGTATTGATGATACGGTCCTAACGAAACTAATTTCATCCAATTTGAAGACCGAATGAAAATGACCATTTTCTAGTCGATTCAAATTGACTGAAACTGTCAAAACACGTTTAACTTCGCTACGCTCACGTATTGATTCAGAAAATTACGAATTTTGGAATCTAGCCATAACTTGACATCCCGGATCCAACAAAAGTGGTTTCGTCGAAAACGAAGGTCGTTTGCAATATTTTTTTAAGGGCCAAAAATCCCATAACGACTATTCTAAATTTTCAACTAGGCATAACATTTTATCCCTGCTATGAAATTTCAATTTTTCGGATTCTTTGGAAAGATATTCTCAAATAGATTCTAAAATTTTCGATTTCGCTAAAATCCGGTTTATTTTGAATCCTGTACATTCATTTGAACTTTGAAATCGAATTTTCGAACTATCGCGCCATTTTCAATTCCTTTTATAATTAAAATAAAATATTTATATTCTAACGACGATTCAAATAAATATATACGTTCTAATTTTATTCAAAATAAATATCTCGTCGTTATTATTTAAAATAATCAATTTAAATATTCAAAATTCAATAAAATTGCCAAAATAAAAATTTTAAGTTGGCTTTGATTTCCAGGTTATTACAATCTCCCCCACTTAAAACTTTTCGTCCTCGAAAAGGAACGAAGCTGAAAGTTGTTTTACAAACCAACTCAACTTTCATTATTTTAATCGTCTCATAAGTTCTTCAACTTCTCAGTTTCTAAGAACTTTTCAAATTTTTCAAAAATTTGGCTAACACCCTAAATTTTCGAATTTTTTTGCCATAACCTCCCCTGCACCAGGAGCTTCGGGATATTTGAAATAGCCTCCCATGGCCCTCAACAATCCAAAAGAAAAAGCCAAGCGGCTAGCCAATCGGCTCATAAAATCATCCAAAACCCAAGAAAGTAGTAAACATGTACCTATTTGTCGGGCAAACAATTTTATTCTTCTGCCCTAGCCTCCTTGCTATGACCTTTTCAATGGATATACATGTATATGCATGCATTTTCAAACAATTTTCAATAAAGATCAATATTTGGTTCCATAAGGCTAAATGGATCAAAATTTTAATAAATGAAACCAATAATCAAACAACACAACCACCAATCAATTTGTGGATTAACGTTTCAAATTCATAGTTTTGATGCATATACATAAAATCATGTTTTTGATGCCAAATCACAACAACAAACCTATCTAGTTTTGGTTCTCACACCAGTCTAATGGAAATATACAGATGGCACACCTTCGAAACTCAAACATAAATTCTGATGATGATCGATCAATCATCAGAACCATCTCCGAGCGACTAGAGTGTGATTCTATATCTATCTAGTATAGTAAAACTTCGAATATACGTTCATGACGCGTATATGCAAAATCTTTATATACTCGATTGTCCAAATTCAATACAAATAAAATATTCAAATACGAATAATTGGATTTAATTTTCAAAACAAAATTTGTTTTTATCTTTATTTAAAAAAATATACTCTTCACACTCGTTCTACGATACTACTGATCCCATCTCTAACGAGTTATTCTTATTGGATATTTCTAATCCAATTTCCGATGAATTCTTTCGTTTGGTTCTAATGTGTCTTGTTCTCGAGCTCTGTAAACCAAAGCTCTGATACCACTATAATAACTCATGACTTCCCCGGTAAGGAAAGAACGAATTGCTTTGAGGACAAGACAAATCAGAACACAAACAGAAGAACATTTCACTGTTTATTACAACAATTCCATTAGAATACAAGAATATACAGAGTATGAATAAATATTACACATCAAAGAATATCAGAGATTTAAATAAACGATAAAGCAGCGGAAAATAATACAAAACACAACTGAAATGAGATATATGGATACAGAGCTTTCAGAATATCATTCCAGCTATAAACCAGGATCCTGTGAGTATAAATCTGCAAAACCAAAACTACTAGCTGCCCGTGTGGAAAATATGGGCACCAAGAGTTTAGGTTAAAACAATAAACTCCAGATCAGTCATGTGACTGGCGTGAGAACTAAAACAGTTATTTAAAACTTTATTTTAAAGTTAGGTAAATCAAGGGACCACTCCGTATAACACGGAACGGGCTTCCTCCGAAGAATACCAATGCATAAAACAACAGTGCAATGCTAAAATAAAGAACAATGAATCTATTATAAGACCCAGGTCCCATCACACAATGAAACACAAGCTGGAGGATAGGGTTTTACCTTATAATAGCCAAAGAATGCTTGATACTCTAAATTTCATGTTTATTATTACTATAAGTGTATAGTGTCAAAAAAAAATTCAATCATAAGTATCAATCATAGACGGCATGGGTACCATATATCATGTCGCCAATACTAGGCTCTATAATCAAAACCGCAATTGTCACGTATTGGAAGTTGGATTTCCATCTGTGAACCAAGGCAAAAGGTAGCCCTTACCGATTCGAGAGCCTCTAGCCAACCCCTCAGGCAAGTACTCCGTCAAGCCTTTGGATCGTCAGGGCCGGTCCACCGATGTGGATTAAAATGCCTGAACACTGCGTTTCCCCGCCCTTTGAGGCGTAAATGAGTCCAATGACTCCATCCGCTCCACATAGTCACCGATACATCCGAGGCGCCTCGCAATCCAACAACCACATAAGTCAACGTCGTCAGGGCGTGTAAAACCACTGACACCACTTCTAGCTAGAAAGAAACGCATGTGCTCCCTGAGGTCCTTCTCCCGTTTCTGGTTCACACCGGGGTGTGAGGCTCGCGAATTAACGCTACACAAAGCTGTGCCACATAGGCTGTGCTTTGATCATCAACCACAAGACTCTTCTTTTCAACAGAAGCCTTGATCATTTGCATCTTAGCATGCCACACAGGCAGACCACTCCATGCAACCGATATCCATCAATCACACAGAACGATATCCAATGTCAGACACACGGTCCATTTACAAGTCCGTTCTGGGTCTGAACGAAACCGGAGGCACATTCTGCCTCGCATATCCATTGATCTCCAAGCACGTCTGGACGATCACTAACTGATTCCCTCCTCTTGGATGTACGGCCCAATCAAGATCATCAGTAATTATCCAAATGACGTGAAGACCTTAGGTCTTCAGCCACCGTCTTCATCTTCGACTAGTCGTCATATCAGTTATTCAGAATGGGATAAACCCGGTCTTTCCGAATAACTCGCGTATTTTATAAACAAGTGTTACACAAACACAACATACACCTCATACCAGTTCAGAATATTCTTTTATTCAAATATTCTTATAATTTGGCAAAGGTTCCCATTAATTTTATCAAAGATAAATTCTTTAATCTTCTTTTGAATATCAATTCAAATTAGTCGGGATTAGCGAACCGCACCGAAGTAATCATTTGTTTTATTTCCCAATCCCAACCTATTCATCCCATGAAGTAAAACTGATCATACTTCATATCTAACACCATGCTGTTATCGGTAAATTCAATTAACATTTCACGTTCATATCTAATTAAAGATTTAACTATCGCTCGGAGTAAAACTGGTGATACTCCATTCTCGATCATTTTAATCTAATTAAAGATTCATTAAAACTCCACTTGGTTTTAATCTTCCCAAAAATCATATTAATGATTGTTTAACTTGGGAAACCAAATCCTGTCTTTAACTGGGTTAAAGAACCAATGTCATTTAAAACACGGTTCACGATAAACCCAAAATCACATTCCATTTACGATGGGATCTTCATGGAAAACAAATCGATATATATGATCAATATAAACTTCCATATCCGATTAATAATATAAATGGAATAATGGCAAGGCCTTTTAAATTCCAGATATATTAGTTTTCTTCCTCCACAGAAATTCACTTCGATTATTACCAAATTGAATTCCATTCCAATTTATTTTATTAAATTGGAAAACTTTTCTTTGGAAAATCTCCTTTAAATCTTACCAGAAGATTTATATATTTCAAATCACATTTTACTGTAAATCGGGTTAAAGAACGAATGTCGTTAAAACATAGTTCACGATAAACCCAAAAATCAATTCAAATTCAATTCCAATTAAATATCATTTAATTAGTACACTTCATTAAATCTAAATAAAAAGATTTAATCTTTTTCTCAACTGTGTTTAAGAATAGTGTTAATGAAGATACCATTCACGACAAACCCAAATCCCATTTGATATTAAATACAAGGCTCTGAATAGAAAATATATCGACTTATATTCAATATCAAATTCTACGACCAACAAATATCGTATTGGAAATAACGATATGAATATATATTTCAAATTTCCATAACTATATCTGTATAATCACGAAATCCAACATCGAAATATTCCAAAGACAATTTTGATTCAAATCCATTTCCACTTTATATATTGGAAATTCTGGTTATTTTCAAAACTATTTCAAATCCACTTTATTTATTTTAAACATAAATGGGATTATAATTCTAGTTCATAACTAGTTCATTTCAATAAAAATCTATTTTTATCTTTTCAAATATGGAATTTTTCATCCCAATGCTTTCCAAATCATTTTTATGATTTTACACAAATTATTACTATTTTTAATAATTTTATCAAGGCTCGTACAGTCGATTTCCATCTACGGCCATTGAACTACACTTACAACGACCTTTTCCAGATTTGATTTGGACATAATTCCAAATCCAAACGTTAGATTTCAAATTTCTAATATTTTTAGAAAGCTCTTTTCGATATGAACCTAAAAGTTCTAGTTTTAGGAGAATCCGACGGTCGGATCTCCTGCAACGTCAATTTGAATTCAATGGTCGAAATTCGCGAACTGCCGTGGCGTGGCGCGTTCTATTTAGGCCATTAATATATTATATATATATATTATATATACTTCATCGATTTCAATTCTAAGCGTATTTTATAAATCGTTTTAAGAACGATTTCAACTTCATATTTAATTTTATAAATCGTTTTAAATTCGTTTTAAAAACGATTTCAACTTCACATTCAATTTTAAATCAAAACTGAATATTTCATATCATCGATATACAAATGATAGTATTTTCAAAACGTTATATTTTGAAATCACGTTCTTTTCTATACTCATTAGAAAAACGAATAGCGTCAATCTAACCAACACGGATTTATATATTTCTATTTCAAATATTTCTTTTCAAATATTTCTATTTCAAATATTTCTTTTCAAATATTTCTATTTCAAATATTTCTTTTCAAATATTTCTTTTCAAATATTTATATTCAAAACTAGAATGAGGCCCAATCAATTACCATAGATTTTATTTCCATGGATTTCCATATAACACACATATATATCAATAGTGATAAACAATCATCCATCATCCAGAATGCACTGCTCAACTGCATAAGCATTGAATATAAATAATCAACGCTTACAACAGCCTGTCAACCAATCGATCGACATACAACTAAACAATTGGGATTAGTGTACGTCAATATCATCCCAACACCCGTGTGGGGTTTCAATCAATCAAACACGTATTTTATTTGTGCAGTTGGGTGATGTATAAAATTTATTGTCCCAATCAATATCAGTCAAATCGGTGTATATAAACAAATCATTCTATTTGTAAATGAATATTTATTATACTTCAACACATGAATATATATTTTATTTCAACACGTGAATACATATTTTATTTCAACACATGAATTTATATTTTACTTCAACACATGAATATATATATTTTATTTCAATACATGAATATATATTTTATTTCAACACATGAATATATATTTTATTTCAACACATGAATATATATTTTATTTCCACATCACAATCAATTTTTGCAACACAACAAAATCAAACAAGTCGTCCATGGTCTGTGGACGACGGGTGTCGGGTGCTACTAAGCAGCGTCTGCATCCTAGTATATATTTCAACCAGAAAATAAAATAAAAGTGAGGAGTTCTCACCGAGGGTTCCACTCCTCCATTCTTTATTTCTGAATGGTCTGGATTCTGTTTTGCTTCCAGTCAGTTCCATCGCAATCTGCTTCACACGGTTTACGTTAAAAATCCTATTTTTTTAAACAAAGATCTTTATAAATAAAAGTCACATTTTCTTTCAGCGATTATATATATAAAAACCACATTTTTATTTCGTTTTCTGGAGAATAGAAATCATATTTTTATTTTGCCGCTATATATATAAAAATCGTATTTTTATATTCTCTATTATATAAAAATTTTGTTTGTAATCCGCTAATCATATAGAAATCTAATCTTTATTCTCACTACTTCATGATAAAATAAAGTTCACGTTTTTATTTCACTTCATATACTGTAAAGATTATATTTTTATAACCCCATTCATATAAAAATAACATTCTCTACTTATGTAAAAATCACATCTTTGTAATATTACTTCACGTATAAAAATCAAGTTTTTTTAAATAGAAAAATCAAAGCTTTTCAAATAGAAAAATCAAAGCTTTTCCCGAATAAAAATCATATTTTTATTAGCTCACTTTCATACATATAAAAGTCGGTTCTATATCTAGCTTCCATATATATAAAAATCGAAGCTTTATTCGCTATAAAAATTAAACTTTATATAAATAAAATTCAGAATTTTATAGAGTAAAAATCAGTTTTTATTACACTATATATATTTAAAACAATTAAAATTCAGAAACTCACCTTTCTTTTACTGTATAAGTCGAATTGCTGTTGGAGGATGTTCCACGGCTGGAGGTGGTGCTTGCGTCAGTCGCAAAAGGCGTTGTTGGTCGGAGGGTGGCGCAGTTGGCCAGCATCGGCGGTGGTAGGGTTTCAAATCAATTTGGGGGAAGGTTTTTGTGGTTGCGTCGGTTTAGAGAGGGGAGAGAGGGAAGAGAGCGGTTTGAAGGGGGGTGCAATCCATGGCGAGGCGGTGGTGGCCAGCGTCGGCGTCGAAGTGGGGGGCCTGCGGGCGAGAACGAGATTCGTCGTTCCTCCTTTCTTCTTTTATTTTTATTTGTTGACTGAGAGAAAAACAAAGGGGGGAGGAGTTTTATATTTTTAATTTACTAATATTTTATTCTAATCTAACAAAACCTCGAAGTCTTTGCATTCTAACTCCAATTCGAACCCACCGCCTGTCGTCCCTAGCTAATTACCCCTATTCCGAACACAATGTGAAATGTTTCGTAAGCCAATTCCATCGTTTCGATTAGTTTCCATTTAAATTAACATTTAAATTTTTATATTGAATTTTAAACGTACATTTCAATTTACTGGGGTCACATACAGACCCCAAAAATTCCAAATAAATTATTTCTAGCTTCGTATTGACGATACGGTCGTAACAAAACTAATTTTGTCAAATTTGAAGACCGTTTGAAAAATGTCCATTTTCTGGTCGATTCAAATTGACTGAACAGTCAAAATACATTTAACTTCGCCACGCTCACATATTGATTCAGAAAATTACAAATTTCGGAATCTAGCCATAACTTGGCATCCCGGATCCAACAAAAGTGGTTTCGTCGAAAACGAAGGTCGTTTGGAATTTTTTTATTTTTAATGGCCAAAAATCCCATAGCGAATATTCTGAATTTTCAACTGGGCATAACTTTTTATTCCCGCTATGAAATTTCAATTTTTCAGATTCGTTGGAAAGATATTCTCAAATAGATTCTAGTATTTTCGATTTCACTAAAATCCGTTTTATTTTGAATCCTGTACATTCATTTGAACTTTGAAATTGAATTTTTGAACTATCGCGCCATTTTCAATTCCTTTTATAATTAAAATAAAATATTTAGATTCTAACGACGATTCAGATAAATATGTACATTCTACTTCTATTCAAAATAAATTTCTCGTCGTTATTATTTAAAGTAATTATTTTAAATATTCAAAATTCGTTAAAATTGCCAAAATAAAAATTTTAAATTGGCTTAGATTTTCGTGTTATTACAATTATTAATAATTTTATTAATTGTTTAATAATTGACTATTAAGTATTGTTATTTAATAATTATAATTACCAATATACTATTTAAATAGAAAAAGGAAAATATTGCCTATTGCAACATATGCATTTCTTACAACTGGCAAGGAAGAAATGTTGTTAATTATATTAAAATATAGTCATATATTACAACAGTCAAAAAATAAAAGTTGTGATAGGCTTTTATTACTACTGTCGAAATAACACAGTTGTTAGAAATAAGTTTATTAAAACTTTTCTAGAAAAAAAGTTGTAAAAAACATTTATTACAATGGTGCTTTTACCACCGTTGTAAAATTAATGTTGTAATATGGTGTTTTTGTTGTAGTGGAGAAAGATTACCCAATTCAGATTTCGGAGATGCCACTGTTGAAGATGGAGGCTCGGTTACACAAATTGGATTACTAAAGTTGACGATAACGAGGTGATAAAATAGAAAAAAGAATATTTTTTGGAAAAGGAAGCGATAAAACGATTCATGCTTTTTTTCAATTCCCGCACAAAGCGTGGTTTCCAGCGTGACTTTTCGTTGAATAATGTTATACAAATGAAATAACATTGAAACACTGGTTTGTAGATAATGTGCCAAATATAATGTGCAGCAACCTGTATGTTTGTGCTATGGAAGCCGCCTTTTGTTGTAGTGATTTCTGTTATAATCGCTTTTTCTCCTTCATCTTTGTAAGGAATTTCCTACTTGCATGTTCTCGGTATTTTCACACTCCTGGCCACTCCAGTCATGAAGTACCCACTACATGGATGGGAAAAATAAAAAATTATCAAACAAATTTAAAAAGCACTGCAGTGTTATACCTTACTTTAAATAAAGCTGCATCTGCATTGGAATATATCCTCGTTAACAAACTGAATAGTCTCATTATCCTTCAAATCCTTTATCACATGTGCCAATTTTCCTGCTCCACCTCCAACATAGACTAATGAGTCAAGTCCCATAAAAAATTTCCCTGCAGTTATGGTGTTCGATTCTTTTTTCCAGCATTTTTCATTTCTTTTAAGTAGTTATGGTGTGTAGTTTGAGTTATAAGCCAATTTATAGTGATGGACATGTGAGATAAGCGTGATATGAGTTTTTGCTATGTACAAGCATTTTCTTATATTGATCATTGTTGTTGAGGAGTTTAGAACTTCTATTGTTAGATTTTCCTAATCAAAAATACTGATTTTTCTGCATTATGCAGTCATAGATAAATCTATGATTTCCAAAATAAAATCCTGTAAAGATGTTGTTGTGGTGTTAGAAAACAATACTAATGTTTGAATAGTCCTATCACATCATACACATGAATTTTCATCAAGCTGAAATATTTAAACTGAACTTATGAACTGTCATCAGGCTGAAATATTTAAACTGAAACTACATTAATATAACAGGAAAGAATCTTCAATTTCATCATTATATGGCTAGTTTAATTGCCCAATCAAACTAACAGAGAAATTCAAAATCAAGTATTGGCAGTTATGATCGAATAACGAAAGCAAACATTTGTAAAGTAAAAATAGAAATGCATGCTATAAACTTGAGCTTGTGATATTTTTTCTTCTAAAGATACATGTGGCACCTAGAAAATTATCATGTAAATAATGCAAAGCAACAATTGTACCTCATTTCAAAACTTACTAATGGAAATCTTCTTCTTTTTTTCAATATAAACTGATCTGTGGATCAAGACATGCATTCTCCATAACATTTCCATTGTCAACATTATTATAATTCTCAATCTATAGAATTCCATAAGAAATTGAGTTATCAATTTGGTACTAATGCCCTGTGTTATGGTCAAACTTCCAACCAGGATATGAGTTTTCCAAATTTTCCAACTCATTTGAATCATTAGCACCCACTCCTCTTCCGGAGTATTGTGTACTATAAAACTCTCCATTGTGTTGGTTTTCAACATAATTTTCTCGATATTAAGCATTGTCATTTATAGCTACATTCTGCTTACTATTAGTCGTTATATTCCAATATTGAATTCCTTTTGTATCATCAACTGAATCATTAGAAATAGCAACATTATCAAGCCATCTGCATTTTTATTTAGAAAATCCAAATTAAATTCAAATCAACATCGTTTAAATTAAAAGAGCTCTGAGAATGGAGTTTTGATGACAACCACCTTATTTCAATATTAATTGATTATAAAATATATACTTATATCTCTATCTAGAATATATATATATATATACACACATATATGCAGGAGTTGTATACAGGAATTAATACTGAAGACTATACATTTTTAGAGATTCAAGAGATTCAGAATTTAGAGAAGATTCAAGACTCATGAGTAATCAAGAAATCAAGAGTTTAAGATAAATATAGTAATAGAGTCTAGTGTATATGTAAGACTTTGAATAGCACTTCACGTTCAAATTCAAATTTTGTTTTTCAAATCCTGATTTTCAAATTTCAACATCTGTTTTTCAAAATTCTAATTCTAATTTTAGTTAGTTTTCTATCTTAACTATTGATTTTAAATTTAAGTTTCAAAAGTTTATAAGTTTATATATTTATACAGTTATATGTTTTTGTACTTTTATATTTATATAGTTCTAAACTTTACAATTTTGTAAATATGCTTATATAGTTTATATTTATAATTTCATATGATTTTCTACTTTATAATACTTATTTATATCACTACGTTTTAATTCAAGAATTTTTAGAATTACATATATATTAAAACACTTAAAAAATATTCAATTTTTAAACAAATATGTCGACATACAACTGTCATATTTTCAGTTTTGAAAGGAAGTGGCTTTTCACCATTTATAACGTTCTAGAAGCATTGAAACCTTCCAAATCTTATAAGTAGGGGTTGATTTTGAATTTTTTAACTATTCTTCTCTATCTTCATCCTCTTTCATTCCTCTAATAATATTTCATATTTTTATGATTTCTACACTTATACTTTACTGATTCCTATTCTAAATATATAAAACTTCTTCTCTTCTCAATCTCTACTCATTACTCTCTGAATCAAAGTGTTATTGAAGAGTTATAGGGCTGTTGTAATCATTTGGGATTATTCTGGGATAGTCTTAGAAACGATATGTTCCTTGTAGCTGTGAAATCAAGGAAAGGAAACAGTGTTAACCTTGTAGCCGGATAATCCAGTGTGATGGAAACGGTGTTAACCTTGTAGCCATGAAATCAAGGGGATTGTACTGAGATTTTGATCTAGTAATAAAACTCTATGCAATCTAGCATTACATAGGACTGGATGTAGGAGCAATCCGAACTAGTATAAAATCCCGTGTGTTCTTTCCTTTTCTACATTTTATGTTTGTTTATTTCTTTGTTTGTGATTGATTCTATGACTGTAATTATCTCTATGGTGTATGTGATTCATATAGCAGATCATATTAGTTTTAGATTTTATTAAAATCCTTGAAAACACTGTTCACCCCCTCTCTAGTGTTAGTTTTGCCTTAAGATCAATTCTGTATTCCCTAACATTTGGTATCAGAGCAAGGTCTTTCAAAAAGTTCATAATCTTATTTTTGAAAATATTAAATGGCAAATTTTGAAATGGTTGTTGATACCAGTGTCAATTCATGCATTGTATCAATGTTTAAAGAGTCTGCACTCAATTATGTTGAATATTCAAGTAATCTACTAAAATATTGTCCAATGCAGGAAAAGATGTGTTATATGACTATTGAAAATTCAAAAGTTGAGAAGATGGGTGAAGTGGCTATTGAAAATTCAAAATTTGAATTTGTGTGTTACATGGCTATTGAGAAATTAAATTCTGGCAAACAAATGGTGGAAATCAAAAAGGAAATTTGGATACTGAATAGTGGCTGGTCAAGACATACGACGGGAAATCCAGAAATACTAAACAATCTGGTCTATGAAGATGGTGGAATGCTGAACTTCGAAGATAACTCTAAAGGATATATTGTTGGGATCGGTAATGTCAGATAATTCTGAAACTCCTACTATTTCTGAAGTTTTATTAGTTAGGAATCTAAAACATAATTTACTAAGTTTAAGTCAACTTTGCTGTAAGGGCTATAAAATAAACTTTGGAAAAGATAAATGTTTTATAGAAGATAGGAATTCGAAAATAATATTCGAAGGAGGTAGAAAGAAATATATATATATATATATATATATATATATATATATATATATATTGAGTATGAAAATCTCCAACAATAATCTATGTCTTATGGCCAATACAAGTGACCCTTGGATCAGGCATGAGAGATTTGGCCATATAAATTTGAAACACATCTCTTTGATTTCTAAATTAGATTCAATTAGGGGATTACCCAAAATGAAGTTTAAAGTTGATAATTTATACAATGCTTGTCAGTTCGGAAAATTAAAAAGAAGTTGATTTAAATCAAAAGAGGAAATTACACCTTGAAACCATTAGAGTTAATTTACATGGATTTATTTAGTCTATCTCAAAAGCAGTCAATAAATCACAATAGATATGTTTACGCAATAGTAAACGATTTTTCAAGATTTACTTGGACTTTGTTTCTTAAAAATAAAACTGATGGTTTTGATCAATTTAAAACGTTTTCCAAAAGAATTCGAAACTTATTATCATTTAAATCAAAACAGTATGTAGTGACCATGATGGAAAATTTAAAAACGAAAATTTTGAAAAATTTTGTATAAAAAGGGAATAACCCATAATTTTTCTGTCCCTAGAACCCCCTAACAAAACGGAGTAGTTGAACATAAAAATAGGATGATACAAGAGTGTGCGAGAACTATGTTATCTGATAGTAATTTACCAAGAAAATTTTGGGCTGAGGCAGTTGCAACAACTTGTTATATTTTGAATAGAATTTCAATCAGACCCTTAACTCATAAAACACCATATGAACTTTTATATAATAAGAAACCAAAAGTATCATATTTTAAAATATTTGGAAGTAAATGTTTTATACTTAATTCAAAAGAAGATTTATATAAATTTGACTCAAAATCCGATAAAGGAATTTTTATTGGATATTCAGAGAGAAGTAAGGCATATAGAGTTTTTAGTTCAAGAACCAATACTATAAAAGAAACCTTAAACGTATCCTTTGACAAAAATTATAAAAATACAACACAACACAACGAAGATGCATGTGAAAATGAAGTTAATGAACAAATAATGAAGATAGCCAATCAAATAAAAGAATTAGATTACTAAGAGACCACCCTATAGAAAATATCCTAGGAGATATTGAATCTGTCGTTAGGACTCGTAATTAACTAAATAATATGAGTAATTCTACATTTCATTTATTTCAACTATTGAACCTAAGAATCCAAAGGAAGCATCTTTCGATGATTCATGGATCCTTGCCATGCAAGAAGAACTGAATCAGTTTACTAGGAATGATGTATGGGAACTTGTTCCTAGACTAGAGGATAAAACTATAATAGGAACAAAATGGGTTTGTAAGAATAAAATGAATGAACACGGTGAGGTTGTAAGAAACAAGGCATGATTAGTAGCACAAAGTTATACTCAAGAAGAAGGAATAGATTATGATGAAACATTTGCCCACGTAGCTAGATTAGAAGCAATTAGCATATCACTAGCCTTTACAAACCATAATAATTTCAAATTATATCAAATGGATGTTAAAAATGCTTTTCTAAACGGATTTGTTAAAGAAGACATATATGTAGAGCAACCACCACTTTTTGAAGATGAAAAATTACCAAATCACGTATATAAGTTAAAAAAAGCGTTATATGGATTAAAACAGGCTCCTAGGCCTTAGTATGATAGATTAAGAAATTACTTATTACAATCCAATTTTGAAATAGGAAAACTAGTTAACACCTTGTTTATTACAAGGAATAATAAGGATTTACAATTAGTGCAAATATATTATGACAATATAATTTTCGAATCGACAAATAATAAGATGAATAAAAAAATTCAGATATTATGACCCAAGAATTTGAGATGAGTCATATGAGAGAACTAACATTCTTCTTAGACATACAAATTCGTCAATTAAAGAATGGAATATTTAGTAATCAAGAAAAATACATAATAAATTTAATTAATAAATATAATTTAACAACAATTAATGGGAGACCAACCCCAATGACAACTAATATAGCCTTAAGTAAAGATGATACGTCAAAAGACGTTGATCAAAAATTATATAAAGGAATGGTAGCATCGCTATTGTATATAACCGCTGGTAGATAAGATATAATGCATAGTGTATGCCTCTGTGCAAGATATCAATCGCAACCCAAGAAAACACATTTAAAAGAACAAAAACGTATTTTAAGATATGCAAAATATACATCAGACTTTGGATTATTTTATCCTAAGGATGATTCATTCGATTTAATTTTTTATTATGACGCTGATTGTAACAACCCGTATTTTCAGAACCAATTTAAAATTTATTTTTTATTTGATTTTGATAGAAATTAAATGTTTTATACGATTTATTTTGAGAATTAATGAAGAAAATTTTATTTTAATCGAAGGTACAACGTATATATTTATTTTAATTATAAAATGAGCCTGAAATGGTACGATCGTTTGAAAATTAGATTTTTAATTTCAATTGAATGTACAGAATTCAAAATAAATCGGATTTCAGTAAAATAAGGAATTTTGAAATATTTTGAACTGTAATTTTCTAACGAGTGTAAGAAACTGATATTTCACTTTATAAATTGTGAGTTATGTCCAGTTTAAAATTTAAAATAGTCGCTATAGAATTTATTTATATTTTAAATATATATAAGCCCTTAAAAATTGCCATTTTGCAAATGACCTCCGTTGTCGATGAAACCACTTTTGCTGGATCTGTAATGTCAAATTATTGTCAAGTTTAAAATTTCAAGTCATTTGGAATTAATATGTGAATGTGGTAAATTTAAACGCGTTTTCAATTTCAGTTTAAATTTAGTAAGTCGGTTAAAAGGCCATTTTTCAAATGGTCTCCAAATTTGAGGAAATTAATTTTGTTAAGACCGTATCATCAAAACATAGAAAGATTTCAAATTTCAAATATTTTTGGAGTCAGTATGTGGCCTTGGTAAATTAAAATGCACGCTCAAATTCAATATTGAATGTTATATTAATTTATATTTTATTTTTGATGAAAACTGATCAAAATAGTCAAATTGGCTTACAAACCATATCCCATTGTGCCCGGAAGAGGGGTATTTGGTTAAAAACGACAGAATTTGGGTTTGACTTGGAGTTCGAATGCAAAATATCATTTTTTATGAATAAAATAATATTAAAAAATATAGTATATATATATATATATATATATATTCCCACTCAAACCCTTACCCTCATTAATTTCAGCTGTTAGCTTTTAATGGACGCGCATAATCATCCCATCTTCTTCCTCTCCGATCTCACAATCCATGCAATGAATTTCAAAACTTATCGAACGAAAATTGTAGAGGATCTCGAGCTCTATATTCTCAACGGCTGTGATCATCTATTGTTTGGTGGATTGCTCGATTTTTCGCTGTAAAGGGCCACTATTCGAACTATTTTTCCCACGTGAAGGGTCAACTGAGCGGCTCGAGGCGGAGGAAGGCGGGGTGGCGACGCCTAGAGTGGTCGTGGTAATGGAGAGTCTGATCGCCTGGTGGAGGTGCGGCGTGGGGTTTTGTCTCGCGATGGAATGGGTTACGAGCTCCGTATTTTGGACGATGAAGGAGAAAGAGTTAATACCCTTAGTTAATTTAATTAATTATGCTAGTTAATTTTTATTTAAGTATACAATGTATAAATTATCATATCTTTTTCATACGAGATTGGAATTCGACGATTTCGGTTGCGTTGCGCTCGTATCAACGAACACTACAATAAGGAACCGACCAGAACGGAAACGGAGCAAGTTGAATTTTTAGCTAAATTAAATGTTCGTTTAATTTAGTTTAAAAATAAAATCCTCCATTAAAAACTGACGGAGTGGAAATCAATGTGAGAACTTTCTCACACAAAATATTTGTATAGTTATTTATTTTATAACTGAATGTAGTGATTGCCAATGTTGAATTTTATCAGTTTTAATTATCATAAAATGTTGTAGGGTGCCTGTTAGCTCACATTCATTGTTGTTTGAAAACCCATGGATGATCTGATTGACTATATTATGTTCTAATTGTGATTTTGAACACATTAAAAATAATGTTAATATTAATGTGGTAGTTGAAATTGGATAATAATATCCATTTATAATTTGAACAGTGAAAATTAATTAATTTGAAAAATAACTCAAATTGAACTATTTACGATTAAATTCATGAATCAAATGAATTTAAATTTATTGTTGTTGGTTGAAAACCCCGCATGAGTCTGGGGAAGATAACTAATTCACTTCTCCCTAAGATTTAATTGTGTAACAACCCGCATTCTACGCATAGGAGGATCGTAGAATATTTATTTCTTTCCCATATGAAGTCGTAAGGTCATGTAACTTTGGGAAACAACCCTTAGAGTCATTTCCTATGTTCATGATTTTTGTCGATTTTTAAATGACCGTTTTGCCCCTAGCTGTTCTTGTTTTGGCCATAACTTTTGACTGGAAAGGAATTTTGACCTGAAACCCCTTCCATTAGATTCGTTTGATGATTTACCTTTCCGTAGAGTGGTCATAATAGCCAAACGGACTCACCGTTTGGGAGGTATGGCTGAAATAAGGTTTGGAAGGTGAAAAAGTGCTTAACCGGGCCAAATAGGGTGATTAGTGAATGGGCCCATAACCCATTTCGGGATTAGGGTTATGGAGGCTGAAAAGAGTTAGAGATTCATTCCATTTTAGTTGTCTAGCCTCCACTTACCTCTTGGAAACCCTAAAAATGGCCTCTAATCTCTAAATCACCTCCAAATCACCTTCTAATCAAGGATTAAGCTTAGCAACATCAAATTAAGGGAGAACTTCACCAAATCAACATTAGAGCTGTTGTTTAGCATTGGGATTCGCACCAAATCGGAGATTTATGTAAAGACCCGCAACCTCCCCGTAAGGGAAAGCGTCGGATAGTTCGAGAACAAACCACAGCAGAACGCATACAGAAGAACATTTCATTGTATATTACAACAATGCATCAGATTACAAGAATATACAGAGTATAAATCAATATTACACAGAAATATCAGAGATTTAAATTACATTTAAATACATAGCAGCGGAAAATAATACAATACACAACTAGAATGAGATATACGGATACAAAGCTTTCCGGATATCGTTCCAGCTGTAAACCAGGATCCTGTGAATATAAATCTGCAAAACCAAAACTACTAGCTGCCCGTGTCGAAAATAAGGGCACCCAGAGTTTAGGTTAAAACAATAAACTCCAGGTCAGTCATGTGACTGGTGTGAGAACTAAAACAGTTATTAATCTTTATTTTTAAAGCTAGGTAAATCAAGGGACCACGCCGTATAACACAGAATGGGTTTCCTCCCAAAAATACCAGTGCATAAAACCAGCAGCGCAATGCTAAATAAAGAAAAATGAAGCTGTTATAAGACCCAGGTCCCATCACACAATGCAACGCAGCCGAGGATAGGGTTTTCCCTTATAACAGCCAAACATGCTTGATACGTTTAAAACAAATCATTTGATACTATAATAAGTGTATAGTGTCAAAACAACTTCAATCATAAATATAAATCATAGACGACATGAGTGCCCCATCCCACTATGTCGCCATACTAGGCTCTACAAATAAAGCCGAAATACACGTATCGGAAATTGGATTTCCATCATGGTGGCTCCTGATTCGAAAGATCGCTCGCGTAGTACAAATCACCGCGGCTTACGTCTCAGCGAGAGAAAACACCGCTATGCACATCCGCACTTTTGGGGACTCAAGTATCACCGCGGCTTACGTCCCAGCAAGAGAAAACACCGCTTACTCTATCCCTCCGAGCACGAAGCTCAATATCGGTCGACCGAATCCACTACACTAAAAAAAATGTATACTGATCAAACCATCAGTTTACCACCATCCCGGGCTGTGAGGCTCGCGGATCAACGCTATACACAAAGCCATGCTATATCAGCTGCGCTTTGATCATCAACCACCAACCTTTGCTTTTCAACAAAAGTTTGGATCACTGCATCTCAGTATGCCACACTGTCAATCCATATCGTACCACTGATTTCTGCCAATATATAACCTCTGAGCTCATATGTCTCAGAGAAGGGCGTTAAGCAAGAGAATAAATTCTCCGCCGCCAAACAGATATATATTTAGCAGAGATCAACAAATACAATATAAAGGAATACAATGTCAGACACACCATCCATTTACAAGTCCGTTCCAGGTCTGAACGAAACCGGAGGCACCTAGTACCCCGCATATCCATCGATCTCCAAGTACGTCTGGACGATCACTAACTGTTTCCATCTTCTTGGGTGTACAACCCAATCAAGATCATCAGTAATTACCCAAACGACGTGAAGACCTCCGGTCTTCGACCATCGTCTTCATCTTCGACTTATCGTCGTATCAGTTATTCAGAATGGGATAAACCCGGACTTTCCGAATAACTCGCGTATATTTTAAATAAGTGTTACACAAACACAACATACGCCTCATTCCAATTCATCAGTCACTAACCGTAAATTAATCAAGAGAATAATTCCCCAAACATTAACCCCGAAGGCCGAAACCAACATCAGATCAATATTCAGAAAACCATTCTGCTTAGCTAACCGACAGTTAGTTTCTAATTTTCACATTCATAGGGAAAGGTTCCCATTAATTTTATCCAAGGTAATTTCCTGAATTTATTCTTTTATCATCCTTTGAATTTCGATTCAACTAGTCGGGATTAAGAAACTTATCGAAGTAATCATTTGTTTTAATTCCCCAATCCCAACCTATTCATCCCATGAAGTAAAACTGGTAATACTTCATATCTAACACCACAGTGTTATCGGTAAATTCAATTACCATTTCACGTTCAAATCTAATTAAAGATTTAACTATCGCCTGGAGCAAAGCTGGTGATACTCTATTTTCGATCAATTCAATCTAATTAAAGATTCATTAAAACTCCACTTAGTTTTAATCTTTGACTGGGTTAAAGAATCAGTGTCATTTAAAAACACGGTTCACGATAAACCCAAAATCACATTCATTAATCATCGGGTTAAAGAACGAGTGTTATTTAAAACACTGTTCACGATAAACCCAAAAATCAATATCGATTCAATTCCAATTAAATGTTATTTAATTGGTACACTTCATTAAATCTAAATAAAAAGATTTAATCTTTTCTCAACTGGGTTCAAGAATAGTGTTAGTAAAGACACCATTCACGACAAACCCAAATCACATTCGATATTCAATACAAGGCTCTGAATAGAAAATATATCGGCTTATATTCAATATCGAATTCTACGACTAACAAATGTCGTATTGGAAATAACGATATAAATATATATCTTTCAAATTTCCATAACAACACCTGTATAATCACGAATTCCAACATCGAAATATTCCGAGGACAATTTCGATTCAAATCCACTCCAATGCAATCATTGGATATTCTGGTTATTTTCAAAACCCTTTTCAAATTCAATTTATTTATTTAAAAATAAATAGAATTATAATTCTAGTTCAAAACTAGTTCATTTCGATAAAAATCTATTTTTATCTTTTCAAATATGGAGTTTTTCATCCCAATTCTTTCTAAATCATTTCTTATGATTTTACACAAATTATTACTATTTTTAATAATTTTATCAAGGCCCGTACAGTCGATTTCCATCAATGGCCATCGAACTGCACTTACAGCGACCTTTTTCGAATTTGATTTGGACGTATCTCCAAATCCAACCGTTAGATTTCAAATTTCTAATATTCATTAGAAAGCTCTTTTCGATACGAACCCAACGGTTCCGGTTTTAGGAGAATCCGACGGTCGGATCTCCCGTAATGCCCGTTTGAAATAAATGGTCGAAATTCACGAACTGCCGCGGCGCAGCGCGTTCTATTCAGGCCATTATATTATATATATAATATATATAATATATATTTCGTCGATTTCTATTTAAACCGAATTATATAATGAATTCGTTTCAAAAGAAATTTCAACTTCCTTTTCAATTCAAATCAAAATTGAATTCTTCTTTATAAATTCGTTTTAAAATTCATTTCTATTCAATTCCAATTTCAATTCAATTTGAATCCATTTCAATTCGCTTTCAATTCAATTTGAATTCGTTTTCAATTCAATTCATTTCGAAATCGTTTTCCATTCAATTCATTTCGAAATCGTTTTCAATTCATTTCATTTCGAAATCGTTATATATTCAATTCATTTCGAAATCGTTATATATTCAATTCATTTCGAAATCGTTATATATTCAATTCATTTCGAAATCGTTATATATTCAATTCATTTCGAAATCGTTATATATTCAATTCATTTCGAAATCGTTATATATTCAATTCATTTCGAAATCGTTTTCAATTCAATTTATTTCGAAATCGTTTTCAATTCAATTCATTTCGAAATCGTTTATATATTCAATTCATTTCGAAATCGTTATATATTTAATTCATTTCGAAATCGTTATATATTCAATTCATTTCGAAATCGTTATATATTCAATTCATTTCGAAATCGTTATATATTCAATTCATTTCGAAATCGTTATATATTCAATTCATTTCGAAATCGTTATATATTCAATTCATTTCGAAATCGTTATATATTCAATTCATTTCGAAATCGTTATATATTCAATTCATTTCGAAATCGTTTTCAATTCAATTTATTTCGAAATCGTTTTCAATTCAATTCATTTCAAAATATTCGATTTCGAAATCACTCTTCAATATTCATTTTAAAATGAATAAAATCGATATAAATATCGTTCACGTCAAAATGGCGTCAATCTAATCAACATGGCTCCATAAATTTCTATTTTCAAATATTCTATTTCAAATATTTCTTTTTCAAAATAGTTGTTATTATCAAAATATTTCGTTCAACACATGACCAATCTCAATGGATGAGTACTGTCAACACATGAACTTTTATTTTATATTGATAAAGATGTAAATTTTATTACTAAAATATTTCGTTCAACACATGACCAATCTCAACGGATGAGTACTGTCAACACATGAACTTTTATTTTATATTGATAAAGATGTAAATTTTATTACTAAAATATTTCGTTCAACACATGACCAATCTCAACGGATGAGTACTGTCAACACATGAACTTTTATTTTATATTGATAAAGATGTAAATTTTATTACTAAAATATTTCGTTCAACACATGACCAATCTCAACGGATGAGTACTGTCAACACATGAACTTTTATTTTATAATATTCTTTGTTTTTCAAATTGGAATGAGGCCCAATCAATTACCATATAAAGTTAATTATATGGATTTTCATACAACACATGTATATAATAACATTGAAAATAATCAACCATCAACCAAAGTGCACTACACTGTAAAAGCATCAAATATAGATATTTAACGCTTATAACAGCCTGTCAATCTATCGATCGACATATTTAATCAATCAGGATGAGTGAACTTCAAATTTCATCCCAACACCCGTGTGGGGTTTCAAACAATCAAACACATATTTTATTTGTGCTGTTGGGCGATGTGTAAAATTTATCGTCCCAATCAATGTCATTCAAATAAGTGTACATAAACAAACCGTCTGGTTTGTAAATGAATATTTTATTTTATTCACTTCACGTTAAAAATTTATATTTTAACGATAAAACATTTTATTTCAACCTATGAATTTCTATTCAATTCATTTACACAATAAAATGATATTTTTATTTTTCTAATATATTTTAGAAAATTTCGGCGGCATAACGGCACGATACTAGAAACGGGACAAGGCCTAGCCTTATCCCCGGTCTAGTGAAGGCCCACGCCATTCACACATCAATCAAATCAATTCCATCTCACCAAACAATTCAATTCATTTCAAACAAATAATTCAACTAATCTATGCAACCAAACAAACAAGTCCATGGTCTGTGGACGATTGTGTCGGGTGCTACTAAGCACCGTCTGCATCCTAGTATATATATATAATTAGAAAAGAAATTGAAAGGTGAGAAATTCTCACAGATAGCTATCCTAGCTCCTCGGCACTTCTTTGATAGAAATCTTCATCGCTATCACATCTTCGTCATCTTCGTTGCCCGTAGCCACTACATATGTAAAAATCGAATTTTTACTATGTTATTCAATATATAAAAATCGAATTTTTACTTCGCTATTCAATATATAAAAATCGAATTTTTATTTCGAAGTTCAATATATAAAAATCCTATTTTCCTGTCGAAGTTCAATATATAAAAATCCCATTTTCCTGTCGAAGTTCAATATATAAAAATCCCATTTTCCTGTCGAAGTTCAATATATAAAAATCCCATTTTCCTGTCGAAGTTCAATATATTTAAAAACAAAACTTTATACGATTTTCATTTCCAAAACAATGATATTTATTTTCATTTCATATATAAAGCTAATTTTATATTTTTATTAAAAATTACATTTTTATTACTAATATATATATATATATATATATTACATTTTAAAATAATGCTATTATTATCAAATATGAAAATAAAATTCAGTGTCTTACATTTTTGAAAACTGATTTTCAAACAATGCATTTATAATTTTAAACTGAATTTTAAACTATGCATTTGAAAATAAAAAAAAAACAAACAAGAGAGCTTACTGTTTTTCTTCCTGGACTGCTCGAACCACTCCTCCATATTGCTTCAGGCCTCATTGAAAATCAGAGCACCCACTTCGTCCAGACCCTCCTCCCCTGACGCACGCCAAACGAGGCGCCCTGGAGTCGATCGCCGGCCACCATGAGGTGCGCCTTCGCACCTACTGCCTCCGCCATGACTGGCGTCCACTTCGGTGGTTTCCTCCGACCTGGAGGTGCGTGCGAAGCTGGCGACTTCGAGCCAGGATTTCAATCGATTAACGAGGTGGTTTTTTGATCTTGCCCGTTGGATTGCTAGAACTCGAGGAGCCGAAGGTTTTTCACAATTGAAGTTTCGTGGATAGGGCTTGGAGTGGAAGATCGGTGGTGAGGAAAGCTGGAGCTTCTGGATCGCTTGTTAGGGTGGAGGCGGAAAGAAGAAGGTTGACCGCGAACTGAAAATTTGACCAATAGGGTTTTAGAAAATTAGGTTTTTATATATATATAATTTTATTTAATTCTAAAAATACCCTCCTCTCCATACAAACTCCAAACGAGACCCAACGACAGTCGCCCCTAGCTAAATACCCCCATTATGAACACAACGGGATATCTTTCGTAAGCCAATCCAATCGTCTCGAACAGTTTTTCTCAAAATTACAATATAAATCAGTATATTCAATTTTAAACGTACATTTCAAATTACCGGGGTCACATACTAACTAGAAAAATTCCAGAAAAATATTTTCTAGCTTCGTATTGACGATACGGTCCTAACAAAACTAGTTTCGTTGAATTCTGAGACCGTTGGAAAAATGACCATTTTCCAGTCGATTAAAATTAACTGAAACTGGTCAAACGCGTTTTCCTTTGCCACGCTCACATATTGATTTGAAAAATTATGAAATTTGGAATCTAGCAATAACTTAACATCACGGACCCAACAAAAGTGGTTTCGTCGAAATCCGAGGTCGTTTGCAAAATTGCTATTTTTAAGGGCCTTATATATATAAAAATATATATAAATTCCACAGCGACTATTTCTAATTTTCAACTGGACATATCTTATCATTTCTAAGATGAAATCTCAGTTTGTTAACTTCGTTACAAAGATATAGTTATACAGATTCAAATATTTCTTGTTTCGTTCAATTCTGACTTATATTGAATTCTGTATATTCATTTGAAATTAGAAATCGAATTTTCGAACTACCGCGCCATTTTCAATTCCTTTTATAAATATAAATAAATATTTATATTCTAACGACGACGTATATAATATAAACGTTCGAATTATATTCAAAATAAATTTCTCGTCGATTATTATTTAAAATAATCCATTTTAAATAACCAAAATTCGCTAAAATTGCCAAAATAAAAATTTTAAACTGGCCCAGATTTTACGGGTTGTTACAATCTCCCCCACTTAAAACTTTTCGTCCCCGAAAAGGAACAAAGTCGAAAGTGGTTTGATTATTCAGCTCTACGATCGGTCAGGCTTCCGTTCTCCAACTTTTCAGTTTCTGAGAATTTCTAAAATTTCAAAAATTTGGCTAACACCCTAAATTTTCGAAAAATTTCGCCATAACCTCCCCTGCAATGGGAGCATCGGGGAATTTCAAATAGCTTCCCCGGTCCTTCAGATCTCAAAAAGAAAAAGAAAAAGCCAAGCGGCTAGCCAATAGGCTCACAAAATCATCATCACCCAAACAAAACAGGAAATTATGTAGTAAACATGTACCTATTTGTCGGGCAAACAAATTTTATTCTCTGCTCTAGCCTCCTTGCTATGACCTGTTCAAAGATATATATGTATATGCAAGCAAATGCAACCAATTTTCAATATAATCCAATATTTGGTTCAAATAGGCATAATGGTTCAAAATTAGAAAACAAATGAACAAACAACACAAACATCAATCAATTAGTGAATTTAACGTTTCAAATTCATAATTTTGATACATATACTGAAAATCTTGTTTTGATGCCAAATCACAACAATAGGCCCTATCTAATTTTGGTTCTCACACCAGTCAATAGGAAATATATAGAAAATCATACCTTCGAAACTCGAACACACACTACTGATGCTATATAGTCATTAGTAGAATCATCTCCGGGCGACTAGAGTGTGATGCTATATCTATCCAATATATTAAAACTTTGAATATACGTTTGCAAGGCGTATATGCAAATTCTTTATATACTGAATTGTCCAAAATCAATATAAACAAATAATCAAATACGAATAGTTGATTTAGATTTTCAAAACAAAGAATGTTTTCATTTGAAAAATATACTCTTCACACTCGTTCTAGGATACTACTGATCTCATCTCTAACGAGTCATTCCCATTGGATTTTACTAACCCAATATCTGATGAATTCTTTCGTATGGTTCTAATGTGCCTTGTTCTCTGAGCTTTGTAAACCAAAGCTCTGATACCACATGTAAAGACCCGCAACCTCCCCGTAAGGGAAAGCGTCGGATAGTTCGAGAACAAACCACAGCAGAACGCATACAGAAGAACATTTCATTGTATATTACAACAATGCATCAGATTACAAGAATATACAGAGTATAAATCAATATTACACAGAAATATCAGAGATTTAAATTACATTTAAATACATAGCAGCGGAAAATAATACAATACACAACTAGAATGAGATATACGGATACAAAGCTTTCCGGATATCGTTCCAGCTGTAAACCAGGATCCTGTGAATATAAATCTGCAAAACCAAAACTACTAGCTGCCCGTGTCGAAAATAAGGGCACCCAGAGTTTAGGTTAAAACAATAAACTCCAGGTCAGTCATGTGACTGGTGTGAGAACTAAAACAGTTATTAATCTTTATTTTTAAAGCTAGGTAAATCAAGGGACCACGCCGTATAACACAGAATGGGTTTCCTCCCAAAAATACCAGTGCATAAAACCAGCAGCGCAATGCTAAATAAAGAAAAATGAAGCTGTTATAAGACCCAGGTCCCATCACACAATGCAACGCAGCCGAGGATAGGGTTTTCCCTTATAACAGCCAAACATGCTTGATACGTTTAAAACAAATCATTTGATACTATAATAAGTGTATAGTGTCAAAACAACTTCAATCATAAATATAAATCATAGACGACATGAGTGCCCCATCCCACTATGTCGCCATACTAGGCTCTACAAATAAAGCCGAAATACACGTATCGGAAATTGGATTTCCATCATGGTGGCTCCTGATTCGAAAGATCGCTCGCGTAGTACAAATCACCGCGGCTTACGTCTCAGCGAGAGAAAACACCGCTATGCACATCCGCACTTTTGGGGACTCAAGTATCACCGCGGCTTACGTCCCAGCAAGAGAAAACACCGCTTACTCTATCCCTCCGAGCACGAAGCTCAATATCGGTCGACCGAATCCACTACACTAAAAAAAATGTATACTGATCAAACCATCAGTTTACCACCATCCCGGGCTGTGAGGCTCGCGGATCAACGCTATACACAAAGCCATGCTATATCAGCTGCGCTTTGATCATCAACCACCAACCTTTGCTTTTCAACAAAAGTTTGGATCACTGCATCTCAGTATGCCACACTGTCAATCCATATCGTACCACTGATTTCTGCCAATATATAACCTCTGAGCTCATATGTCTCAGAGAAGGGCGTTAAGCAAGAGAATAAATTCTCCGCCGCCAAACAGATATATATTTAGCAGAGATCAACAAATACAATATAAAGGAATACAATGTCAGACACACCATCCATTTACAAGTCCGTTCCAGGTCTGAACGAAACCGGAGGCACCTAGTACCCCGCATATCCATCGATCTCCAAGTACGTCTGGACGATCACTAACTGTTTCCATCTTCTTGGGTGTACAACCCAATCAAGATCATCAGTAATTACCCAAACGACGTGAAGACCTCCGGTCTTCGACCATCGTCTTCATCTTCGACTTATCGTCGTATCAGTTATTCAGAATGGGATAAACCCGGACTTTCCGAATAACTCGCGTATATTTTAAATAAGTGTTACACAAACACAACATACGCCTCATTCCAATTCATCAGTCACTAACCGTAAATTAATCAAGAGAATAATTCCCCAAACATTAACCCCGAAGGCCGAAACCAACATCAGATCAATATTCAGAAAACCATTCTGCTTAGCTAACCGACAGTTAGTTTCTAATTTTCACATTCATAGGGAAAGGTTCCCATTAATTTTATCCAAGGTAATTTCCTGAATTTATTCTTTTATCATCCTTTGAATTTCGATTCAACTAGTCGGGATTAAGAAACTTATCGAAGTAATCATTTGTTTTAATTCCCCAATCCCAACCTATTCATCCCATGAAGTAAAACTGGTAATACTTCATATCTAACACCACAGTGTTATCGGTAAATTCAATTACCATTTCACGTTCAAATCTAATTAAAGATTTAACTATCGCCTGGAGCAAAGCTGGTGATACTCTATTTTCGATCAATTCAATCTAATTAAAGATTCATTAAAACTCCACTTAGTTTTAATCTTTGACTGGGTTAAAGAATCAGTGTCATTTAAAAACACGGTTCACGATAAACCCAAAATCACATTCATTAATCATCGGGTTAAAGAACGAGTGTTATTTAAAACACTGTTCACGATAAACCCAAAAATCAATATCGATTCAATTCCAATTAAATGTTATTTAATTGGTACACTTCATTAAATCTAAATAAAAAGATTTAATCTTTTCTCAACTGGGTTCAAGAATAGTGTTAGTAAAGACACCATTCACGACAAACCCAAATCACATTCGATATTCAATACAAGGCTCTGAATAGAAAATATATCGGCTTATATTCAATATCGAATTCTACGACTAACAAATGTCGTATTGGAAATAACGATATAAATATATATCTTTCAAATTTCCATAACAACACCTGTATAATCACGAATTCCAACATCGAAATATTCCGAGGACAATTTCGATTCAAATCCACTCCAATGCAATCATTGGATATTCTGGTTATTTTCAAAACCCTTTTCAAATTCAATTTATTTATTTAAAAATAAATAGAATTATAATTCTAGTTCAAAACTAGTTCATTTCGATAAAAATCTATTTTTATCTTTTCAAATATGGAGTTTTTCATCCCAATTCTTTCTAAATCATTTCTTATGATTTTACACAAATTATTACTATTTTTAATAATTTTATCAAGGCCCGTACAGTCGATTTCCATCAATGGCCATCGAACTGCACTTACAGCGACCTTTTTCGAATTTGATTTGGACGTATCTCCAAATCCAACCGTTAGATTTCAAATTTCTAATATTCATTAGAAAGCTCTTTTCGATACGAACCCAACGGTTCCGGTTTTAGGAGAATCCGACGGTCGGATCTCCCGTAATGCCCGTTTGAAATAAATGGTCGAAATTCACGAACTGCCGCGGCGCAGCGCGTTCTATTCAGGCCATTATATTATATATATAATATATATAATATATATTTCGTCGATTTCTATTTAAACCGAATTATATAATGAATTCGTTTCAAAAGAAATTTCAACTTCCTTTTCAATTCAAATCAAAATTGAATTCTTCTTTATAAATTCGTTTTAAAATTCATTTCTATTCAATTCCAATTTCAATTCAATTTGAATCCATTTCAATTCGCTTTCAATTCAATTTGAATTCGTTTTCAATTCAATTCATTTCGAAATCGTTTTCCATTCAATTCATTTCGAAATCGTTTTCAATTCATTTCATTTCGAAATCGTTATATATTCAATTCATTTCGAAATCGTTATATATTCAATTCATTTCGAAATCGTTATATATTCAATTCATTTCGAAATCGTTATATATTCAATTCATTTCGAAATCGTTATATATTCAATTCATTTCGAAATCGTTATATATTCAATTCATTTCGAAATCGTTTTCAATTCAATTTATTTCGAAATCGTTTTCAATTCAATTCATTTCGAAATCGTTTATATATTCAATTCATTTCGAAATCGTTATATATTTAATTCATTTCGAAATCGTTATATATTCAATTCATTTCGAAATCGTTATATATTCAATTCATTTCGAAATCGTTATATATTCAATTCATTTCGAAATCGTTATATATTCAATTCATTTCGAAATCGTTATATATTCAATTCATTTCGAAATCGTTATATATTCAATTCATTTCGAAATCGTTATATATTCAATTCATTTCGAAATCGTTTTCAATTCAATTTATTTCGAAATCGTTTTCAATTCAATTCATTTCAAAATATTCGATTTCGAAATCACTCTTCAATATTCATTTTAAAATGAATAAAATCGATATAAATATCGTTCACGTCAAAATGGCGTCAATCTAATCAACATGGCTCCATAAATTTCTATTTTCAAATATTCTATTTCAAATATTTCTTTTTCAAAATAGTTGTTATTATCAAAATATTTCGTTCAACACATGACCAATCTCAATGGATGAGTACTGTCAACACATGAACTTTTATTTTATATTGATAAAGATGTAAATTTTATTACTAAAATATTTCGTTCAACACATGACCAATCTCAACGGATGAGTACTGTCAACACATGAACTTTTATTTTATATTGATAAAGATGTAAATTTTATTACTAAAATATTTCGTTCAACACATGACCAATCTCAACGGATGAGTACTGTCAACACATGAACTTTTATTTTATATTGATAAAGATGTAAATTTTATTACTAAAATATTTCGTTCAACACATGACCAATCTCAACGGATGAGTACTGTCAACACATGAACTTTTATTTTATAATATTCTTTGTTTTTCAAATTGGAATGAGGCCCAATCAATTACCATATAAAGTTAATTATATGGATTTTCATACAACACATGTATATAATAACATTGAAAATAATCAACCATCAACCAAAGTGCACTACACTGTAAAAGCATCAAATATAGATATTTAACGCTTATAACAGCCTGTCAATCTATCGATCGACATATTTAATCAATCAGGATGAGTGAACTTCAAATTTCATCCCAACACCCGTGTGGGGTTTCAAACAATCAAACACATATTTTATTTGTGCTGTTGGGCGATGTGTAAAATTTATCGTCCCAATCAATGTCATTCAAATAAGTGTACATAAACAAACCGTCTGGTTTGTAAATGAATATTTTATTTTATTCACTTCACGTTAAAAATTTATATTTTAACGATAAAACATTTTATTTCAACCTATGAATTTCTATTCAATTCATTTACACAATAAAATGATATTTTTATTTTTCTAATATATTTTAGAAAATTTCGGCGGCATAACGGCACGATACTAGAAACGGGACAAGGCCTAGCCTTATCCCCGGTCTAGTGAAGGCCCACGCCATTCACACATCAATCAAATCAATTCCATCTCACCAAACAATTCAATTCATTTCAAACAAATAATTCAACTAATCTATGCAACCAAACAAACAAGTCCATGGTCTGTGGACGATTGTGTCGGGTGCTACTAAGCACCGTCTGCATCCTAGTATATATATATAATTAGAAAAGAAATTGAAAGGTGAGAAATTCTCACAGATAGCTATCCTAGCTCCTCGGCACTTCTTTGATAGAAATCTTCATCGCTATCACATCTTCGTCATCTTCGTTGCCCGTAGCCACTACATATGTAAAAATCGAATTTTTACTATGTTATTCAATATATAAAAATCGAATTTTTACTTCGCTATTCAATATATAAAAATCGAATTTTTATTTCGAAGTTCAATATATAAAAATCCTATTTTCCTGTCGAAGTTCAATATATAAAAATCCCATTTTCCTGTCGAAGTTCAATATATAAAAATCCCATTTTCCTGTCGAAGTTCAATATATAAAAATCCCATTTTCCTGTCGAAGTTCAATATATTTAAAAACAAAACTTTATACGATTTTCATTTCCAAAACAATGATATTTATTTTCATTTCATATATAAAGCTAATTTTATATTTTTATTAAAAATTACATTTTTATTACTAATATATATATATATATATATATTACATTTTAAAATAATGCTATTATTATCAAATATGAAAATAAAATTCAGTGTCTTACATTTTTGAAAACTGATTTTCAAACAATGCATTTATAATTTTAAACTGAATTTTAAACTATGCATTTGAAAATAAAAAAAAAACAAACAAGAGAGCTTACTGTTTTTCTTCCTGGACTGCTCGAACCACTCCTCCATATTGCTTCAGGCCTCATTGAAAATCAGAGCACCCACTTCGTCCAGACCCTCCTCCCCTGACGCACGCCAAACGAGGCGCCCTGGAGTCGATCGCCGGCCACCATGAGGTGCGCCTTCGCACCTACTGCCTCCGCCATGACTGGCGTCCACTTCGGTGGTTTCCTCCGACCTGGAGGTGCGTGCGAAGCTGGCGACTTCGAGCCAGGATTTCAATCGATTAACGAGGTGGTTTTTTGATCTTGCCCGTTGGATTGCTAGAACTCGAGGAGCCGAAGGTTTTTCACAATTGAAGTTTCGTGGATAGGGCTTGGAGTGGAAGATCGGTGGTGAGGAAAGCTGGAGCTTCTGGATCGCTTGTTAGGGTGGAGGCGGAAAGAAGAAGGTTGACCGCGAACTGAAAATTTGACCAATAGGGTTTTAGAAAATTAGGTTTTTATATATATATAATTTTATTTAATTCTAAAAATACCCTCCTCTCCATACAAACTCCAAACGAGACCCAACGACAGTCGCCCCTAGCTAAATACCCCCATTATGAACACAACGGGATATCTTTCGTAAGCCAATCCAATCGTCTCGAACAGTTTTTCTCAAAATTACAATATAAATCAGTATATTCAATTTTAAACGTACATTTCAAATTACCGGGGTCACATACTAACTAGAAAAATTCCAGAAAAATATTTTCTAGCTTCGTATTGACGATACGGTCCTAACAAAACTAGTTTCGTTGAATTCTGAGACCGTTGGAAAAATGACCATTTTCCAGTCGATTAAAATTAACTGAAACTGGTCAAACGCGTTTTCCTTTGCCACGCTCACATATTGATTTGAAAAATTATGAAATTTGGAATCTAGCAATAACTTAACATCACGGACCCAACAAAAGTGGTTTCGTCGAAATCCGAGGTCGTTTGCAAAATTGCTATTTTTAAGGGCCTTATATATATAAAAATATATATAAATTCCACAGCGACTATTTCTAATTTTCAACTGGACATATCTTATCATTTCTAAGATGAAATCTCAGTTTGTTAACTTCGTTACAAAGATATAGTTATACAGATTCAAATATTTCTTGTTTCGTTCAATTCTGACTTATATTGAATTCTGTATATTCATTTGAAATTAGAAATCGAATTTTCGAACTACCGCGCCATTTTCAATTCCTTTTATAAATATAAATAAATATTTATATTCTAACGACGACGTATATAATATAAACGTTCGAATTATATTCAAAATAAATTTCTCGTCGATTATTATTTAAAATAATCCATTTTAAATAACCAAAATTCGCTAAAATTGCCAAAATAAAAATTTTAAACTGGCCCAGATTTTACGGGTTGTTACAATTTATTTCAGAGATTAAGTCTTATTTGTGGCTAAGGTGAGTGATTTGCGTAGTTCCTCACTAATTATGGCTAATTAAGGGTAGTTAGTGTTAATTAGCGAATTTAAACATGATAAAATTCTGGAAAAATATTTATAAAATTAGAAATGATATTGTAGACCTCTGATATGAATTTGGGTTAATTTGGTTAAGTTTTGCTAATCACATCATTAATTTCACCTAAACATGCTTAAGGGAAAATATGGGGTTTTGGCTATGTTTGATCCATTTTAACCTATCATATTGTTGTTTTGGTGTTTGTGGTTGATTATACATGTTGCTATGACTGTATGGTATGCTTTGAGATTGATTAGAATAGTCGGAATGGTCGAAAACGTCGTTGAGTGGCGTAAACTGCTTGCTGGAAAAAGTGCAGGAAGACATCCGAACCGGATCGGATCGGTTAGGAGGACCCGAACCGAACCACTACAATGCCCTTCCCCAAAGTAGCTCTCGTACATGATCCGCTCTCGCACTGCACACCCCGATCCGATCAGAGGAGGGCAACATGAACTGGGAAAGCTCCAATCCATTTGCATCTCTCGTGGCACGCAGCACTCCGATCCGACCCGCATGGCTACCTCCGAACCGAACCGGCGCGTGGTGTTTGGACTTGAAGAACCCGACCCGATCCACTAAGGGTGATGTCTGCCGATCCGATCCAGTGAAGAAGGAGCATTCCGATCCGAACCCAACTGATGATTAGGGGAGATCCGAACCGATCCGGTGATGACCAATAACCCGAGATGCAAAGGTAGTCCAAGTGGAAGTTAGAGCTCAGGGTCCAGTTGGGAACCAATGAGCTCACTTCATGGTTGGGCTTTGCTGCGGGACGTGTGCTAAGGAGTTATCGACATTCATAACTTCGATTCACCACTAAAAATGGATGATGGTAGCAAGACTACGTTATCAGTGCAGTAGAGTCATTATGACTCGAGGGGCAAAGTGATGCGTAGTAAGACTATGAGCCAGTGCAGTGGGGTCATTGTGACTCCATAGGGAAGAGTGGACATAGTAAAGGATTAGTAAGGCTATGAGCCAGTGCAGTGGGGTCTTTGTGACTCCATGGGGCAAAGTGTACATAGCAAAGGATTAGCGGCTATGGATTAGTGCAGTGAAGTCATTGAGACTTCATGGGGCAAAGTGATCATAGCAAAGTATATTGGGTGATCGAAGTGGTGAATATCGTATGCTTTACGCACTGAGTGAGAGATGTGAGGATGGTTGCTATGCTTGATTGTTTGCCATCACTATAACATGCACACCCCACCCCCGTTATCTTTACACCATTTGAAATGGCACCTTAGAGTGTTGTATAGTATGTAGTGCTAACTCTTTGGTTGCAGGTCCAGGTTTAGGTACGGTTTAGTATACCTGTTATTGTTCAGTTTAGATGCTTATCGCTTATACCAGACTTTTTGTCTGACCCAGAGTTTTATGTCTCTTCTTATTACTCTGGGTGCTCACACGAGCAGACTAGAGACAGGTTAGCTGGTGATCCGCGAGTAGCTGATTCGGAGGCGAGCAGGAGGCTTCCACGTATGATATATAGATATTCTCCCTGTGTCGTTGGTGGTCGCTACTTGGGCATTAGTAGTGTACCTCCCTTATCTCGCTTTTGCTTTTGAGACAGTTTAAAAGTTGTAATAAGGTTAACTTTGGATCATAAGCTGTACTTGGATTTTCCGCTGCTATGTTAGTTTATTTTCAGCTTATGCACTGTCTCACCTGTTTTATGTCAAGAATGTTGTTATTATATTTTGTACCATGCGTTGTGATACATTTTATAGGTTCCTTGTTAGTTCATTTCCTTCTCCCCTTTCCTTCTGACGATCCGTCCCGTGCTAACAGGACATGTGTACAGCGCGCTTTTGGGGTAAATGTCGGTTGGTGCGGGGCGGGCCGTCACATTTGGTATCAGAGCTCTAGGTTGCGTAGTTAACCTAGGGAAAGACACTAGGGAGAGATAGTACGTATATGAGAGAGCGTATTTGTGATTACTTTGGTTTTCAAAAGCTATATATGTATATTTACTATTAGTAGTACAAGAATGAAGTCATACTGCACTAGCACCACTATGGGTTTGTTAATCGTTTCCCCTTTACAGATTGAACGATGAGCCGATACGCAAGATGTGCTGGTAGAGGGACCAATAATGGAAATTCTCCTGACATGAGGACGATGTTCACTAACTTCATGTGATGACCCGCATTGGCAGAGGTATTATAATTAACTTATTTAATTATATAAAATGGTGAATTAAAGGATTTAATGGTCGTGGAATTAAATAACTGGGAATATTTAATTTAAAATAATTAATTAAATAATATATTTAATTCAGAAATAATCAGAATTATTGGAAATCACAATATTCTGTGAACGGGGTCATCCCTTAGATTTAATTCAGCTTAGAGTTGAATTATATTGACGAATATATTCAATCGACGTTAGTTTCAACGTATAATTATATTATAATTAAAATCGATCTTGAAATGGCGCTGCAGTTTGCGATTTGGCGATTTGAACTTCAACTGAATGTACAAGATTCGTTTTAAGCCGAATTTCTGTGAAACAAGAAACGTGTGGAGCTGGTGGAGTATATCTTTCTGGTGGAAGAGAAAAATCAGGATTTCGTCGTGTAGATTTTGATTTATGTCCAAATCAAATTTCAGAAAAAGTCGCTGTGGAATTCCTTTATAATTTGCAATGCTTTATTTACGTTATAAAAGGGTTTTCGATATAAAACTGAATATCGATAAATCTAAAATCTTAAATATCAAACTGTAAATTCTGATATGATATTCTGGAGCTGTACGATATCATATGTGAAGATATACGATAATATAAATTTATTTATATTTAATTTAATTATATTTAAATATATTTATATATTTAAATGGGTCATCTAGAGCTTCAAAAATAACCGGTTTTGCAAATGAAGTCGGAATTCGACGAAACCAGTTTTATTGGATCCGCAATATCAAATAGTTGCTAGATGTCAAGTTTCGTGATTTTTAGAGTCACTGTGTGGCCGTACTGATTTTTAGAGTGAAAAACAGTCAGTATTTCGACGGTTAAAAATACGCTGTGTGAGCATATGAAGTCGGAATTCGACGAAACCAATTTCGTTGGGACTGTAATGTCAAACTCTAGCTACGTGTCCGGTTTCGTGATTTATGGGCATCGTGTGTGATCACATGGATTTTTAGAAGTCAGAAACGAATATAAAGGATTAAATAAAATATTAATATAATAATATCTAGATATTTGTGCTTGCTATAAATACCCCCCTTAACCCTTAAAAACCTAATTCACCTCATTCAAAAGTCAAGGCAAAATCCGCCGTAACTTATCTCCTTTCCAGAAAATGAATTCCACCATCTAAAATCCATAACAAATGAAATCAAATACAATAAATCCTCAAACAAGTTTCTTTGGATTCAACATCGTAAGGGCTTCGATTTCATGTTCTATTTGTTGGGTTCGAACATCTGTATGGGGTTTGGCGGTTTACAGTGGAAGTTAGGGTTAGATTTTTAACTCGAAATAAAGGAGTTTGATTCAATTCGAGGTGATGGTTGGAATAAGGGAGTCGATGGACTGGGGTGAACCGCGACAGCACGACTGGAGGCGATCGACAGGAACTCGAGTTGATTCTTATGGGTACGGTTGTGGTGAGGATCCGAAGCAGGATTCAAAGGGTGATTCCGATTTGAGTTTTTATGTGAAGATGAAGGAGGAGAGGAGCGAGATTTATTCAGTCATGGCATTTGAAATTAACAGGAGCAGGTACGGGTTTTCTTGGTTTGGGAAGAAAAGGGGGATGTGGACGGGTTTTAGTGGATGGGTATGGGCCGTTTGAAAGGTTAGAAGGCCCAAATTTTAAAATCAAAGGAAAATTAAGTTTTGTTTTTATATTTAAATACCAATGAACTTTAAAATGTGTAACTATCTCATACGATATCAGATTGACAAATCGTAAGTTGCATTGGGATCGTATGGACGAGCACTTCACAATGAGACTGGCCGGGAGTGAATCCGAGCTCATTACAATTTATGGTGAAATAAATTGTCCGCCTGAATCAAATAACGCAAACCGTTATTTAACGGCTAACGCGCAAATGTGAGTAAAAATCACCAACTCTGAACAGTTATATTTTTATAATGTATTTTTAAAACTGTTAATCATCTGTTGATTGCTGTGTGTTGGTTGATTGATTGAACTGCTAGTCATTTAGTGGAAATTATATATATATGTATATATATATATAAACCGTTAAATATTTATATGTGATTCTGCTATCAGAATATCTCATATCAAAGTGAAATCGATGTTAATCGTATTGTCTAACATCTGTGATGCAGGGAAACAGGCTGGAGGAGTTCGACGGGATTCCTCAACATTTATTTTACCGTTTTTCATATATTGTGATAAATGACGTGATATATAATGTGTATGGATTATATGTGTTTGAATGATAGTGATCATTGTTGTAGAATTAATCAAATTGAATTAGCGAGTAGAGTTAATCAAATTGAATTAGCAAGTTAAGTTAAACTAAGTGAATTAGTTAAGTTAATCAAATTGAATTAGCAAGTTAAGTTAAACTAAGTGAATTAGTTAAGTTAATCAAATTGAATTAGCAAGTTAAGTTAAACTAAGTGAATTGGTTAAGTTAATCAAAGTGAATTGGTTAAGTTAATCAAATTGAATTAGTCGAGTTAATCAAAGTGAATTAGTCGAGTTAATCAAAGTGAATTAGTCGAGTTAAACTAAGTGATTAGTTCAAGTTAATCGAGATAAGTAAATCAAGTTAGGTTAATCGAGTTGAATTTATCAAGTCGAGTTAATCAATTGAGTTAGTCAAAACCAAGTAAATCAAGTTAGGTTAATCGAGTTGAATTTATCAAGTCGAGTTGATCAATTGAGTTAGTCAAACCAAGTAAACCAACTTAAGTTAGTCGAAGTAAATCAAGTGGGTTAGCCAAGTGAGTTAATCAAATGAGTTAATCAAGTGTGTTAATCAAAGTGAGTTTAAATAAAATAAGAGTTAATCAATTAGAATAAATCGAATATTAGTTACTCGAATAAGAGTTAATCCAGATGAGTCGCCATTTAGCACGACTGCTAGCGTAATTCGTAGGGCTGTAAATAGCCTAAGGCGGTCGGATGTTTCCTAAGGGAATCAGGCATAACCATTGTGATCGCTGTGATCTAGAGTCAAGCGAATGGAGTTAAATTCAATATTAGTTATTCGAATAGGATTTAAACAAATAGAGTTATTCAATTAGAGATTAAAGAAATAGAGTTAAGCAAAATTAGAAACTGACTAGAGATTAGTAAGTTGAATGGTTTTGATCTGATGTTGGTTTCGGCCTTCGGGGTTTATACTTAGAAAATCGTTCTCATAGTAGTTTACAGTTAGGGACTGATAGTTGTGGAAGAATAGTGATATGTAAATAACAAATGGAAATGTTTTCTAGTGTTAATAATGTACATTTTCTAAAACATAGAAAATAAGGAAATGTGAATATATATATATACGTATGTTTTTATGATTGGATCGATATTTCCATTCGGAAATAAGATCGTTGTGTATACACGGACATGTTTTCATTTGATAGTTGAATCACCGACTATCAAAGTTTGACCATTTTAACGTTGTTAATATGGAGAGACCGATTGGATTATTATCCAGAGAACCACTCTTTATTGGCATAAGCGTTGCGAATCATTTATGCCAAGGATAATTGAAGACGGAGTAAAGTGCAAGGGCTATTGTATAAGTCTTAGATAACAATGCCTAAGATGGATATACTGAATAGTGCCTTCGGTTTGTCCAGTCCCAGGACAACTTGTATGGACGAAGGTCTGACAGAGTATATCTGGTAGATCACGTAAGTTGATCGTTTCAAACGTATTTACGTTGGTGGCGGAGGAATTCGTTTCTCTTAGCTTATACCCATGGTATTTTTGGGAAAATCAATTTGTGATTTAGAGGGTATGACGATGTGACATTCTAAGTGAATGAAGATGTGGTATGTGAAAAGATAAGCGTAGCTTCTAGCCTCACATCTGGTAAATGATAGAAATCGGGCAGGCAGCATGGCTAAGTCGGTCGCACCGAACTAGGGTGTATAATCACCTATCTAGAGAATATTCATTTGCTTCTTTAATCTATCAATGTTGTCCCATATATATATATATATATATATATATATATATATATATATATATATATACGGGAACGGTTGTTGATCCCAACTATTGGTGATATACATTCGATACACTCAAGCAAAATGAGTGGTCGGTCATGCGTGGCTGTGTTACAAGATGTTCTTGTTGAACTCCAGTGTATCGTTCCTAGAGTACACTGATCGGAAGGTGGTTCCATACCTTGTCATAGTTGGAAATCCATTATCCAATACGTGCTTGCGGTTTTGATTGTATACTATATATGTAGAACGTGAGATGAAAGCGTTTCTGCTAGTTGATATCTATTTGTACATAGACATTATTATAATATCAAAAGGTTTTTGATATAAAGATATTTTGGATTCTCATAAGGGAAAAACCCATTCCGTTCTGCGGCGTGGTCATATGAGATATCGTTTACTTGTTCATATACCTGTTTAAACTGTTTTACTCACATCAGTCCCATGACTGACCCGGAGTTTACTTTGTTGTTTTCCCTAAACTCTTGGGTGTCCAATTTTGTACGGGCAGTCAAGTAGTCGGGACTTTACAGATACACTTGAAGAGCTGGAGCAGGAGGCTTCTGGATCATATAGCTATAGTTTATTTCTGCTGTGTTGTAAGTGTTGTACTCTGATAAGTGCTACTGTATACATAACTGTTATATTTCAAAGTTATGTTATATATTATATGTTATTCGTTCCGCTGTGAGGTTCGTGTTACTCTGATATTGTGTTCTTCTTCTTCTATTCTAAGTTTCTATCTTATCTTTTCTCACCTTCTAATTTCTTTCATTAACTACCAGGATTTTTCGATGTTTTGGTTATCGACATCGAGCTTATGTCGATAACCAAAGTCGCCGAAAATCCGGGTCGTTACAGTTGGTATCAGAGCTTAAGTTAAGAATTACCTTGGCTCTGTGGCGTGACTCGGTAGAGATAGGGTTAGTAATACCCTAGATTGAGTTGAGTGTATATATACGAGTGAACGTATTTGTATTTGATATAAAAATTTGTTTTATATTGTGGAGATTTATTGGTTGAGTTGTTCATAAGTTATGGTCGATCAGTTTGATCCACTGTATTGGTAGGGGTTTCTAAACACTCGAATACGATGAACCGTCATGGTATGTTTTGAAAAGAGGGTAAATGAAATAATTTACCCAAATTATATTTGATATATATTGAATTTATATTATATGAGATATATTGGTTGTTATTATAATCGAGTAAGATTTTAAATATAATGGTTATGTAAATAATCGATCAGAATTCATATAAGTATAATATATGAAATAAGATGAAATAAATCTGAAATTAAAATCAGAATTGATAATTTAAAACTGGAAATTCAGATAAGTGTTTGTATTTGAATCTGGATTAGATATAGGTGAATTTTAAAATCTTGGGAGGTTTTAAATTTGTTTTAATAAGGATATTTTGGACTGTTTCAAGATGGAAGTGTTTAAATTTGAGTTTTGAAAGGGAATATAGTATTGAACTCACGTTGATCGCTGGGAATTAATTCTGATGATGGTGTACACATCATCAGTGTGATTTTCGAGTTATAAGTGACGGATTACTACCAAGGTTTTGTTTTCAAATTGTTTGCGAAAACAAGGTGTTCAGGAGTTCAAAAATTTTGAATCGCTATTATGATTTCAAGTTGATTTGAAAAACCCAGGAATTTAAATTCTAGAATTTAAATGTAACTCGTGGAGTTAAGTAAAACTGAAATGGATTTGAAGATAATCTGGATTGGAATTGAGTTGAAGGGTTAAGAGTTTAAAAAATGAAATCGGAGTTCGAATGGAATTTGAATTGAATAAAACCAAGTGTTTGAGCTGAGGAATTCGATTAAGATAACATGAGTATAGGTTGAATTGGTAACAGATACAAGTGATAGAGTTGATATACCCGACAAAAAGGTACAAGTTTATATTTAATATAAGCATGAGATTTATGAGCCGAATTGGCAAGCCGCTTGGCTGTTTGATTTTCTTTTGGGTTGGAGATGGCCCAGAGAGGCGAGTTGTGGTTTTACCGATAGCGCTGTACAAAGGAGGTTATGGCGAAATTTTCCGAAAATTTAAAGTGTAAGAAAATTTACAGAATTTTTGAAAATTTTAGTTAGTCGAAATGAATAAATATTTTAGTCGATATTAATTGGTTCAGTTGAAATCAGAAATAAGGGGGTAAACAAATCTTAGGAATTCCAATAGATAGGGTCGTCCTCTAACTTAGCAATTTCGAGGACGAAATTATTTTAAGTGGGGAAGAATGTAATGACCCGCATTGGCAGAGGTGTTATAATTAATTTATTTAATTATATAAAATGGTGAATTAAAGGATTTAATGGTCGTAGAATTAAATAACTGGGAATATTTAATTTAAAATAATAAATTAAATAATATATTTAATTCAGAAATAATCAGAATTATTGGAAATCACAATATTCTGTGAACGGGGTCATCCCTTAGATTTAATTCAGCTTAGAGTTGAATTATATTGACGAATATATTCAATCGACGTCAGTTTCAACGTATAATTATATTATAATTAAAATCGATCTTGAAATGGCGCTGCAGTTCGCGATTTGGCGTTTTGAACTTCAACTGAATGTACAGGATTCGTTTTAAGCCGGATTTCTGTGAAACAAGAAACGTGTGGAGCTGGTGGAGTATATCTTTCTGGTGGAAGAGAAAAATCAGGATTTCGTCGTGTAGATTTTGATTTATGTCCAAATCAAATTTCAGAAAAGTCGCTGTGGAATTCCTTTATAATTTGCAACGCTTTATTTACGTTATAAAAGGGTTTTCGATATAAAACTGTACATCGATAAATCTAAAATCTTAAATATCAAACTGTAAATTATGATATGATATTCTAGAGCTGTACGATATCAAATGTGAAGATATACAGTAATATAAATTTATTTATATTTAATTTAATTATATTTATATATTTAAATGGGTCATCCAAAGCTTCAAAAATAGCCGGTTTTGCAAACGAAGTCGGAATTCAACGAAACTGGTTTTGTTGGATCCGCAATATCAAATAGTTGCTAAATGTCAAGTTTCGTGATTTTTAGAGTCACTGTGTGGCCGTACTGATTTTTAGAGTGAAAAACAGTCAGTATTTCGATGGTTAAAAATACGCTATGTGAGCATACGAAGTCGGAATTCGACGAAACCAATTTCGTTGGGACCGTAATGTCGAACTCTAGCTATGTGTCCGGTTTCGTGATTCATAGGCATCGTGTGTGATCACACGGATTTTTAGAAGTCAGAAACGAATATAAAGGATTAAATAAAATATTAATATAAAAATATCTAGATATTTGTGCTTTCTATAAATACCCCCCTTAACCCTTAAAAACCTAATTCACCTCATTCACAAGTCAAGGCAAAATCCGCCGTAACTTATCTCCTTTCCAGAAAATGAATTCCACCTTCTAAAATCCATAACAAATGAAATCAAATACAATAAATCCTCAAACAAGTTTCTTTGGATTCAGCATCGTAAGGGCTTCAATTTCATGTTCTATTTGTTGGGTTCAAACATCTGTATGGGGTTTGGCGGTTTACAGTGGAAGTTAGGGTTAGATTTTTAACTCGAAATAAAGGAGTTCGATTCAATTCGAGGTGATGGTTGGACTAAGGGAGTCGAGGCGCAGCTGGTGGTGCCATTGAGGGCGGCTCCAATGGATTGGGGTGAACTACGACAGCACGACTGGAGGCGATCGACAGGAACTCGAGTTGATTCTTATGGGTACGGTTGTGGTGAGGATCCGAAGCGGGATTCAAAGGGCGATTCCGATTTGAGTTTTTATGTGAAGATGAAGGAGGAGAGGAGCGAGATTTATTCGGTCATGGCATTTGAAATTAACAGGAGCAGAGCAGGTACGGGTTTTCTTGATTTGGGAAGAAAAGGGGGATGCAGACGGGTTTTAGTGGATGGGTATGGGCCGTTTGAAAGGTTAGAAGGCCCAAATTTTAAAATCAAAGGAAAATTAAGTTTTGTTTTTATATTTAAATACCGATGAACTTTAAAAATGTGTAACTATCTCATACGATATCAGATTGACAAACCGTAAGTTGCATTGGGATCGTATGGACAAGCACTTCACAATGAGACTGACCGGGAGTGAATCCGAGCTCGTTACAATTTATGGTGAAATAAATTGTCCGACTGAATCAAATAACGCAAACCGTTATTTAACGGCTAACGCGCAAATGTGAGTAAAACTCACCAACTCTGAACAGTTATATTTTTATAATGTATTTTTAGAACTATTAATCATCTGTTGATTGCTGTGTGTTGGTTGATTGATTGAACTGCTAGTCATTTAGTGGAAATTATATATATGTATATATATATATATATATATAAACCGTTAAATATTTATATGTGATTCTGCTTTCAGAATATCTCATATCCAAGTGAAATCAATGTTAATCGTATTGTCTAACATCTGTGATGCAGGGAAACAGGTTGGAGGAATCCGACGGGATTCCTCAACATTTATTTTACCGATTTTCATATATTGTGATAAATGACGTGATATATAATGTGTATGGATTACATGTGTTTGAATGATAGTGATCATTGTTGTAGAGTTAATCAAATTGAATTAGCGAGTAGAGTTAATCAAATTGAATTAGCAAGTTAAGTTAAACTAAGTGAATTAGTTAAGTTAATCAAATTGAATTAGCAAGTTAAGTAAAACTAAGTGAATTAGTTAAGTTAATCAAATTGAATTAGCAAGTTAAGTTAAACTAAGTGAATTGGTTAAGTTAATCAAAGTGAATTGGTTAAGTTAATTAAAGTGAATTAGTCGAGTTAATCAAAGTGAGTTAGTCGAGTCAATCAAAGTGAATTAGTCGAGTTAAACTAAGTGATTAGTTCAAGTTAATCGAGATAAGTAAATCAAGTTAGGTTAATCGAGTTGAATTTATCAAGTCAAGTTAATCAATTGAGTTAGTCAAAACCAAGTAAATCAAGTTAGGTTAATCGAGTTGAATTTATCAAGTCGAGTTGATCAATTGAGTTAGTCAAACCAAGTAAATCAACTTAAGTTAGTCGAAGTAAATCAAGTGGGTTAGCCAAGTGAGTTAATCAAATGAGTTAATCAAGTGTGTTAATCAAAGTGAGTTTAAATAAAATAAGAGTTAATCAATTAGAATAAATTGAATATTAGTTACTCGAATAAGAGTTAATCCAGATGAGTCGCCATTTAGCACGACTGCTAGCGTAATTCGCAGGGCTGTAAATAGCCTAAGGCAGTCGGATGTTTCCTGAGGGAATCAGGCGTAACCATTGTGATCGCTGTGATCTAGAGTCAAGCGAATGGAGTTAAATTCAATATTAGTTATTCGAATAGGATTTAAACAAATAGAGTTATTCAATTAGAGATTAAAGAAATAGAGTTAAGCAAAATTAGAAACTGACTAGAGATTAGTAAGTTGAATGGTTTTGATCTGATGTTGGTTTCGGCCTTCGGGGTTTATACTTAGAAAATCGTTCTCATACTAGTTTACAGTTAGGGACGGATAGTTGTGGAAGAATAGTGATATGTAAATAACAAATGGAAATGTTTTCCAGTGTTAATAACGTACATTTTCTAAAACATAGAAAATAAGGAAATGTGAATATATATATGTGTACGTATGTTTTGATGATTGGATCGATATTTCCATTTGGAAATAAGATCGTTGTGTATACACGGACATGTTTTCATTTGATTGTTAAATCACCGACTATCAAAGTTTGACCATTTTAACGTTGTTAATATGGAGAGACCGGTTGGATTACTATCCGGAGAACCACTCTGTATTGGCATAAGCGTTGCGAATCATTTATGCCAAGGATAATTGAAGACAGAGTAAAGTGCAAGGGCTATTTTATAAGTCTTAGATAACAATGCCTAAGATGGATATACTGAATAGTGCCTTCGGTTTGTCCAGTCCCAGGACAACTTGTATGGACGAAGGTCTGACAGAGTATATCTGGTAGATCACGTAAGTTGATCGTTTCAAACGTATTTACGTTAGTGGCGGAGGAATTCATTTCTCTTAGCTTATACCCATGGTATTTTTGGGAAAATCAATTTGTGATTTAGAGGGTATGACAATGTGACATTCTAAGTGAATGAAGATGTGGTATGTGAAAAGATAAGCGTAGCTTCTAGCCTCACATCCGGTAAATGACAGAAATCGGACAGGCAGCATGGCTAAGTTGGTCGCACCGAAGTAGGGTGTATAATCAACTATCTAGAGAATATTCATTTGCTTCTTTAATCTATCAATGCTGTCCCATATATATATACGGAAACGGTTGCTGATCCCAACCGTTGGTGATATACATTCGATACACTCAAGCAAAATGAGTGGTCGGTCATGTGTGGCTGAGTTACAAGATGTTCTTGTTGAACTCCAGTGTATCGTTCTTAGAGTACACTGATCGTAAGGTAGTTCCATACCTTTTCATAGTTGGAAATCTATTATCCAATACGTGCTTGCGGTTTTGATTGTATATTATATATGTAGAACGTGAGATGAAAGCGTTTCTGCTAGTTGATATCTATTTGTACATAGACATTATTATAATATCAAAAGGTTTTTGATATAAAGATATTTTGGATTCTCATAAGGGAAAAACCCGTTCCGTTCTGTGGCGTGGTCTTATGAGATATCGTTTACTTGTTCATATATCTGTTTAAACTGTTTTACTCACACTAGTCCCGTGACTGACCCGGAGTTTACTTTGTTGTTTTCCCTAAACTCTTTGGTGTCCAATTTTGTACGGGCAGTCAAGTAGTCGGGACTTTACAGATACACATGAAGAGCTGGAGCAGGAGGCTGGATCATATAGCTATAGTTTATTTGCGCTATGTTGTAAGTGTTGTACTCTGATAAGTGCTATTGTATACATAACTGTTATATTTCAAAGTTATGTTATATATTATATGTTATTCGTTCCGCTGTGAGGTTCGTGTTACTCTGATGTTGTGTTCTTCTTCTTCTTCTATTCTAAGTTTCTATCTTATCCATTCTCACCTTCTAATTTCTTTCATTAACTACCAGGATTTTTCGATGTTCTGGTTATCGACATCGAGCTTATGTCGATAACCAAAGTCGCCGAAAATCCGGGTCATTACACTTCATGAGGGAGATGCTTAGGGATGTTCAGGGAGCAGTTCCTAATCTTGGAAATGGTGGTGGTCCAGCAGTGCAGGCGCCTAGGTTCGATTTCGCCAAGTTGTGCAAGGATTACACTAACCTTGGTGGGAAGCCGTTCCATGGAACAGAGTCGGCCACAGATGTTCAGGATTGGTTGGATAGCTGTGATCGTATCTTCGACGACTTTGATATTGAGGATGCGATGAAGAGAAGGCTAGCGTCTCCTCAGCTGCAAGGGCGAGCGATGAATTGGTGGAATGCCATTAGAACAGCTACTCCAGAAGATCAGGTTACTTGGGATCAGTTCAAGGCTCGCTTTAGCGAGAAGTTCATTCCAGCTGCCCAGAAATCAGTGTTGTTTAAGAGATTCTTGGAACTAAAGCAGAATGGTTGGGCAGTCTCTGACTATATTGCTGAGTTCGACACTTTGTCGAAGTATGGATTATCTCTTATCGATACTCCTAAGAAAAAGAATGAGAAGTTCATTACTGGGTTGGATGGATACTTGGGGGAAAGGCTTATCAATCACCTCGATGAGACTTTTGAATCGATTGTGGGGAAAGCTTTGAGATCATAGAGTCTTTACCCTAAGTCAAAGACTGAGGTTGCATCTGCAGAAGGACCAAAACCGCAAGTGAGCGGTGGAGGCAAGAACAACTCTCAGAACAAGAGAAAGCAGAACCAATCTAAGGATGGCCAGAAAAAGAACAAGAAAGATATTGAGTGCTTTAGCTGTGGTAAGAAGGATCATTATGCTAAAGAATGTCAGGCCAAGCCAGCGGATAGGAAGTGCTACAACTGTGGCCAAGTGAGACATCATAAGGATAAGTGTCCAAAACCTCTTAAAGAGAAACAGATTGTGAAAGCATATGCTATCGATACTGTTCCTTCTTCGTTGAATGCCCCAACTGCGACGGAGAAAGGAAAGAATGTCGTCATTCAAGATATGATTTCTATTCATGATGTACCTGTTCGAGTTTTGTTTGATACTGGGGCTTCCCGTTCCTTCATATCTAGTGACCTGGTAGAGAGGTTGGGACTGGAACCCGAGATAGTCGATAGACCTTTAGTAGTGACGAACCCGATTGGTGGTTCGACTAACCTTAGTATGATTTGCCGAAATTTGGTCTTATCGAGTCATGGATGTATGTTTGTTTGTGACTGCTTTGTTTTGGGCTTTACTGGGTATGGCATTATACTGGGGGTCGATTGGCTCCAAAGATACGGGGTGGTGGTAGACTGTGAGGGCTTTTTGGTGACAGTTAGGGCGGATGATGGGCGGAGGGTAGTGTTTGGTAGTCTACCTAGTGATGGGGTGATGGCTAGTTTTATAAATTCCCTTGACATCCCGCATTATGAGTTGTCAGATGTGCCCGTGTTTGGCCAGTATCCGGACGTCTTCGAGGAGGTAACCGGGCTTCCACCACACTGAGAGATTGAGTTCCGTATTGATTTAGTGAAAGATGCCAGACCTATAGTGATGCCACTTCGTCGTATGGCACCAAGGGAGCAGAGAGAGCTCGGGGTGCAAGTAAGCAATCTTTTGAAGAAGGGGTTTATTAGAAGGAGTGTCTTCGAGTGGGGAGCACCAGTTGTGTTTGCCACTAAGGCAGACGGTTCCCTTCGTTTGTGTGTGGACTATCGCGAGTTGAATAAGGTGACGAGGAAGAATAAGTATCCTCTATCGCAGATAGATGATTTGTTTGATCAACTGGAAGGAGCAAGAGTGTTCTCCTAGTTGGACCTCGCGACAAGATTTCATCAGCTCCGAGTGTCGGATGAGAGTGTTCCGAAAACTGCATTTAGGACGCCGTCTGGATTCTATGAGTGGTTGGTCATGCCATTTGGGTTGACCAATGCACCAGCCTACTTTGTGGATCTTATGAATCGAGTATTCAGAGATCAGTTGAATAAGTTTGTTCTTGTGTTCATAGACGACATCCTTGTTTACTCAAGGACAGAGGAGGAACACAAGGGACACTTGAGGATAGTGATGGAGGTGTTGAGGAAACACCAATTGAAAGCGAAATTCTCTAAGTGTCACTTCCGGAGGAGGGAAGTGAGGTTCTTGGGCCATGTTGTTTCAGAGAATGGTATTGCCGTGGACCCTGCGAAGGTGGCTACGGTACAGGATTGGCCTACGCCCAAGAATGCAAAAGAAGTGAGAAGCTTCTTGGGGATAGCTGGATATTATCGTAAGTTTATCCAGGACTTGTCCAAGATAGCAGCACCGTTGACTCAGTTGACTAAGAAGAATCAGGCCTTCGTCTGGGGCGGAGTGTGTGGGAATGCATTCAAGAGTCTAAAAGAAAAGTTGTCGCATGCGCCAGTATTACTCATTCCTAAAGGGAATGAAGAGATGACGGTATACACGGATGCTTGTGGTATCAGACTAGGTGCTGTATTGATGCAAGGAGGTAGGGTTGTAGCTTATGCTAGTCGGCAACTAAAGCCACATGAGAAAAGGTACCCTACCCATGATTTGGAATTGGCAGCGATCGTGTTTGCGCTAAAGATGTGGAGACATTATCTCTTGGGATAGAGATTTGAGTTGTTTACCGATCATAAATCATTAAAGTATCTCTTCTCTCAGAAAGATCTGAATCTCCGTCAGCAGAGATGGCTAGAGTTCTTGGCTTCGTATGATTTTGATATCGCATACACACCTAGGAAAGGTAATGCGGTAGCCGACGCCTTGAGTAGGAGACATGCTAGTTTAGGGGCTATGTTTCTTGAATGGAAGCAACTGGAGTATATCGCAGGGTTTGATTTCAGGCCAAAGTGCGAATTGGATCCAGAAATATTAGCTAATTTGACGATCAGACCCACCTTGATTGAGCGGATTGGTTCCAGTCAGAGGGACGATCCTAATCTATTGGAAATCTTCTCCAAGTTAGAGATGAATATCGACGCTGAGGAGATGAATTTGTATGGGCTTGATCGAGATGGATGGCTTAGGCAGAATGGAAGACTAGTTGTACCCAACGTGAAGGTTTTGAGAGATGAAGTGCTTAGAGAATGTCATCACTCAAAACTGACTATACACCCCGGTGGTGATAAGATGTATCGAGATATGAAACAGACTTACTACTGGGAAGGGATGAAAAGAGACATTGGGAAGTTTATATCCAAATGCATGAATTGCCAGCTAGTTAAAGCCGAGCAAAAGAAGCCTAGTGGCTTGTTGCAACCATTAGAAATTCCCGAATGGAAATTGGAGCAAGTCTCGATGGATTTTATCGATGGTTTACCAAGGACTGGATCGGGATATGATAGCATTTGGGTAATTGTGGATCGATTGACCAAGAGTGCAAGATTTATACCAGTCAAATCGATCAGAACGGTAGCTAAGTTAGCAGAATTGTATACGAAGTGGGTAGTGAGATTTCATGGAGTACCTAAAAGCATTGTGAGTGACCGAGACCTGTTGTTTACTAGTGGGTTTTGGAAGAGCTTACAAGAGGCTCTAGGGTCAGAATTACATCTCAGTACCGCATATCATCCTCAGACCGACGGTCAGACGGAGAGGGTGAATCGTATATTGGAAGATCTCTTGAGAGCATGTATATTGGATTTTGGTGGATCATGGGATGACCATTTGCATCTAGTAGAGTTTGCATATAATAATAGCTACCAATCCAGTATCGGTATGGCTCCATATGAAGCTTTGTACGGAAGACCTTGCAACTCACCATCATGTTGGATAGAGACTGGCGAGAAGTTTATGTCTAGACCAGATGTGGTGAGGGAAACTTCAGATAAGATTAAGACCATTCAACAACGAATGAAGGCTGCCCAAGATAGGTAGAAGAGTTATGCTGATAAGAGGAGAAGAGACTTAAAAATTTTCGTTGGTGACTTGGTGTTTGTTAAGATTTCTCCGTTGAAGAGCGTGATACGATTTGGCATGAGAGGCAAGTTGGCACCAAGATTTGTTGACCCATTCCCAGTTCTTGAACTAGTTGGGAATTTGGCATACAGAGTTGGCTTACCCGAAAAGATGACAGGAGTTCACAACGTATTTCATGTTTCCCAACTAAGGAAGTTCGTACACGACCCAGATATGGCTATTTCACCTGATCAGTTAGAGGACTTCGAAGTGGAACTCGAGGCGGTTGGGAACCGCAAGCCGATTCGTATTGTCGAGCATGATATGAAGCAACTTCGGAGGAAGGCGGTGAAGCTAGTCAGGGTTCAGTGGGGGCGAGTACGAGAATGACTGTACTTGGGAGACAGAGGAGAGCATTAGAAAGACGTATCCAGAACTCTTTGCCTGGTAAGATTTACTCTGCAATTTAGTTATTCTGCATGCAAGGATAGACTTGTTTTACTTATTTTGCATGATTGATTGTTGTTTTATGGTTGATAGGCATGGGGACCCTTTGTGTGTTTTGGTTAGGGAATTTCAGGGGCGAAATTTCTTAAGGGGGGAAGAATGTAACAACCCGCATTCTACGCATAGGAGGATCGTAGAATATTTCTTTCCCATATGAAGTCGTAAGGTCATGTAACTTTGGGAAACAACCCTTAGAGTCATTTCCTATGTTCATGATTTTTGTCGATTTTTAAATGACCGTTTTGCCCCTAACTGATCTTGTTTTGGCCATAACTTTTGATTGAAAAGGAATTTTGACCTAAAACCACTTCCATTAGATTCGTTTGATGGTTTACCTTTCCGTAGAGTGGTCATAATAGCCAAACGGGCTAACCGTTTGGGAGATATGGCTGAAATAAGGTTTGGAAGATGAAAAACTGCTTAACTGGGCCAAATAGGGTGATTAGCGAATGGGCCCATAACCCACTTCGGGATTAGGGTTATGAGGAGGCTGAAAAGAGTTAGAGATTCATTCCATTTTAGTTTTCCAGCCTCCACTTACCTCTTGGAAACCCTAAAAATGGCCTCCAATCTCTAAATCTCCTCCAAATCACCTTCTAATCAAGGATTAAGCTTAATAACATCAAATCAAGGGAGAACTTCACCAAATCAACATTAGAGCTGCTGTTTAGCATTGGGATTCACACCAAATCGGAGATTTATTTCAGATCTAAGTCTTATTTGTGGCTAAGGTGAGTTATTTGCATAGCTCCTCGCTAATTATGGCTAATTAAGGGTAGTTAGTGTTAATTAGCGAATTTAAACATGGTAAAATTCTGGAAAAATATTTATAAAATTAGAAATGATATTGTAGACCTCTGATATGAATTTGGGTTAATTTGGTTAAGTTTTGCTAATCACATCATTAATTTCACCTAAACATGCTTAAGGGAAAATATGGGGTTTTGGCTATGTTTGATCCATTTTAACCTATCATATTGTTGTTTTGATGTTTGTGGTTGATTATACATGTTGCTATGACTGTATGGTATGCTTTGAGATTGATTAGAATAGTTGGAATGGTCGAAAATGCCGCCGGGTGGCTTAAACTGCTTGCTGGAAAAAGTGCAGGAAGACATCCGAACCAGATCGGATCGGTTAGGAGGACCCGAACCGAACCACTATAATGCCCTTCCCCACAGTAGCTCTCGTACCCGATCCGCTCTCGCACTGCACACCCCGATCTGATCAGAGGAGGGCAACATGAACTGGGAAAGCTCCAATCCACTTGCATCTCTCGTGGCACGCAGCACTCTGATCTGACCCGCATGGCTACCTCCGAACCAAACCGACGCGTGGTGTTTGGACTTGAAGAACCCGACCCGATCCACTGGGGGTGATGTCTTCCGATCCGATCCAGTGAAGAAGGAGCATTCCGAACCAAACCGAACTGATGATTAGGGGGAGATCCGAACCGATCCGGTGATGACCAATAACCCGAGATGCAAAGGTAGTCTAAGTGGAAGTTAGAGCTCAGGGTCCAGTTGGGAACAAATGAGCTCACTTCATGGTTGGGCTTTGCTGCGGGACGTGTGCTAAGGAGTTGACGACATTCATAACTTCGATTCACCACTGAAAATGGATGATGGTAGCAAGACTACGTTATCAGTGCAGTAGAGTCATTATGACTCGAGGGGCAAAGTGATGCGTAGTAAGACTATGAGCCAGTGCAGTGGGGTCATTGTGACTCCATGGGGAAGAGTGGACATAGTAAAGGACTACTAAGGCTATGTGTCAGTGCAGTGGGGTCTTTGTGACTCCATGGGGCAAAGTGGACATAGCAAAGGATTAGCGGCTATGGATCAGTGCAGTGAAGTCATTGAGACTTCATGGGGCAAAGTGATCATAGCAAAGTATATTGGGTGATCGAAGTGGTGAATATCGTATGCTTTACGCACTGAGTGAGAGCTGTGAGGATGGTTGCTATGCTTGATTGTTTGCCATCACTATAACATGCACACCCCACCCCCGTTATTTTACACCATTTGAAATGGCACCTTAGAGTGTTGTACAGTATGTAGTGCTAACTCTTTGGTTGCAGGTCCAGGTTCAGGTATGGTTTAGTATACCTATTATTGTTCAGTTTAGATGCTTATCGCTCATACCAGACTTTTTGTCTGACCCAAAGTTTTATGTCTCTTCTTATTACTCTGGGTGCTCACACGAGCAGACTAGAGACAGGTTAGCTCGTGATGCGCGAGTAGCTGATTCGGAGGCGAGCAGGAGGCTTCCACGTATGATATATAGATATTCTCCCTGTGTCGTTGGTGGTCGCTACTTGGGCATTAGTAGTATACCTCCCTTATCTCGCTTTTGCTTTTGAGACAGTTTAAAAGTTGTATTAAGGTTAACTTTGGATCATAAGCTGTACTTGGATTTTCCGCTGCTATGTTAGTTTATTTTCAGTTATGCACTGTCTCACCTGTTTTATGTCAAGTATGTTGTTATTATATTTTATACCATGCGCTGTGATACATTTTACAGGTTCCTTGTTAGTTCATTTCCTTCTTCCCTTTCCTTCTAACGATCCGTCCCGTGCTAACTGGATATGTGTACAACGCGCTTTTGGGGTAAATGTCGGTTGGTGCGGGGGCGGGCCATCACAAATTGTATGTCAACCAATTGATTGCCAGACTGTTATAAGTATTATTTAATTATCTAATGCTTATACAGTTGTAAATTGCACTCTGGATGTGAATTAAATGTTTAATAGCTGTTTATCACTATTTTTGAATAAATGCGATGTATGGAATCCATATAAATAAAATTATATGGTAATTGATTAAGTCTGATTCTAATTCAGAAATAATGAATATTTTAAAATAATATTTAGTGAAAAATCAAAATATGATTTTGATGTCCGATTTTGGATGGACATTAAAATATAAAAATATGAAGCCGAGTTAAGTATATAAGCGCTATTTTAACTTAAACGGATTTTTATATCGATTTTATTCATTTTTTTAATGAATACTGAGAAGACTGAATTTCAAAATCAGCATTTTGAAAATATTATCATTTTGAGATTATAATAAAATGGGATGTTCAATTTTAATTTTAATTTGAAATGGAACTTGAAATCGTTTTCAAACGAATTTATAAACGTTTTATAAAATACGTTTTGAAAGGAAATTGACATTATATATATATATATATATTATATTTATATGGCTTGAATAGAACGCGCCGCGCAGCGGCTGCTCGTGAATTTTAACCATTAACTACAAATTGACGTAACGGGAGATCCGACGATCGGATTCTCCTAGAACCGGAACCGTTGGGTTCGAATCGAAAAGATCTTTACAATGAATACATGAGATTTAAATTTGAATGGTTAAATTTTAAAATGTTTCCAAATCAATTTTAGAAAAGATCGCTATGAATGCAGTTCGGTGGCCGATATTGGAAACCGATTGTAAGGGACTTAATAAAATTATTAAAAATATGGAAAAATTATGTAAAATCATAATTAATGATTTGGAAAGATTTTGAATGAAATATTCCAAGTTTTGAAAAAATAAAAGATATTTTTATATAAATGAACTAGTTATTAACTAGAACAATAATCCAATATTTTTAAAATAAATTGGATTTGTAAGTGGTTTTAATATAACCCGAGTTTTCCAATTCATAAAATGGAATGGGTTTGAATGGAAATTATCTTTGGATATTTCGATATTGGATTCCGTAATTATATGGATATTGTTGTGGGAATTTGGAAGATATTGATATCGTTATTCCAAAACGATACCTATTAATTTCAGAATTTGGTACTGAATATAAGTCGACATAATTCCCATTTAAGATCTTATATTTAATATCGAATTGTATTTTGAGTCGTTGTGAATGGTATCTTAAATAATACTGTTCTTGAACCCATAAGTGAAAGAAATAAATCTTTTAAATAAGATTTAGAGAAGTTTCCAGTTTATTTTATTAAATTGGAATTGAATGGGATTTGATTAATAATAATTGAGATGAGCTTCTGTGAAGGAAGACGTTTTCTATTTATGGAATTTAAAAGGCTTTGCGGTTATTCCATTTATAGCATTAGTCCGATACGGAAATTTATATCAATTATGAATTGTTCAAATTTCCGTGAAGATTCCATATTAATGGAAAATGACTTTGGTTTTACCACGATCTGTGTTTTAAATAACATTTGTTCTTCAACCCAAATAAAGATAGGATTGATTTCCCAAGTTGAAAATTCATTAAATAATGATTTTTGGAAACTAAAACTGAACTAGAGTTTTAATGAATCTTTAATTAGATTGAAATGTAGAAAGAGCTAATAAAATTTACCAAATTTGAGAAATGTTCGAGATGGAGTAACCCCCTTTTTTCGCTTCCCCCTCTAATTTTACTCCATGCGATAGTTAAATCTTTAATTAGATTTGAATGTTTAGCGGTAATTAAATTTACCGATAACACAGAGGGTGTCAAATATGGAGTACCACCAGTTTTGCTCCATGGGATGAATAGGTTGGGATTGGGATTAATAAATAAATGGTTACTTCGGTAATGCCCGTCAATCCCGACTAGTTGATAAACCTTAATTTGGTTTATGTTGTGAAAAGATATAATAAAATCTTTTGAAATAATATCCGAAGGAGGATTAAAGAATAAATTTAAAAGAATTTATCTTTGATAAAATTAATGGGTACCTTTCCCCAAAAATGTGAATATTTGAATAAAAGAATATTCTGGATTGGAATGAGATGTGTGCTTTCTTTGTGTATTTATCACGTGATTATAAAGATATGCTAGTTATTTGGAAAGACCGGGTTTAACCCATTCTAAATAGCTGTTACAACGACTAAAAATCAAAGAAATGAAGATGGTGGTTGTAGACCGGAGATCTTCGCATCGTTGGGATGATTGTTGATGTCTTGACTTGGGGTGTTCACCCAAGACGAGGTAATAAGTGGTGATCATCCAGACATACTTGGAAATCGACCGAATATGCGAAGACCTCTCTCCAGTATTGGGCGTATGGGACGAGGAATAAGGTGCCTCTGGTTCCGTTCAGACCCAGAATAGACGTATAAATGGATTGTATGTATGACATTGTATTGTGTGCTATGCTGTTAATTTCTGCTAAATATGTATCTATTTAGTGGCGGAGAATTTATTCTCTTGTTTAACACACTTCTCTAAGACGTACGAGCTTAGAGGTTACATATTGATGGAAATCAATGACATGGTATGGATTGACAGTGTGGCATGCTAAGACGCAAGTGAACAAGGCTTTGGTTGAAAAGCAGAGTCTTGTGGTTGATGATTAAAGCACAGCTTTAAGTAGCATAGCTTTGTGTATAGCATTAATTCACGAGCCTCACACCTCGGTATGAGTCAGAAACGGGATAAGGGATGCAAGGAGTGCACAAGTTTCTTTCTAGCTAGAAATTGTGTCATGGTATGGATCCCAGACATTTGTACTTATGTGGATGATGGATTGTGAGGTGCCTCGGATATAGAGTCGACTAAAAGGCTTAAGTGTTCGACGGACCAACCATTTGGAGGTCTGATAGGACCGGGAAACAGATGTTCAGGAATAAATAATCCACAAACGTTAGGTGTGGACCAGCCTTGCAGGATCCAAGGGTTACCCATATGTGTGATCTTGGGTCATCTTGCTAGAGGTGATCCGAATTGGTAAGGAGACATTGCTTGCCTTGAATCATGATGAAAATCCAATTTCCAATACGCAACTTTTCGGTTTTAGTTGTAAACCTATATTGCGACATAGTAGGATGCAGTACTATGTCGTCTATAATTGATACAATTATATTTGAAGTTGTTTGCCACATTATGCACTTATAGTAATAACAAAATGATTTGTTTTAAAGTGTGCCGAGCATGTTTGACTATTATAAGGTAAAAACTCTATTTTAAAGTAAAGTTTAATAACTGTTTTTTGCTCTTATACCGGTCCCATGACCGACTCGGAGTTTATTGTTTCCACCTAAACTCTGGGTGCCCATATTTTCCACATGGGCAGCCAGTAGTTTTGGGTTTTTGCAGATTCTTTATTTTCCCAGGATCCTGGATTACAACTGTAGCTATATTCGAAAAGCTTTGTATCCGTGTATTTTTTTCAATTGTGGTAGTTGATGTATTTCCGCTGTGCATTGTATTTACACATTTTTATTTCCGTTTCTCTGTAAATTATTAATCTCTAGTATTCTTGTACTCCGATGTAAATTGTTGTAATAGCAATGAAAAGTTCTATGTTTCTGTGTTCTGATGCATCGTGTTCGTTAAAGGTGGTATCAGAGCTTTGGTTTACAAAGCTTGAGAACAAGACACATTAGAACCAAACGAAAGAAATCATCAGAGGTAGGATTAGTAATATCCTATTGAAGAATAACTTATTAGAGATAGGATTAGTAGCATCCTAGAATGAGAAACACGTTAGAGATGGGGTTAGTAACGACCTAGAATGAGTTGGAAGAGTATTATATGTAGAAAATAATAAATTTGTTTATTTATGAAAATTGAATTTGATTACGAAAGATTATATTTTATAATATGATTTTGAGTATTTTATTTTGACGTTGAAGTGGACAATCGAGTATAAGAAGATGTTGCATATATGCCTTGCAAACGTATATATGAAGTCACAAATATACTGGATTGATATAAAATCGCATTCTAGTCGCTTGAGGACAATTCTGGTGATTGTCGCGTCATCATCAGTGTTTATTTTCGAGTTTTGAAAGTGGGATGACTATATAATTCCAATTGAAACATCGAATTATACTTAAATTAATTTAAGTAAGCATTTGGAAATGATTTTAAATTTTAAATTTAAATAAAACGAGTTAAATTGATTGAAAATATACAAGTAAATCAAATGAATTAAAATTTTAACTTAAGGGAAGTTAAATAAAATTTGAATAAAACAATATGGGTATATAAGCTAAATTGAGTCAATTTAAATTTAATGTTGAATTGATTTGAAATTAGTTACAATTGGATATATATATATATATATATACATATATTTGTTAAGCAAGTTATTGATTTGATGTTGAGTAGAGAAATAAATTATGTGTCCAACAAACAAGTGCACCTTAATGAGTTGACTGCACAATTTTATTATTATATTAAACTACTGTGAACGATTTGGATGCGTTGTGATGTTTGTTCTGTGTGAAATCAAACATACGCCATAGGATAGTAACTAATAAATTATGGACTACATCGCATAACATACTACTAAAGACAGCGTAGTATATCATATTTTATATAAGCATTTGGCGCTTATATGACGAGGTTTGAATTACCATATAAGCAAGATGCTTGTATAGCGAGGACTGATTTATAGGTTGAACCGAAGATTGACTATGGACTTAACAATATATAAAGGAAAAATGACAGATTAAATAATAAACCCTACACAGCTTGGGAGATGACAAAATACACTTTTCTCTTTCGTTTTAATTATCAAACGCGGGTTTGAGGGGGGGAGCAGGGATTATAAATTATTATGGGTGTGCACATTTGTTTTGTATGCGATATATGGATTTATTGGGTGCCTAATACGGCCCAATAAATTTTTCAGACCCTCCCGGTACAAAGGAGGTTATGGCGAAATTTTTCCTGAAGGGGAAATTTAGAAGTTCTTAGAAACTGAAAAGTTGAAGAATGAAAGCCAGAAGAAAGTTGAGTTGGTTATATAAACAACTTTCAGCTCCATTTCTTTTTGGGGATGAAAAAGCTTTATGTGGGGGAGGTTGTAACAACCGTATTTTCCGAACCAATTTAAAATTTGTTTTTTTATTTGATTTGGACAGAAATTAAATATTTTATACGATTTATTTTGAGAATTAACGACGAAAATTTTATTTTAAGTGAAGTTAGAACGTATAAATTTATTTTAATTATAAAACGAGCTTGAAATGGTGCTGTATTTTGAAAATTCGATTTTTAATTTCAACTGAATGTACAGAATTCAAAATAAATTAGATTTCAGAAAAATAAAAAACATTGGAATATTTTGAATAATAATTTTCTAACGAGTGTAAGAAACTGATATTTCACTTTATAAATTATAAGTTATGTCTAGTTTAAAATTTAAAATAGTCGCTATAGAATTTATTTATATTTTAAATGCATATAAGCCCTTAGAAATAGCCATTTTGCAAACGACCTCCGTTTTCGATGAAACCACTTTTGTTGGATCCAGAATGTCAAATTATTGTCAGGTTTAAAATTTCAATCCATTTGGAATTAATACGTGAATGTGGTAAATTTAAATGCATTTTCAATTTCAGTTTAAATTTAATAAGCCAGTTAAAAGGCCATTTTTCAAACGGTCTCCAAATTCAACGAAATTAATTTTGTTAGGATCGTATCATCAAAACATAGTAAGATTTAAATTTTCATAATTTTTGGAGTTAGTATGTGGCCCCGGTAAATTAAAATGTACGTTCAAATTCAATATTGAACATTATATTAATTTATATTTTAATTTTGACGAAAATTAATCAAAATATCGAATTGGCTTATGAAATAAATCCCATTGTGTCCAGAATAGGGGTATTTTGTTAAGAATGACACTCGTTGGGTTTGGTTTGGAGTTCGAATGCAAAATCTCATTTTTTGTGAATTAAATAATATTAAAAATATATTACATATTTATTTTCCCACTCAAACCCCAACCCTCATTAATTTCCGCCGTCAGCTTTTAATGGACGAGCAAAATCATCCCATCTTCTTCCTCTCTAATCTCACAGTCCACGCAATCAATTTCAAAACTTATTGAATGGAAATTGTAGAGGATCTCGCGCTCTATATTATCAACGGCTGTTGTAACAATCCGGAAATTCTGAGCCAATTTAAAAATTTTATTTTGGCAATTTTAATGAATTTTGAATATTTAAAATGAATTATTTTAAATAATAACGATGAGAAATTTATTTTGGATAGAATTAGAATGAATATATTTATATAGATCAACGTTAGTATATAAATATTTATTTTTAATTATAAAAGGAATTGAAAATGGCACGGTATTTGAAAATTCGATTTTAAAGTTCAAATGAATGTACAGGATTCAAAATAAACCGGATTTGTAATGACCTGTATTTTCAGCGGTATAATAATTAATTTATTTAATTATTTAAATAGTTGTTTAGAATTCAAATGGTCGTTTAATTAAATAACTTGGAATATTTAATTAAAATAATATTTAAATAATATATTTAATTCTGAAATAATCAGAATTGGCTGAAATGGCGATATGTGTGAATTGGGCAATTCGAAATATATAATTCAGTTTAAAGTTGAATTATAATAACGAATATACTCAATCGTCGACAGTTGAACGTATAGTTTATAATATAATTATAAACGAGCTCGAAATGGCACGGCAGTTTGCTATTTGGCGATTTGAACTTCAACTGAATGTACAAGGTTCGTTTTAAATCGGATTTCTGTGAAACAAGAAACGTTAGGAGCTGGTGAAGTATATTTTTCTAGTGGAAGAGAAAAATCGGGATTTCGTCGTGTAGATTTTTACTTATGTCCAAATCAAATTTTAGAAAAGTCGTTGTGGAATTCCTTTATAATTTATAAAGGAATTATTTATAATTTAAAAAGGAATTTCAATATAAATCGAATATCGATTTCATCGGATTTGAAGTATCGAGTTATAAATCCAATGAAAGCTGTATGGTATTCCACTGTGAATATAAACGATAATATTTATTTTTAAATATTTAATTAAATTATATTTAAATATATTTATATATTTAAAATGGTTATTTAGGACTTTAAAAATAGCCACTTTTTCGAACGAAGTCGGAATTCGACGAAACTAATTTTGTTGGATTCGCAATATCAAATAGTTGTTAGATTTCCAGTTTCGTGATTTTTAGAGTCGCTGTGTGGCCGTCTGGATTTCTAGAGTGAAAAACAGTCGATATTCTGATAGTTAAAAAGACGTTGTGTGAGCATATAAAGTCGGAATTCGACGAAACCAATTTCGTTGGGTCCGTAATGTCAAACTCTAGCAGCGTGTCAGTTTTCATGATTTTTAGGTATCATATGTAATCACTGGGATTTTTAGAAGGCAGATACATGGAGAAAATCATTTAAAGAAAATATAAAATCAATTCAAAAATATCTCCCCTCATTTCTCTGATCACAAGCATGCCACATTACATTCTTCTCAGCCACAATTTCTGTGTGGGTTCAAACCAAAAGATGTGGAAGAAGCAAATCCATACAAGAAATATTATAAATCCTATAAATACCAAGACTTATCCCTAACCCTAAATTTTCTCACTCTCTGGTCAAAACTAGTTCCGCCGTATCATTTTCTTCCTCAAAGCAAACTCATTACCTTAAAAAAAAAAAAAGCAAACAATCCAGCCAAAAATTTATAAATCACTGGATAAATATATTTGCTATCAGTGTGTACTGCTCTTCTATTCGGTATAAGATTTGGGACATTTCGAGAGTTTTCTGTTCGCTGTTTCTCATACAGTGATGGGCAATGGCAATTATGGTTAACCCTTTTTGTGCGACTGAAGAAGAAGTGATGGGATACGGGTTCATTTTCGGGTTTAGAACGGAGAACAACACCTAGCTGCAAAGTCTTGAGGTGTGCGATCCATTTTGAGGTCGGGGGTTTTGCGGTGGTACGGTTTCAAGCTGAAGGACGCGAGATGAAACTGGTGTTCGACTTTCATTTGGTGGAGAGGGGATTGTAGAGTTCATAAATGGGAGCTTGTTAGAGAAGAGCTTGGGGAATTTCGGGCAAAACGGAGGAGGCGGATGGGATCAAAGAAGGAGGAAATGGCTGTTGGTTTTGAAGCAGCGTGATTTCTTTTGATTTGGGGAAGGAGAGTACTGGGGAAAGCAGGTATGGGAAAGCACGGTTGGGGTTCATGGGCTTGGATGCGGGCCGATGTCAAAGTAAAATGTGAGGCCCAATTTTAATAAGTTAGGTTTAGTTTAAATTATATAACATATAAACTTGTATAATTCATAATGGTTGCATACGATATCAGATTGACGAACCGTAAGTTGGGTTGGGATCGTATGGACGGACACTACACGATGGAACAGACTAGAAGTCCATCAGGGCTCGTTACAATTTATGGCGAAAATAATTTTTCCATCTAAATCAAGCGATGGTTATCGTTATTAACGATGATCATCCAATGTGAGTAAAAACTCACCAACTCTGAACAGTTATATTTTTACAACATACTGTTAGAACTGTTAATCATTTGTTGATTGCTGTGTGTTAACTGTTTGGTTGAATTGCTTGTGTATTGGTTGAAATTTTAGATAATGATATTTATATATATCATTAATAAAATATCGATTCTGTTTATCAGAATATTTCCTATTGAAATGAAATTGATGTTAATGATATTGTTTAACATCTGTGATGCAGGGAAACAGGTCAGAGGAATCCAACTGGATTCCTCAACATTTATTTTACTGTTTTCATATATGGTGATATATGATGTGATATAAAATCTATTAATGATGATATGTGTTTAAATGATATCGATCATTGTGATTTGGTATTTTAAATACCGTAAGAAATATTGGCATGTAGAAAGGGGATTTTCAAAGTATATTTTGAAAATAAATTAGTTATATAAAATCAATGGATTTTATATAGAAAAGGAAAAGGGGATTTTATAAAAGAAAACATTCATAAAATCGAAAGAGTTTTGAAACGGAAATATTTATTGAAAATAAATATGATGAAGATGAAAAGGGTATTATTTATAAAATCAAAGGATTTTATAAAGAGAAATGTTTATTGGGATAATAAATAGAAGTATAAAGGGATTATTTATTTGGGAAAATAAATAAGAGTTATAAAGGAAATATATTTTTAAAACAAATACAAAGGAAGATATTTGCAAAACAAATATAAAGGGAATATATTTGCAAAACAAATACAAAGGAAGATATTTGCAAAACAAATAGAAAGAGAAATATTTGTAAAACATTTACAAATATAATTTAAAAGGAAATATTTGTAAAACATTTACAAGTAGATTAAATGGAAATATTTATTTATAGGAAATAAATAGAATGTTATAAATGAGATATTTATTTGTTAAATAAATAGTAAAGATAAATGATATATTTATTTGTTAAATAAATAGAAGGATAAAAGGAATATTCATTTAAGAAAATAAATAGAAAAGATAAAAGAAATATTTATTGTTAAATAAATAGAAAAGATAAAAGAGATATTTATTTGTTAAATAAATAGAATTGAAAAGGGAATAGTTATTTGTTAAGTAAACAAATAGAAAAGGAATTTATCCAAGGAGATAATTCAAAGGAATAAAATCAAAGGGAGTTAATTCAAAAGAGTTAATCGAAATGAGTTATCGAATATTAGTTATTCAACTCGAGTTAATCGAATAGAGTAAATGAGTCGGAGTTAACCAGTTAGGGTTAATCAATTAGGGTCGACAAGTTAGAATTTACCAGTTAGAGTTAACCAAATAGAGTTAAATCAGTTAGAGTTAATCAGTTAGAGTTAACCAGTTAGAGGTAAATCGATAGAATTAATTAAATAGAGTTAATCAAATTTGAGTTAATCGAATATTAGTGATTCGAATAAAGTTAAAAGGAGGTTTCAAATATTAGTGATTCGAATAGAGTTAAAAAGGAGTTAGTCGAATATTATTTATTCGAATAAAGTTAAAAAGGAGTTAGTCGAATATTGTTTATTCGAATAGAGTTAAAGGAAAGGAGTTCTCGATTACAGTTTAATCGAAAGGAGGTAATCGATGTTAGTTTAATCGAAGGGAGTTAATCGATTATCGTTTAATCGAAAGGAGGTAATCGATGTTAGTTTAATCGAAAGGAGTTAATCGAATTTAGTTATTCGAAAGTGAGATTATCGAATATAGTTATTCAAAAAGAGATTATCGAATATAAGTATTCGAAAGTAAGCAAATCGAATATAAGTTATTCGAATAAGTTATTCGAATAAGAGTTAATCCAGTAAGAGCGATTAGGTTGGAGTTATTCAAATAAGAGTTATAGATTAGAGTTAACCGAATATGAGTAAATAAATTAGTTGTCATTATATTATTCGAGTTAGGAAATAAAAGTCATATTAAAGATAATATATTTCGGATGCAGGAGATTATAACACCATTGTTATAATCACGTAAACTTGTAAAAGAAGGGGGTTCGTAAATAGAATCTGAGGGTTCGTAAGGAAGTGTCAAAGGGTTAAAAATGAACTTACCCTATTTCAAGATTTGAAATGTTGTTCAGTTAAGGTCTGAGAGGTAGTTATACCCCAACTTGATTGACTTTGTTTTCAATTTAGAAATGGTTAAGGTTCGAGAGTGAAAGTGGTTAAGTGATTTTAGTAAATAAGTATAGTGGTTTGAGTTGTCGTCGCGATGTTGATTTAAACATCTGTTTAAATCCAAGTAAAGAAGATTTGGAAATGTTTTCCAAATAGAATCAGAAACGTAATCAAATATTGAAATTTAAAATATGAATTAGAAAAGGAAATGTTCATGTATAAGGAGTTAAGAAATGGAGTTAAGCTAGATTAGAAATTGACTGGAGACTGGTTAAGTTGAATGGTTTCCTAAGTGTCTATCTGATGTTGGTTTCGACCTTCGGGATTGGTACTTAGGGAATTGTTCTTATACTAGTTTACAATCAGAGACTGATAGTTGTAGAAGAATAGTGATACGTAAATAAGTTATGAAAATGTTCTCCAGCGTTAACGTATATTTTCTAAACATAGAAAATAAGGAACATATGAATATATATATATATATATGATTGATAATTAATTTAATAGAATTTCTATCTGGAAATAGTATCGTCGTTTGCACACGTATTTTTCTTTGATAGTTAACTCACCGACTATCGAAGTTTTTGACTATATTAACATTGTTAATATGGAGAGACGGGTTGGATTATTATCCAAAGAACCACTACGTATTGGCATAAGCGTTGCGAATCATATATGCCAGAGATAATTGAAGATGAAGTAAAGTGTAAGGGCTATTGTATAGGTCTTAGATAACAGTGCCTAAGATGGATGTACTGAATAGTGCCTTCAGTTCATCCTGTTCCTGGATGACTTGTATGGATGAATGTCTAGCAGAGTATATCCAGAAAGGTCACGTACATTGATTTCTTCAACCGTACCAAGAGTGGAAGCGGAGAAGGAAACTTCTTTAGCTAACACGTAATGTACTGTTGTAGACGTCAATTAGTGATTTTCGATGGATCTGACAATGTGGCATTCGAAGTGAATCTGATGTGATGATAAGGCATAACCTCAAGGCTCATCAAACCGGTAAATGACAGAAATCGGGCAGGTAGCATGGCTATGTAGGTCGCACCTATTAGGGTGTATAATCACTTGATTTAGAGTTTCATTTACTTCTAAAAATCTATTGTTGATGATGTTCCATTTGGGAAATGGTTGTTGATCCCAACCGTTGGTGATATACATTTGATACACTCAAGCGAAATTAGTGGTCGGTCATGTGTGGCCGGGTTGTAAGATGTTCTTGTTGAACCCATTGTATTCCTCTCTAGAGGTACACTAGAGAAAGGCGGTTCCATACCTTGTCATAGTTGGAAATCCATTACCCAGTACGTGCTTGCGGTTTTGATTGTATACTATATATGTAGAACGTGAGATGGAAGCGTTTCTGCCAGATGATTATTATATTGTGGTTGATAGACATTATTATAATATCAAAAGGTTTTTGATATAAAGATATTTTTGATTCTCATAAGGGAAAAACCCGTTCCATTATACGGCGTGGTCTTATGAGATACCGTTTTATTGCTCAAACTGTTTTAAACTGTTTTACTCATACCAGTCCCATGACTGACCCAGAGTTTATTTTGTTTTGTTTTCCCTAAGCTCTTGGGTGCCCAATTTTGTACGGGCAGTCAAGTAGTCAGGAATTTACAGATACTTGAAGAGCCAGAGCAGGAGGCTTCTGGATCATATAGCTATAGTTTATTTCCGCTGTGTTGTACTTTGATAATGATGTATATTCAAGTAGTGATGTATATTTCAATTTATGTTATATATATTATACGTTACTCGTTCTGGTGTGAGGTTCGTGTTACTCTGATGTTGTGTTCTTCTTCTTCTTCTATTCTAAATTTCTATCTTATCTTTCCTCACCCTCTGTTTTCTTTCTATTGGTTTTTTGATTTTCCAGTGTGATTGGGGTTGGACTTGTGTTATTTGGTCAGCTCAAACTGGACCGGAATTTTGGGTCACTACAGTTGGTATCAGAGCTTGAGGTTAAGTGATTAACCTTGGCTCTGTGGCGTGACTCAGTAGAGACGGGGTTAGTAATACCCTAGATTGAGTTGAGTGTATATATACGAGTGAACGTATATGTTATTTATTATAAAAATTGTCTTATATTGTGGGTATTTATCGGTTGAGTTGTTTATGAATTCTGGTCGATGGTGGGCACCACAATATCTATAGGGGTTTCTAAACACTCGAATACGATGGGTCGACATGGTATGTTTTGGAAAGAGGGTAAAAAGAATAATTTTACCCAAATTATATTTTGATATAGAGAAGATAGACATATTGGAAATATATATATTGGATATATTGGTTGTTATTATAATCGAATGAGATTATAAATTAAAATGGTTATATAAATAACCCATTAAAATTCATATAAGAGTAATATATGAAATAAGATGAATTGAATCTGAATTTGAATCAGAATTGAAATTAAAACCCTGGAAATTTGAAACAGAGTTTGTAAATAGACTTGGATTAAATATATGTAAATTTTAAGATCCTAGGAGATTTTAAATTGTATTCCAAGCATTTGTGAATGATATTTTGAACTGATTTAAAAATAGAAGTGTTTAAGAATGAGTTTGAAAGTGATATAGTATTGAACTCACTTCGGTCGCTGGAAAATAATTATGATCATGACTGCACAGCATCATCAGCGTTCATTTTCGGGTTTCTAAGTGACGGATTACTACCAAAGATGTCCATTTTGAATTATTTTCAGAAAAACAAGTTGTTTTGAATCCTGAAAAGGAAAGTTTGATTTTTAGAAAAGCAAAGCTGTTTGAAAACTCCCAGGAAAAGATTATTTGAATTAAAAACCAAATTAAGCAGAAATTTGGGAAAGCAAATTGAATTAAATCCAGTTAAGTGTAAATTGATTTGGATCAGAACGATATCGAGGAAATTGGATTTGTGACATAGGGATTTTGAAATGATATTGGGTTGGTGAGTTATGGATTTGAAATCGAGAATGGGACTCAAGTTTGAAATAGAATTAAACTTGGATATGAACGAATAGCGGTGTTGAACAGATATTGATTTAAAATTGGTTGAGATGACATTGGTATATGTTGGATTGATAACAGGTGAAGTGATAGAGTTGATATGCCCGACAAAAAGGTACAAGTTTACATTTGATATAAGCATGGGATTTATGAGCCGAATTGGCAAGCTGCTTGGCTGTTTGATTTTCTTTTGGGTTGGAGATAGCCCAGAGAGGCGAGTTGTGGTTGTACCGATTGAGCCATACAAAGAAGGTGCTGGCTAAATTTTTCGAAAAGTAAAGGTGTTAATTTTTTTTTAGGATTTCTGAAAATTTTCGTTAATAAGGATTAATTAATATTTAATTAAAATTAATTTGGTTCAGTTGAAACTGAAGTTAAGAAGAGAACAGATAAGTTCTAACCAGTCGATAGGGTTTGTTTTCTACCTTAGCAATTTCGAGGGCGAAATTATTTTAAGTAGGGAAGAATGTAATGACCCGTATTTTCAGCGGTATAATAATTAATTTATTTAATTATTTAAATAGTGGTTTAGAATTCAAATGGTCGTTTAATTAAATAACTTGGAATATTTAATTAAAATAATAATTAAATAATATATTTAATTCTGAAATAATCAGAATTGGCTGAAATGGCGATATGTGTGAATTGGGCAATTCGAAATGTATAATTTAGTTTAAAGTTGAGTTATAATAATGAATATATTCAATCATCGACAGTTGAGCATATAATTTATAATATAATTACAAATGAGCTCGAAATGGCGCGGCAGTTTGCTATTTGGCGATTTGAACTTCAACTGAATGTACAGGGTTCGTTTTAAATCAGATTTCTATGAATCAAAAAATATTAAGAGCTGGTGAAGTATATTTTTCTAGTGGAAGAGAAAAATCGGGATTTCGTCATGTAGATTTTTATTTATGTCCAAATCAAATTTTAGAAAAGTCGCTGTGGAATTCCTTTATAATTTATAAAGGAATTATTTATAATTTAAAAAGGAATTTCAATATAAATAGAATATCGATTTCATCGGGATTTGAAGTATCGAGTTATAAATCCAATGAAAGGTGTATGGTATTCCACTGTGAATATAGACGATAATATTTATTTTTAAATATTTAATTTAATTATATTTAAATTTATTTATATATTTAAAATGGTTATTTAGGACATTAAAAATAGCCACTTTTGCAAACGAAGTCGGAATTCGACGAAACTAATTTTGTTGGATTCGCAATATCAAATAGTTGTTAGATTTCCAGTTTCGTGATTTTTAGAGTCGCTGTGTGGCCGTCTGGATTTCTAGAGTGAAAAACAGTCGATATTCTGATAGTTAAAAAGACGTTGTGTGAGCATATAAAGTCGGAATTCGACGAAACCAATTTCGTTGGGTCCGTAATGTCAAACTCTAGCAGCGTGTCAGTTTTCATGATTTTTAGGTATCATATGTAATCACTGGGATTTTTAGAAGGCAGATACATGGAGAAAATCATTTAAAGAAAATATAAAATCAATTCAAAAATATCGCCCCTCATTTCTCTGATCACAAGCAGGCCACATTACATTCTTCTCAGCCACAATTTCTGTGTGGGTTCAAACCAAAAGATGTGGAAGAAGCAAATCCATACAAGAAATATTATAAATCCTATAAATACCAAGACTTATCCCTTAACCCTAAATTTTCTCACTCTCTGGTCAAAGCTAGTTCCGCTATATCATTTTCTTCATCAAAGCAAACTCATTACCTTCAAAAAAAATCAAACAATCCAGTCAAAAATTTATAAATCACTGGATAAATATATTTGTTATAAGTGTGTACTGCTCTTCAATTCAGTATAAGATTTAGGACATTTCGAGAGTTTTCTGTTCGCTGTTTCACATAAAGCGATGTGCAATAGCAATTAGGGTTAACCCTTTTTGTGCAATTGAAGAAGAAGTGGTGGGATACGGGTTCATTTTCAAGTTTAGAATGGAGAACAACACCTAGCTGCAAAGTCTTGAGGTGTGCGATCCATTTGGAGGTCGGGGGTTTTGCGGTGGTACGGTTTCAAGCCGGAGGACGCGAGATGAAACTGGTGTTCGACTTTCATTTGGTGGAGAGGGGGTTGTAGAGTTCAGAAAGGGGAGCTTGTTAGAGAAGAGCTTGGGGAATTTCATGGCAAAACGGAGGAGGCGGATGGGATCAAAGAAGGAGGAAATGGCTGTTGGTTTTGAAGCAGCGTGATTTCTTTGATTTGGGGGAAGGAGAGTACTGGTGAGAGCGGGTATAGGAAAGCACGGTTGGGGTTCATGGACTTGGATGTTGGCCAATGTCAAAGTAAAATGTGAGGCCCAATTTTAATAAGTTAGGTCTAGTTTAAATTATATAACATACAAACTTGTATAATTCATAACGGTTGCATACGATATCAGATTGACGAACCGTAAGTTTCGTTGGGATCGTATGGACGGACATTACACGATGGAACTGACTAGAAGTCCATCGGGGCTCGTTACAATTTATGGCAAAATAAATTTTCCATCTAAATCAAGCGATGGTTATCATTATTAACGTTGATCGCCCAATGTGAGTAAAAACTCACCAACTCTGAATAGTTTTATTTTTACAACATGCTGTTAGAACTGTTAATCATCTATTGATTGTTGTGTGTTAACTGTTTGGTTGAATTGCTTGTGTATTGGTTGAAATTTTAGATAATGATATTTATATATATCGTTAATCAAATATCGATTCTGTTTATCAGAATATTTCCTATTGAAATGAAATCGATGTTAATGATATTGTTTAACATCTGTGATGCAGGGAAACAGGTCGGAGGAATCCAACTAGATTCCTCAACATTTATTTTACTGTTTTCATATATGGTGATATATGATGTGATATAAAATCTGTTGATGATGATGTGTGTTTAAATGATATCGATCATTGTGATTTGGTATTTTAAATACCGTAAGAAATACTGGCATGTAGAAAGGGGATTTTCAAAGTATATTTTGATATAAATTAGTTATATAAAATCAATGGATTTTATATAGAAAAGGAAAAGGGGATTTTATAAAAGAAAACATTCATAAAATCGAAAGAGTTTTGAAAAGGAAATATTTATTGAAAATAAATATGATAAAGATTGTAACGACCCAGGCTTTTCGGCTTCGAAAATCGACATAAATACCTTTACTGTATCTCATGCCGACCTTTCAAACACCGAGAACACCAGATTGTTAATGAAAGAAATTAGAGGATGAGAAAAGAAAGAAAGAAAATTAGAATAGAAGAAGAAGAATTAACACAGAGTCTCACATCGCAGCGGAACAAAATATAATATAGAAATAAATCTTTATAACTTACAACATCAGAGTACATGAACGCATCTGGACAGTTATAATAATCTGCCCTTACAACACAGCGGAACATCACTAAATGTGTCTGGACTTCCCCAGCACGCCTTTCATCATGTTTAATAACCTGAACCTGCAAACCCGGGCTAACCCGAGCATTTACAAAACACCGGGTCAGTCTGGTGAACCAGAGTGAGATAAACTCGCACATTTTTAAGGGTAAATCATCCAATCCAGATTTTAAGTTCGAAATCTTTTCAAAAGAAAAGGATAATCGTAAGACCAAATCCACACATAAACACGGACGGTTTTTACCTTACGATAACCCAAAACAGTTTTGAAACCATATACTTGTCTGATATTATAATAATGTCTAAATACAAGTATATAACAATCTAATGGAACGCTTGCATCTCACGCTCCACATATATAGTATACAATCAAAACCCCGGGCGCTTATTGGAGATTGGATTCCGACTTTGACAAGGTATGGGACCACCTTCCGACGATGTATCTCTAGAGGCAAACACACCTGGGTTCAACAAGAACGTCTTGCAACCCGGCCCTCACATGACCGACCACTCATTTCGCTTGAGTGTATCGAATGTATATCACCAACGGTTGGACTCAAACCACCGTTCCCGAATGGGCAGAATCGATAGATTAAGAAACAAAAGGAATTTCTCTAGATAGGTGATTATACACCCTAATGGGAGCGACCCACATAGCCATGCTGCCTGCCCGATTTTTTGTCACCTCCCGGTTGATGAGGCTTGAGGCTAGAATTCATCTCTTCGAACATCTGGCCATCATTCACTTTGAATGCCACATTGTCAGATCCGTCAAACCACTAATTGACGTCCACAAAAATATTCTGCAGCTGATAGAAGTACGTTTGTAAAAATCCATATACGTGATCATCTGGAAATACTCTGTCAGACACTCGTCCATACCAGTCATCCAGGAACAGGATGAACCGAAGGCACCCTCCTACTGCATCCTAGGAATCACCCTACAGATCAGTAGCGAGAAGTCCTTGCATTCCGTAGATTCCAACCACGACAGAATCACTGTTGAAATATCTCCGGCCGCTAAACCAGAGAAATCCAATCAGTAGTTCTTCCGCTTAGAAAGATCAACGGTCTTCCATTGCTCCATCTTCAACAATCTTCTTTCACGTGTTCGCTGGTCGGAATGGTTTTCGAATATATATTCGATTCCGGCCTTTCCGTACCAACGAATCGTATGGGTCACGCTTGATAGTCGGTGTTTTAACTATCAACTAAATAATTGTGTGAATGACATGAGTCTACCAGTTCAGCATCAACACCACATGGCCTCTTTAATTCAGAACGGTTAACGATAGTTAATCTCTAACCCTTAAACATTTCAAATATACTTATTTGAAGTAAGGTTCTTATCTTAACATCTCATTTTCATGTTTATGAAAATATTCCATGATCATACTTAATCATTTCAAACCCCTTTCCTATTTTATTAACCAAATTGGAACACGACTCAACTTATTTCAAGTTAAGCAACATTTTGAAATCTCCTTTATCTTATCACTTGGGAAAAATAACCAACGATTATTCATTTAGGATAAATTATCCTTAGAACTTTACTTTCTCAACCTCCTTTAATCTTCGGAAATACCATTTTAACTTCCCACTTTTTTTCTTTTCATTTGTTTAACTTCTGACATTTATATATAAATAAATATCAAATCCTTTTCACTTCTGTTACTTGGGAAAAGATTCATTTATATATTCTCAACCCTTTCACTTCCATCTCGTTATTATTTCCCATATGAATATAATAATTTATTTCTCTCCTTTCACACTACAACTAAGATCACCCTTAGAAAATTCAGAGGTCGTTCAAGTTGGGGTATTTATTTACCTCTCAGACCTTGATCAACCACAGTCTTCTCTTTAGATAGACATTAGTTGTATTCCAAAACCCGAACTTATTCCTATATCAAAATATACCTTATATTGGCTATTTTATATGTTTATAAAAAAAACTTCTTATCTTGCGAAAGTTCTATCTCAAGTATAATCATCATTCCTAATCCATTGATTAAGAAAATCATTTACAAAATATCACATTTTCTTTTACTTCTCTAAACGATACCTTTTCCACTTGGATCTTTGTTAAAATCCCATCACTTTCCCATTTACCACAATCACCCTTGAATCTTTCGCTTAGAGTCTTATTTCATAACTTTACTTAATCCTCATTAAGTAACATTTATTTATACTTCATTCCCTTTCCATAAACTTCATTTAAAAACCATGATTCAACAAAATTACTTTCCTTTTTACTTAGTTTAACTCTCGCATTTACTTCGAATTCCCTTTATTTATTTTTCCAAAACGATTATTCAAATCTTAAATAAATTTCTTCTCATACCCTTATAAATTTGATAAATATCAGAAATCTCTTTTATAAGATCATTTTAAAACCCCAATTATAACTTAATTCATAATAATCAATATTTACTTCCTTTTGCAACTTTTATCCAAACATACAGGTTTAAATCTGTCCTCAGGTAAAAATATATATTTAACTAAAATTTGTAAATTTACCTGATGGTATAACGATACTCAGAAAACGGTTAATCCATTGGCCATGTACTGCCAACCATTCAACCAATCGTACCCACTGGTTAAAACCAACCAAATATTGAATTTCAAGTTGATATTCAATAATTGGACGACCCCTCAAATCAACCAATTCAACTTAACCAAATAATGGTTTTATAACGGTCAACACCCAATTTATTTCACACAATCATGACAATGCAAGCAACCCATGAAATCACGTTTATTTTATAAACATGGTCAGTAAGGTGAATTACCTTGACTGGGACCCGTCGTTAAAAATAACGATATGGGTTTCACTGAAATTTAACAACGTTTAATTTCGTCAGTTCAAAACAATATATGAATATCTATCAGCAATCAGTCAATCACTAGCAACCATAGCACACAAAAATAAAAACCCAACTTATAAAATATAAGCGGGAAATAACTGAGTGAGTTTAACTCACTTTTGTTTTTGATTCCGTCGTTAAATCTGCTTGTTTCCGTTGAATTAAATGATGTTTTCATTTATCTGAAAAATCCATCTGCTGCCTGCCCTGCTCAGTCCTCACCTATCGTGTAGCACTCGTCATCACGGTCCCAACGGTTTTTGTTTCATCGAATTCTGACCACAAACGTACACGATATTAAGATTCTAAGTTATAAAAACAATTTAAATTAAATTAACTTTAGTTTAAATAATATTTGGACCTTACCTTCAGCCCAACCCGAAATGACCTAGGCCCGCTTCCCCTTTTCTCTTATACCCTAAAATGATCGGTCCTTCTCCATTTCACATCGTCCGCCGCCACAAAAATAACACAAGAAAAGGAAACCCTATCATGGCCGTCGTTCAGATCTCACCCCTCCCCTTTACCAAACTTCCGTCGCCCTCTGCCCTCATCGGTCCCCACACCTCCAGCTTCGGCTGCTCCACCCAATTCCATCCCTGGCCGATCCTCAACGCAGTCGAACGTCCTAAGTTTCAGTCCTCTTCCCGCCTCCTTCCATTCGATTTAGCCAGATTGAGACCCCACCTCCCCAAAAGCTAAGTATTTTGATAATTATTTTCGATTTAATTTCTGGTTTGTTTTGATTTTCTTTCGGTTTTTGGTTGTGTTCTAACATGTGGTATGTGACCCTATTTATACTTGCGGTCTGATGAACGACGTCAATTTCAATTGTAAAATCATGCATTAGGGTTTGCAGTCCCTAGTCTTTAGGCGTTTACTTTGTGTTGTTGCAACTGTGCTGTGTGGTCTCTTGGTGATGGAACTAGATTTGCGTGTGACATTACAGTGAAAAATATGGACTTTATGTTGGATTTGATCATGGATTTTCTGTTCTTCCCTTAGATATAGTGCAGAATTTCCTTGGATATATAAACACATGTCCAGGCTGTCTTGCATAGGTTTTTAGCTGTAACTATAACTGTTAGCTATGTATTGTCTTGCTTATATTGTACTGCCTGAGTATAACCATCATATTTGATTTCAGATTTTTTTCTTCTCTTGTTTGAAATCTTGGCTCAGTTATATATATGTTGTCCCCCTCTGTTTGTCCTTGCAAATTTTAAAAAGATTCATTGATCTGTTCGAGTTGTCCATTTATGTACAAGTAGCCATTGAGTTGTTTAATTCATTTTCAGGTTTTGATCTTTGTTATTGTGTATTGTCTCATGTCAGAAGTACACCAAATCCTACTGTTCATGTAGGTTAGGCGCATCTATGAATTTGACAGTTCATATTGGGTTGTTCGAGTACAGTTATCAAAATGTTTAAATTTGATTTCAGATTTGAATTATTAATGCCATACATTCAGGATTTTATATAAGCAATTTCACTCTAGCAATGAACTTATGTGATTAAACTTTAACTCTTATTAGATGCAGCAACAACAGGATGACTGATACAAACTAATATTATATAGTAGGCTAGAAAATAGTCAGATGTTTGAACTTCCATTTTTAAATATATTTACACCCATACTTTCTAGCTACTTATAGCTGTTTTCTTACTGTTTCATGTGGTGTTTTTTTTTCTCATTTGAAATCTTCAACTTTATATATTTATTTACCTACCTTTCTAGCTATACTCATAGCCGTATATTTTTCTCTCTTTTCAGGTTGGTGATGAAGAAGTGACGTTGGAAGAGGATTTTGTTTTGGATAGTGCAGACCAAAATCTGTGTACAGGCTTTTGCCTTATAGTGTTTTCTTGTCTTGCTAGAAGGGGAAGTGAAAGGCTATGAAATGTAGACATATCGGCTGTACACCCATCAATAAGATAGCTGTGTGCATTTAGGTAGCTGCGTAGATTTCTTTTTGTATTGAAATTTCATTCTTACTGTTTGGTGAAGGAACAATACATATATATTGTTTTCTGTCCATTTGGTTCCTCATTTGTATCCCCAAATATATGAGTTCCAATGTATTGATCATTTCTATATTGATTTTCCAGATATATTTCTATATGTGATTAACTAATATTCCTTTTTAAATTTATGTAGTTGCAGGTACTCATCTGTTAGAAATATTAAGGCCTGCATCAAACACAAAAGTTGGAAAATCTGTCCCACGGCTACACTGGTTCAGAGAAAACAACATGAGGAAGTCCAGTTGCAAATGTTGATTTCTTTCCCCTTTTTTATTTATTTATTTTAGAACTTGTATTGTACAAACTAAAAGTTTGAACTTGTATTATACCCAAAAATCTCATGTATTGTTTTATATTTGCAAAACAGAAATTTGACCAAACATGTATTGTACACAAACCTTTGAACGAATTCTTTTGTCTATTGTATTGATTTGGCTTCATGGGACCATCACTGTTCAAATATGATAAACATGAATTTGGGTTTTCATGTTAAATCGCATGAAATTTCTATTAAATATAAATTATGATTTAAACAACTAAATTTAACGATAAATTAATATCATCGTATTTACTTAAATCAACATCTCAAATATAGAATTCAAACTCGACATTTGAAAATCCTGGTTCTTCTTTCGATGATACTCTAAAAAAATCGTTTAATATTTATAAATAAATCGCTCGTTCATGTTATATCGCAAATTCACCATTTCCCCAATATCCTGAGACTAAAATATTATTATATTATTAATATAATTTAAACATTCAAATTAAAATTGTCAAATCCATTAATTAAACATAAATAAATATTTTAAATAAATAAAATATTTCAAATAAATGGCTAGGAAATCCGGGACATTACAAAGATGAAAAGGGTATTATTTATAAAATCAAAGGATTTATAAAGAGAAATATTTATTGGGATAATAAATAGAAGTATAAAGGGATTATTTATTTGGGAAAATAAATTAGAGTTATAAAGGAAATATATTTGTAAAACAAATACAAAGGAAGATATTTGCAAAACAAATATAAAGGGAATATATTTGTAAAACAAATACAAAGGAAGATATTTGCAAAACAAATAGAAAGAGAAATATTTGTAAATCATTTACAAATATAATTTAAAAGGAAATATTTGTAAAATATTTTCAAATAGATTAAATGGAAATATTTATTTATAGAAAATAAATAGAATGTTATAAATGAGAGATATTTATTTGTTAAATAAATAGGAAAGATAAATGAGATATTTATTTGTTAAATAAATAGAAGGATAAAAGGAATATTCATTTGAGAAAATAAATAGAAAAGATAAAAGAAATATTTATTGTTAAATAAATAGAAAAGATAAAAGAGATATTTATTTGTTAAATAAATAGAATTTAAAAGGGAATAGTTATTTGTTAAGTAAACAAATAGAAATGGAATTTATCCAAGGAGATAATTCAAAGGAATAAAATCAAAGGGAGTTAATTCAAAAGAGTTAATCGAAATGAGTTATCGAATATTTGTTATTCGATTCGAGTTAATCGAATAGATTAAATGAGTTGGAGTTAACCAGTTAGGGTTAATCAATTAGGGTCGACAAGTTAGAATTTACCAGTTAGAGTTAACCAATTAGAGTTAAATCAGTTAGAGTTAATCAGTTAGACTTAACCAGTTAGAGGTAAATCGATAGAGTTAATTAAATAGAGTTAATCAAATTTGAGTTAATCGAATATTAGTCATTCGAATAAAGTTAAAAGGAGCTATCAAATATTAGTGATTCGAATAGAGTTAAAAAGAAGTTATTCGAATATTGTTTATTCGAATAGAGTTAAAAAGGAGTTAGTCGAATACTGTTTATTCGAATAGAGTTAAAGGAAAGGAGTTATCGATTATAGTTTAATCGGAAGGAGGTAATCGATGTTAGTTTAATCAAAGGGAATTAATCGATTATGGTTTAATCGAAAGGAGGTAATCGATGTTAGTTTAATCGAAAGGAGTTAATCGAATTTAGTTATTCGAAAGTGAGATTATCGAATATAGTTATTCAAAAAGAGATTATCGAATATAAGTATTCGAAAGTAAGAAAATCGAATATAAGTTATTCGAATAAGAGTTAATCCAGTAAGAGTTATTAGGTTGGAGTTATTCAAATAAGATTTATAGATTAGAGTTAACCGAATAGGAGTAAATAAATTAGTTGTCATTATATTATTCGAGTTAGGAAAATAAAAGTCATATTAAAGAAAATATATTTCGGATGCAGGAGATTATAACACCATTGTTATAATCACGTAAACTTGTAAAAGAAGAGGGTTCGTAAATAGAATCCGAGGGTTCATAAGGAAGTGTCAAAGGGTTAAAAGATGAACTTACCCTATTTCGAGATTTGAACTGTTGTTCAGTTAAGGTCTAAGAGGTAGTTATTCCCCAACTTGATTGACTTTGTTTTCAATTTAGAAATGGTTAAGGTTCGAGAGTGAAAGTGGTTAAGTGATTTTAGTAAATAAGTATAGTGGTTTGAGTTGTCATCGCGATGTTGATTAAACATCTGTTTAAACCCAAGTAAAGAAGATTTGGAAATGTTTTCCAAATAGAATCAGAAACGTAATCAAATATTGAAATTTGAAATATGAATTAGAAAAGGAAATGTTCATGTATAAGGAGTTAAGAAATGGAGTTAAGCTAGATCAGAAATTGACTGGTGACTGGTTAAGTTGAATGGTTTCCTAAGTGTATATCTGATGTTGGTTTCGACCTTCGGGATTGGTACATAGGGAATTGTTCTTGTACTAGTTTACAATCAGAGACTGATAGTTGTAGAAGAATAGTGATACTTAAATAAATTATGGAAATGTTCTCCAGCGTTAACGTACATTTTCTAAACATAGAAAATAAGGAACATATGAATATATATATATATATATGATTGATAATTGATCTGATAGAATTTCCATCTTGAAATAATATCGTTGTTTGCACATGTATTCTTCTTTGATAGTTAACTCACTAACTATTGAAATTTTTGACCATTTTAACGTTGTTAATATGGAGAGACCGGTTGGATTATTATCCAAAGAACCACTCCGTATTGGTATAAGCATTGAGAATCATATATGCCAGAGATGGATGTACTGAATAGTGCCTTCGGTTCATCCTGTTCCAGGATGACTTGTATGGATGAATGTCTGACAGAGTATTTCCAGAAAGGTCACGTACATTGATTTCTTCAATCGTACCAAGAGTGGAAGCGGAGAAGGAAACTTCTTTAGCTAACACGTAATGTACTGCTGTAGACGTCAATTAGTGATTTTCGATGGATCTGACAATGTGGCATTCGAAGTGAATCTGATATGATGATAAGGCGTAACCTCAAGCCTCATCAAACCGGTAAATGACAGTAATCGGGCAGGTAGCATGGCTATGTAGGTCATACCTATTAGGGTGTATAATCACTTGATCTAGAGTTTCATTTACTTCTAAAAATCTATTGTTGATGCTGTCCCATTCGGGAAACGGTTGCTAATCCCAACCGTTGATGATTTACATTCAATACACTCAAGCGAAATGAGTGGTCGGTCATGTGTGGCCGGGTTGCAAGATGTTCTTGTTGAACCCAGTGTGTGAAAGGTGGTTCCACACCTTGTCATAGTTAGAAATCCATTACCCAATACGTGCTTGCGGTTTTGATTGTATACTATATATGTAGAAAGTGAGATGGAAGCGTTTCTGCCAGATGATTATTATATGGTTGATAGACATTATTATAATATCAAAAGGTTTTTGATATAAAGATATTTTTGATTCTCATAAGGGAAAAACCCGTTCCGTTATACGCCGTAGTCTTATGAGATACCATTTTGTTGCTCAAACTGTTTTAAACTGTTTTACTCATACCAGTCCCATGACTAACCCAGAGTTTATTTTGATTTGTTTTCCCTAAACTCTTGGGTGCCCAATTTTGTACGGGCAGTCAAGTAGTCAGGAATTTACAGATACTTGAAGAGCTGGAGCGGGAGGCTTCAGGATCATATAGCTATAGTTTATTTCCGCTGTGTTGTAAGTGTTGTACTTTGATAATGGTGTATATTCAAGTAATGATGTATATTTCAAGTTATGTTATATATGTTATATGTTATTCGTTCCGCTGTGAGGTTCGTGTTACTCTGATGTTGTGTTATTCTTCTTCTTCTTCTATCTTATCTTTCCTTACCCTTTGTTTTCTTTCTGTTAGTTTTCTGATTTTCCAATGTGATTGGGGTTAGACTTGTGTTATTTGGTCAGCTCAAATTGGACCAGAATTTTGGGTCACTACAGGATTTTAGCAAAACACAAAAATATTGGGATCTATTTGAAAATATCTTACAACGATTCCAAAAAATTGAAATTTCATAGCGGGAATAAAAAGTCATGTCCAATTGAAAATTCAGAAAAGTCGTTGTGGGATTTATATATATTTTAAATATATATAAAGCCCTTAAAAATGGAAATTTTGCAAATGACCTCTGTTTTCGACGAAACCACTTTTGTTGGATCTGGGATGTCAAATTATTGCTAGATTCCAAAATTCATAATTTTCTGAATTAATATGTGAGTGTGGTAGAAGAAAACATGTTTGACCAATTTCAGTTGAATTCAATCGACTGGAAAATGGCCATTTTTCAAACGGCCTTCAAATTGGATGAAATTAGTTTTGTTAGGACCGTATCATCAATACGAAGCCGAAAATATTTTTTCTGAATTTTTGGGGTCTGTATGTGACCCCAGTAAATTGAAATGTAAGTTTAAAATTCAATATAATGATTTAAATGTTAATTTAAATGAAAACGGAATGAAATGATGGAATTGGCTTACGGGACATATCCCATTGCGTTCGGAATAGGGGTAATTAGCTAGGGATGACAGTCAGCAGGTTCAACTTAGAGTCCAGATTAGAAAGTGACTTTTTCTTTGAAAAAAATTAAAATAAAATAATATATAAATTATTATATGCCCTTCCCTTTCCGTACCCGTTGACCAAATCAAATTCATTTCAGAAATAAAAAAAACCCTAGCTTCTCGTTCGATACCGCCCATGCCCCATCGCGCCACCCTCCAGCTCGCCACCCCGTTCACCGCTCCCCCTCTATCCCGTTTCTCCCTCCTCTTCCCCCTTAGCCCCTCCTTCATCTCGACCTCTAGAAACCACCGCAGTCAGCACCTGAGACCCCACACCCTAGCCGACCAGCGCCACCACCCCCTGAGATCGAGGCCCCTCCTCTTCCCTCTCCACCGCCGTTCAATCGAAGGCCAAGCCCCCAAACCCTTCAAAAATCTGCTTCGGTCTCCGCTTCGATAGTGTCGCCACCTCCGACCTGCGATCCGCTCCGGCCTCCGCTTTGACAACGCCACCACCCCTCTAGCGAACTCAGCCGTGAGATGAACGGTGAACTTTTTATTGAATTTCTTTCCAATTTGTTTTTATATATGAATAGCAATGTAAAAGCTTTAGTTTTTAATTTAGAAAAGCTTTGGTTTTAAAATTAGCTAAAGATTTAAATTTTATATATATGTGTGCATAATAAAAATATGGTTTTATTTATATATAACGAGAATAAAATGGTGATTTTTAGTTATATGAAAACCATATAAAAATATGATTTTTATATAATATATAGCATAATAAAAATATAATTTTTATATATGTAGCAAACGAAAAATATGATCTTTATTCACATGAAAGATATGATTTTTTATTTATAAACATCGTAATAAAATGTGATTTTTAACATACCGCGTGAAACAGATCTCGTTGGAAACACGGCGAAGATTCCCTACATTAGAAGAGTCGCGGCGTTTGGTTTTGCTCTAGGTGAGAACTCCTCACTAAAAAAATTTATTCAGTTATTTATTTTATAACTGCATATACAAACTGCTCCCCGTCGTCCTCAGACCATGGACGACTTGTGTGATTATTTGTGTTGTGAAAATTGACTGTTGATGGTGATATAAAATATATATTCATGTGTTGAAATAAAATATATATTCATGTGTTGAAATAAAATATATATTCATGTGTTGAAATAAAATATATATTTATAAACAAATCGGACTATTTGTTTATATACACACATTTGACTGATATTGATTGGGACGATAAATTTTACACCTCGCCCAACTGCACAAATAAAACCTGTGTTTGATTGTTTGAAACCCCACACGGGTATTGGGATGATATTGGACATACACTAATCCCAGTAATTAGTTGCATGTCAATCGATTGATTGACAGGTTGTTATAAGCATTAGATATTTATATTTGATGCTTATGCAGTGTAGAACGCACTCTGGATGATGAATTGTTGTTTTCATTGTTGTTGTACACATTTGTTATGTGAAATCCATATAATCAAATTATATGGTAATTGACTTTGTCTGATTCCAGTTCAGAAGAAATGAATATTTTAAAATAACGATTATTTTAAAATAACGAATATTTTCAGACAATATTCAGAAAAGAATCAAAATTTGATTTTGATGTCCGATTTGGGATGGACATGAATATATTTAAATATATATAGCCGTGTTGATTAGATTAACGTCATTTTGATGTGAACGATATTTATATTGATTTTATTCATTTTTATAATGAATATCGAAAAGGAATTGATTTCAAAACCTAATGTTTTGAAAAATATTATCATTTAAATATCGATTATATGGAATATTCAATTTTGGTTAGAAATTGAATATGAAGTTGAAATTGTTTTTAAAACGAATTTAAAACGATTTATAAAATACGTCCTAAAAGGAAATCGATGAAATATATATATTATATATACAATGGCCTGAATAGAACGCGCCGCCCAGCGGCAGTTCGCGAATTTCAACCATTGACTTCGAATGGACATTACGGGAGATCCGACCTTCGGATTCTCCTAAAACCGGAACCGTTGGGTTCGTATCGAAAAGAGCTTTCTAAGAATACAAGAAATTAGAAATCTAATGGTTGGACTGGAATTATGTCCGAATCAAATTTGGAAAAGGTCGCTGTAAGTGCAGTTCGATGGTCGTTGATGGAAATCGACTGTATGGGCCTTGATAAAATTATTAAAAATATCAATAATTAGTGTAAAATCATAAGAAATGATTTGGAAAGAATTAGGATGAGAAATTCCATATTTGAAAAGATAAAAATAGTTTTTTATCGGAATGAACTAGTTTTGAACTAGAATTATAATCAATTTCTTTTTGAAATAAATAAATTGGATTTGAAAGGGTTTTAAAACTAACCAGAATTTAAAATAATTGAATTGGAATGGATTTGAATCGAAATTGTCTTTGAAATATTTCGATGTTGGATTTCGTGATTATACCGATATTGTTATGGAAATTTGAAAGATATATTTATATCGTTATTTCCGATACGATATTTGTTGGTCGTAGAATTTGATATTGAATATAAGCCGATATATTTTCTATTCAGAGCCTTGTATTTAATATCAAATGAGATTTGGGTTTGTCGTGAATGGTGTCTTCATTAACACTGTTCTTAATACCAGTTGAGAAAAAGATTAAATCTTTTTATTTAGATTTAATGAAGTATACCAATTAAATAATATTTATTTGGAATGGAATTAGAATTGATTTTTGGGTTTATCGTGAACGGTGTTTTAAATAACACTTGTTCTTTAACCCGATAATTAATGGAATGTGAATTGGGTTTATCGTGAACTGTGTTTTAACGACATTCGTTCTTTAACCCGATTTACAGTGAAATGTGATTTGGAATTTATAAATCTTTTGTTAAGATTTAAAGGAGATTTTCCAAAGTAAAGTTTTCCAATTTAATAAAATAAATTGGAATGGAATGGAATTCGATTTGGTAAGAATCGAAGTGAATTTCTGTGGAAAAAGACAACTAATATACCTTGAATTTAAAAGGCTTTGCCGTTATTCCATTTATATTATTAATCGGATATGGAAGTTTATATCGATTATATATATATCGATTTGTTTTCCATGAAGATTCCATTGTAAATGGAATGTGATTTTGGGTTTATCGTGAACCGTGTTTTAAATGACATTGGTTCTTTAACCCAGTTGAACACAGGATATGATTTCCCAAGTTAAATAATCATTAATAGTGATTTTTGGGAAGACTAAAGCCAAGGGAGTTTTAATGAATCTTTAATTAGATTGAAATGATCGAGAATGGAATATCTCCAGTTTTGCTCCAGCGATAGTTAAATCTTTAATTAGATTTGAACGTGAAATGGTAATTGAATTTAACGATAACACCGTGGTGTTAGATATGAAGTATTACCAGTTTTATTTCATGGGATGAATAGGTTGGGTTGGGAAATTTAAAACAAATGATTACTTCGGTAAGGTTCGTAAATCCTGACTAGTTTGGATAAACCATAATTTGGTTTGAATTGATATTCAAAGGAAGATTAAAGAATAAATTTAAGGAATTTATCTCTGATAAAATTAATGGGAACCTTTCCGAAAGTGTAAGAATATTTGAATAAAAGAATATTCTGAATTGGAATGAGGCGTATGTTGTATGTTGTGTTTGTGTAACACTTGTTTATTATATACGCGAGTTATTTGGAAAGGCCGGGTTTATCCCATTCTGAATAACTGAGTCGACGATGTGTCGAGGATGAAGACGGTGGTCGAAGACCGGAGGTCTTCACATCGTTTGGATAATTATTGATGATCTTAATTGGGCTGTACACCCAAGAGGAAGGAATCAGTTGGTGATCGTACAGACGTACTTGGAGATTGATGGATATACGAGGTACAAGTTGCCTCCGGTTTCAATCAGACCCAGAACGGACTTGTAAATGGACTGTGTGTCTGACATTGGATATCATTCTATGTGATTGATGGATATCGGTTGCATGGAGTGGTTTGCCTGTGTGGCATGCTAAGATGCAAATGATCAAGGCTTCTGTTGAAAAGCAAAGTCTTGTGGTTGATGATCAAAGCACTGCCTATGTGGTATAGCTTTGTGTAGCGTTAATTCGCGAGCCTCACACCCCGGTGTGAACCAGAAACAGGAGAGGACTACAGGGAGGGCATGCATTTCCTTCTAGCTATGGTGGTGTTAGTGACCTACCAGCCCTTACATTTATATTATTTCACCTGTGTGGTTGTTGGATTGCGAGGCGCCTCAAATATATCGGTGACTATGTTGAGCCGATGGAGTCATTTAGCTCATTTACGCCTCATAGGGCGGGGAAACGCAGTGTCCAAGTTTAAGTTTAATCCACATTGGTGGACCGGCTCTGATGATCCAAGGGTCACTCGAGCTCTGATCCTGAGACATGGGCTAGATTGTCTCGAATCGGGGGAGGATTATCTTTTGCCTCGGTTCACAGATGGAAATCCAACTTCCAATACGTGACTTTGCGGTTTTGATTGTAGAGCCTAGTATTGGCGACATGATATATGGTACCCATGCCGTCTACGATTGATACTTATGATTGAAATTGTTTTGACACTATGCACTTATAGTAATAATAGAACATGAAATTTAGCGTATCAAGCATTCTTTGGCTATTATAAGGTAAAACCCTATCCTCCGGCTTGTGTTGCATTGTGTGATGGGACCTGGGTCTTATAATAGCTTCACTGTTCTTTATTTAGCATTGCGCTGTTGTTTTATGCACTGGTATTCTTGGGAGGAAACCCGTTCTGTGTTATACGGCGTGGTCGTTTGATTTACCTGACTTAAAAATAAAGATTAATAACTGTTTAGTTCTCACACTAGTCACATGACTGACCTGGAGTTTATTGTTTTTACCTAAACTCTGGGTGCCCCTATTTTCCACACGGGCAGCTAGTAGTTTTGGTTTTGCAGATTTATATTCACAGGATCCTGATTTACAGCTGAAGCGATATTCGGAAAGCTCTATATCCATGTATTACTTCTAGTTGTGTATTGTATTATTTTCTGCTGCTATATAATGTATTGTAATCTATGATATTTGTCAAATGTATTGTAACGTCCCGGATTTTGAGCGACTTTGGTTATCGACGTAAGCTCGACGTCGATAACCAAAACATCGATAAATCCCGGTAATTAATGAAAGAAATTAGAAGGTGAGAATAGATAAGATAGAAACTTAGAATAGAAGAAGAAGAAGAACACAACATCAGAGTAACACGAACCTCACAGCGGAACGAATAACATATAATAGATAACATAACTTTGAAATATAACAGTTATGTATACAATAGCACTTATCAGAGTACAGCACTTACAACACAGCAAAAATAACTATAGCTATATGATCCAGAAGCCTCCTGCTCCAGCTCTTCCAGTATACCTGTAAATCCTGACTACTTGACTGCCCGTACAAATTTAGGCACCCAAGAGTTTAGGGAAAACAAAATAAACTCCGGGTCAGTCATGTGACTGGTGTGAATAAACTCAAATCATTTAAATAGGTATATGATATCTCATAAGACCACGCCATGAATACGGAACGTGTTTTTTCCCTTATGAGAATCCAAATAACTTTTCAAAGCAATATCATTCTGATATTATAATAATGTCTAAGTACAAATAAACATCAATCTAGCAGAAACGCTTGCATCTCACGTTACTACATATATAGTATACAATCAAAATCGCAAACACGTATTGGATAATGGATTTCCAACTATGACAAGGTATGGAACCACCTTCCGATCAGTGTACTCTAGGAACGATACACTGGAGTTCAACAAGAACATCTTGCAACTCAGCCACACATGACCGACCACTCATTTCGCTTGAGTGTATCGAATGTACATCACCAACGGTTGGGATCAGCAACCATTCCCGTATATATATGGGACAGCATTGATAGATTTAAGAAACAAATGAATATTCACTAGATAGGTGATTATACACCCTACTTCGATGCGACCGACTTAGCCATGCTGCCTGCCCGATTTCTGTCATTTACCGGATGTGAGGCTAGAAGCTACGCTTTATCATCACAATAGATTTACTTCGAATGCCACATTGTCAGATCCATCGAAAATCACTAATTGACGTTTACAACAGTACATTACGTGTCAGCTAAAAGAAGTTTCCTTCTCCGCTTCCACTCTTGGTACGGTTGAAGAAATCAACGTACGTGACCGTCTGGAAATACTATGTCAGACATCCATCTTCATTCACTTAAAATGTCACATCGTCATACCTGCCAAATCACAAATTGACTTATCCAAAAATAACACGGGTATACAGCTAAGAGAAACGAATTCCTCCGCCACCAAACGTGAATACATTTGAACAGATCAACTTACGCGATCCATTGGATATACTCTGTCAGACCTTCGTCCATACAAATTGTCCTGGGACTGGACAAACCGAAGGCACTATTCTGTAAACAGGATAGCCCTTGCATTTTACTCCGTCTTCAATTATCTTTGGCATATATGATTCGCGACGCTTATGCCAATACAGAGTGGTTCTATGGATAATAATCCAACCGGTCTCTCCATATTAACAACGTTAAAATGGTCAAAACTTCGATAGTCGGTGAGTTAACTATCAAAGAAAAACAAGTGTGCAAACAACGATATTATTTCCAAATGGAAATTATATCGAACAAACATCATTTAACATAAATCTCTTTAGTTCATTTATTTACTTATCTCCTATTTCCATATATTCTAAATTCTTATTTTTCTTTTATCAGAAAACATTTCTGATTCTCGTTTGGAAAACATTTCCAAAACTCTTTTACGATCAAACCTTACCATTTCTTAATCAAGAAGGAAGTCACTCAAGTTGGGGTATAATTACCTCTCAGACCTTAACTGAACAACGTTATAACTTCGGAATGGTCAAAGTTTATCTTTTAATCTTTAACAACTTCTTTACGCCTTTCTCGGATTCAATTTTACTAATCCACTTCTATATTTAAAACATTGGTTATAACGATAACGTTATAATCCCTACTTTCGAGTTATCTAACTTTAATTATAACTTCTATTCTTATTAGTGAAAAATTAACCTAACACTTATTTATAAATAAATAAATCTCTATTTAAACACTGGAAAGTATAAGTACTTTCCCGAATTCGATATAATCGAATTTGCCGATTAACTCTCTTCGAGAAATCTCTATTTGATTAACTCTTCTTCGAATAACCTATATTCGATTAACTCCTTCTCGAATAAACGCTATTCGAAAATCTCTCTTCGAATAACTAATATTCGATAACTCTTCCTTTCAAATATCTCATATTTGAAAATCTCACTTCGATTAAACTATAATCGATAACTCCTTCCGATGAAACTAACATCGATAACTCCTTTCGATGAACTAACATCGATAACTTTAACTCGACGAACTTAACTCGACTAACTTGACTAACTTAACTTGACTCGAACTAACTCGACTTACCTGGTTCGACCAATTCGATTCGATTAACTAGGCTCGACTAACTTGACTAACTTAACTCGACTTACTTGGTTCGACCAATTCGATTCGATTAACTAGGCTCGACTAACTTGGTCAAACCACCCGATTAACTCAACTTATTTAACTTAACTTATTTCTCAACTCAATCAACTCGATTAACTCCTATCGAATAACAAATATTTGATTAAACTCCATTCGCTTGACTCTAGATCGCAGCGATCACAATCGTTACGCCTGACTCCCTCAGGAAACATCCGACCGCCGTAGGCTATTTACAGCCCTACGAATTACGCTAGCAGTCGTACAAGATGGCAACTTACCCTGAATACTATGTTTGACTAAATCTGTCTCAAATAACTATATTTGATTAACTCTAGTTCGTTTTAACTCTAGTTCGTTTTAACTCTAATCGATTAACTCTAACTGGTTAACTCTATTTGACTAACTCGACTTGACTAACCCCTTTCGAATAACATATTCGATTAACTAACTTTCGAATACCATATTCGATTAACTAACTTCGAATACCATATTCGATTTCTCCTTTCGAATACCATATTCGATTTACTTTATTCACTTTATAAAGATTTCCTTTTTAACAACGTTTTATTCATTTGAAAAGATTTACTTTTAAATAACGGTTCTACACTTTAAAAATGATTCCTTTTATAACGTTTTCCTTTTTATCTCTATTTATTTTCTAAATAATTCCTTTATATTTGGTTTCCACAAATATTCCCTTATATTTGGTTTTCACAAATATTCCTTTTATATATTCTAACTCCTTAAATTTCCGGGAAAATTCGCCATAACCTCCTTTGTATCGGGAGCATCGGGAAAATCCCCAAACCCGCCACACAGGCCTTTTCACTCAAAAGAAAATGTTTTGAAATTATTTTCTTTTTCTATGTATCTCCTATTTATAAATATTCCAATTTATAAATATTCCTTATTTATAAATATTTGAATTTATAAATATCTCTTATTTCAATATCACTTTGAAATTTCCCTTATCAACATTTCGGTATGTTATGGTATTCAATCATATCAAATCACGATGTTCAATATCGTCCATACCCACACAATCAACAACAGGTTATACTTCACATCATATATCAAAATATATGAAAAACAATAAAATAACTGTTGAGGAATCCAGTCGGATTCCTCCAACCTGTTTCCCTGCATCACAGATGTTACACAATATGATTATCATCACTTTCAGTTCAATATGAATTATTCTGATAAACAGAATCAATGTATAACTACCTAACTATTTATATATTATATATATATTTATATATATATATATATAATATTTTCATTTACTGACTAGCAGTTCAATCAAACAGTCAACACACAATCAAACAGACAATTTCTATCAGTTCTAAAAATACAACATGAAATTAAAAACTGTTCAGAGTTGGTGAGATTTACTCACATTGGTTCACGGTTGACGATCTTTCGTCTGTTTTATTTAAAATGGAACAGATGTATAATTCCCTACAAAATTCCAGTAGCTAAATTTTCAGTCGCATCGGTTCCCAACGGTGTTCTCCTCGTTACGGTTCCAACTATTGTAATCGCGTCTGATTCTGGTAATATATGTAGCAGTTATACGTTATACTAGCTTATATACTATTTAATTACATTAAAACTCAAATATAAATTATTTTGGGGCTTTAACCTTTTTCTTCCCGGTCCATTAACACCCTTAAGGCCCAACACCCAAACCCCTTTGACCTGCTATCTTTTTTTTCTGTCCACACAATCATCCGCAGTCCACTCCTGAAGCACGAGAAAATGCAACACGCCCTGTTCTGGCAAATTCACGTCCTTGTTTTCTCTTCTTCCCATATTAACACTGTTAAAAAAAATGAACTAACTTTACACTTGCCATTTTGGCCTTTCTCCGTACTTCTTGAAACCACGGGATGACCTCACAGTTCCTCCACTCCGCAACTTTGCACAACACAATCCACTTACAACCCGTATGCTCCCAGTTCATCGTGGTAACCCTCCTTCAACCTTCTGCTACTCTCCTTTTAATACACGTTCTTCACCAAATACAATTCACGAAAACAAGCCCATCATCATCAACGCTTACTGAACAACATAACTCACCATTCCACTCAGACCTTATGCCGCTACTACCACCTGTTCACCATCCATCAACGCCCTGACCCCCAAGAAGCTCGATCGCACCTCGTGCCTCCTGCTGGCCTTGAACGTCGTCGCCTTTAGGGCACTGGAACCGCCACTACGGAGCCTTACAGTCGACCACCGCCGATCAGTTTACAGAGCCCGCTGAGAGGAACACGTTTTTAGTTGAGAAGTTTCGATTTTTGATTAACCAATTTGGAGAAAAAGAGGATGGAGGTTTCGAACTGTTTCGTTCGTTCAGAATTTGATGGCGGCAGATAAATGGTTTCTGCTGAGATTAGGTTTTGGTTGCTCCTTTTTATAGTGGGATTTTGGACCAATATCTTATTTAATTATATTAAAACTAAATGGTGAAGTGCCCCCTTCAAAACCAGTTCATACGATTTCTGTTTTTAACACACTAAGTTATTCTTAGCATAGAAAAATATTCCGGACCCAATGGAACAGGTTTCGTCGAATTCCGACACCGTTTACGAAAACACTTTAGAAAATATCGATGAAAAACACCGAGCATTAATTCATTAAAATTACAGAAAAAATCCTAAAAATATGAGGCCTTGACGTTTCACTAGACCTCTTCCTAAGGTTTCGTATGAAACTTGTTTCGTTGAATTTCGAGTTCGTTTGACCAGTTAACCATTCAGTTTAGTTTGTTTCAAGTTAAAAACATAGTGTACCGTACTATGAAATATCCTGTTCACGTAGGGACTGCTATGGACAGAAACAAAGGTACCATTTAAATGAGTGACATGCTCTGGTCCCAAAAATGTAATAATACCGGTAGATGGACTCATATTGTGAAACCTCGAAATGTCGATACACGGTGCCAAATACTCCAAATAAAAAGTTGCTAATTTAATTAATTAAAAATTACCATAAAATTCTTAAAATTAAATTATCACTACTTCCCAAAAGAACCTTGTCTAAATTCAAACCCTATCTCTACTTATATCGAATAAACCGATACGGTCAATAAACGATTCTATAGCGACTATTTTAAAATTTGATTTGGACATATCTCAAAATCTACACGCCGAAATCCCGATTTTTCTCTTCCACTAGAAAGATATACTCCACCAGCTCCACACGTTTCTTGTTTCACAGAAATCCGGCTTAAAACGAATCCTGTACATTCAGTTAAAGTTCAAATCGCCAAATAGCGAACTGCAGCGCTATTTCGAGCTCGATTATAATTAAAATTATAAATTATACAATCTGACGTCGTATATAAATATATTCATTATTTAATTAGTTAAATAACTTTATTATTACGTTGCTAAAATTCCGGGTCATTACATTCTTTCCCCCTTAAAATAATTTCGTCCTCGAAATTGCTAAGACAGTGGACGACCCTATCTACTGGGTAAAAATATATCAGTTTACCTCTTATCTCCGGTTTCAACTGAACCAATTAATATCGACTAAAATATTAATTTTTTTCCCGACTAACTAAATTTTCAAATATTTTGAAAATTTCTAACACCTTAACTTTTCGAAAAATTTCGCCATACCCTCCTTTGTACAGCCCTATCGGTAAAACTCCAACTCGCCTCTCTAGGCCTTCTCCAACCCAAAAGAAAATCAAACAGCCAAGCGGCTTGCTAATTCGGCTCATAAATCTCATATCCATATATAATATAAACTGGTACCTTTTTGTCGAGCATATCGTTATATCCCTTCCATCTGTTATCATTCCAACATATACCAATGTCATCCCAATCAAACTCAATCACTTTTATATCTTCAAACCAAATCATTCGCTTATTCTCAAGTCGAATCCCATTATCAATCTCAAGTTTCATTCTTGATTTTCAAATTCTAAGTCCAGCTAAATTTCAAATTCTTAACTCATCAACTTAATCCCATTTCCAGATTATCCACTAATCAATTCAATTTTCATTTAACTTAGTCAAGGTTAAATTCTAATTTATTTTTACTATCTCATTTTATTTAACTTCATAAGTTAAATTTAAATTCCAAAACTTAAATTCCTGGGTAAATTTCAAATCCATTTGAAACCAAAATACCTATTCAAAACCTTTGAATTTCTAAAAAACTTGTTTTATCAAAACAATTCAAATAAAAATCTTTGGTAGTAATCTGTCACTTAGAAACTCGAAAATCACACCGATGATGCTGCGCAGTCAACATCGGAGTTACTTTCCAGCGACCGTAGTGAGTTCAATACTATACCACTTTTAAAACCATTACTGAATACTTCCATTTTGAAAACATTTCAAAATCTCCCAGGAACTTAAAATTTTCTTATTTTAATTCCAAATCTGATTTAAATTCATATTTAATTCATCTTATTTCATATACTTTACTTATATGAATTCTGATTGGTTATATATAACCATTTCACATGTCATAATCTTACTCGATTATAATCACAACCTATATATGATAATATATCACATATCCATACTGTGTCGGTCCATCGTATTCAAGTGTTTATTTACTCCTACCGATACAGTGGATCAAACTGATCGACCAGAACTCAAAAACAACTCAGCCAATGAATCTCCACAATATAAAACCATTTTTATATCAAATACAAATACACACTCGTATATATACACTCAAACTCAATCTAGGGTATTACTAACCCTATCTCTACCGAGTCACGCCACAGAGCCAAGTAATTCTTAACTTAAGCTCTGATACCAACTGTAATGACCCGTATTTTCGGCGACTTTGGTTATCGACGTAAGCTCGACGTCGATAACCAAAACATCGAAAAATCCCGGTAATTAATGAAAGAAATTAGAAGGTGAGAATAGATAAGATAGAAACTTAGAATAGAAGAAGAAGAAGAACACAACATCAGAGTAACACGAACCTCACAGCGGAACGAATAACATATAATAGATAACATAACTTTGAAATATAACAGTTATGTATACAATAGCACTTATCAGAGTACAGCACTTACAACACAGCGGAAATAACTATAGCTATATGATCCAGAAGCCTCCTGCTCCAGCTCTTCCAGTATACCTGTAAATCATGACTACTTGACTGCCCGTACAAATTTAGGCACCCAAGAGTTTAGGGAAAACAAAATAAACTCCGGGTCAGTCATGTGACTGGTGTGAATAAACTCAAATCATTTAAATACGTATATGATATCTCATATGACCACGCCGTGAATACGGAACGTGTTTTTTCCCTTATGAGAATCCAAATAACTTTTCAAAGCAATATCATTCTGATATTATAATAATGTCTAAGTACAAATAAACATCAATCTAGCAGAAACGCTTGCATCTCACGTTACTACATATATAGTATACAATCAAAATCGCAAGCATGTATTGGATAATGGATTTCCAACTATGACAAGGTATGGAACCACCTTCCGATCAGTGTACTCTAGGAACGATACACTGGAGTTCAACAAGAACATCTTGCAACTCAGCCACACATGACCGACCACTCATTTCGCTTGAGTGTATCGAATGTACATCACCAACGGTTGGGATCAGCAACCGTTCCCGTATATATATGGGACAACATTGATAGATTTAAGAAACAAATGAATATTCACTAGATAGGTGATTATACACCCTACTTCGGTGCGACCGACTTAGCCATGCTGCCTGCCCGATTTCTGTCATTTACCGGATGTGAGGCTAGAAGCTACGCTTTATCATCACAATAGATTTACTTCGAATGCCACATTGTCAGATCCATCGAAAATCACTAATTGACATTTACAACAGTACATTACGTGTCAGCTAAAAGAAGTTTCCTTCTCCGCTTCCACTCTTGGTACGGTTGAAGAAATCAACGTACGTGACCGTCTGGAAATACTATGTCAGACATCCATCTTCATTCACTTAAAATGCCACATCGTCATACCCGCCAAATCACAAATTGACTTATCCAAAAATAACACGGGTATACAGCTAAGAGAAACGAATTCCTCCGCCACCAAACGTGAATACGTTTGAACAGATCAACTTACGCGATCCATTGGATATACTCTGTCAGACCTTCGTCCATACAAGTTGTCCTGGGACTGGACAAACCGAAGGCACTATTCTGTAAACAGGATAGCCCTTGCATTTTACTCCGTCTTCAATTATCTTTGGCATATATGATTCGCGACGCTTATGCCAATACAGAGTGGTTCTATGGATAATAATCCAACCGGTCTCTCCATATTAACAACGTTAAAATGGTCAAAACTTCGATAGTCGGTGAGTTAACTATCAAAGAAAACAAGTGTGCAAACAACGATATTATTTCCAAATGGAAATTATATCGAACAAACATCATTTAACATAAATCTCTTTAGTTCATTTATTTACTTATCTCCTATTTCCCTATATTCTAAATTCTTATTTTTCTTTTATCAGAAAACATTTCTGATTCTCGTTTGGAAAACATTTCCAAAACTCCTTTACGATCAAACCTTACCATTTCTTAATCAAGAAGGAAGTCACTCAAGTTAGGGTATAATTACCTCTCAGACCTTAACTGAACAACGTTATAACTTCGGAATGGTCAAAGTTTATCTTTTAATCTTTAACAACTTCTTTACGCCTTTCTCGGATTCAATTTTACTAATCCACTTCTATATTTAAAACATTGGTTATAACGATAACGTTATAATCCCTACTTTCGAATTATCTAACTTTAATTATAACTTCTATTCTTATTAGTGAAAAATTAACCTAACACTTATTTATTTATAAATAAATAAATCTCTATTTAAACACTGGAAAGTATAAGTACTTTCCCGAATTCGATATAATCGAATTTGCCGATTAACTCTCTTCGAGAAATCTCTATTTGATTAACTCTTCTTCGAATAACCTATATTCGATTAACTCCTTCTCGAATAAACGATATTCGAAAATCTCTCTTCGAATAACTAATATTCGATAACTCTTCCTTTTAAATATCTCATATTTGAAAATCTCACTTCGATTAAACTATAATCGATAACTCCTTCCGATGAAACTAACATCGATAACTCCTTTCGATGAACTGACATCGATAACTTTAACTCGACGAACTTAACTCGACTAACTTGACTAACTTAACTTGACTCGAACTAACTCGACTTACCTGGTTCGACCAATTCGATTCGATTAACTAGGCTCGACTAACTTGACTAACTTAACTCGACTTACTTGGTTCGACCAATTCGATTCGATTAACTAGGCTCGACTAACTTGGTCAAACCACCCGATTAACTCAACTTATTTAACTTAACTTATTTCTCAACTCGATCAACTCGATTAACTCCTATCGAATAACAAATATTCGATTAAACTCCATTCGCTTGACTCTAGATCGCAGCGATCACAATGGTTACGCCTGACTCCCTCAGGAAACATCCGACCGCCATAGGCTATTTACAGCCCTGCGAATCACGCTAGCAGTCGTACAAGATGGCAACTTACCCTGAATACTATGTTTGACTAACTCTGTCTCAAATAACTATATTTGATTAACTCTAGTTCGTTTTAACTCTAATCGATTAACTCTAACTGGTTAACTCTATTTGACTAACTCGACTTGACTAACCCCTTTCGAATAACATATTCGATTAACTAACTTTCGAATACCGTATTCGATTAACTAACTTCGAATACCATATTCGATTTCTCCTTTCGAATACCATATTCGATTTACTTTATTCACTTTATAAAGATTTCCTTTTTAACAACGTTTTATTCATTTGAAAAGATTTACTTTTAAATAACGGTTCTATGCTTTAAAAATGATTCCTTTTATAACGTTTTCCTTTTTATCTCTATTTATTTTCTAAATAATTCCTTTATATTTGGTTTCCACAAATATTCCCTTATATTTGGTTTTCACAAATATTCCTTTTATATATTCTAACTCCTTAAATTTCCGGGAAAATTCGCTATAACCTCCTTTGTATCGGGAGCATCGGGAAAATCCCCAAACCCGCCACACAGGCCTTTCCACTCAAAAGAAAATGTTTTGAAATTATTTTCTTTTTCTATGTATCTCCTATTTATAAATATTCCAATTTATAAATATTCCTTATTTATAAATATTCGAATTTATAAATATCTCTTATTTCAATATCACTTTGAAATTTCCCTTATCAACATTTCGGTATGTTATGGTATTCAATCATATCAAATCACGATGTTCAATATCGTCCATACCCACACAATCAACAACAGGTTATACTTCACATCATATATCAAAATATATGAAAAACAATAAAATAACTGTTGAGGAATCCAGTCGGATTCCTCCAACCTGTTTCCCTGCATCACAGATGTTACACAATATGATTATCATCACTTTCAGTTCAATATGAATTATTCTGATAAACAGAATCAATGTATAACTACCTAACTGTTTATATATTATATATATATATTTATATATATATATATATATATAATATTTTCATTTACTGACTAGCAGTTCAATCAAACAGTCAACACCCAATCAAACAGACAATTTCCATCAGTTCTAAAAATACAACATGAAATTAAAAACTGTTCAGAGTTGGTGAGATTTACTCACATTGGTTCACGGTTGATGATCTTTCGTCTGTTTTATTTAAAATGGAACAGATGTATAATTCCCTACAAAATTCCAGTAGCTAAATTTTCAATCGCATCGGTTCCCAACGGTGTTCTTCTCGTTACGGTTCCAACTATTGTAATCGCGTCTGATTCTGATAATATATATAGCAGTTATACGTTATACTAGCTTATATACTATTTAATTACATTAAAACTCAAATATAAATTATTTTGGGGCTTTAACCTTTTTCTTCCCGGTCCATTAACACCCTTAAGGCCCAACACCCAAACCCCTTTGACCTGCTATCTTTTTTTTTTCTGTCCATACAATCATCCGCAGTCCACTCCTGAAGCACGAGAAAATGCAACACGCCCTGTTCTGGCAAATTCACGTCCTTGTTTTCTCTTCTTCCCATATTAACACTGTTAAAAAAAACGAACTGACTTTACACTTGCCATTTTGGCCTTTCTCCGTACTTCTTGAAACCACGGGATGACCTCACAGTTCCTCCACTCCGCAACTTTGCACAGCACAATCCACTTACAACCCGTATGCTCCCAGTTCATCGTGGTAACCCTCCTTCAACCTTCTGCTACTCTCCTTTTAATACACGTTCTTCACCAAATACAATTCACGAAAACAAGCCCATCATCATCAATGCTTACTGAACAACATAACTCACCATTCCACTCAGACCCGATGCAGCTACTACCACCTGTTCACCATCCATCAACGCCCCGACCCCCAAGAAGCTCGATCGCACCTCGTGCCTCCTGCTGGCCTTGAACGTCGTCGCCTTTAGGGCACTGGAACCGCCACTACGGAGCCTTACAGTCGACCACCGCTGATCAGTTTACAGAGCCCGCTGAGAGGAACACGTTTTTAGTTGAGAAGTTTTGATTTTTGATTAACCAATTTGGAGAAAAAGAGGATGGAAGTTTCGAACTGTTTCGTTCGTTCAGAATTTGATGGCGGCGGATAAATGGTTTCTGCTGAGATTAGGTTTTGGTTGCTCCTTTTTATAATGGGATTTTGGACCAATATCTTATTTAATTATATTAAAACTAAATGGTGAAGTGCCCTCTTCAAAACCAGTTCATACGATTTCTGTTTTTAACACACTAAGTTATTCTTAGCATAGAAAAATATTCCGGACCCAATGGAACAGGTTTCGTCGAATTCCGACACCGTTTACGAAAACACTTTAGAAAATATCGATGAAAAACACCGAGCATTAATTCATTAAAATTACAGAAAAAATCCTAAAAATATGAGGCCTTGACGTTTCACTAGACCTCTTCCTAAGGTTTCGTATGAAACTTGTTTCGTTGAATTTCGAGTTCGTTTGACCAGTTAACCATTCAGTTTAGTTTGTTTCAAGTTAAAAACATAGTGTACCGTACTATGAAATATCCTGTTCACGTAGGGACTGCTATGGACAGAAACAAAGATACCATTTAAATGAGTGACATGCTCTGGTCCTAAAAATGTAATAATACCGGTAGATGGACTCATATTGTGAAACCCCGAAATGTCGATACACGGTGCCAAATACTCCAAATAAAAAGTTGCTAATTTAATTAATTAAAAATTACCATAAAATTCTTAAAATTAAATTATCACTTCTTCCCAAAAGAACCTTGTCTAAATTCAAACCCTATCTCTACTTATATCGAATAAACCGATACGGTCAATAAACGATTCTATATCGACTATTTTAAAATTTGATTTGGACATATCTCAAAATCTACACGATGAAATCCCGATTTTTCTCTTCCACTAGAAAGATATACTCCTCCAGCTTCACACATTTCTTGTTTCACAGAAATCCGGCTTAAAACGAATCCTGTACATTCAGTTAAAGTTCAAATCGCCAAATAGCGAACTGCAGCGCTATTTCGAGCTCGATTATAATTAAAATTATAAATTATACAATCTGACGTCGTATATAAATATATTCATTATTTAATTAGTTAAATAACTTTATTATTACATTGCTAAAATTCCGGGTCATTACATGTATTTTATTTATTCATACTCTGTATATTCTTGTATTCTGATGGAATTGTTGTAATTAACAATGAATTGTTCTTCTGTTTGTGTTCCGATTTGTCGTGTTCTTAAAACAATCAGAGGTTTCGAATGGTCTTGGTCGGTTTAGCGATCGATTCGAATCGAGCGAAATTCCCAATTGTTACAGCTGTGATGATTTATCGTTTGGTGGATTGCTCGATTTTTCGCCGCAAAGGGCCATCGTTCGAACTGTTTTTCCCACATGAGGGCCGAGCAGCGCGAGGCTCGAGGCGGAGGAAGGCAGGGTAGCGACGCCTTGCATGGTGGTCGTGATGAAGGGTTCGATCGCCTGGTGGAGGTGCGATGTGGGGTTTTGTCTTGGGATGGAATGGGTTATGGGCTCCAAATTTTGGACGATGAAAGAGAAAGGGTTAATACCCTTAATTAATTTAAATAATTATGCTTAGTTGATTTTTTATTTAATTATACAATGTATAAATTATCATATCTTTTTCATACGAGATCGGAATTCGACGATTTCAGTTGCGTGGCGCTCGTATCAACGAACACTAAAATATGGAACTGACCGGAACAGAAACAGAGCAAGTTCAAATTTTAGCTAATTAAATGTTCGTTTAATTTAGTTTAAAAATAAAATCCTCCATTAAAGACTGACGGATTGGAAATCAATGTGAGAACTTTCTTACTCAAAATATTTGTATAGTTACTTATTTTATAACTAAATGTAGCGATTTCCAATGTTGATTTTTATCAATTTTAATTATCATAAGATGTTATACAGTGCCTGTTAGCTCACATTCACTGTTGTTTGAAACCCATGGATGTTCTGACTGATTTTATTGTGTTCTGATTGTGATTTTGAACACATTAAAAATAATGTTAATATTAATATGATAGTTGAAATTGGATATTAATATCCATTTATAATTTGAATAGTGAAAATTATTTAATTTGAAAAATAACTCAAATTGAACTATTTACGATTAAATTCATGAATCAAATGAATTTAAATTTATTGTTGTTAGTTGAAAACCCCACATGGATCTAGAGATGATAAATAATTCACTTCTCCTTTGGATTTAATTGTATGTCAACCATTGATTGACAGACTGTTGTAAGCGTTATTTAACTATTTAATACTTATACAGTTGTAAATTGCACTCTAGATGTGAATTGAATGTTTAATAGTTGTTTGTCACTATTTTTGAATACATGCGATGTATGGAACCCATATAAATAGAATTATATGGTAATTGATTGAGTTTGATTCCAATTCAGAAATAACGAATATTTTAAAATAATATTAAGTGAAAAATCAAAATATGATTTTGATGTCCGATTTTGGATGGACACGAAAATACAAAAATATGAAGTCGAGTTAAGTAAATAAGCGCTATTTTAACTTGAACGGATTTTTATATCGATTTTATTAATTTTTTTTATAATGAATACTGAGAAGACTGAATTTCAAAATCAACATTTTGAAAATATTATCGTTTTGAGATTATAATAAAATGGGATGTTAAAATTTAATTTAAAATTTAAATGAAATTTGAAATCGTTTTCAAATGAAATTATAAACGTTCTATAAAATATATTTTGAAAGGAAATCGACGATATATATATTATATATATTTATATGGCTTGAATAAAATGCACCGCGCATCGACCATTCGCGAATTTCAACCATTAACTTCAAATTGATGTAACGGGAGATCTGACCATCGGATTTTCCTAAAACCAAAACCATTGGGTTCGTATCGAAAAGATCTTTCTAACGAATACCTGAAATTTAAATTTTAACGGTTAGATTTTGAAATTTGTCCAAATCAATTTTAGAAAAGGTCGCTATGAATGCAGTTTAGTACCGATATTGGAAACCCACTGTAAGGGACTTAATAAAATTATTAAAAATATGAAAAATTTATGTAAAATTATAATTAATGATTTGGAAAAATTTTGAATGAAATATTCCAAGTTTTAAAAAGATAGAAGATATTTTTATCCAAATGAACTAGTAATTAACTAGAATAATAATCCAATGTTTTTAAATAAATAAATTGGATTTGTAAGTGGTTTTAATATAACCTAAGTTTTCCAATTCAAAAAATGGAATGGGTTTGAATGGAAATTATCTTCGGATATTTAGATATTGGATTCCGTAATTATACGGGTATTGTTGTGGGAATTTGGAAGATATTGATATTGTTGTTCCAATTTGATACCTGTTAATTTCAGAATTTGGTATTGAACATAAGTCGACATGATTTTCATTTAAGATCTTATATTTAATATCAAATTGGATTTTGAGTTCGTTATGAACGATATCTTAAATAACACTGTTCCTGAACCCATAAGTGAAAGGAATAAATCATTTAAATAAGATTTAGAGAAGTTTTCCGGTTCATTTAATCAAATTTGAATTGAATAGGATTCGATTAATAATAATCGAGATGAGCTTCTGTGAAGGAAGACATTTACTATTTATGGAATTTAGAAGGCTTTGCCATTATTCCATTTGTCTGATACGAAAATTTATACCAATTATGAATTGTTCAAATTTCCATGAAGATTCCATATTAATGGAAAATGACTTTGGGTTTATCTTGAGCTGTGTTTTAAATAACATTTGTTCTTCAATCCAAATAAGGATAGGATTAATTTCCCAAGTTGAAAATTCATTAAATAATGATTTCTGGAGATTAAAACTGAACTAGAGTTTTAATGAATCTTTAATTAGATTGAAATGTAGAAAGAGGTAATTAAATTTACCAAATTTGAGAAATGTTCGAGATAGAGTAACCCCTCCCCCTTTTTCCCCCTCTCTCCCCCCCTCGGTTTTACTCCATACGATAGTTAAATCTTTAATTATATTTGAATGTTAAATAGTAATTAAATTTTCCGATAACACAGAGGGTGTTAAATATGGAGTACCACCAGTTTTTCTCCTTTGGATGAATAGGCTTGTAATAACCCAGAAAATGTGAACCAATTTAAAATTGGTTATTTCCAAAGAATTTGAATAGTTGAAATAGCATATTTCAATAAAATAGAGAATAGGGTATAGTATTGCAGTTTGAAATTTTGAATACAAACTTTGTCTGACTGTACCGAGAGGAAAATATAACGGATTTTGGCGAAACTGAAAATATTTAAATCTGTTTATGAATACCTTTCTAATGAATCTGAAAAATCGAAGTTTCATAGTGGGAATCAAAAGTTATGGCCAAATGAATTTTCAGAAAGGTCGCTATATAGCATATATAGCCCATGAAAATTGATATTTTGCATACGACCTCGGAATTAGACGAAACCACTTTTGTTGGGTCCGGGATGTCAAATTATTACTAAGTTTCAAATTTCATAATTTTTGAAGCTAGTATGTGAGCGGGGCAAAAGAAAATGTGATTGGTCAATTTCTGTTAAAATGGGTCGACCTAAAAATGGCCGTTTTTCAAACGAGCTCAGAATTCGACGAAACTGGTTTTGTTAGGACCGTATCGTCAAAACAAAGCTAGATTTATTTTTCTGGAATTTTTCGATTCAGTTTGTGGCCCTGGCAAATTGAAATGTATGTTCAAATTTAATATTGAATGTTTTATATTTTAATTTGAAAAATAACTGACTGTAACAGTCGAAATGGCCAACGAAACATATCCCATTGTGTCCGGAATGTGGGTATTTAGCTTGGGGCGACAGTCGTTGGGTTTGATTTCGAGTCCGTTTGCGAAAACACTATTTAAAATTTCCTATATAGCTTCGACCAATAGGAATTTTTCTTTTAAAAAAAAAAAGAAAAAACCCTAGCCGCCAGGCGATTTCAACGGTGCATCGTGCTCGAAGCTTCCCATCGTTTTTGCCGCCGCCACAGCCAGTTTCGCCGCCTCCTCCAGTTGAAGATTCTGATCGCCTCCCTCCCCTCTTTAAATCCGACCAAGCCTCGCCTCAAACCATCGATCGTGCGCGTCGAATTTCGAGGAGGAAGACGACCCCTTTGGAGCGCCACCGCGACCTGCTGGAGCCGCCGAGTCAGACGTCACCACCACCGACAGGGAGCTGGTTCGTAGCTCTTTCGCGTGGCACCACCTGATCGGAGCAACAAGGTACGGCTTGGCTGTAAAATCAAAACCTAGTTTTGAAGGTTTAAAAACCTTTCTGCCTCGACATTTTGAAATGAAAATAACACTATAAAGCGTTGCAAAACTTTGAAAAATAATATCTTTTTCGTTCTTTAATGAAATTTGATGAAACAGGAGACACCGTGACCACAAGGAGGCTCTCTACATTCTAGAAGAAGCCGCGGATTTTTCTGATCTTCCTACGATTTTTAGCACTGCAATAACCAATGTGAGGAATCTAAACTGATTGTGTGAATGAAATCACGTTGTATAAATTATATAAGCGAAGTGTAAATTATATACGCATTGTATACCTCATGTACATGTGTTGTATAAGTTATATTAGTGATGTATAAATTATACAAGCGTTGAATGAAACATATATGCTTTGAATTGTGATGAAATGCAAGTAAATTATAATATAATATATATATATATACTCCCCTCGTCCACAGACCATGGACGATATTTATTGCTTGTGATTGGTTGGAAATAATTGTTTGTGGTTGATATTGTGGAGTAAAAAAACCTTTGTGGTTGAAAAATACCCTCTTGTGGTTGAAACAAATTAGAATAGGATTGTGGAATTGAAAATAAAACATGCCGCTTGCGTGCGAACTAGATGCATGATACCCATTGTCAAAAACCGCGAGGTTTTAAGGTAGAGCAAGGAGCCGTACTAGGGACGGTCCCGGTTCTGACTACCCTACCGTTATGCTGCCGAAATATTCTGAAATATACATGCGTTAGAATAATTTTCATTCGTTGAAATAAATCACATATATAGCCAATATTCATGTGTTGAGTTGCAATTCATTCGTTGAGTTGAAATTCATGTGTTGAATATTACTTGAATTTAAACAAATAGCTTTAGCGATAAAATTCACATTTTTATACATATACAAACTATATCGAATATTCATGTGTTGAGTTGCAATTCATTCGTTGAGTTGAAATTCATGTGTTGAATATTATTTGAATTTAAACAAATAGCTTTAGCGATAAAAATCACATTTTTATATATATACAAACTATATCGAATATTCATGTGTTTAGTTGCAATTCATTCGTTGAGTTGAAATTCATGTGTTGAATATTATTTGAATTTAAACAAATAGCTTTAGCAATAAAAATCACATTTATATATATATATATATATATACAAACTGTATAGAATATTCATGTGTTGAGTTGCAATTCATTCGTTGAGTTGAAATTCATGTGTTGAATATTATTTGAATTTAAACAAATAGCTTTAGCAATAAAACTCACATTTTTATATATATACAAACTATATCGAATATTCATGTGTTGAGTTGCGATTCATTCGTTGAGTTGAAATTCATCTGTTGAATATTATTTGAATTTAAACAAATAGCTTTAGCAATAAAAATCACATTTTTATATATATACAAACTATATCGAATATTCATGTGTTGAGTTGTGATTCATTCGTTGAGTTGAAATTCATGTGTTGAATATTATTTGAATTTAAACAAATAGCTTTTGCAATAAAAATCACATTTTTATATATATACAAACTTTATAGAATATTCATGTGTTGAGTTGCAGTTCATTCGTTGAGTTGAAATTCATGTGTTGAATATTATTTGAATTTAAACAAATAGCTTTAGCAATAAAAATCACATTTTTATATATATACAAACTATATCGAATATTCATGTGTTGAGTTGCGATTCATTCGTTGAGTTGAAATTCATGTGTTGAATATTATTTGAATTTAAACAAATAGCTTTAGCAATAAATCACATTTTTATATATATACAAACTGTATAGAATATTCATGTGTTGAGTTGCAATTCGTTCGTCGATTTGAAATTCATGTGTTGAATGTTATCGTATTTTAAAATAAAATGAATAGACAATAAAAACTACACCTTTGTTGTGAATATGAAGTGTTAAAAACATTCACGTGTTGAATAAATATTTTTGATGATAAAAAATATTTCTTTTATCATGTATATGCTTTGATAAAAATACACACGTGTTGAAATAAATAATAGTTTGCTAGAAATATTATTATTAGCCTTGTTCTGCATATATATACATGTGTTGAACAGGAAAAATGGATTAGCTGTAGAGTAAAGAAATTATTTGCGTGCCCGACAAATAGGTAAGCCTTGATGAGTTGGCTGCGCAATTTTATTTATATATCAACTCCTGTGAATGCCATTGGATGCGGAGTGCTGGTTATTCTGTGTGAAATGATAAACATCGCCATAGGATAGTAACAATTAATTTTGAATTACACTACATGGCATACTTCTTGACGATAGGCATACTTCATCATATTCCACATAAGCAATTGGAGCTTGTGTGACGAGGTGGAAGATTTACCATACGAGCGAGAGGCTTGTATGGCGATGACTATATACTACAGGTTGAACTGATGACTGATATGGACTATATAAAATATAACGATAAATCGCCAGATTAATAAAAACCCCACGCGGGTCTGGAGTTGACAATAATCACGTCGCTCTACTTATTAGATACGGCACATGGACTATTTATTTCCACACGGAAACGGGGTGACGAGAATTTATTCTCTGGAGTGATTATCTATACATGCTCCCCCGTAAACACCAGAATATAGCACTATAAATATGTGGATGCTTTTTAGGATTTATTGGGTACCTAACACGGCCCAATAAATTTCCAAACCCCTCCCCGTACAAAGGAGGTTATGGCGAAATTTTTCGAAATATTAAGGCGTTAGTGAAATATTTGAAGTGAAAATGAAGTTGAAAATATAGAATGAGCTATAGTTGGAATTATTGAATGAACTATATATATATATATATATATATATATATAATTAAAAGGAATCGAAGCCGTGCAGTTCGTGTTTCGGAATCGTAATTTGAAACGATTAGTACGAGAAATCCGACCACTGGATTTTCCCGAAACCGCAACTGTTGGGTTCGCCTTGGAAATATCTTCCCAACGGCACCAACCTTGTAAAAATCCAACGGTTGGATTGTCCGGAATGTTTAATTCAAATCTGAAGAAAAACAGCGCCAGAATCGTTTATATTTATATATAAATATAAATATAATTAAATTAAATCAAATAACGACGCTGCAGTTCGAATTTTGAAACCGTAACTTCAAACGACTAGTGTGGAGGATTCGACCGTCGGATTTTCACGAAACTGGAACCGTTGGGTTCGCTTTGGGGATATCTTCCCACTGATATAGACTTTGTAGAAATCCAACGGTTAGATTTTCCGATATGTGTAAAACAAATTAGGGGAAAAACAGCGCCAGTGCCACGGCACAACCTGAAACGTCGTTTAATTCAATATGGCCATTTTTAAATAAATAAAAATGGCGAAAAATCATTATAAAATATTATAAGCAACATAGATTGCAAATAAACCAACTGGGCTTGAATTGTTTGATATTTGATGGTTGTATGTGCTTGACACGAAAATAACACTAAAGAACTGAAAGATGGATGTCGAATAATATAACCATGGAAAGAATTGATTTAAATTCTAATGACGTGAATTATTTGAAAAGGCCGAGCTAACCCTTATTTCAAATAATTTATCGAGCGATTCAAATTGGAAAATGCAAAGACGATTCAAGACCGACGATCTTCGTATCGGTTGGATGGGCGCTGCTGAGGTTCCTGACTGGAGTAGCTACCGGAAAGGGACGGAAGTAGTAGCCGTCTGAACGCATGTGTTGATTGGACGGATATACGAGGGATTTGACGCCTCCGGTTTCGTTCAGACCCAGAATGGACTGTGTGTCTGACATTGGATTTTGTTCTATACTGATTGATCTCTGTTAAATATATATCTGTTTGGCGGCGGATAATTTATTCTTTTGCTTAACGCCCTTCTCTGAGACGTACGAGCTTAGAGGTTATATATTGATGGAAATCAATCGTATGGAGTGGACTGCCTATGTGGCATGCCAAGATGCTGTGATCAAGACTTCTGTTGCAAAGCAAAGTCTTGTGGTTGATGATCAAAGCACGGTCTGCATAGCCTGGCTTTGTGTATAGCATGGATTCGCGAGCCTCACACCCCGGTATGAGTTAAAAACGGGATACGGACTGCAGGGAGAGCACGACGTTTCTTTCTAGCTATGATGGTGTCAGTGACTTACCAGCCCTGACATATATATCTACTCTTTACCTTTGTGGTTGTTGGAATGCGAGGCGCCTCGATTATAGGTCTGTAAGGACCGGGAAACGTGTGTTCAGGCATAATTAATCCTCAAACGTAAGAGAGGACCGGCCCTGAAGCATCCAGGGGTTACCCAGAGTGCGTAGTCCCGAGGCATTTGCTAGAATGTCTCGAAGCGGAAAGGAGCTTGCCCATTTCCTCGACTCATGACGGAAATTCAATTTCCAATATGAGATAACGGATTCGATTGTAACTTATATATGGCGATATAGTGGCATGGGACGCTCATGTCGCCTATGATTGATATTTATGATGCTATTCGCTTTTGAAACATATATGCACTAGTAATAATATCAATTGATTTTGCTTTATACGTATCAAGCATATTTGGCCATTATAAGGTAAAACTCTATCCTCCGGCTTGCGTTGCATTGTATGAATGGGACCTGAGTCTTATAATGGCTTCATTCTTTTTAAAAGCATTGCGTTGTTTTAAAAGAATTTACTTTGTTTTAAATGCTCTAGAAATCACTGGAATAAACCCGTTCCGCGAAAGTGGCGTGGTCCTATGATTTGCTTATTACTGTTGTTTAAACTATTAGATAGAATCCTCATACCAGTCCCCATGACTGACTCGTTGTTTGTTTCACTTTGCAAATGCGGGTGCCCTTATTTTCACACGGGCAGCCTAGTTCACAGGTGATAGGTTGTTTTTGGCTCTGCACTGTTGCATAGAGTGCATTTTGGCTCATGGCGAGGCTGACTTCACAGAGATGATTTTGATATTTTCCGCCATTATTGTGCTTATATTATGATTCCGCCACTGACGATGCGGACTGATTTACTTTCAGTACTTATTATTATATGTATATGTTCCGTCTTCGGCGATGTAGACTGATACCCTTATTATGTCTCACTGCATGTATTCCGCCTCTGGCGATGATGACTGATCACTTCCTTTTATTTACTAAGTTATATCCTACGCTATGCTATTCTGATGTTATTACATGTTGTGATTCCGCTGTCATATCCATGTAAAATTATTCTATTTATTGTTCTGCTATTATCTGTACTCTGCTATGATGATTAATGTGTTATATTCCAATGATTATCCTTAATACCGCCCCTCGGATTTTGGGATCATCACAGTTGGTATCAGAGCTTAGGTTAACCTTAGTTCCGGGATCTAATACATTAAACACCTCGTCAGAATAGAATGAGTAGTGTTCTAATGCGAGTAGCTCATTAGAGATAGGATTAGCAATGTCCTAGAATGAGCTAAGCAGATTAGAAAAACAATTTGGTCAGTACATCATTTCCTTTCCTTATGTTCCCCTGCTTTATCATATATGAAAATTATCAAATATGTGAGCTTGACTCTTTTCTTGCTTATACAGTACTCTTTCTGATGGCTACACGAGCAGCAGCAGCTAGAGGAGGCCGTGGAGGCCGAGCAGGAGCAGTAGGAGGACGGGGGAATATCCCCGTAGTTGTGGAAGGCCCTATTGTTCAGCCACCAGCGCCCGAGGACTTTGAGTTAGACAAAGTAGCGAAGAGGTATAGGAACCTTGAGGGAAAACCCTTTTCTGGCACTGGTACAATGACCGAGGCTATAGCTTGGTTGAAGACATGTGAGAAAATCTTTGAAGGCATGGGTATGGGAACCAACAACAAAGCACGACTAGGTATTTGGCTCCTACAGGGGGAAGCAGAGCTGTGGTGGGATGCCATTACCTCAGAGGATGCAGCAGGTACTGTCAGAACCTGGGAGTAATTCAAAACTATGTTCAATGAGAAGTTTGTACCTGAACAGGCTCTAGAGAGGATGCGAGAGCAGTTTGCTAATCTCCAGCAAGGAGATCTCTCTATTCAAGATTACCTGAATAAATTCACCCAGTTGTCACGCTATGCTCCAGAGCTTATTATGACTAACAAAGCAAAGAACAAGAGATTTATATTTGGGCTAAAGCGCAAGTACCATGACAGAGCTATGAGCAACATCAAACTCTCCTTCTCGGAATTGGTAGAAATGGCTTGCAATTATGAAGATATGGATGAAAGGCACGCCAGCCAAGACCGCTCCAAAAGCCAAGCTGGAAATAAGCAAAAGGCTTCAGCAGATCAGCCAGAGTCTAGCATTACCGCGGCCGTTACTCAGAAACCTGGAAAGATCCCCAAAGGAAATTGCTACAACTACGGGAAGGCAGGACATTTTTCTAATGTATGCAAAGCCCCGAGGATACCAAAGGCAAATGACTCAGCTGAATGCTACAACTGCCATAAGAAGGGGCACTATAGCAGGAACTATCCTCTGAAGCAAAATGCACAAGTGGCTCATGTGTATGACGGGGGGGGCCCGCCAGCTATCACGGATGGATCAGGTAAACCCGACGTCTTGGGAGGTACCCTTACCATTAATAATATTCCTGTTTCTGTACTTTTTGATACTGGTGCATCACGTAGCTTCATTTCTGGTAACATCGTTCATAAGTTAAAATTGAAACGAAGATAGCTTAAAGAACCAATTAAAGTTCAAAACCCGATAGGGGGTTCTGTTAGTCTCAGTTCATACTGTAGAGTGCCTATCTCTTATTCATGTTACAAGTTTCCCATCCACTTAATCGTCATGGATTTATCGGAATTCGATGTTATTCTCGGTTTGGAATGGTTAACCAAATATAAGGCCGAAGTTAAATGTGCCGAGAGAATCGTTAAAGTCGAAACGAAGCTTGGACCAATATATATACCATGCCACGGTTCAGAAATTAATAGAACAGAATTTTGGTCTTCTTTAGAAGTTACTCCCCCTTCATTTGAAAAGATACCGGTCGTTAAAAACTATGCGGATGTGTTTGAAGAAGTAGAAAACTTACCGCCATAAAGAGAGATTGAATTTAGAATAGATTTAATTCCTAACGCCCGACCAGTAGTACATCCAATTAGAAGAATGGCCCCGAAAGAAAAAGAAGAGTTGGGTAGTCAATCCCGGGAATTGCTTTGGAAAGGTCTGATCAGACCGAGCTTTTTAGCTTGGGGAGCAGCAGTAGTATTTGTCCCGAAATCAGACGGTACTCTAAGACTTTGTGTTGATTACCGAGATCTCAATAAGCAGACACTAAAGAACAAATATCCCTTGCCCCGAATAGACGATTTGTTAGATCAATTAAATGGAGCAACAGTATTCTCCAAAATGGACCTAGCTACAGGTTTCCACCAATTACGTATAGCCGAAGACTGTGTTCCTTTGACGGCCTTCAGGGGTCCCGATTTATTCTACGTATGGTTAGTAATGTCGTTCGGCTTGTGTAACGCTCCGGCATACTTCGTAGATCTTATGAACAGAGTGTTCCGAGGTGTGTTGAATAAATTTGTTCTAGACTTCATCGATGACATTTTAATCTACTCCAAGTCGGAAGGCGAGCATGCAAAACATTTAGAACAAGTGTTGAAAATTCTGAGGGGAAATGTTTTGAAAGCTAAATTTTCTAAATGTGTCTTCTGGCAAGATGAAGTTAAGTTCCTAGGCCATGTCGTATCAAAAGAAGGGATTGTTGTAGATCCAAGTAAAATTACAGCGATTCAGAACTGGAAACAACCTACTACCCCCACAGAAGTTCGAAGTTTCCTTGGATTGGCTAGTTACTATCGGAAATTCGTTCAGGATTTTTCAAAGATATTGGGTGTTTTGACAAAGCTTACAAAGAAGCATGAGAAATTCAAATGGACTCCCGAATGTGAAGAAGCTTTCCAGGAGTTGAAACTGAAGTTGACAACCGCTCCAGTATTGACAATTATAGAAGGCAACCAAGACTTGACTGTATGGACAGATGCTTCTATTAGAGGGCTAGGCGCAGTACTAATGCAAAAAGGCCAAGTGGTCGCTTATGCCAGCCGCCAGCTGAAGCTGCATGAAAGGAACTATGCTACTCATGATCTTGAGTTATTAGCTATCGTGTTTGCTTTAAGAATCTGGAGGCATTATTTATTGGGCGAGAAGTTCGAACTATTTACCGATCATCAATCCTTGAAATATCTATTCACTCAGAAAGATCTAAACTTGAGACAACAACGTTGGTTAGAATTCCTTGCAGCATACGATTTTGAAATTCTATACACTCCAGGGAAGGCCAATGTTGTAGCAGATGCGCTCAGCAGAAAGAATGAAATCATCGCCAGTTTTATCATTACTTCTTCCTTAGAAGATAAGATTACTATTCTACAGAAAGAAGATGAATTCATTAAAAGGATTAGCCAGCGGATCCGAGAAGGAAAACCCTCAGATTTTAGCCTTGATAGCCAAGGGGTCCTAAGATTACGAGGGCGAATTTGTGTGCCTGGAATCCCTGAGCTCAGAAGGGAAGTGCTTGATGAATGTCACAAGTCCAAATTAAGTATCCACCCCGGTGTGAGCAAAATGTATAACGATATCAAGCGCACATTCTGGTGGAAGGCGATGAAAAGAGATATTTCAATATATGTTAGCAGATGCTCCACTTGCCAGCTAGTTAAGAGCGATCAGCAGAAATTAGATGGACTATTACAACCATTAGAAATTCCAGGATGGAAGTGGGAGCAAATTTCGATGGACTTCATCGATGGCTTGCCTCGAACCAGAAAAGGAAACGACAGTATATGGGTAATCGTAGATCGCTTCACGAAGACTGCCCATTTCATACCTGTCCGATCCAATAGAACGGCTCAAAGTTTGGCACAGATTTACTTCAAAGAAATAGTTAAACTTCATGGAGTGCCACTCAATATAGTCAGTGATAGAGATCCCCTGTTTACTAGCAAATTCTGGGAAGCATTCCAGTCAGAATTGGGATCCAAATTGAATCTAAGCACCGCTTATCACCCTCAGATAGACGGCCAAACTGAGCGGGTGAATAGAATTCTAGAAGATTTACTACGAGCTTGCGTTATCGATTTTGGAGGCTCATGGGAAGATCACTTACATTTAGCCGAATTCTCTTATAACAATAACTATCAAGCAAGTCTGGGAATGTCCCCATTTGAAGCATTATACGGTAGGCCGTGCAGATCTCCCGCATGTTGGGTAGAACCTGGCAACAGACTTGTGTTAGGGCCCGATATGATTCAAGAAGCATCGGATAAAGTCGATTTCATTAAGAAGCGATTGAAAACCGCGCAGAGCCGACAGAAAAGTTATGCTGATGCGAGAAGAAGGGATTTATCATTTGCCGTTGGCGATTACGTTTATTTAAGAGTTTCTCCAATGCAAGGAGTAATCAGATTTGGCAAGACAGGGAAGTTGGCACCGAGATTTATTAGTCCCTTTCCTATACTTGAACGGATTGGAACTCTTGCATATAGGGTTTCATTACCTGATTGGTTGCCTGGTGTACATGATGTGTTCCACGTGTCTCAACTCTGAAAACATGTTCATGATCCAGATCTTGTTGTAGAAGAAGCAGCGCAACAGGATATAGACATAACTCCAGAATTAGCACTCAGAAGAGAGCCATTAAAGATAGTGGGCAAAGAAACTAGAGAGCTAAGGAGGAAAAAGATTCATCTAGTCAAAGTGCAGTGGAGTAGTGATCCTAGAGACTGTACTTGGGAGATTGAGGAAAGCGTTAAACAAGCCTATCCCAAATGCAGAGTGGACATCTCTGACTAACTCCGGTGCAAGGTACCTTTACAATACTTTGCATTTACATTTTATTTCCTACTTAGCTGTTATTTCCTTTTCGAGGACGAAAAGTTTTAAGTGGGGGAGATTGTAATAACCCGGAAAATGTGAACCAATTTAAAATTTTTAAAATTGGTTATTTCCAAAGAATTTGAATAGTTGAAATAGCATATTTCAATAAAATAGAGAATAGGGTATAGTATTGCAGTTTGAAATTTTGAATACAAACTTTGTCTGACTGTACCAGGTGGAAAATATAACGGATTTTAGCAAAACTGAAAATATTTAAATCTGTTTATGAATACCTTTCTAACGAATCTGAAAAATCGAAGTTTCATAGCGGGAATCAAAAGTTATGGCCAAATGAATTTTCAGAAAGGTCGCTATATAGCATATATAGCCCATGAAAATTGATATTTTGCATACGACCTCGGAATTCGACGAAACCACTTTTGTTGGGTCCGGGATGTCAAATTATTGCTAAGTTTCAAATTTCACAATTTTTGAAGCTAGTATGTGAGCGGGGCAAAAGAAAATGTGATTGGTCAATTTCTGTTAAAATGGGTCGACCTAAAAATGGTCGTTTTTCAAATGAGCTCAGAATTCGACGAAACTGGTTTTGTTAGGACCGTATCGTCAAAACAAAGCTAGATTTATTTTTCTGGAATTTTTCGATTCAGTTTGTGGCCCTGGCAAATTGAAATGTACGTTCAAATTTAATATTGAATGTTTTATATTTTAATTTGAAAAATAACTGACTGTAACAGTGGAAATGGCCAACGAAACATATCCCATTGTGTCCGGAATGGGGGTATTTAGCTAGGGGCGACAGTCGTTGGGTTTGATTTCGAGTCCGTTTGCGAAAACACTATTTAAAATTTCCTATATAGCTTCGACCAATAGGAATTTTTCTTTTAAAAAAAAATTGAAAAAACCCTAGCCGCTAGGCGATTTCAACGGCGCATCGAGCTCGAAGCTTCCCATCGTTTTTGCCGCCACCACAGCCAGTTTCGCCGCCTCCTTCAGTTGAAGATTCTGATCGCCTCCCTCCCCTCTTTAAATCCGACCAAGCCTCGCCTCAAACCATCGATCGTGCACGTCGAATTTCGAGGAGGAAGTCGACCCCTTTGGAGCGCCGCCGCGACCTGCTGGAGCCGCCGAGTCAGATGCCACCACCACCAACAGGGAGCTGGTTCGTAGTTCTTTCGCGTGGCACCACCTGATCGGAGCAACAAGGTACGGCTTGACTGTAAAATCAAAACCTAGTTTTGAAGGTTTAAAAACCTTTTTGCCTCGACATTTTGAAATGAAAATAACATTATAAAGCGTTGCAAAACTTTGAAAAATAATATATTTTTCGTTCTTTAACGAAATTTGATGAAACAGGAGACACCGTGACCGCAAGGAGGCTCTCTACATTCTAGAAGAAGCCGCGGATTTTTCTGATCTTCCTACGATTTTTAGCACTGCAATAACCAATGTGAGGAATCTAAACTGATTGTGTGAATGAAATCGCGTTGTATAAATTATATAAGCGAAGTGTAAATTATATACGCATTGTATACCTCATGTACATGTGTTGTATAAGTTATATTAGCGATGTATAAATTATACAAGCGTTGAATGAAACATATATGCTTTGAATTGTGATGAAATGCAAGTGAATTATAATATATATATATATATATATATATATACTCCCCTCGTCCACAGACCATGGACAATATTTATTGCTTGTGATTGGCGTGATATTATATGGTATGTCGAATGGTTGGAAATAATTGTTTGTGGTTGATATTGTGGTTGAAAAATACCTTTGTGGTTGAAAAATACCCTCTTGTGGTTGAAACAAATTAGAATAGGATTGTGAAATTGAAAATAAAACATGCCGCCTGCGTGCGAACTAGATGCATGATCCCCATTGTCAAAAACCGCGAGGTTTTAAGGTAGAGCGAGGAGCCGTACTAGGGACGGTCCCGGTTTTAACTACCCTGCCGTTATGCTGCCGAAATTTTCTGAAATATACATGCGTTAGAATAATTTTCATTCGTTGAAATAAATCACATATATAGCCAATATTCATGTGTTGAGTTGCAATTCATTCGTTGAGTTGAAATTCATGTGTTGAATATTATTTGAATTTAAGCAAATAGCTTTAGCGATAAAAACCACATTTTTATATATATACAAACTATATCGAATATTTATGTGTTGAGTTGCAATTCATTCGTTGAGTTGAAATTCATGTGTTGAATATTATTTGAATTTAAACAAATAGCTTTAGCGATAAAAATCACATTTTTATATATATACAAACTATATCGAATATTCATGTGTTGAGTTGCAATTCATTCGTTGAGTTGAAATTCATGTGTTGAATATTATTTGAATTTAAACAAATAGCTTTAGCAATAAAAATCACATTTTTATATATATATACAAACTGTATAGAATATTCATGTGTTGAGTTGCAATTCATTCGTTGAGTTGAAATTCATGTGTTGAATATTATTTGAATTTAAACAAATAGCTTTAGCAATAAAAATCACATTTTTATATATGTACAAACTATATCGAATATTCATGTGTTGAGTTGCGATTCATTCGTTGAGTTGAAATTCATGTGTTGAATATTATTTGAATTTAAACAAATAGCTTTTGCAATAAAAATCACATTTTTATATGTATACAAACTATATAGAATATTTATGTGTTGAGTTGCGATTCATTCGTTGAGTTGAAATTCATGTGTTGAATATTATTTGAATTTAAACAAATAGCTTTAGCAATAAAAATCACATTTTTATATATATACAAACTGTATAGAATATTCATGTGTTGAGTTGCAATTCATTCGTTGAGTTGAAATTCATGTGTTGAATATTATTTGAATTTAAACAAATAGCTTTAGCAATAAAAATCACATTTTTATATATATACAAACTATATCGAATATTCATGTGTTGAGTTGCGATTCATTCGTTGAGTTGAAATTCATGTGTTGAATATTATTTGAATTTAAACAAATAGCTTTAGCAATAAAAATCACATTTTTATATATATACAAACTGTATAGAATATTCATGTGTTGAGTTGCAATTCGTTCGTCGATTCGAAATTCATGTGTTGAATGTTATCGTATTTTAAAATAAAATGAGTAGATAATAAAAACTACACCTTTGTTGTGAATATGAAGTGTTAAAAACATTCACGTGTTGAATAAATATTTTTGACGATAAAAAATATTTCTTTTATCATGTATATGCTTTGATAAAAATACACATGTGTTGAAATAAATAATAGTTTGCTAGAAATATTATTATTAGCCTTGTTCTGCATATATATACATGTGTTGAACAGGAAAAATGGATTAGCTGTAGAGTAAAGAAATTATTTGCGTGCCCGACAAATAGGTAAGCCTTGATGAGTTGGCTACGCAATTTTATTTATATATCAACTCCTGTGAATGCCATTGGATGCGGAGTGCTGGTTATTCTGTGTGAAATAATAAACATCGCCATAGGATAGTAACAATTAATTTTGAACTACACTACATGGCATACTACTTGACGATAGGCATACTTCATCATATTCCACATAAGCAATTGGAGCTTGTGTAACGAGGTGGAAGATTTACCATACGAGCGAGAGGCTTGTATGGCGATGACTATATACTACAGGTTGAACTGATGACTGATATGGACTATATAAAATATAACGATAAATCGCCAGATTAATAAAAACCCCACACGGGTCTGGAGTTGACAATAATCACGTCGCTCTAGTTATTAGATACGGCACATGGACTATTTATTTCCACACGGAAACGGGGTGACGAGAATTTATTCTCTGGAGTGATTATCTATACATGCTCCCCCGTAAACACCAGAATATAGCACTATAAATATGTGGATGCTTTTTAGGATTTATTGGGTACCTAACACGGCCCAATAAATTTCCAAACCCCTCCCCGTACAAAGGAGGTTATGGCGAAATTTTTCGTAATATTAAGGCGTTAGTAAAATATTTGAAGTGAAAACGAAGTTGAAAACATAGAATGAGCTATAGTTGGAATTATAGAATGAACTATATATATATATATATATATATGTATATATATATATATATAATTAAAAGGAATCGAAGCCGTGCAGTTCGTGTTTCGGAATCGTAATTTGAAACGATTAGTACGAGAAATCCGACCATTGGATTTTCCCGAAACCGCAACCGCTGGGTTCGCCTTGGAAATATCTTCCCAACGGCACCAACCTTGTAAAAATCCAACAGTTGGATTGTCCGGAATTTTTAATTCAAATCTAAAGAAAAACAGTGCCAGAATCGTTTATATTTATATATAAATATAATTAAATTAAATCGAATAACGACGCTGCAGTTCGAATTTTGAAACCGTAACTTCAAATGACTAGTGTGGAAGTTCCGACCGTCGGATTTTCACGAAACTGGAACCGTTGGGTTCGCTTTGGGAATATCTTCCCACTGATATAGACTTTGTAAAAATTCAACGGTTAGATTTTCCGATATGTGTAAAACAAATTAGGGGAAAAACAGCGCCAGTGCCACGGCACGACCTGAAACGTCTTTTAATTCAATATGGCCATTTTTAAATAAATAAAAATGGCGAAAAATCATTATAAAATATTATAAGCAACATAGATTGCAAATAAACCAATTGGGCTTGAATTGTTTGATATTTGATGGTTGTATGTGCTTGACACGAAAATAACACTAAAGAACTGAAAGATGGATGTCGAATAATATAACCATGGAAAGAATCGATTTAAATTCTAATGACGTGAATTATTTGAAAAGGCCGAGTTAACCCTCATTTCAAATAATTTATCGAGCGATTCGAATTGGAAAATGCAAAGACAATTCAAGACCAATGATCTTCATATCGGTTAGATGGGAGCTGCTGAGGTTCCTGACCAGAGTAGCTACCGGAAAGGGACGGAAGTAGTAGCCGTCTGAATGCATGTGTTGATTGGACGGATATACGAGGGATTTGACGCCTCCGGTTTCGTTCAGACCCAGAACGGACTTGTAAATGGACTGTGTGTCTGACATTGGATTTTGTTCTACACTGATTGATCTCTGTTAAATATATATCTGTTTGGCGGCGGAGAATTTATTCTTTTATTTAACGCCCTTCTCTGAGACGTACGAGATTAGAGGATATATATTGATGGAAATCAATCGTATGGAGTGGACTGCCTATGTGGCATGCCAAGATGCTATGATCAAGGCTTCTGTTGCAAAGCAAAGTCTTGTGGTTGATGATCAAAGCACGGTCTTCGTAGCCTGGCTTTGTGTATAGCGTGGATTCGCGAGCCTCACACCCCGGTATGAGTTAAAAACGGGATACGGACTGCAGGGAGAGCACGACGTTTCTTTCTAGCTATGGGGGTGTCAGTGACTTACCAGCCCTGACATATATATCTACTCTTCAACTTTGTGGATGTTGGAATGCGAGGCGCCTCGATTATAGGTCTGTAAGGACCGGGAAACGTGTGTTCAGGCATAATTAATCCTCAAACGGAAGAGAGGACCGGCCCTAAAGCATCCAGGGGTTACCCAGAGTGCGTAGTCCCGAGGCATTTGCTAGAATGTCTCGAAGCGGAGAGGAGCTTGCCCCTTGCCTCGACTCATGACGGAAATCCAATTTCCAATATGGGATAACAGATTCGATTGTAACTTATATATGGCGACATAGTGGCATGGGATGCTCATGTCGCCTATGATTGATATTTATGATGTTATTCGCTTTTGAAACATATATGCACTAGTAATAATATCAATTGATTTTGCTTTATACGTATCAAGCATATTTGGCCATTATAAGGTAAAACTCTATCCTCCGGCTTGCGTTGCATTGTATGATGAGACCTGAGTTTTATAATGGCTTCATTCTTTTTAAAAGCATTGCGTTGTTTTAAAAGAATTTACTTGGTTTTAAATGCACTAGCAATCACTGGAATAAACCCGTTCCGCGAAAGTGGCGTGGTCCTATGATTTGCTTATTACTGTTGTTTAAACTATTAGATAGATTCCTTATACCAGTCCCCATGACTGACTCGTTGTTTGTTTCACTTTGCAAACGCGGGTGCCCTTATTTTCACACGGGCAGCCTAGTTCACAGGTGACAGGTTGTTTTTGGCTCTGCATTGTTCCATAGAGTGCATTTTGGCTCATGGCGAGGCTGACTTCACAGAGATGACTTTGACATTTTCCGCCATTATTGTGCTTATATTATGATTCCGCCACTGGCGATGCGGACTGATTTACTTTCAGTACTTATTATTATATGTATATGTTCTGCCTTCGGCGATGTAGACTGATACCCTTATTATGTCTCACTGCATGTATGTATTCCGCCTCTGGCGATGATGACTGATCACTTCCTTTTATTTACTAAGTTATATCCTATGCTATGCTATTCTGATGTTATTACATGTTGTGATTCCGCTGTCATATCCATGTAAAATTATTCTATTTATTGTTCTGCTATTATCTGTACTCTGCTATGATGATTAATGTGTTATATTCCAATGATTATCCTTAATACCGCCCCTCGAATTTTGGGATCGTCACAAGGCTGGGATTGGGATTAATAAATAAATGGTTACTTCGGTAAGGTCTGTCAATCACGATTAGTTGATAAACCTTAATTTGGTTTAAGTTGTGAAAGATATAATAAAATCTTTTGAAATGATATCCAAAGGAAGATTAAAGAATAAATTTAAAAAAAATTATCTTTGATAAAATTAATGGAAACCTTCCCCCAAAGATGTGAACATTTGAAAAAATAAGATTCTAGATTGAAATGAGATGTGTGTTATCTTTGTGTATTTATCACATGATTATAAAGATACGCTTGTTATTCGGAATGACTGAGTTTAACCCATTCTGAATAGCTGTTACGACGACTAAAAGTCAAAGATATGAAGATGGAGGTTGAAGACCGGAGATCTTCACATCATTTGGATGATTACTGATGTCTTGACTTGGGGTGTACACCCAAAATGAGGTAATAAGTGGTGATCGTCCAGACGTACTTGGAGATCGACCGAATATGCGAGGACTTCTCTCGAGTATTGGGCATACGGGATGAGGAATGAGGTGCCTCTAGTTCCATTCAAACCCAGAATGGACGTATAAATGGATTGTATGTTTGACATTGTATTGTGTGCTATGTTGTTGATCTCTGATAAATATGTATCTGTTTGGTGGCGAAGAATTTATTTTCTTGCTTAACACCCTTCTCTGAGATGTATGAGCTTAGAGATTAAATATTAGTGGAAATCAATGACATGGTATGGATTGACAGTGCAGAATGTTAAGATGCAAATGAACAAGGCTTTTATTGAAAAGTAGAGTCTTGTGGTTGATGATCAAAATACAGCTTTAAGTAGCATAGCTTTGTGTATAGCATTAATTCGTGAGCCTCACAGTCCGATATGAGTCAGAAACGGGATATGGGATGCAAGGAGTGCATATGTTTCTTTCCAGCTAGAAGTTGTGTCATGGTATGGAGCTTAGACATTTTTACTTATGTGGATGATGGATTGTGAGGCGCCTCGCATATAGAGCCAACTAAAAGGCTTAAGTGGTCGACGGACAAACCATTTGGAGGTTTGATAGGACTGGAAAACGTATGTTCAGGAATAACTAATCCACAATGTTAGGCGTGGGCCGGCCTTGCAAGATCCAAGGGTTGCCCATAGGTGTGATCCTGTGTCATCTTGCTAGAGGTGATCTGAATCCGTAAGGAGACCATCCCTTGCCTTGACTCGTGATGAAAATCCAACTTCCAATATGCGACTTTTCAGTTTTAGTTGTAAACCTATATGGCGACATAGTAGGATGGGAATCTGTGCCGTCTATGATTGATACATTTATATTTGAAGTTGTTTGCCACACTATGCACTTATAGTAATAACAAATTGATTTGTTTTGAAGCGTACCAAGCATGTTTAACCATTATAAGGTAAAACTATATCCTCTGGTTTGTTGTTTGCTTTGTTTGATGGGACCTGAGTCCTATAATAACCTCATTTTTTGAAAAGCATTGCATTGTTTATAAAAAATATTCCTCAAGAGTATTCATGGGAGTAAATCCGTTCCTTGTTATACGGCGTGGTTCTATGAATTACTTTATTTTAAAGTAAAGTTTAATAACTGCTTTTAGCTCTCACACCAGTCCCATGACTGACTCGGAGTTTATTATTTCCACTTAAACTCTAGGTGCCCATATTTTCCGCACCGACATTCAGTAGTTTTGGGTTTTTACAGATTCTTAATTTTCCCAGGATCCTGGATTACACCTGGAGCTATATTCGGAAAGCTTTGTATCCGTGTATTTTTTTCAGTTGTGGTGGTTGATGTATTTCCACTGTGTGTTGTTTTTTCACATTTTTATTTCCGTTGCTCTATAAATTATTAATCTCTAATATTCTTGTACTCTGATGTAAATTGTTATAATAGCAATTAAAAGTTATGTGGTTCTACATTCCGATGCATCGTGTTCGTTAAACTGATTATGTGGGATGTAAATCCGATCATAAAAGTACTAGTGGAATATATCATTCTTAGGATATTCACAGGTCTCATGGTTTAGTAAAAAGAAAAATACCGTATCTTTGTCAACAACTAAAGGAGAATATTTCTCTGCTGCTTTGACTTGTTCACAAGTAATATATATGCAACAAACTCTAAATGATTTTGGATTAACAATAAATAAATCACTAATATACTATGATAATACAAGTGCTATAAATATATCTAAAAATCCAACTCATCACTTAAGAACTAAACATATTGATATACGACATCATTTTCTAAGAGATAACGTAACTAAAGAGAAAATTTCACTCGAATTTATAGAAATAGATAAGCAAATAGCAGATATATTTACAAAAGCACTAAAAAGAAATGTTTACTAAATTTAGAAGAGAATTAGGTATTAGTTCATTAAGTGAATTAGAATAATTAAATATATTAATATATATATATATATATAAGAATAATGTTAAAAATAAGAAAAAAATTAACCTTGCATGCATGTCGACATACATAAAAGCCTATGTCGATATATAACTGCCAGATTTCAAAAATTAATTCCCACCAAAAGTTAGTTACAATAACCAATTTGACTCTCTACTTAAAATTTTCTTCTTCATTCTCTTATTTCACTTTTGTAAAAACTCAAAACCAAAATAAATCATGGCCTTTACTAATTGTAACAACCAAATTGACCCTGAATCATCCGCTAGACCATCCAAAGGTCCATTCCAATGTTCTATCCTCTCACATGTAATCAAATTGGAAGAGAAAATGGAATATACTCTTCAAATGCTTGCTGAGATTCAAGTGCTCCAAATTTGGATAAGTCAGGAGCAAATTAGACAAGGAAAGATGATGCGGAACCTTCATAAATTTGTAATGGATAATCAAGTGAATCCAGTTATCATCGAAAATGGTAATTAAGCAATGGAAGAAGAAGTAGAGGAAGAAGAGGAGGAGGAAGAAATGATGGAAGAGGAGGAACCATAATAGGTACAATAAGAAGTCACGGACGCGGGTAATCAAGTCGTATGCGTTAGTGAAGTCTTGTTCAATCAACATGGAAATATAATTGAACGAAATTGGAGATTTTTTTCTTCATTACCCAAATTGTCCAACCCACAAGTCTCCTATCATTAAGAACAAATAGAATTCAGGTTTCTTTTCGTTTATTTGATGTATTACATGTATAGTAATTCGTGTTGTTTGCTTTCGTGTGCATCGCTTGTATTGGAAAACAATGTTTAATATATTGCTCGCTTTATTTTTCATAGGCTTTTCATTAGTTTATTATACGGGCACAAATTTAGGGGGATTCATATACATTAAGCATTTTGAGCATTATACATATATTTCTTATAACTTTAGTATAGAATAATAGTACGATGTAGATAAATATATGATTTAAGGGGGGGGGTATCTTAAGATTTCTTTTTGATAATTCCAAAGGGGGAGAAATTATAAAATATAAACTTAGTTTACGTAGAATATATATGATTTGTAATGACAGGGGGAGTATTGGAAGGATCAACATCAACAGGTACGAACAGGTATGAATATTTTATAAACTAAGGTTGTCATCATCAAAAAGGGGGAAATTGTTGAAGAATGGAGTTTTGATGACAACAACCTTATTTCAATATTAACTGATTATAGAATATACTAATATCTCTATCTAGAATATATATATATATATACACTAACATATATGCAGGAGTTGTATAATTAATACTGAAGACTGTGTAGTTTTAGAGATTCAGAATTCAGAGAAGATTCAAGACTCATGAGTAATCAAGAAATCAAGAGTTCAAGATAAGTATAGTAATAGAGTCTAATGTGTATGTAAGACTTTGAATAACACTCCAGGTTCAAATTCAAATTCCGTTATTCAAATTCTGATTTCAAATTTCATAATCTATTTTTCAAAATTCAAATTCAAATTTTAATTAGTTTTTCTATCTTACCTATTGATATTAAATTTAAGTTTCCAAATTTATAAGTTTATATATTTATATAGTTATATGCTTTTATACTTTTATATTTATATAGTTTTAAACTTTATAATTTTATAAATATGCTTATGATTTCATATGATTTTCTACTTTATAATTCTTATTTATATCACTATGTTTTAATTCATGAATTTCCAGAATTATATATATTTATATTAAAACACTTAAAAAATATTCAAATTTTCAAACACATATGTCAATATATATATATATATATATATATATATATGAGGATGTCGACATACAACTGTCATATTTTCAGTTTTGAAAGGAAGTGCCTTTTCACCATTTGTAACGTTCCAGAAGCGTTGCAACCTTTCAAATCTTATTAATAGGTGTTGATTTCGAATGTTTTAACTATTCTTCTTCTCCATCTTCATCCCTTTTCATTCCTCCATTACTATTTCATATTTTTATGATTTCTGCACTTATACTGTGAAGGCCCGCCCCGCACCAACCGACATTTACTCCAAAAGTGCGCTGTATGCATGTCCAGTTAGCACGGAACGGGTCGTCAGAAGGAAAGGGAAGAAGGAAATGAACATACAAAGAACCTATAGAATGTCTCACAGCACATAGAACAAAATATAATAATAACATACTTGACATAAAACAGGAGAGACAGTGCATAAGCTGAAAACCAGAACTAAGCATCATAGCAGCGGAAATCCAAAATACAGCTTATTACAACTTTTCAAACTGTCTCAAAGCAAAAGTAAGATAAAGGAGGTACACTACTAATGCCCAAGTAGCGACCACCAGCGACATAGGGAGAATATCTATGTATCATACGTGGAAGCCTCCTGCCCGCCTCCGAATCAGCTACTCGCGCATCACCAGCTAACCTTTCTCTAGTCTGCTCGTGTGAGCACCCAGAGTAATAAGTGGAGACATAAAACTCTGGGTCAAACATAAAGCCTGGTATGAGCGATAAGCATCTAACAGAACAATAACAGGTAGAGCACAATTTTCACACCTTTACCTTTAGATTTGACCTCATCTTTTTCTATAATGGAAGATTCCTTATTCAAACTCGAACAAGATTCAAGCTTCGAAGCTTTTTTCTTAGGCTTTTGAATGGTTATTGTATCCATAAACCTCGATCTCATTATCAATGAATTTATTTAAAAAAAAACCTTATTTGGTTTGATCGTCAGAAGGCAAAGATGTCATCGCCATTGAATGTACAGGAACTAATTCCTGTAGCTAGATCCAATTTGAGCTTATTCGCACCCAATTGAGGCTCAATTACGCGATAAAAAATTAAAATATATGATATTCAGAATTATAATAGAAATTAGAAGGCGCATTCACCTAGATCTATTCTAATAGAAATTAGGAGGCGGCGGTGGCGGCGGTCAATCAGTATTGAGGCATTGGTGATGGACATGTGGAGGGGGAGGAGTTTAGGGAACGAAGTGATTATATCTAGTTGTTGCACTATTGAGAGCGAATCTAATGATTAAGGGGAAAATATAATTTAGGGTTGTGTTTGGGAATGTGGAAACAAAATTACAAAGTGCGGGAAGTTTGTTTAGAGCCAAAATTTTGGTTTTGAAGTCAAAAGACATGTTTAGAGCTTATAAATAACTCATAGTACTTTGTCGTACAAAATTACAAAATTCGATGCTAATTGAAAACGCGATTATAAATCTGTAAAAATATAAAAATACGCCCACTATTTAATAATTATTAATTGTAACATTTTAAATATTAAGTATTCTATATAATTATCAACTATTACAATTAAATAGTAAATATTAAATGCGTATGAAAGTATATTTTATATCATATGTATTTTTGATTTATTTAAGAAATTTTCGGAATTTTAATTATTTTAGATATTAAATATTAACTATCGCTTCTTAATTATTAATATTGATTATTAATTATAAATTATTTAATATTTGTCTTAATAATCGGTTAATTTTTTAATGGTTATTAGTTAATAATTATTTATAGTTAATTGCTACATAGAAAATATTACTTCATAAGTATTTAATTTTATTATTAATTATTAAATATAAATTTATAAACTATTAATAAATAATTTTGAATATTACTTATTAAATATTAATTATTTAATTGTAATTATTAAAACATAAATCTTATTCATTATTTATTATTTATTATTTCATGACTAACCATGATAAACTATTAAAGTATTAATTCGTATTAAGTAATTATTATTATACAATACTTATTATATTATAAATAATTATTACGTATTACTTCGTACTTTTATATTTAGTAATTATGTTTACCAAAGATGGAAAAATAATCTTAATTTTTTTTTTGCAACTAGCTTTACTAGTTGTAAAAAAATACAATTATCACAAGTGGGAAAAATAATTGCTAAACATATTTTTTGCAGCAAGTTTGAAAGCGCAGTTGCAAACAGTATATTTATCGCAACTGTTATGAAAGGGCAGTTACTAAAAGTATGATTTTACAACTGAAAGAGAAATGCAGTTGCTAAATATATATTTTTCACAACAGAAAGAAAATGTATGTTGTTGTATCTCACCTATTGCAACTGCTATGAAAGTTCTGTTGCAAAATATCATTTACTGCAACTGTCGTGTGTCGCCAATTCCAAATAACTACTTGTAGTTGGGTATTTTCTTATAGTGGGACGACAGGTGGGTGGCAATTATTATTTAGATTTTGATAATAAAAATAATAGGTTGAACATAGTTGTAGTTACCGTTTCTAAATTATCTTTTGCAAGTATATTTCAACTTATTCCTTTACAGTTTTTCTATTTTCTTTTGTTATTTCAGTGTTCTATAGTTCTTTTACGTCTGTTCCTTATGATTAATAAATCTATAAATGTATGCTTTAAAAAGTAAATTTAATCCTTTTACCTACATGAAAAATAATGAAAAGAGAGCAGCTATCATGAAATATGAGTTAAATAGGAAAACGATAAATTTATGGAAAAATGGTGGTAAAACATGTATAACCATAACAAAGAGGTAATGGATTGATTTTTACAGAATGGATCTGCGAGTTGTAAGAAATGTAGATTTGTAATAAAAGAGAGAAAGTACAAAAAGTTACATTTTCGTAATTAGGTATAAAAACTTATGGTTTTGCACTTAAGTACGGAAAGCTACAGTTTTATAATTAAGTACACTTAATTTACATTTCTTTTATGTGTATTAAGAAGTTACAATTCTGTAAGTCTAGGTTTAAAAGTAGATTTTATTCCATTCAAATTACGTGAAAACAGTTATAAAAAACAGAAAGATTTCGCGTAAACCAAAAAATATAGAATTACTAGAAAAGAATAGAAATACATATAATGTAAATCAAAAGCATAGTATTAACTGTTAAAGAAGATAAAACGAAAGTGAAAGAACACGTTTTAGAGACTTATAGGAAAATTATGACATGCTTTATGAATAAAAAGAAGAAGAAAAGGACTTATTATGATATTGAAAGTCGTCTTGGAAAGTTAGAATATCATAATAAAATGAATAAGAAGAAAAGAATAAAACTTATTATGATATTAGAAACCTATCTTGTTGAAAGTGGGATATCACAGGGAAGTCTTAGTTCATGGGATCAAGTCAATAGGTCAGACTAAGATCGTGAGATTGAGTCGGTAAATGAAACTCAGATCATTAGATTGGATCAATAAATAAAACTTAAATCATGGGACTGAGTATGGAAAAAGGCGCAATTTGAATATTATTTGTTAAGATTTGTTCCAAATTCTGGTTGAGGACCGATGCATCATGTTGTAGGATTGATATTGGGCACATCATGTTGATTGAAGTAAATAAGTGGTCAAAAGGAAGAGATGAGAACAAGTGTGCACCAATGATGACCCTGTGTGTAGAATCAATTATGGTAAATAATTCGCGACTGCATTCATGTGCTAAATTATGCCTAATCGGTGGATCGACAAATGGCGATTCATATGGTACTGTTTCACAACGGGAAGTTCCATAGGGCCATATTATCATGCAATAGAGATGGTAGATAGGAAATACCGATCGTTGGGTAGAATTAGGAATTTACCCTAATGTTATATATATTTTTTTGGCAAGGCTGACCTATTCTTAAAGTGATTTGTAACACTTTTATTATATCGAAATAATAAGTACATGCAATACATGAGATATACACAGCGCATACTGCTACAACAAAATAAAAAACTTCCAGGCAGGGAAGAGACGGGCTAAAACTAGTAGTCCAATTACAAGCTAAGTTTCACAGCAAAAGTACGTCCCTAAACCAAACTCACACTGAAACTAACAACCGAGTGCCAACAGAAGCACTTCCTTCCAGTCCCATCGAATAATAAGTTGGAAGTGCTCCGCTCGTGTCTCTAGGCACTCTCGATGATATGTCCAGTTGAGCTCTTCATCCAGATACGTATGGACTGGTCCAAGAGCATTTCATCATTATGCCATTAGATCCTATGTCTATTTTTCGACTACGCACTTGTTTTACTTACCAGATTGCTAATAAACTAAAACATTAAATTGTTTATTCTGCATTCATATTATTTGTTTATTCGATTTAGGTTGCCACTTATTTTCCCTAATCCGGTCTATCTGTCGGAACGGACCACTACTTATTATTATATTCATTAAACTTAATTTCTCAATTATAAGTTTATTAATAATAAGCATACTCTACTCTTTCCCATTTAAATTATAGCCTCATGTTATAATGTTATCACAACTATAATTGTGAGTTCACTTATTAAACTTATTCCGCATTGACTAAGTTTATTTATAATAAGTCTCTTATTCTCCATTTCATCTTTTAATTATAACCTATGTGTTATTATCCTGCTCGTCTTTATGACAAGTCTACCTATTATATTATATTCCCGCCTGATATAATTTATTATTATATGTTGCATTCCACATTCATTATACACTTCAAAGGTTTCTTATTATTTAACATAAACCTTATAGTTAGACATTAATTGTAACATTCCAGAAATTTGGACAGTTTGAAATGGAATTAATTAAAGATTTGACTGTTTTATATTGATACTGGAGTTAGAAATTTAAAATCAAATATATTGTTTTGAGTTGAATTGGATTCCATATTTAATTCAGAATAGTTGGGTTGAAAACGAATATTTATTGTTGAATATTTGAATTGAATTTGGTCAGATATTCGAATTGAATTTGAAATTCGATTGAAAATATAAGCTATTGAATTTTAAAAGCAAACGTTAATTAACGCAAATCAGAGAGTTTATTTGTCGAGATAAATGGAAATTTGATTTGGATATGTGCATAACTGTGAGAATGAAAAATTAATGCTTTAAATGTGGAAGTTAAAAGAGTTGTTAATGGAACCGATAAATGAACTAAAAATATAATAATATCATATGCAAACAAAATCAAAATCCGACCAGACTAGTTTTATTGAGTTCAGAACGTGAAGACGGAGTGGTACATATAAATTTTTATCATGTTGGAAGTTGCGTTAGCAGTACGAAGACAGGAAATTACAGGGTATTTCATGGTAGAATTTATATTAAAATAAATATAAATATAACCTACCCTAAAAATCACCTGCCTTAGTTACTTTCTATGCAGACCTAATCGTTGAAGCATGCCGCTACCCTATAATATAGGATGTGATGTCGTTTTTATCTCCACCATTTTCATTTTATAAAATCATATGCCATCCATCCCCATTTTTCTTCAATCAAAAACGTTTTCCCCTCTTTAAAATGATAATAGCTGATTCCCTTCTTCCTTTCCCCTTAATTGAAATCAAATCCGTTTTTCCCCAAATAAAGAAAGAAATCATGGTCTTCGAATGATTTCATCATTTCTTCTTCCTAGAATCGAGTCTGCTCCTCGAATCGAAACTGTTTCCGGTTCTTGCTACCACCAATCAAATCTGCGACCTCTTGAGTAGTCACCAGAGCCACCACTGCGCCTGAAGCGTCACGCGAACCACCTCGCTGTCGAGCTACTGTAGGTGAGCATTCACTCATGATTCATCTTGTGATTCAAGTAGATAATTTCAATAGTTACTGAATTAAAATAGTTAGTTCTGGGTTAATTTGGTTGGTCAATGCATTTCATTGTCGAACATTATTGATAGGCTGTGTGTGATTTTGTGATTCGCATGTTGGATGTCCAAAATTCTGGATCATATAAGTGCATGTAGACTAACATATACGTATGTATATTCCCACTTTGGACCTGCTGTGAAAACCAGAACTATTGATTTATTATATAAAAAAACTTATGCATGGAATTGATAACACATGTTGGCTCGATGTTAGGTACCCTGCCACATTGAAATGGTTAAATTTATTAGTGCTGATACTATATTTGACATTGAGAAAACACATGTTTGGTAAGAGCTGATGCTTCATTTGTGAAAACTGAGATTTATAATTGCTTTGTGAAAACTGAGATTTAAAATTGCTTTGTGAAAACTGAGATTTACAATTGCTTTGTGAAAACTGAGATTAACATTTGTGAAACCATTCAGTTGTGAAACTATTTATCAAATCCACTTCTTTACAGTATATGTTGCTACCTAGACATTAATCATCGTGACGTTGTATATACAAAAATAATATAACACTGTTTTTTTTCTGGGAACCATAACAGAGATAGGAGAATTTGTTTATGCCAAAAATATACTACTGCTTCTCTGGAATTAAATCTCATGATAAGGGATTTTTATATTATGAAGGGTTCTGACAGGTTGGGGAAATTTAATGTTATTATGGGTTTAAATCCAGTCCAATCCTTTGTGAAATAGAGAAAGGCTTGCTAACTTAAACATGCTGATTTGTAACTGAGCTTGCTATCTATGATTGAGTCCATGTTGGAATATTGCTACCTTACCATGTTAATGATAAGCCCGTACAGTTAAAATAACACATGTTGGAATATTGCTACCTTACCATTGGGGATTGGTTTGTAAGTCTATAGGTCAGTATAATGAAAAAAGTTGGTAAACCATGTAACATTGTTCATATGTTCTGAAAGTTAAGGTATGCTTTTAATATAAAATGCGCTGTCATGTCTGCATTAACTTCTGAACTATATTTAATTTCATCTTTTAAATTAGTTTTAGTAAAAATAAAATCCACGATTGATTCATACTTTCTTTGCAAGGGTTCCTTTTACCACATTGCTCTATTTTTCGTATGCTGATAAATATGGAACTTGGGATCTTTTGCAGATGTTAACAGTGAAATTGATTTTATAATTTGGTTTGAGTATATTTATATGCGATATTTCAAAAAGATGTGTTTAGGATGTATGTCATCACTGTGTACCAATACTTAATCAGATGTTTCCACTGTTGTATGCCATGTATGAGTTAACCGCACTTGTTAATATACGTCACTTAAATATACGTATACATTTATGCAACCCTGTCAGTCACTATTAATGCGTGCACTGTGCCCATTTGAAAGTATCAGTATCACTAAATATTTTGTAGTGTATGACAACACTTGCTTTCTACCACCAAAAAGTACAACATGATAGGTTCTTTTAGTTAGTGATGTTTGAGTTACTGCAAAACATTGATGGTGTGAACATAGTCATACATGCTCATGCTTCATTATGTGCAAACCCATAGCAGTATGAATATTCTTCGGAATATGATCATCTAAAAAGCATGATAGAAAGTCAAGTGAATAAACTACCCATTTTACTTAGTGATTATGTTAAATACATACATGTGTAAATATTACCCTATATAAATTATTGGTTTGACCCCGCATTTTCAGGTATAGTTATACACACTATAGAAATTACACTAACAACGCCTTGTTACCTTAAACTGGATTAGATATATTGTTGTGATAATGTGACCCCATCCATGAACACTTGTTGATTATAAACCAATCTGATGTAAAGCAGAAAACCGAAATACTATATGTAGTCGTGCCATACCATTGTGTTGGCAGAACTTGTGTTTTACTGGCCCTTTGAATTTTTCCATGACCTTGGTACCTATAAATTTTGATTATTTATGTTATGTTGAGTGCGTGAGCAATTTTTCCTTTGAGCATTTATGTTTGTCCTATTTCACTCCTTCCTTGATTGCTATATGTACACTCTTCTTTACGTGGCCGATCTCTCGAGGCTTGATCTTGGTATATATATGTGGCGGCCTATGGACACATGTGTGTATACATACTGTTGTGTGTATATACATGTCATCGGCATATGTATATATATATATATATATATATATATATATAATCCACATGTTGTCCCGGCGAGTTTTATCTCGAGTCGCTATGCTACACCTTAGCCCTTTTTTCATGGAATTTACTATTATATTTCAGTTTCTATTGAAATTAATTTACTTGAACTATGATTAATCCTGACTCGAGTGTTTTATGTTTTTGCATGGAACGCTCGGGTCAGACCCGAGCAATACAAATTTTAAAGATTACATCTTAAGAAGATTGGCAAGTTGGGAATTCTGGAGATGCGCACTCTGAAGATTTTAAACAGTAAACTTTTCTTTTGTATTTAAACTGTGTATTCCATTCCGCTGTATAGAGAAAATTCTTGTATCAAAATTTCTGATTTACATATAAAAGTTTATTTCGCTGTTCAATAATGTGTTATTGTTTTATTCTATGTTAATTCTGTGTTTTAAACTTTGTAAGCTAAATAACGAACCATCGGTTTGAATGTTTTAAATTGGTTTAATTATCAATTTGAAGTGGTCAAAATGGCGGGACGTTACAAGTGGTATCAGAGCTTTGGTTTATTCAAAGCGTAGCTTATCGGGTTTAAAATGAGTAGGATCAGCAGTAGAAAAAACATATTTTAAAATAAAAAGATTTTCAAATATAATTTTGGAAAGTGTAAATAATTTTAAAATAAATTTTGAAGGATACATTATTTTGGAAATAAAAGTGTTTTGAAAAATAGATTTGAAAGGGAGATTGTTTTGGAAAACATCATTTTGAAATTTTGTATTTTGAAAGTAATACAATGAAAATAAAATTTTGGTTTTATTTTTAATTTTTTTTTGGGAATCCCTAGTCTTTGAATCCATAGTTGCGAGAGTCATTCTTTAATAAGATACCCTTAGATTTGAATTTCAATTCCAACATTGAATGAGATATAAGGAAGAGTAGTATGAGATAATCGATGAATAAATTTCTCTAATCGTGTGTTTTAGCATTCAAAGATAAGTGAAATTGATTGGTAATGAGAATTTCGATGAAAATTTAAGTGGAAAATGGGAATCTGGAATTGTTTCAAAAATGGAACAATGAATGTAGATATTGGAATAGAAATTAATAAAATAAAAATCAAAAAAGAGATAATTGGAATACGACTGCGTTAAACTTGATTAATTTATTCATAACGTGACAGGATAAATTATAATTGGGTTCAACCCAATAATGTATGATCGAATATAAGAATTCAATAGTGAAGTATAAACTTGTTAATTAATTAACAAGAAGTGAATTGTGAACATGAGTTGTAAATGAAGCGAGAAATAAAGAGGGATTTTAAAGAGAATTGAACCTGTATTTATATGAAATCAAAATAAGTTTTGATGTGGCAATTTCAGATGCCGGTGAAAGGAATAAAATTTACTTTTTAGAAGTAAATAACGTGTGAAAGCAAAAATGTTGCAAATGGAATTGGTAATAGTGGAAATGGAGTTGACCAATACGGTGAGAATATTCTGAAGTTCAGAATATAATCAAATGAGATTTTTTTTCGATGTTCGGAATGTATTAATCAAATAAGGGATTATTCAAAAGAAGGTTATGCGTAGAGTCAATTATGTTGGATCTCAAGGAAATATTATTTATTTAAAATTTAATTAACTGTTATGTATTTAGATTAACAAACAAAGAATATTTTAAAGTTAAATATTTTAAAGGCGTGAATTATTGTTATAATCAACAATTGTTGTAAAAGAAGAAAATTCGTAACTCAAATTCGGAAGTTATGAGAATTGAGTATTTTTCGAAGTTGTGAATTTTATTCATTTCAAAGTTAATAATGTTGCTCAGTTAAGGTTTGAGAGGTAAATATACCCCAACTTGATTGACTTCATTGTTGACAAAGAAATGGTTAAGGTTTGATAGCCAATGGTGGTTAAGTGAAGTAAGTAAACGAGTGTCAACAGTTAAAATAAATATAGTGGTGTTATATTTAATGTATGTTTTAATCCAAATAACGAATTAGAAATGTTTTCCCCTAAGAATAAAGTGTATTTTCCAAAGAACATAAAGATTTGTGAATACATGGAAATGTTTTCCAATGGTAATAAGAGATTTTCTAGTATTATAATTGAAAATATTTTTCAAAAGATCGTGAGAGGCTAACATAAATCAGGATGGCATGAACTGAAGAACAAAGAATCACATGTAGAAAGAGAAGGGTGGCAGAACGTAAGAAAAATGGAATTGTAATTTGAATTCGAGAATTTCTTAAGCGATGATTTGATAAGAAAGTAAGAAGTGGAGTTAAGAAATTTAGAAATTGACTGGAGATTAGTTAAGTTGAATAATTTCCTAAGTGTTGACCCGATGTTTTGGCCTTTGGGATTGATACTTAGGGAGTTGTTCACCTGCTAATTTACAGTAAAAAAGGATGTGAATATGGAAGAACAAAAAAGAGATGCGTGAATGGGAAATGTGTTATAAGAATAGAAATTCCGAGATGTGAGAGAGCATTAAGATGTGAATAAAGTGAGGAACTTGATAATTGGAAGATTTGAGCAATTGGAGGGAAGAAACTTGGGTTATAGAAATGGATTCGTAAATTTGAGTTGAAAGGATATCAAATAGCTGAGTTGCTTAAGAAATCAAAACTAAAATTTTGAAATCGTAATGAATTTTGAGAATATTGAATTTTGGATATAGGAATTTCGGAAACTTATGTGAGAATATAGAAGCCATTAAATTGGAAAATAATCAATCTGCGATGAAATTGTATACAAAGGATTTATATAAAATGAGATGTTTTGAAAATATGGTTTTGAAAGTAAATATTATGTAACTAGACTTAAGTATGATTTATGAGTATGAAATAAAGAACTGTATGTTTTCAAGTCAAGATAAGGGAAGTACCATCCTTATCCTTTGAATTTAGAGCTTAGTAAGATGTGATGCTGATGGTAGTAGGTTGTCCGGGCATAAAACTCGAGTTGTCTGAAAGAACACGACCGTGTAGCGTAATTCACAGGGCTGTAGATAGCCTACGGCGGACGGATGTTTCTTGGGGGAACCAAGCATAACCATTGTGTCTGCCGCGATCTGTAGTCGTGATAAGGGCGTAATTCGCAGAGCTGTGAAGGCTTATGGGTATGGATGTTTCCTGAGGGAATCAGGCGTAACCATTGTGTACCTGCGGTCCCCATGACATATCTACAAGTGAAAGAGATGTAACCACTAGAGTTACTAAAGGTAGAATGTAGCCATGTAATGTGTAGAATATCTTAGTAATGGTGAGCCACCTGGTTGATGCAGCACTGTGTCTTCGTGACTTGATTGGTCTTTGTGACCTGATTTGTCTTCATGGCTAGATTTGTCCTCATGACTTGAAGTATCTTCATAATTCCATGATTTGTTTTGTGACTCTAAGATAGAACAGCCAACGCTCAGTGATCTCAGTTCTACTTTCTTTTGATTCGTAAATATCTTTCGTTGATCTGTCAATGACCTAATTCGCAGGGAAGAGATTTCCTACGGATACAGATGTTTTCTGGGGGATCCAAATGAAACCATTGTGTATCTGGGATTCATGAACAGTCAACATATCAATATCACATTGATACTTTCCGTATTTGTTTTTTTAAGAGAATTTTGAAATATTTTTCATTGGGAGTTGAAGTAAGGATATTTAGTACATGGAGATTTTAGTCGTGCGTCTGGCCAGCATATGCCTAACATTTGTAAGAACGACAATAGACTTGTCAAATTCCGAGTTATCCAGTATTTTTAATAAATAAGTTGAAATTAAATTATATCTAATTAAATGAGGAAAAAAATTGGAGTATTTTCAAATTCATAACTTTGGAATAGTGATACAAATAGTTTTGTACGAATTCCGTGTTATGTATAAAAACCACAAAAGATTTTAAATTTTGAGGGAAAAAAAATTTTAAGTCGACAAATTGTGAATTGAAAAGAGATGTTATTTACACTCTTCAGTGAGTATTGGGGAAGATTAAATGAATGTAATACAAGGAGATCGAGTTGGATTTGTATTGTAAAGAATAAGTGCATGATGGATAAGTAAACATCGGCAAATGACGACTAAAACGGAATTCAAATATGTTGAGATACATAAATCCAAAATATGCAGAAATTGGAATTTAAAAAGAACTTGGTTTTGTTAGGAAATTTGTTTTTCCGAGTTAATTGAACATGTTGAATAAACATAGATGGTCGATGATTTAAAAATTGACATTTAAATTAGTTGTGAAATGTTTTTCACATAAATATGAACATTTGAAATATAAGATGGTGTAAGAACAACGGTCTTTTCATTTCGAGGACGAAAAGTTTTAAAAGGGGGGAAGAATGTAACGTTCCAGAAAACTGGACAGTTTGAAATGGAATTAATTAAAGATCTGACTGTTTTATACTGATACTGGAGTTATAAATTTAAAATCAAATATATTGTTTTGAGTTGAATTGGATTCCATATTTAATTCAAAATAGTTGGGTTGAAAACAAATAATTATTGTTGAATATTTGAATTGAATTTGAAATTCGACTGAGAATACAAGTTGCTGAATTTTAGAAGCAAACGTTAATTAACGCAAATCAGAGATTTTATTTGTTGAGATATATGGAAATTAGATTTGGATATTTGCGTAATTGTGAGAATGAAAAATTAATGCTTCAAATGTGGAAGTGAACAGAGTTGTTAATGGACAAATAAGGAAAAGTCAGTGAACCGATAAATGAACTAAAAATATAACAATATCATATGCAAACAGAATCAAAATCTGACCAGATTAGTTTTATTGAGTTCAGAACACGAAGATGGAGTGGTATGTATAAATTTTTATCACGTTGGAAGTTGCGTTAGCAGTACGAAGTCAGGACATTACAGGGAATTTCGTGGTAGAATTTATATTAAAATAAATATAAATATAACCTACCCTAAAAATCACCTGCGTTAGTTACTTCTACGCAGACCTAATCATCAAAGCATGTCGCTACCCTATAATATTGGATGTGATATCTTTCTTTATCTCCACCGTTTTCATTCTATAAAATCATGCCATCCATCCTCATTTTTCTTCAATCAAAAACGTTTTCCCCTCTTTAAATTGATAATAGCCGATTCCCTTCTTCCTTTCCCCTTAATTGAAATCAAATCCGTTTTTCCCCAATAAAGAAGGAAATCATGGTCTTCGAATGATTTCATCATTTCTTCTTCCTAGAATCAAGTCTGCTCCTCGAATCGAAACTGTTTCCAATTCGCGCTGCCACCAATTGAAGCCGCGACCTCTCAAGTAGTCACCAGAGCCACCACCACGGCAGAAGCATCACGCGAACCATCTCGTTGTCGAGCTACTATAGGTGAGCATTCACTCATGATTCATCTTGTGATTCAAGTAGATAATTTCAATAGTTACTGAATTGAAATAGTTAGTTCTAGGTTAATTTGGTTGGTCATTGCATTTTATTGTCTAACAATAATTATGGGATGTTGTGTGATTTTGTGATTCACATGTTGGATGTCCGAAATTCTGGATCATATAAGTGCGTGTAAACCAACATATACATATGTATATTCCCACTTTGGACCTGCTGTGAAAACCAGAACTACTGATTTATTATATAAAAAACTTATGCATGGAATTGATAACACATGTTGGCTCGATGTTAGGTACCCTGCCACATTGAAATCGTTAAATAAATTAGTGCTGATACTATATTTGACATTGAGAAAGCACTTGTTTGGTAAGAGTTGATGCTTCATTTTTGAAAACTGAGATTTACAATTGCTTTGTGAAAACTGAGATATACAATTGCTTTGTGAAAACTGAGAATAACATTTGTGAAACCATATAGTTGTGAAACCATTTATCAAATCCACTTCTTTACAGTATATGTTGCTACCTAGACATTAATCACTGTGACGTTGTATATACCAAAATAATATAACACTGTTTTTTTTTTTTTGGGAACCATAACAGAGATAGGAGAATTTGTTTATGCCAAAAATATACTACTGCTTCTCTGGAATTAAATCTCATGATAAGGGATTTTAATATTATGAAGGATTCAGACAGGTTGGGGGAATTTAATGTTATAATGGGTTTAAATCCAGTCCAATCCTTTGTGAAATAGTGAAAGGCCTGCTAACTTAAACATGCTGATTTGTAACTGAGCTTGCTATCTATGATTGAGTCCATGTTGGAATATTGCTACCTTACCATGTTAATGATAAGCCTGTACAGTTCAAATAACACTAAAATAAAAACTCTGACTTTTTGGTTGAGATATCAACCCAAGGAAAATACAAAGACCGGGTAATGTTGTGCATTAATTATAATTCTGAAATTTAATATATTTTACAGTGAATTGGAACCTGTGGAGAGTGTCCTTATAATATACATAGGGTGAGCATGGTCAGGCTGTCAATATGAAACAAGTGGTAAAGCATTAGGTGGTTATGTAGACATTACTTGAGTCATAATGAGGAAGTGGTTGGGCATATGTTATATATAAGTAGAATAATTTAAGGCGTTAGCTGATTTATATTTATATATATAAATGAGAACATGTAAACAATGAGGCTTATTGCACATAGATGCATTAACCAGATAATGCAAGTAAATATCATTGAAATGATCTGAATTCAAAGATGCCTTTTGTGTGAAGCATATTGTTTACATAGAAAAGAACTGTCATGAAACACCCCACCTCCGTTAGGGTCACTCTCAAAGGGAATGCCCTAATTTTGGTGGAGGTTTATAAGTATAAGTCACAAATATACAAGACATATATAAGAACACATATTTGTAAACAGCGGAAAAACAAGAACTTTTATTTCATAAAAGCAAATACGTGTTACAACAACATCACCATAATTGTCTTACATCCTTTCCAAAAACATAACATAACACTTTCATAATCTGTCTTGATTACATTATTTAAAGAAGCATAAATAAAACATAGATAAACTGCAAAAGCCCCAAAGTGGTTGTCCAAAGCCATAGTTCAAGACGAAAAGGACCAAGCAATATATTTTTCTTCTTCAAGCTGGATGTTAAGGCTGGTCAAGCTGCAGTGTTCCCTCCCTGTGGACCTGGGGGGGGGGGGAACGGAAGAAAAGAAGACGAAAGAAAAGTAGAGTCAGACATAAAGCCTGAGTAAGTCTAGTACTATTCTGTCTATGAATAAAGAACTGGGTATGATAAGTATAAACAAGAAGTGGGAAAGCACTATAACTTGGTTAAGTTGTCTAGGGTCGAATATACTATCGTACCCCATGGTAATCTCTGAACCCATATAAACTAGTTTCCAACTGGCAACCCATAATCAGGGTGATGTGACCCGTTCTATGATGATCGGCTCCTACTCGCATAGTTACATGTGTCTTACGGCCCCCGATGTTGTAGTTACCTATGCTGGTCCCACCATGGGGTGTATCAAGTCCCATGGTGGCGGCCCGACACAATCCTAGAATGCACAGGTATGCTACTGGTGTCCAATGCCTTATTTTTCTGCGCCGGAGTGTGTGCACGCCCGCACCCCGTTAGAACCTACACTGCTACACCACCGCCGTCGATTTGACCTCTTACAATCAGCCCAGTAATCGTGCCCCACCCTGCCTAGTTTCAGGGTATCATGATACACCTTCTATGGTTACTGCTGAAAAGGGTCCCCCGTTACTAGGTTTTCTATCTCTAGCCAACATGCTAAGTTGGTTAAGTGTTTTCTAACCTAACCCCCACCAGTCCGTTTAGTTTAGCATGTTCCATTTTGATTAAGTCTTTAGTTCACTTAATCCTAACAATCCTGACTCAGCCTTAATTGTCTTATTAAGGCCCTGACCTCTCACATTAGACAGGTATTGTTGTGGCTGCCTGTTGCCGGTTGGTTCCGGGCAGTCTTACGCCACAACTCAGTCTAACCTCGGGTCCTTATTGGGCTCCATGTTTAACCTCCCACATTGGATAGGTATTGTTGTGACTACTGGACAGCCGGGCGGTTCCGGGCAGGTTTACATCACAACTCAATCCAACCTCGGGTTAAACACATCGTATGTTCTACATTTACATATTTTGTCTTTCTTCTTTATTTTCTTATATGTAAATATTTGCGGCCCATTATTAAGTTAATGGTGTAAAGGTTACACCAATCATGGGCCCAACCCATACTTGAATTTGGGCCCTTCTACTTTATGTTTTCATTTATTAATTAATTTAACCCAACGTTATTTTCCCCCGTTTAACACGTCCGTTTATTTTATATATGTTGGGCTTAGCCCTTTTAAGCCCAACTTAGCCATGCGGAAAGGGGAGGCTTAAAGCGTGATTACATACACGGAAAGGGGAATGTGAGCGCATGAACTTGCAATGTGACGTTGGAACTACAAAATAGAAACTGGTGTACTTGCATAGTAGTGACATATACTTTAGTCATAAAACATAAGTGACATGAATCAAAGCATGTAAACTTGTAGTTAAGTTAAGAATATCACTATCGACATGTAGGCTTTAACTACAACATAAACCTATATTTTTATTCAGGCATAATGTCAAACATAAGCAAATCATGTTCATAAGACTACTACATGTTTACAAAGGTGTGTACTTTTGTGACTAATACAAAAGTATAGTTAAATTTGTTCACATAACCATGGCATAAATATTTCTAACATGAAATCATGATTTTTACTTTAGTCATGCAAACTTGCAAAAAGGGATTTTGAATCTAACCTAGCTATGTACCACATATGTCATCATATAATTCTTGTAAACAATATAGACTTAATTATGCAAAATAGCCTAGTCATATTCATAAGTTTGCAAATAGGTTTTCTAGTACAAAAGCATGTCTTAATTCATAAATCATGATGCCAAATTTTCAACATAATTTCATATGGACTATGATAACCCAAACTTATTCCAATTACTTCACAAAAATGATGTTTGTATAAAAATACACATTATGATGGCATAGTAGCAAAACCCCAAACTTGCATGAGTTTCAATTAAACAATTACATACATGTAGCTTCAACAAGGATTACATAATTTGCGAATATTCCAAACGTATACTTGCATAAAACTACCGCATGTAGTTTTTCATAACTGAATAACATAATTCGAGAATATCCAAATGTATACAATATTCCAAATCGATAAGAATCATAGTAATGCACAAATTATGAATTATTTATCACCACAACCAAGTATACAAACCAACACAGTTATTTGTTCATACCAAAGTAATACTCTACTTACAATGGTGAGGCGAATTCTCAAATTTAGGGATTTGAAGATGCGGTTTGATTTGACTGAGTTGCTTTATGCCTTAGAATTTGCCTCCTAATCCTCTCTCCAATTGGTGGCTACCCCTAGTCGTTCCTCAGCAACATGGCGGCTTTTTTCTTATTTTTGAATGAATAGATTAGGGTTAAGTCTAGGGTCCTTTTTATAGGGGTTATGAACTGATTAGGGCCATTGATGTTGCTTGGATTGATCATAGCCATTCATCCTAAGGAGAGACCAATTAGAGCCTGCCACCTAGCCCTAATGACACAGCAGACCACAGAAAATCGACCAACATAAAATAGGCCAGCCAGGTTGGACTGGGTTCGACCTGGCTCTGGACCAGGTCGACATGCCTGTCGACATGCCTGTCGACAGCCCTGTCGACAGCCCTGTCGACCTGGCTAGACCAGGTCGACAGCCCAGTCGACCTGGGTGCGTTAGGCGGGTGTTTTTCCGCCCTGGCCCATTGGGCCCCATTTTGGAATTTTAAACTGTTTTATTCTGTTTGAATTTTAAACTTAATTCAGAAACTTCCGAAGGCCATATCTTCTTCATACGGACTCCGTTTTTCGAAAACTCGGACTCTATTTCGCGTATTTTTCCGAGACGAACGCAATGGCGTATCCCGTTTCCCTTAATTCTTTGATTTCAAATTAATTATACTTTAATTTGTGAATTTCACAGTTATAGAATTCGCGGGGTGTTACATTCTCCCCCACTTAAAAGGATTTGGTCCCGAAATCTTCAAGTTAGGAGGAATGTATATCCTAACATCCAATCATCCATCTACTCATCCATCAAACACGAGCATCCATTGTCCTTAAAAGACTTCTAATGCTTCATGATCATATGCGAAGTGTGTGTGTACATGTACTTATCTAATGCAAAATCAGGCGGTCTACTGATTCAGTTGACCTCCTTAATGCGAATTATGTAAGTGCCATGAATCCATTATGTATGCAAATTTTCCTATTCTTGATTCTACATGAGTGCACAATCATTCAATACAAATGCAACATCCATATGACAACATATTAGAGTTCAACCACATATGAATGCAAACATATATGCATATGCAATATGAAGTGACTGAGCCGATCTAAAACCTCGATTGTGTGTGTATATGCAACCACGAGCAACCACTAGCAATCACTTGCAACCATTTGCTACCATCATCCATAACATGTTTCAATTACATGTTTCCATCCAAAGGGTTTCTACCTAAAAGATAAGGTCGAGAAAATATACCTAAAAAGATAGATAAAAGCGCAACTTAAGGAAAAGGAAAGATCAAGGATGTACCCTCGAACAGAAAAGGGTAGGCCGTACGGATTCTAGCTTCAGTTTCCCAAGTCGCGTCTTCCTCAGCGTCGCTCCACTGAACTTTGACGAGCTTGACTTCGCGGTTGCGTAGCTTCTTCACTTCCGTTCCTAATATGCGGGTTGGCACTTTTCTTATGGTTGCTTCGCGTTCCACTTCGGCCTCTTCGAGGATATTTGGCTCTACCACTTCAGCTGACTCATGTAGACATTTTCGGAGATGTGAAACGTGAAAAACGTTGTGGACTCCAGCCAATTTCTCGGGTAGCTCTAATCTATAGGCCATTTTCCCAATTTTCTCGATGATAGGGAATGGCCCTACGAACCTTGGTGCCAGTTTTCCTGTGGTTCCAAAACGAACAACGTTTCTTAGTGGTGATACCTTGAGAAAAACTCTGTCTCCAACCTCAAATTCAAGGTCGGTCCTCCTCTTGTCGGCATAGGACTTTTGTCTGTCTTGGGCCGTCTTCATCCTTCTTCGTATTAAGTCTACTTTCTCTGAAGTCTCTCGGATCATATCTGGTCCAAGTATGAGCTTATCAGTAGACTCCCACCAACAAGTGGGCGATCGGCACGGTCTTCCATATAAAGCTTCGAAGGGCGCCATTCCGATGGTTGCTTGATAGCTGTTGTTGTAGGCAAATTCCACCAAAGGAAGGTGGTCTTCCCATGTCCCTCCGAAGTCGAGGACGCATAGCCTTAAGAGGTCTTCCAAAACTCTGTTCACTCTCTCTGTTTGGCCGTCGGTTTGGGGATGATAGGCTGTGCTCAAGCATAACTGCGTTCCTACTGCTTCTTGCAGACTCCGCCAAAACTCACTGGTGAAGATGGGGTCTCGGTCACTAACAATGCTAGATGGTATTCCATGGAGTCGAACGATTTCCTTAAGGTAAAGTGATGCTAGGGATGAGGTAGTTCTTTTACTTTTGACAGGTAAAAAGTGGGCGCTTTTAGTAAGCCTATCCACTATTACCCAAATGCTAGTGTTGCCTCTCCTAGACCTAGGCAGCCCATCGATGAAGTCCATTGAGATGCTATCCCACTTCCACTGCGGGACCTCCAGAGGATGTAGCAGTCCGCCAGGCTTTTTCTGTTCCGCCTTAACCTGTTAGCACACCATGCACTTAGAAACGAATTCTGCCACATCCTTTTTCATGCCGTTCCAGAAGAAAGTCCTTTTTATGTCTTTATACATTTTATCTCCGCCTGGGTGTATCGTCATCTTGGAGTGATGTGCTTCCTCGAGAACCTTCTTTATTAAATCTTTTATCTGTGGGACGCATAGTCTTCCGTCTCGCCTTAGCAAACCCTTATCGTCGATGGAGTATCTGTTGAGGTGACTTGAAGTCTCACCCCTAATTAGCCTATCAATTACTTCCACAAGCTGAGGGTCTTCGCGTTGTGCTGTCCCTACTGAATCCACTAAAGTTGGGCGCACTTCGAGAGATGCTAGCAAGCCTGGTACGAAATCGGAGGAAGGCCTAAAGTCGAAGCTGGCTATAAACTCTAGGCTTTGTCTTTCAACAAACAATGGGCTTAGGGTCAATTTCTTTCGGCTCAACGCGTCTGCTACTACGTTGCCTTTGCCCGGAGTGTAGGAGATTTCGAAATCGTACGAGGCAAGAAACTCCATCCATCTTTGTTGCCTCAAGTTAAGATCCTTCTGCGAGAAAAGATATTTCAACGATTTATGGTCAGTGTAAAGTTCGAACTTCTCACCTAGGAGATAGTGTCGCCAAGACTTGAGTGCAAAGACGATGGCGGCTAACTCAAGATCGTGGGTTGGGTAGTTATTTTCGTGCACCTTCAACTGCCTCCCGCCATAAGCTACTACCCTTCCTTCTTGCATTAAGACGGCGCCTAGTCCTGTCCCACATGCATCCGTATAAACAGTGAACATCTTGCTCCCATCTGGCAGCGTCAAAACTGGGGCTGTTGTGAGAGCCCTTTTTAGTCGTTGGAAAGCAAGCTCGCAATCCAAATCCCAATTAAACACTAGATTCTTCTTGGTCAATTTCGTGAGTGGAGCTGAAATTTTCGCAAAATCCCTTATGAATTTTCGAGAGAAACCCCCTAGTCCTAGAAAGCTTCGGACCTCAGTTGCATTCCTTGGTGTCTTCCAATCCTGTACCGCCACTACCTTAGCAGGGTCCACTGCTAACCCTTGTTTGGATACTATATGCCCATGGAACCTCACCTCTTCTCTCCAAAAGTGGCATTTGGAGAATTTGGCTTTTAGTTGATGGACTCACAAAGTTTCCATGATTGCCCTTAAGTGCTGAGCATGTTCCTCTTCACTCTTTGAGAAGATAAGGATATCATCTACGAAGACCACTACGAATTTGTTAAGGAAATCTCTAAATACCCTACTCATTAGGTCCACGAAGTAAGCAGGTGCATTTGTCAAGCCGAAAGGCATGACAAGCCATTCAAAGAAGCCGTCTGGGGTTCTGAACGCCGTTTTATCGATGCTATCTTCAGCCACCCTTAGCTGATGAAAACCGGTTGCTAAATCGAGTTGGGAGAAAACAGACGCTCCTACAAGTTGGTCAAATAAATCGTCAATTCTAGGGAGAGGGTGCCTATTCTTTTTCGTTAGCTTGTTGAGCTCCCTATAGTCAACACATAGATGGAGTGAACCATCCGCCTTTGTAGCGAACACCACCGGAGCGCCCCATTCTGAAATGCTCCTCCTAATGAACCCCTTTTCTAGAAGCTCCTTAATCTGTTTACTGAGCTCTTTCCTTTCTCGTGGAGCCATGTGTCTAACGGGCAACGCAACGGGCTTTGCATTATCTACAAGATATGTGCGGAAGTCTATTTCCCGCTTCGGAGGCAAGCCCTTCACCTCTTCGAAGACATCCGGATATTCCCGGACCACTCTAACTGATTGCAAATTTTCAACAGAGGCATCTAGCGATTCAAGATAACTAAGCATAACCGCATGCGAGGGATTACAAGAAATTTCCAAAGTATTACCGAGCTGGGTTAGGAGCCTAACAACCCTTTTCTCACAATCAAGGATGGCCCCATTACTGGATAGCCAATCCATACCCAAAATCAAACCATAACCCGAAAAGCCCAAAACAAAGGCACTACATTGAAATTCTACACTTAGAATAGAAATTTTCAATCCCACACAGATCATAGACAAATGAGCTGGGCCCCCAATTGGGTTTGAAACAATTAAGGGGTCCTCTACCATACTAGTTTTTAGGTGCAGAGATTCTACTAAAGCAGACGAGATAAAGGAGTGTGATGCGCCAGAATCAAATAAAGTGCGAACGGGGTGATCATAAAGATAAACTACACTTTCTACAGAAGTATTTATACCTCGCTGTTGCAGAGGTGGTGCTTCCAGCACATGAACCTGTGCCCCTGGGATGGATCCAGCCCTCTGCCCCTGTCCTCGTTTCTTTGGGCAGTCCTTAGCCCTATGGCCTGTCTCACCGCAAGAAAAGCACCCACCATTCTCCTTGGCCTTCTTTTTCCGGCAGTCCTTTACTAAGTGCCCCACTTTGCCACAGAAATTGCACTTCCTCTTCTCTTTGTTGCCTTTCCCGCCCTTCTTAAAGTCTGTCTTCTTAGGCTGCAAACCCTCTTTCTTCCCTTGAGAGCTTTCTGCCTTTGTCTCCTTCTTGCCCTTATCCTCTTCATTCAGCAATGCCATTTGCACCAATCTTTCATACGTGGCTCCCATGGGTATATGGGTCATGGCCAGACTGTGTAATGGCTCATTCAACCCTTTGACGAAACGGAGAGCCTTCTTGTGCGGGGTGTTGACTAGGTCAAGCCCAAACCTAGCCAGCTCATCGAACTGATTTACATACTCTCTGACTGTCTTGTCCCCTTGCTTAAGAAATAAGAATTTTTCCAACTGCAAACTTCTTTCCGCATCTGAGAGAAATTTAGTCTCAAACCTTGCCCTAAAGTCCTCCCATGTCTCCACTGGTCTTTCAGCATTAGTGACTTCCCACCAGTAGGAAGCCTCACCCTTCAATAGCCACACTGCCAATTGTACTTTTTGTCTATCCTCTACCTCAAAGATGATGAATAGGTCCTCCGTTTCTTTCAGCCAATTCCTAGCTGCCACGAAGGACTCAGTTCCATGGAAATCCTTTCCTCCCATAGCTTTAAAATCTTTACATATCTTAGCGAATGTGTTTCCCCGCGGAGGAGGTGGAGGAAAAGGTGCCGCTGCAGCTGGATGATTTCCGGCAGCTGGGGGAGGAGGCACGGTAGGACCTGGCTGAGTGGCTCTTCCTTCTAAAAACCGTCTAAACCAACCAGGTATTGGCACCCCTTCCGGCAAGTTAAGTTCTTGGGACATGCTGAAACAAAAAGGATAGATTCAAAACGAAGGATAAGAGATAGTACCTATGGCTTTGGGGAGTGGACTTTGCCTTTTTTTAAAATAAAATAATATTTTTCTTTTAAAAATGCTTCTTTAAATTTCCTTTTTGAAAATAATTTTTCAAAACTTTTTATCTTATCTGGTAAACCTATGCTCTGATACCAAGTGAAACACCCCACCTCCGTTAGGGTCACTCTCAAAGGGAATGCCCTAATTTTGGTGGAGGTTTATAAGTATAAGTCACAGATATACAAGACAGATATAAGAACACATATTTGTAAACAGCGGAAAAACAAGAACTTTTATTTCATAAAAGCAAATACGTGTTACAACAACATCACCATAATTGTCTTACATCCTTTCCAAAAACATAACATAACACTTTCATAATCTGTCTTGATTACATTATTTAAAGAAGCATAAATAAAACATAGATAAACTGCAAAAGCCCCAAAGTGGTTGTCCAAAGCCATAGTTCAAGACGAAAAGGACCAAGCAATACATTTTTCTTCTTCAAGCTGGATGTTAAGGCTGGTCAAGCTGCAGTGTTCCCTCCCTGTGGACCTGGGGGGGGGGGGGAAACGGAAGAAAAGAAGACGAAAGAAAAGTAGAGTCAGACATAAAGCCTGAGTAAGTCTAGTACTATTTTGTCTATGAATAAAGAACTGGGTATGATAAGTATAAACAAGAAGTGGGAAAGCACTATAACTTGGTTAAGTTGTCTAGGGTCGAATATACTATCGTACCCCATGGTAATCTCTGAACCCATATAAACTAGTTTCCAACTGGCAACCCATAATCAGGGTGATGTGACCCATTCTATGATGATCGGCTCCTACTCGCATAGTTACATGTGTCTTACGGCCCCCGATGTTGTAGTTACCTATGCTGGTCCCACCATGGGGTGTATCAAGTCCCATGGTGGCGGCCCGACACAATCCTAGAATGCACAGGTATGCTACTGGTGTCCAGTGCCTTATTTTTCTGCGCCGGAGTGTGTGCACGCCCGCACCCCGTTAGAACCTACACTGCTACACCACCGCCGTCGATTTGACCTCTTACAATCAGCCCAGTAATCGTGCCCCACCCTGCCTAGTTTCAGGGTATCATGATACACCTTCTAGGGTTACTGCTGAAAAGGGTCCCCCGTTACTAGGTTTTCTATCTCTAGCCAACATGCTATGTTGGTTAAGTGTTTTCTAACCTAACCCCCACCAGTCCGTTTAGTTTAGCATGTTCCATTTTGATTAAGTCTTTAGTTCACTTAATCCTAACAATCCCGACTCAGCCTTAATTGTCTTATTAAGGCCCTGACCTCTCACATTAGACAGGTATTGTTGTGGCTGCCTGTTGCCGGTTGGTTCCGGGCAGTCTTACGCCACAACTCAGTCTAACCTCGGGTCCTTATTGGGCTCCATGTTTAACCTCCCACATTGGATAGGTATTGTTGTGACTACTGGACAGCCGGGCGGTTCCGGGCAGGTTTACATCACAACTCAATCCAACCTCGGGTTAAACACATCGTATGTTCTACATTTACATATTTTGTCTTTCTTCTTTATTTTCTTATATGTAAATATTTGCGGCCCATTATTAAGTTAATGGTGTAAAGGTTACACCAATCATGGGCCCAACCCATACTTGAATTTGGGCCCTTCTACTTTATGTTTTCATTTATTAATTAATTTAACCCAACGTTATTTTCCCCCGTTTAACACGTCCGTTTATTTTATATATGTTGGGCTTAGCCCTTTTAAGCCCAACTTAGCCATGCGGAAAGGGGAGGCTTAAAGCGTGATTACATACACGGAAAGGGGAATGTGAGCGCATGAACTTGCAATGTGACGTTGGAACTACAAAATAGAAACTGGTGTACTTGCATAGTAGTGACATATACTTTAGTCATAAAACATAAGTGACATGAATCAAAGCATGTAAACTTGTAGTTAAGTTAAGAATATCACTATCGACATGTAGGCTTTAACTACAACATAAACCTATATTTTTATTCAGGCATAATGTCAAACATAAGCAAATCATGTTCATAAGACTACTACATGTTTACAAAGGTGTCTACTTTTGTGACTAATACAAAAGTATAGTTAAATTTGTTCACATAACCATGGCATAAATATTTCTAACATGAAATCATGATTTTTACTTTAGTCATGCAAACTTGCAAAAAGGGATTTTGAATCTAACCTAGCTATGTACCACATATGTCATCATATAATTCTTGTAAACAATATAGACTTAATTATGCAAAATAGCCTAGTCATATTCATAAGTTTGCAAATAGGTTTTCTAGTACAAAAGCATGTCTTAATTCATAAATCATGATGCCAAATTTTCAACATAATTTCATATGGACTATGATAACCCAAACTTATTCCAATTACTTCACAAAAATGATGTTTGTATAAAAATACACATTATGATGGCATAGTAGCAAAACCCCAAACTTGCATGAGTTTCAATTAAACAATTACATACATGTAGCTTCAACAAGGATTACATAATTTGCGAATATTCCAAACGTATACTTGGATAAAACTACCGCATGTAGTTTTTCATAACTGAATAACATAATTCGAGAATATCCAAACGTATACAATATTCCAAATCGATAAGAATCATAGTAACGCACAAATTATGAATTATTTATCACCACAACCAAGTATACAAACCAACACAGTTATTTTTTCATACCAAAGTAATACTCTACTTACAATGGTGAGGCGGATTCTCAAATTTAGGGATTTGAAGATGCGGTTTGATTTGATTGAGTTGCTTTATGCCTTAGAATTTGCCTCCTAATCCTCTCTCCAATTGGTGGCTACCCCTAGTCGTTCCTCAGCAACATGGCGGCTTTGTTCTTATTTTTGAATGAATAGATTAGGGTTAAGTCTAGGGTCCTTTTTATAGGGGTTATGAACTGATTAGGGCCATTGATGTTGCTTGGATTGATCATAGCCATTCATCCTAAGGAGAGACCAATTAGAGCCTGCCACCTAGCCCTAATGACACAGCAGACCACAGAAAATCGACCAACATAAAATAGGCCAGCCAGGTTGGACTGGGTTCGACCTGGCTCTGGACCAGGTCGACATGCCTGTCGACAGCCCTGTCGACCTGGCTAGACCAGGTCGACAGCCCAGTCGACCTGGGTGCGTTAGGCGGGTGTTTTTCCGCCCTGGCCCATTGGGCCCCATTTTGGAATTTTAAACTGTTTTATTCTGTTTGAATTTTAAACTTAATTCAGAAACTTCCGAAGGCCATATCTTCTTCATACAGACTCCGTTTTTCGAAAACTCGGACTCTATATCGCGTATTTTTCCGAGACGAACGCAATGGCGTATCCTGTTTCCCTTAATTCTTTGATTTCAAATTAATTATACTTTAATTTGTGAATTTCACAGTTATAGAATTCGCGGGGTGTTACATGTCATATGAATACCGGTATTGAAATAGTCTAAAGAGGGGGATACATGTATGTTAAATAATATTACATGCCTTTGTAGAAATAATAATAATAATAATACCGGCCTATTGTTCCCTTGGATGATGTCTTATTGCTACCTCTTTGTTTGGCAAACTATTGTACTCCTGAAGGTTTGGTATTTAGAAATTCAACCATAGCTAAGTTATTCATTTTGCTGTCAAAAATGATTGCTATTTTTCCCACTACATATATTACTTATCCAAACACTCATTCTTTCATTGTCTACGTTTCTTACCACTGGGGATTGGTTTGTAAATCTATATGTCAGTATAACGAAAAAAGTAGGTAAACCATGTAACATTGTCCATATGTTCTGGAAGTTAAGGTATGCTTTTAATATAAAATGTGTTGCCCTATCTGCATTAACTTCTGAACTATATTTAAATTCATCTTTAAATTAGTTTTAGTAAAAATAAAATCCACGATTGATTTATACTTTCTTTGCAAGGGTTCCTTTTAGCACATTGCTCTATTTTTCATATGCTGATAAATATGGAACTTAGGATCTTTTGCAGATGTAAACAGTGAAATTGATTCTATAATTTGGTTTGAGTGTATATATATATATGCGATATTTCAAAAAGATGTGTTTAGGATGTATGTCATTACCGTGTACCAAGACTTAATGAGATTTTTCCACTGTTGTATGCCATGTATGAGTTAATCGCACCTGTTAATATACGTCAGTTAAATATACGTATACATTTATGCAACCCTGTTAGTCACTATTAATGTGTGCATTGTGCCCATTTGAAAGTTTCAGTATCACTAAATATTTTGTAGTGTATGACAACACTTGCTTTCTACCACCAAGAAGTACATCACGATAGCTTCTTTTAGTTAGTGATGTTTGAGTTACGGCAAAACATTGATGGTGTGAACATAGTCATACATGCTCATGCTTCATCCCATAGCAGTATAAATATTCTTCGGAATATGATCATCTAAAATCCATGATAGAAGTGAGTAAACTACCCATTTTACTTAGTGATTACGTTAAATACATACATGTGTAAATATTACCCTGTATAAATTATTGGTTAGATCCAGCATTTGCAGGTATAGTTATACACACTACAGAAATTGCACTAACAACGCCTTGTTACCCTAAATTGGATTAGATATATTGTTGTGATAATGTGACCCCATCCATGATCACTTGTTGATTATAAACCAATCTGATGTAAAGAAGAAAACCAAAATACTATATGTAGTTGTGCCACACCATGGTGTTGGCAGAATTTGTGTTTTACTGGCCCTTTGAATTTTTCCATGACCTTGGTACCTATAAATTTTGATTATTTCTGTTATGTTGAGTGTGTGAGCAATGTTTCCTTTGAGCATTTATGTTTGTCCTATTTCACTCCTTCCTTGATTGTTGTATGTACACTCTCCTTTGCGTGACTGATCTCTCGAGGCGTGGTCTTGGTATATATATGTGGCGGCCTACGGACACGTGTATATTCATACTATTGTGTGTGTATATACATGCCATCAGCATATATATATATATATACAATCCATATGTTGTCCCGACGGGTAATATCTCGAGTCACTATGCTACACCTTAGCTGTTTTTTCATGGAATTTACTATTATATTTCAGTTTCTATTGAAATTAATTTACTTGAACTATGATTAATCCTGACTTGAGTGTTTTAAGTTTTTGCATGGAACGCTCGGGTCAGACCCAAGCAATACAAATTTTAAAGATTACAGCTTGAGAAGATTGGCAATTTGGGAATTCCGGAGATGCGCACTCTATAGATTTTAAACAGTAAACATTTCTTTTGTATTTAAACTGTATATTCCATTCCGCTATATAGAGAAAATTCTTGTATCAAAATTTCTGATTTATATATAAAAGTTTATTTCGCTGTTCAATACTGTGTTATTATTTTATTCTATGTTTTTCTATGTTGATTCTGTGTTTTAAACTTTGTAAGATAAATAATGAACCGTCGGTTTGAATGTTTTAAATTGGTTTAATTATCAATTTGAAGTGGTCAAAATGGCAGGACATTACATTAATCTACTTACCGTGTTTATAAGTTTACGTGATAAGCCATTTATATCTCCTTTTCTTTTCATAACATCTTTCAATTATGTTACCCTTCTCTCTCATCTTTACAATTTGATCTTTCTAGGAAGCTAGGCTTTTTTGAAATTGATTGGTTACCAAAATTGTAATAAAATAAATTTCCACAGTTTCAGGTAATTATTATAATAGGGACCCATAATTGAAAAACTTTCCTTTCTTATTTTTGAGGTCATCAAATTAGTGCGCATTGCAGTTAACTCTCCTTTTCATACTAATCTCCATTTATTCATAATCTCAGTTTGCAATCATGTTTCCTATTTTTCTTTATTTACCAAACTATGCAAATACATTCCCCCTTTTCCTAACCAATCAATTTAGGTTATTCCCAATCTAACATATTTTTGTACTTAAGTAAGATTTAGACTTATACCATTTTCCCATCTCTGTAATTGTTGCATTTTAAATCTGAAAGGCGATTCCTCACAAATAGTATGTAAATTCTCAAATTTTCCTTTTTATTACAATATTGGCCTAATATATTCTTTTAGAGCATTTCCAGTAGTGGGTTGGGCCGGTGGTTCCATTTGGGTTGGTTGATCCCTCCCCCCACCCCCAATAAGTGAAAACACAACAACTCCAATGTGGGGTCTATGTTCTTAGCTGACTTTTATAAAGCCGGCTAAGGTGAAATGATGTGGATTATGATCCACAACCATTGGGTCGTAATCTACATCACAGTATGGATTGTGATCCACACAGTAAAGCCTTAGCCGGCTAAATATTGTTGGATCTAGATTAACCCTAGAGGGGGGGTGAATAGGGTTTATCACAGTTTTTAAACTGAATTGAAAAATTGACAGGATATTAAAATAATAAACAGATCACAGAATGCAGTAGAAATAAAAGTGCAGAAAATAAATCACACACAGATATACCCAGCTTCGGCAAAACCCTGCCTACTGCTGCATTCCTAAGGTTTCTACTAGATGATAGAACAGATCCCGCATACAAGACCTTGTACACTCGCGACTCTCGCTCTTATTCTAACTCTACGCTCAAAACCCTAGACTGATTCAAACCCCTGAATCAGATTTTCCCCAGATTACAAACCCGTAACCTGTATTCCTAGATTTTACAGATTCTAGTACTGTTCAGAAATGATTTTACAACACAATTTAAAAAACAACAGAATGTAAAACAGAAATGTAAACCCTAGTTCTTAAAATAAAAATAAAAAGAGGAGTTTATATTAAAGGGGTCATCCCCTTTTCACATTAAAAAACGGCCGGCCCATTTTCTTTTCTTGCTTCATTCTTCTGCGCGATTCCTCTTTTGTTCTGGGAAACAAAAATGGCGGCTAGGGTTTTCTGAAACTTCCCCAAATCGTGATGCAATTGTTTGATTATTGAAATTTGGCTCTGGAATTAAACTCTGGTGCTTCAATTAGGTGCTCCTTCGTTGTTCGATTTGGTCCCTCTGTCTAGCGATCGAAAACTGTGAGTAAAAATTGATTTTGAATATTTGTTGCTCTCGAATTTTTTTTTTTGTATTTTTTCGATGCTCTGCCTGTGATGAATTTGGTGTATAATATAGGATTATAAAAATCCTTTAATTCCTCTGATTTCACATATATGGCCGATCTGATTTGTGTGCTCTCCCTTTTTGAATCTCGGCTTGAATGTTTTCTTGCGTGTGAATTCCTGATTAATTTGGCTCGGCTTCCTCTTTTGACTTGCCTTGAATTGCTCGACTTGAATGAAATGTTGCGATTTCCTCTTTCTGATATGGCTTGAGTTGAAATTAATGAATTTGAAAATTGTTTGTTGCCATTTAAAACATATTTTTCCTGATATGAAATGCATGACTTGAAAAAGCACTGGAAACAAATAATTCGATTTGCTGCCCTTTTTAGCTTGTCCCTCTTTAATCCGATTGCGATATTTCTGGAAATGGTTCTTGCCAAAATCTTTTTTGCTGAGTTGTTATTCTTGCCAAAAACAGTTTGTTGCTAAGATCTTGTATGCTCTGATATATTGCTTTATATGCTCTGAAATATTTCCAAATATTGTGAAATCTGGAAATACACAACTTACATTTAAACTGTTGCCAAAAAAAACTTTCCTCCTTTGCTTTGGTCGAATTAATGATTTGCTATTTGCTCCTGAATTGGCTCGACTAAATAGATGAATTCAGACAAGAATTTGTCCCTTTTGGATTATTGCCTTGAAATTCCCTAGCATGATTTTAGGAATTATGTATCCCAAAAGAAAGTGATTTTCCCTTTTGAATGATACTCAAAACTTCTTGCATCATTTTCTGGAAACTAATTTGTGATAATTGCTGAAATGATTTGATTTGCGGTCTCTTTGCAAACATGCCATGTTTGATATATCCTAACGTACCATTCCATGTATGAACTGACTTTGTTGCTGTAGCACATTTGACTTTGCTTCATGTTGCACTTGTACTGGATTGACCTGCCATGTTAGCTCTTGTTTGCTGTTACTTTTTTTGTTCCACTGACTTGCATATTGAGTTGCTGTACACTTGTGTACATGCCTTTTGACTACGAGCTGCACCATTTGCTATATGACCCTTGTATGTTGACTTGTCGATCATTTCACTTTGACTTTGACTTTGTCCTCGGCCATTTGCTTTTGAAGTTTGACATTTTGGCTTTATACATGGCTTTGCACTGTGTTGCTGCTTGCTTGTATCACTTCAGCATACTTGTGCATGTCCATGTCATTTGACCTGTTTCACTTGAACTTGAGCTTTGCATGTTTCCATGACTATGTGTAGTTGCCATATCCATATTAACATGTATAACCCTCTTGACCATGCTGTTTTGCATTTGCTGTTTACACTATACAGTATTGACATGCTTGACCCAATATGACATGTACTCTTTGTTTCATTGTGCTCGGCCATTTATATTTGGCTGCCTAGATCACTTTTTTTTTGTCTTGTTAAATGCCACTGTCTCGACCACTTTTGCACTTGAACTGTCTTGACTCTTGCTTGTCATTTCTGAAAATATACTTGCATTGGTTGCTTGGCATTTGAATATTTGCTTTGTACTTTGAGGTGCGTTGACTTTGTTTTCATGTGCACTGAGTTGAGAAGGTCCACGTGGCTACTCCTCAGTTGCACACAGAATTGGCGTGGCAGTGCACACGTGTGTATATATGCACGTGTGTATATGCAGCCATCCAGAATATTTTTCTGTCCCTGCATCGTATATACATACTGTCTACCTTGTGGTATTTACAGTGTATCACTGTGAATATCACAAGTTGTCTAGACACAGATTGATGATTATATAAATCAGATCAAGTCAGAAAAATGATGAGAAACACACCAGAAAACTGAGGCAAATAGAATTTTTAAAAATAAAATTTATATTTGCATATATTCTGTTTTATTTCTATTGCAGTGTACTGTGTGTGTGTTTCACATGTGACAGGTAAGCTGGGATGACTGGACTGACTGTGATGACTGGACTGACAATGACTGGACTGAAAGCTGAAGATAAGAAGACAGTGTGTGGTGTCAATGAATGTATGAGTCTGTATATACAAGTGAAAATGGATATATATGAAATGTAACTGTGTATATGTTGTGTGTATGTATGACTGAGTGACAATGAATGAACTGTACTGAGGAGCTGTGAGAGAATTGTACAAATATATGTAATAAACAAATTTGATTGAAATAAAATATCATTTTATTGTTGTCAAACGAACTTGTCTATTATATTCTGTTTATATCCAAGTACAATATACAGTGAATGTTTAAATAGTGGAGTTATACAGAGTTGTACTGTTTGAATGTTAGAGATATAATATTCAATTCAAATATTATATTCCTATCTGTGTTGTATATATAAAACATAACAATAACAAACACATTTATAATAATATATATTTGTTTGTTATCATCAAACAAAAATCATATAATTGTGTATACAACTGCGTTATATACAACAATCTCCCCCTTTTGATGATGACAAACAAATAAAAGATTTTGATTACAATAAATGTGTTTGACAGTGAATTCTGAACTCCCCCTATTTATTAGCTCCCCCTACAACAGAAACTCCCCCTATAACTGTGCATGAGTGAAAAGAATGTAAAAGGATTCAGAATTCTCAAAATTAAAATATTTATAAAATTATTCACTCATAAATCAAAATCTAATCCATTCTCCCCCTTTTGTTATCATCAAAAGGATATAGAATTTAAAATACCGATGAAAGATGACTAAAAAATATAATTTCAGCTTAAGAGGAGGAATGGTCATCATAAATCTCAATTAGTCAAACAAAAATCATAATAAACTAAGAACTGGTGGCATATCTCACATTGTAGAGAATGAGGGATTTGCGATGAATTTTATATAAAATGGAGAGAGTTTCAAAAACATATATATCCAATTTTTTTTTATATATATATATAAAAATGAGCACAAAAACAGTGATGGATTTGGACTATAGTTATAATTCAACTTAAGTGACAAAAACTAATAATCTCATATCCCAATACCTATCAATCAACAAATCATAATACGTCATAAGATTTCAACACATTTCACAGACAGAAAAAGGATTGATAGGCTGGTTTTTATAAACACCAAGGAGAATTTCATATAAATCTTTATTTTATCCAAATTATTTTCTTTTCTTTTTCTTTTGATTTAAGAGCACCCTGACCACGCATAACCAGAGCTTGGATTTTTAAATGAGGTCAGTCGCAGCTTAAATTATAAGTTGTCTCATAACCATGCATGACCAGAGCTTGGATTTTTAAATGAGGTTAGAGACACACTTTTGTATTAACTAAATATTTATCGTTTTCAGCTTTAAATAGAAAAACTCCTCGGTATTTACAACCAATATGAATAACAGAAATGTGGTAAGTACAGAAATGGACTGTGAAATAAATTTCTAAATTAATAATATTATGAAATATGACCAACTGTACTGGGATTATTGAAAATTTTCAATTGACACTAATTCTGAAAAAATAACATAACCACAATTCCATCACAAATATTTTCACTGTTTATTCAATATGATTTTTAAAAAAAAAATAAACTTTCCACATTTAAAAAATTATCATGGATGGCAGAATGATGATAGATAATGAGGATGGTCGTGAAATAATTGCCAGTTCAAAGATATTATAATAAATATTCAACCATCATGAAAATCCAGATAAAATCTCCTCTTGTTGTGAAATATATTGCAGTCATAATTCATCACAATTTCAAATTCTGATATATTTTGATGAATTACAAATACAACACAAATTGGATATTGATTTCAATTTCTGAATGAATAAAAAATAAATAATTTTAAAATTGAAAAACAATTACAAGAAGAAATTAAACAGATTAAAAAAAATGAACCTATACAGGGTGATAATTCAAAAAACAGATGAGTGAAAGAGACTGATACCAAATGTTCTCGCTTATCGAGGAATTTAATTACACCCTGATGAACTAACATGGACATCTCACACCAAAGAACTTTACACACAAACCCAGCACATTTATTTGTATAAGGGAAAAAAATGTATGGATCTATACAAGGTGAAAAATTGAATCTCAGTACAGATGGGTGAGACAAAAATAAGGCGCTTCTGATACCACTTGGTGTCTCTATTTACGAGGAATTTTAACATGCTTCTGAACAAGAATGTCATAGACAAAAGAATCTTAAATACAAAGCCCAGTCAGATCAAGCAAATTAATTTCATGTATCAGAGCATGGTATGTATTTGATTCCAAAACAAGCAGTCACCAAAACATATTTTCCAGAACTATAACTGAGCAGCACAAAAATCATTTTCAAAGCTGACTTGTCAAGGAGATGTTCCAAAGATATTTCAAACAGTCAAAGAATGGTTCATGATCCAGGATTAAATATAGTTTATTTTAAATCATTTGAACGAATTGTGAAGATATCCGGATTCAATGAATCAATCACACGGTTTATAAATTTTAGATTCAGAATATGTGTGTGATTCAATAAATCAATAAATTCAAATGATTTTAAACAAACTAGTATTCAAGTCAAATATTCATAAAATACCAATGACATTCAAATCCCAATTCTCAAAGAATTTACACAAATATTTCTGACAAACAGAAGAGTTATTCCAGATCATTTACATCAGAAATGAGAGATATTCATGATCTACACAATTAAACAATAGTTTATTTGAAATCAATTGAATCGATGTCAAGGTTTGAGATATAATGAATCAGTCACACAATATTGATAATTTTAATTTTAAGAAGTGTGTGAAATTCAAAATATCATGAATTTCAGTTGATTTTAAACAAACAAATTCCAAATAAAATGATCATGAATATAAGATGAATTCCAAGATGTATCACAATTTCAATACAATTCAAAATATCCAAGCCAATCTGAAAAATAATGAAATTATCACAACTGATAAATATTGGTGTGCTGTAATGAGTATAATATTTCAAGCTTTTCTAAAATGAATTAGAAGAAACTCAAAACAGCAGTGGTGTGTGAAACTTCATCAAATTTTCAGATCTTCAAAAATTTAGAATTCAAATTAACAGTGTTCAAGATATGACAAGAATACATCAACACTGTTATGAATTCAAAAGAACAGAAAATAAACTTCGCAACAATTGCAGATATTTACAAAGTTAAAAATTCAAGATATGGAAAGAGTATAACATCAGAGTTATATTCAAACAAAGCAAATTTCCAGAAGATCATGATTACTGCAATTGGAAGTTAAGGAAGCCCAAGAAGTTGTAATGATATGACAGTGACAAATCAAACAAACAGAGAACATAAACAAAAGAGAGATAGAAGAAGAAATAAACAAGAGATTAAAAACAGAGAATATTTACAAGGACGAGTTCAGAGATCATACCTGAAATCAGTGTAAACCAGAATCTCTAACTCAACAGATGTGGCTAAGGAACTGTGAATGTTTTCAGAAGTATTGAGCAACTTGAATCCAAATCTCTTTTGCCTAGCAGTTCCTCAGCCTCCTCCGGTACCTAACAGATTTGAGAATCGAGTGGTCTAACAAAATTTGTAAAACCACTCACAGTTTTGTTCACAGCTTTAGGTACCCAGACTTGTCTGTACAACAAACCATTAGAATTAACTTTTGTACCCTTAGGAACCCAAATCGATTTGAATCTAACAAAACTCGTTTTATTTTCATTTGGGATCCAAGAATGTTTAAATGGTTTATTACAAAACAAATTCACATTTTGCTTTTGATTCAAAAATCCTTTGGAATTGTCAAAGTTCAAATTATCAAAACAACTATTTCCAAAGCAGTTTGAGGGACTTCTCAACTCATTTGAATTACGTTTTTCAAAAACATTATTTTTTCTAAAGCCGAGACCTCTTTTATTTCCATGAGAGAACTGATTATTCAAAAGCATATTCAAAGATTTTTCTCCGAAAGAAAAACGTTTCAGACTCAACTCAAGATCATTGATTTTGGATTTCAGAAGATCATTCTCGTTTAAAAGCTTCTCAATTTTGCCTTTATATTCAGAAATCTCAGAATCAAAGAGCTTTTGTTTTTCAATTTCAAAAATCTTGAATTTTTCAATTTCTTTTTCAAGTTCCTTTAAAGCAGATTCTGATTTCAACAAATTTTCCATTTCAAAATTTTCATGTTCAAAATTAACCTTATCCAACTCCTTCTGCAAAGTGTTGTTTTCATGAATTAGCTCATCTTCTTGATTTTTCAAAATCAAAAATTCATTTTCAATCTTTCTAGAATTCTCATTAAGTTGAGCTAAATCGGTTTTCAAGTTAAAACAATTCTTACACTCAGAGTCTTCAAATTTTAATTTCAACATATTGTTATTGTGGGTCAACTCAGAATTTTCAGATTTCAAAGACTTGTTTTTCCGTTTGAGGCGATCAACGGTTCTTGTTAGATTATTACAAAGAGACATCAAATCTTCATATGATAAGTCCACATCGTCTGAGTCGTCATGAATAGCTCCAGCTAAGCACAGATCTGAATCTGAGTTGGCAGTTGAGAGTTTTGAACAGCTGTCAGATTTTCCATACAACGTGCTGAGAGTTTTCCAGATATCCTGCGCGGTTAAACAATGAGAGATAAATTTTAATTGATCATTATCAAGACAGGAATAAATAATATGCATGACGCGAGCATTCAAGACCTTATCCCTCTTGTCTAACAAGTCTCCCATATTTTCAATAATATTCCAATACTCAGAATTAACAGATTTTAAATATAATTCAAAATTTGATTTCCATATTTGAAAATCTGTTCCATTGAAAATAAATGGGATATCACTGGACTGACTCTTAGAAGACTGACAGCAAGGGGAAAACATGATTCTAGAGTTAATCAAAAACCAGGCTCTGATACCAAATGTTGGATCTAGATTAACCCTAGAGGGGGGGTGAATAGGGTTTATCACAGTTTTTAAACTGAATTGAAAAATTGACAGGATATTAAAATAATAAACAGATCACAGAATGCAGTAGAAATAAAAGTGCAGAAAATAAATCACACACAGATATACCCAGCTTCGGCAAAACCCTGCCTACTGCTGCATTACTAAGGTTTCTACTAGATGATAGAACAGATCTTGCATACAAGACCTTGTACACTCGCGACTCTCGCTCCTATTCTAACTCTACGCTCAAAACCCTAGACTGATTCAAACCCCTGAATCAGATTTTCCCCAGATTACAAACCCGTAACCTGTATTCCTAGATTTTACAGATTCTAGTACTGTTCAGAAATGATTTTACAACACAATTTAAAAAACAACAGAATGTAAAACAAAAATGTAAACCCTAGTTCTTAAAATAAAAATAAAAAGAGGAGTTTATATTAAAGGGGTCATCCCCTTTTCACATTAAAAAACGGCCGGCCCATTTTATTTTCTTGCTTCATTCTTCTGCCCGATTCCTCTTTTGTTCTGGGAAACAAAAATGGCGGCTATGGTTTTCTGAAACTTCCCCAAATCGTGATGCAGTTGTTTGATTGTTGAAATTTGGCTCTGGAATTAAACTCTGGTGCTTCAATTAGGTGCTCCTTCGTTGTTCGATTTGGTCCCTCTGTCTAGCGATCGAAAACTGTGAGTAAAAATTGATTTTGAATCTTTGTTGCTCTCGAATTTTTTTTTTGTATTTTTTCGATGCTCTGCCTGTGATGAATTTGGTGTATAATATAGGATTATAAAAATCCTTTAATTCCTCTAATTTCACATATATGGCCGATCTGATTTGTGTGCTCTCCCTTTTTGAATCTCGGCTTGAATGTTTTCTTGCGTGTGAATTCCTGATTAATTTGGCTCGACTTCCTCTTTTGACTTGCCTTGAATTGCTCGACTTGAATGAAATGTTGCGATTTCCTCTTTTTGATATGGCTTGAGTTGAAATTAATGAATTTGAAAATTGTTTGTTGCCATTTAAAACATATTTTTCCTGATATGAAATGCATGACTTGAAAAAGCACTGGAAACAAATAATTCGATTTGCTGCCCTTTTTAGCTTGTCCCTCTTTAATCCGATTGCGATATTTCTGGAAATGGTTCTTGCCAAAATCATTTTTGCTGAGTTGTTATTCTTGCCAAAAACAGTTTGTTGCTAAGATCTTGTATGCTCTGATATATTGCTTTATATGCTCTGAAATATTTCCAAATATTGTGAAATCTGGAAATACACAACTTACATTTAAACTGTTGCAAAAAAAAAACTTTCCTCCTTTTCTTTGGTCGAATTAATGATTTGCTATTTGCTCCTGAATTGGCTCGACTAAATAGATGAATTCAGACAAGAATTTGTCCCTTTTGGATTATTGCCTTGAAATTCCCTAGCATGATTTTAGGAATTATGTATCCCAAAAGAAAGTGATTTTCCCTTTTGAATGATACTCAAAACTTCTTGCATCATTTTCTGGAAACTAATTTGTGATAATTGCTGAAATGATTTGATTTGCGGTCTCTTTGCAAACATGCCATGTTTGATATATCCTAACGTACCATTCCATGTATGAACTGACTTTGTTGCTGTAGCACATTTGACTTTGCTTCATGTTGCACTTGTACTGGATTGACCTGCCATGTTAGCTCTTGTTTGCTGTTACTTTTTTTGTTCCACTGACTTGCATGTTGAGTTGTTGTACACTTGTGTACATGCCTTTTGATTACGAGCTGCACCATTTGCTATATGACCCTTGTATGTTGACTTGTCGATCATTTCATTTTGACTTTGACTTTGTCCTCGGCCATTTGCTTTTTAAGTTTGACATTTTGGCTTTATACATGGCTTTGCACTGTGTTGCTGCTTGCTTGTATCACTTCAGCATACTTGTGCATGTCCATGTCATTTGACCTGTTTCACTTGAACTTGAGCTTTGCATGTTTCCATGACTATGTGTAGTTGCCATATCCATATTAACATGTATAACCCTCTTGACCATGCTGTTTTGCATTTGCTGTTTACACTATACAGTATTGACATGCTTGACCCAATATGACATGTACTCTTTGTTTCATTGTGCTCGGCCATTTATATTTGGCTGCCTAGATCACTTTTTTTTTGTCTTGTTAAATGCCACTGTCTCGACCACTTTTGCACTTGAACTGTCTTGACTCTTGCTTGTCATTTCTGAAAATATACTTGCATTGGTTGCTTGGCATTTGAATATTTGCTTTGTACTTTGAGGTGCGTTGACTTTGTTTTCATGTGCACTGAGTTGAGAAGGTCCACGTGGCTACTCCTCAGTTGCACACAGAATTGGCGTGGCAGTGCATACGTGTGTATATATGCACGTGTGTATATGCAGCCATCCAGAATATTTTTCTGTCCCTGCATCGTATATACATACTGTCTACCTTGTGGTATTTACAGTGTATCACTGTGAATATCACAAGTTGTCTAGACACAGATTGATGATTATATAAATCAGATCAAGTCAGAAAAATGATGAGAAACACACCAGAAAACTGAGGCAAATAGAATTTTTAAAAATAAAATTTATATTTGCATATATTCTGTTTTATTTCTATTGCAGTGTACTGTGTGTGTGTTTCACATGTGACAGGTAAGCTGGGATGACTGGACTGACTGTGATGACTGGACTGACAATGACTGGACTGAAAGCTGAAGATAAGAAGACAGTGTGTGGTGTCAATGAATGTATGAGTCTGTATATACAAGTGAAAATGGATATATATGAAATGTAACTATGTATATGTTGTGTGTATGTATGACTGAGTGACAATGAATGAACTGTACTGAGGAGCTGTGAGAGAATTGTACAAATATATGTAATAAACAAATTTGATTGAAATAAAATATCATTTTATTGTTGTCAAACGAACTTGTCTATTATATTCTGTTTATATACAAGTACAATATACAGTGAATGTTTAAATAGTGGAGTTATACAGAGTTGTACTGTTTGAATGTTAGAGATATAATATTCAATTCAAATATTATATTCCTATCTGTGTTGTATATATAAAACATAACAATAACAAACACATTTATAATAATATATATTTGTTTGTTATCATCAAACAAAAATCATATAATTGTGTATACAACTGCGTTATATACAACAAATATAAGCCGGCTAAGAGAAGGTTGTCAAATCAACTGTTTGGTAGCTTTGTCAACCCAAGGGTAACCCCGCCATCCAACCGACCCCCTATTGAGGGTCATCCCAACCCAACCCTGCGGTTGGGAATGGCCTTAGTCCCAAATCATCAAAATTTCCTTTTTTATTCAAAATTCTAATTAATTTTCACATAACCACAATTCAATAAATTTGCGCCTAACCACAATTCAATTTCTCTGCGCATAACCATAATTCAATTATTCTGCACATAACTATAATTTAATCTATTTGTGCATATCTAAATTTCAACATAAACCGTCTATTCTGAAGCAGAAGAGGGAAAAAGAATAACAACAACATATTGCAAATTCCAACCAGAATCAAATGATATAATATACTATTATCGAGAATTATAGTTTAAATCCACTCACCTGATTGCGCATAGTTCTTGAATCTAATTCAGATCTGCTACCTATGGCCTTCTTAATAGGATATATTATTGAAATAACCACAGATTTTACAAATTTGACGCTAAAGATGGAGAAGAACCATAATGATCTAATTCATAGAATTTACCTTACACAGACGAGAAACCTGAGTACCTATAGCTTGGATCTACATTCTTTATCTCCAAATCTTGAATCAAACCCTAAAACTAATATATTCTTATTTATGAAGAATTTGGAGGATAAAGAAAATAGCAGAGCTCTGGCATCGTCTCAGATAATATGTGTTGAATACTAGGCCCTGTGGTTTATTTATAGGTGGTCAAAAGAATCACGTTCGTTTGAGTAAAATAAATAAAATCAGAGTTGTTCAAAACTTTTAAATCACGTCGCTTCACCCAATATTGGTCGAACCAAGCTCTAGGTGGGTCGACTAGTATTAAGGCGGTCGACCCATAGGTCGTGTACATGATTTGTGCTCCAATTTATTCGTTACTTCAACATTACACTCAACGTTATGTTCTTGCCTATTACTCTTCCCACTATATTAATATCTTCCATTTATAACACATGTTTCTAATTTCAAAATTCAAACACAATTATTCTCTTGCATATTTTCATTCATTCCCAATTTATTACCATCCGTTTTAAGCATACGCTTTCAATTTAAAATTTACATTTATGCGTATATATTTACACGCAACTTCATAAATTTTCAACCATTAATAACTGTGTCATTTTTGTCTCCTAAATGTTATTATTAATGTTATCAATTAACTGATTCATTCCCTTTTTAATATACGTTCAAATTTCAAATGCAGTTATTTTTGAAATTCTTATGCATATATATCTATGTATAACTCCATTTATTTTCAGAATTCAAATAACGTTATCCTGACATTTATTTCCTACTTATTTCGATTGATTGCATGTTACTTTTGAAATTCATGTATATATATACACACACATACATACATATATACAAATACGTACACATATATATATATACACACACCCATCTATATATATCTTTTCCTTAAATGTACATGCATGTATACTTTTCTCTTAGAACAAGCATTTTTTGGTTGGTTTTCTTAAGATTTAAAAACATGATGTTGGTGGGATTCGAACTCGCACGCTACAACTTAGGAGGCAAGTGCTCAACCATTGGACCACGCAGCTTTTTATTCACAAAATTAGAACATCAGAAACTCTTAGTTTTATGTGTGCTCCTTTTATTATCTTCTTTTTCATGTTTGTTCTAAAACTTCAATTTAATGATACTTCTTCATTTTAAGTCTGTTTTCTACAAACCATAAGTCTGAATTGATCATAAAATCGCCACGGACACAATGATGCTAGTTCTGTGACCAAATTCAAAAAATTTTACAAATTTTATTTTATTATTTAATTAAAAATGCTGGGTGTTACAAATACATGCACCTAAGTTGATTAGAGACGATTTCTAAGGTTAGGCAATAAATAACTTGTTTCTAACGACGGCTAGATCTGCTTCAACGGTTTTCTTCCTATCTTCTAAAGTGGATAAGTGAAAGAAAAACAATTTCCCGTTTAACTTTACTTTGATTGAACCGCTAAGCTTCCAAACACATTTTAAGTAGTTAAGATCCACTGTATATGACATAGGTTTGTCTAAAAAGAATCAAACGAGGTAGTCTTTCCACATGTCCATGCCTGCTTAAATAGCTTCGTCTATTGGCAACAATCACTTTCCAGAAAAATGAAGGGCAATGGAGGCAAAAGAGAAGGCTCCAACATTTCTTGGCTTGGAAGCAAATAACGGTGACCATTTTACTGCCTTCAAGGGGCCTCTTGGAGTGGGATCGAGAGAGGAGGGTGGAGGTTGGTCAGGTACGGGTGAAATCAGTGGCGACTACGGAATGGAAGATGTGGACAGTTGAGCGGCGACGGGAAGGGATAGATTTGGGGAAGACAGAAATGGAAGCGACGCCATTAATGAGCTATATGAAAAAGAACTTCTTTTGACAATGATTAGTGTATGAGGTTGCTATAACATTTCTTTATAGCAACTAAAATGCAAATAATCAGCTTGAACAATATAAAAAATCATCCTAAGTCATGTATACACACTTAACCCTTCTAACACTAGAACTGTTAGCAAGTCTATTATATCTTATTTGTTTAAATCTTAGTAATCACTTCTACTCACCAAGCTTTGTGTTTGATCCATTCTCCTTTCCATTCTTCCTCCATAAGCACACATAAATAGTAGTGGATAGAGTATATATGTACTATATATAGATTAATTAGTCCTCAATTAATTCAACCTATACATAGATTAATTAACAACACTATATATGCACATATACATATAAACAACATAAACTAATTAACCCTAGATTAGCAATATAAACAATTCAACTTATATATGAACATATTAACAAAACTACACATACAAACTGAAACGATCCAAACTCTCTCTTACGGGAAAGCTCGGATTGAGTTGAGAACATGACAAATCAGAACACAAACTGAAGAACATTTCATTGTTATTACAAAAATTTGCATTAGAGTATAAGAATATACAGAGTATGAACAAATAATATACATTTGATAAATATCAGAGATTTACACATTAGCAGCGGAAAAACAATACATAACACAACTGAAAGAAATACACGGATAAAGAGTGTGTTACACAATTGCATAAGCGTTAAATATAAATAAATAACGCTTACAACAGTCTATCAACCCATCGATTAACATAAAACTAAATATTGGGATTAGTGTATGTCCAATATCATCCCAATACCCATGTGGGATTTTCAAACAACAAACACCGATTATTATTTGTGCAGTTGGACGATGTGTAAAATATATCATCCCAATCCATATCAGTTAAATGTGTGTACATAAACAAATCGTCCGATTTCTAAATGAATATTTATTTTATTCATATACCCGTTAAAAATTATATTTTTAACTATAAAATATTTATTCCAACTCATGAATATTTTATACAGTTCATTTATACAATAATAATTATATTTTTATTGTTCTAACATTTTTAGAAAATTTCGGCAGCATAACGGCGTGATACTAGAGTCGGAATAAGATCTAGCCTTATAGCTCGCCTAATACTGGCTCGTGCTATACATATACCAATTCTAATCAATTCAATTTACTTCCCAAACCAGTTCAAACAAATAAACCAATCAAAACCAAACAAATATGGTTTCAAACAAAGGTGTCGGGTGCTACTAAGCACCGTCTGCATCCTAGTATATATATTAATAAATTAAAGTGAGAAGTTCTCACCTTAGGTTTCCACCCCGCCATTCTTTAATTGTCAACCAATATAGCGTACCTACATTTAAAATCATATTTTTAACCAATTAATAATTATTTCGTTGTATGACCATTTTATAAATAACATCCATGTGATAAAAATCATATTTTTATCTTTCTAAAATAGTTTCCATTGTATGTCTATTTTATACATAACAAACCCAAGTTAAAAATCATATTTTTAACTATCGAATAATTATTTCATAGCTTGACTATTTTGTATATCCCATATATAATCTAAAAATCATATTTTTTTTATCTTTTTAAAAATAATTCCGTACCTACGATAAAATCATATTTTTAGCTAACTAAAAATCATATTTTTATATCAATGCTATGTATATAAAAATCGCATTTTTATCATAACGCAATACATATAAAAATCACATTTTTATTACGCTATTCATATAATAAAAATCATATTTTTATCATCATGTTGTAACGACCCGGATTTTTGGTTAAATTTTAAATATTTAATATGGTTTTTAATATTGAGTTGATAATATAAATAAATTTTTATATTGAGTTATCGATTTAATAATCGAATATAATTTAATTTAGAATATATATCGAATTATCGTAATTCAAAATATAATTAAACTCGAAGATTTAAACTATACTGAAATTGATTCAGATAGTCAATAGAAATTCAAACTGAATAGAAACGATAATAATTATTTATTTTCAAGGAATTAATTATTAATGAAATTAATTTATATTGATTTAAATTAATATCTCCTCCATACGATCAAATGGAGTTTCAAATCATGTTCCAGTGTGTTCGAAATAGTGGTTAAACTCTATAAATGTCGGTTGTTGCGCTCGAATTGGAGTTCGGAACCCCGAACATATTATTACAAAATTTAAATGGATAAGATCAAAATCAAATCGTATTAATTAGAAATCAAATCGAAGTTAAATCTAAAATCAAATCGCATGAAAATTGTATATATTTATCCCCACATCCATTTAATAACTTATGTACGTTGGTTCCCCCTTCCATCTATATAATCGCGATAAACCCCCTCCGTTTCTTTTTCTTCGAAATCCTTCTCAGGAAACTCCTCTTTCAAACATTCAGAAAAATCGAAACTCCACAAAAAAAATGAAATCGGAAGCTCCATCCTCTCTCAAATCCGCACTTCAGCTTCACTTCCGCACCCTCAGAATCAAGCGTAAGCGTCTATGGCATTGACTTTTTGGAACGGCGATCTAGATTCGAGTAAGGTGTGATAAGGAATCGCGATGGAGCGATGCTCCAGTCAATCGACAGAAGAAGCCCTGACGAGCTTTAGGGGGGTTTGACTGTTGCTCGCAAGGTGGATATCGAGTAGATGACATAGAAGTCCAATGGAATCTTAAATAAGAAATCGCGATTTCATTTAGTTCGAGTGAAAACTTCACTCTCGTTGGAGTCATTTGTGGTGAGATGGAAATTGAGTGATCGACCTGTATAAAATCGCGAAAGGGTAGGGGCCGCAGAAATCAATACTGACGAGGGCGACGTGAGTTTTTGGTGTGGGATTGGAAGATCACGACAAGTTTCCAGCAGTGAGCGATTTTGTTTGGGGTTTGACTTTGTATTAGTGGATTTAGGGTTGATGCGACAAGTTGTGTAAGTTGGTTCAGGAGTTCGAGTTTGCGAAATTGGTGATGGGGTTGAAGTTATAGGAAGGAGAAGGTGAATACAAGTGAGTTGGGTGATAGAGGAGTGTAAAGACCCGCATTTGCAGAGGTATTATAATTAATTTATTTAATTATATAAATAGTGATATAGTGAATTAAATGGTGGTTTAATTAAATAATGGTGAATATTTAATTAAAATAATAAATTAAATAATATATTAAATTCTGAAATAATCAGAATTGGCTGAAATGGCGATATGGTGTGAACTGGATCGTCTGTGATATTTAATTCAACTTGGAATTGAATTTGAATAATGAATATATTATATAAATGACAGTTTGAACGTAGAGTTATAATATAATTAAAATCGAGCTTGAAATGGCGCTGCAGTTCATAAATTGGCGATTCGAACTTCAACTGAATGTACAGGATTCGTTTTAAGCCGGATTTCTGTGAAACAAGAAACGTGTGGAGCTAGTGGAGTATATCTTTCTAGTGGAAGAGAAAAATCAGGATTTCGTCGTGGAGATTTTGATTTATGTCCAAATCAAATATTCAGAAAAACAGCGGTATATTCGTTCGTGGCCATAACGGTTATTTAAAAATATTTGAATATCGGGTTTGAATTTAGACAAGGTTCTTTTGGGAAATAGTGATAATTTAATTTTTAGAATTTTATAGAATTTTTTAATTAATTAAATAAGCGACTTTTTATTTGGAGTATTTTGCACCCTGAAATCAACATTTGAGGTTTCACAATATGAGTTAATCTACCGATATTTTTATATATTTGGGATCGTGGGGCATTGCTCGTCTCATTGATATTTTTAGTTTCGTTGACAGCGATTCATGAGCAAATGGAATTATAGATAACAGGGTACGTGTAAAATTTCAAACGTAAAGCATATATGTATACAACCCTTAATTTAATTTATAAACCTTTCTGTGGTCAAAAAGAAGTACACCATCCTTTCTTCACAGCCACCGCGAAAGCAAGTCCTCAACCACAAATCTATGGATCCAAGAAAAATAAAAAAAAAATCACCACAAAATCCCTATAAATAATCTTCAAAAATTCTAAACCTATGTCATTTGTTCACCGTGGTCTCGTTGCTCCAAGCCGCCACTAAAGCAAAAAGAAACGAGAAAACCCAAGTTCTAAAATCCACCAAAAATCGAAAACAAATCCCACAAATCCTATAAATTATGATACACATATAAACGGATTCCTATCAATGTACTTTTTGATTTCATATGTGTTTCACTGGGCTCGAACCATTTTTCCGAGCTCCACATTTTTCAGCGTGGAACTAGGGTTGATTGATGGGAGTAATTAAAGCATCTAGGTGGATTTCCGATGTTGGATTCGGGATCCTGGTTGCATTTAGCTTCTTCTAAGAAAAAGTGGTGGGTTCAGTTCACATTTGGGTCTTGCGATGAACTGTGGCTGTGCGAGGACAGCTTCGACGCGATGTAGATGGTGAGGTTGAGTTGGAGTTTGGTGGTTTGGAAGGAAGGAGTTTCGAACGAGGAGGATAACGTTGATTTCGGTTTTTGAAATCGGTGGAGTTTGATGTGGTATTTTGGTTTGGAATTGGGTGGAGTTCGGTTGTTGGTTACAGGAGTTCACGATGGTTTTGGGGGAGACAAAGAAACGGTGCGGGTGGTGAAGTGAAGGGGTAATGGGCCTCATTTTTAAGACAAGCCCGTTTGAATTAATCGAGTTTTATTTTATATTTCTAAATAAATGTACAAGACTTGTATAAGCCATATCTTTATCATACGATATCAGATTGGCGAACAGTCAGTCACTTTGGGACCGTGTGGACGAGAGCTTCACAATGAAGCTGACTGGGAGTGGATTGGGGTTCGTTACAATTTATAGTGAAATAAATTGTCCATCTGAATCAACGACAATTATCGTTATTAACGATGATAGTCCAAAGTGAGTAAAACTCACCAACTCTGGACAGTTTATAATTTCATGTTGTATTTTTAGAACTGTTAAATATTGGCTGATTGACTGTGTGTTGATTGTTTGATTGAACTGCTAGTCAGTTAGTTGAATTTCTATATTGATTTTGTTTAACAGAATATTTCATATTGAAATGAAAGTGATGTTATATTATATTATTTAACATCTGTGGATGCAAGGAAATAGGTTGGAGGAATCTGACTGGTTTCCTCAACATTTATTTACTGTTTTCATATATTGTGATATATGATGTGATGTATATCTATTATGGATTATGTGTGTTAGAATGATGTTGATCATTGTTATTCGATATTTTGAATATCATAAAAGACCCTGGGATGTAAAAAGAATTATTTCAATGTATATTGAAATAAAGGGATTTTATAAAATCAACGGACTATAAAAAAGGAAATATTTCGAAAGTAAATAAAAGGAAATGTTTATAAAACGAATAGAGTTTTATAAAAAGGAAAAAATGTTGATAAATGAATAGAATTATAAAAGAAATACTTAGTGGAAAATAAATAGGAGATTATAAAGGAATATTTATTTAGTAAATAAATAGGAGATTATAAAGGAGAATATTTATTTAGAAAATAAATAGGATAAAGGAATATTTGTTTAGTAAATGAATAGAGTAAATCGATTAGAGTAAAACATACATAGTTATTCGGGATGGGATTCCGTTTAGCACGACTGCTAGCGTAATTCGCAGGGCTGCAGATAGCCTACGGCTGTCGGATGTTTCCTGAGGGAATCAGGCGTAACCATTGTGATCGCTGTGATCTAGATTTAAGCGAATGGAGTTAAATCGAATATAGTTATTAAAGATAGAGTTAAAACAGACATAGTTATTCGAATTAGAGTTAATCAATAAGAATTTATCGAATATTAGTTATTCGAATTTAGAGTTAATCGAATAGAGGTAAAGGAATAGAGTTAAACAAGATTAGAAACTGACTAGAGATTAGTTAAGTTGAATAGATTTCTGAGTATCGATCTGATGTTGGTTTCGGCCTTTGGGGTTTATACTTAGAGAATTGTTCTCCTACCAGTTTACAGTCAGAGACTGATAGTTGTGAAATGATAGTGATATGTAAAATAAATGGAAATGTTTTCCAGTGTTAATAACATATATTTTCTAAACATAGAAAATAAGGGAATATGGATACATACATACATATATATATATATATATATATATGATTGATCGATAGAATTTCCATCTGGAAATAATATCGTTGTTTGCACACATGTTTTTCTTTGATAGTTAACTCATCGACTATTGAAGTTTTTGACCATTTTAACGTTGTTAATATGGAGAGACCGGTTGGATTATTATCCAAAGAACCACTCTGTGCATAAGCGTTGCGAATCATATATGCCAAAGATAATTGAAGACGGAGTAAAGTGTAAGGGCTATTGTATAAGTCTTAGATAACAGTGTCTAAGATGGATGTACTGAATAGTCCCTTCAGTTCATCCTGTTCCTGGATGACTTGTATGGATGAACGTCTGACAGAGTATTTCCAGAACGGTCACGTATATTGATTTCTTCAATCGTACCAAGAGTGGAAGCGGAGAAGGAAACTTCTTTTAGCTAACATATAATGTATTCTTGAGGACGTCAATCGGTGATTTGATGGATTTGACGATGTGGCATTCGAAGTGAATCTGGTGTGATGATAAAGCGTAGCTTCTAGCCTCGCATCCGATAAATGACAGAAATCGGGCAGGCAGCATGGCTAAGTCGGTCGCTTCGAAGTAGGGTGTATAATCACCTGATCTAGAGTTTCATTTACTTCTAAAAATCTATTGTTGATGTTGTCCCATTCGGGAAATGGTTGCTGATCCCAACCGTTGGTGATATACATTCGATACTCTCAAGCGAAATCAGAGGTCGGTCATGTGTGGCCGGATTGTAAGATGTTCTTGTTGAACCCAGTGTATTCCTTTCTAGAGGTACACTAGCGAAAGGTGGTTCCATACCTTGTCATAGTTGGAAATCCATTACCCAATACGTGCTTGCAGTTTTGATTTTATACTATATATGTAGAACGTCAGATGAAAGCGTTCCTGCTAGATGATTATTATACTGTGCTTGATATACATTATTATAATATCAAAAGGTTTTTGATATAAAGATAATTTGGATTCTCATAAGGGAAAAACCCGTTCCGTTATACAGCATGGTCTCATGAGATATCGTTTACTTGTTCAAACTGTTTTACTCATACTAGTCCCATGACTGACCCGGAGTTTATTTTGTTTTGTTTTCCCTAAACTCTTGGGTACCCAATTTTGTACGGGCAGTCAAGTAGTTCGGATTTACAGATATACCTGAAGAGTTGGAGCAGGGGGCTTCAGGATCATATAGCTATAGTTATTTCCACTGTGTTGTAAGTGTTGTATTTTGATAATGATGTATATTCAAGTACAGATGTATATTTCAAAGTTATGTTATATATTATATGTTATTCGTTCCGCTGTGAGGTTCGTGTTACTCTGATGTTGTGTTCTTCTTCTTATTCTATTCTAATTTCTATCTTATCTTTCCTCACCCTCTGTTTTCTTTCTATTAGTGTTCTGATTTTCCAGTGTAATTGGGGTTGGACTTGTGTTTTTGGTCAGCTCAAATTGGACTGGATTTTTGGGTCATTACAGTTGGTATCAGAGCTTAAGTTTAGTGAATTACCTTGGCTCTGTGGCATGACTCGGTAGAGATAGGGTTAGTGATACCCTAGATTGAGTTTGAGTGTATATATACGAGTGAACGTATTTGTTATTGATATAAAAAAAATATGTTTTATATTATGGAGATTTATTGGTTGAGTTGTTTATGAGTTCTGGTCGATCAGTTTGATCCACTGTATATGTAGGAGTTTATAAACACTCGAATACGATGGGTCAGCACGATATGTTTTGAAAAGAGGGTAAATGAAAATAATTTTACCCAAATTAGATTTTTGATATAAAGGATTTATATTGAAATGATTATAATATAGTGGATATATTGGTTGTTATTATAATCGAGTAAGATTATAAATTAAATGGTTATGTAAATAACCAATCAGAATTCATATTAGTGAAATACGTGAAATCAGATGAGTTAAATCGGAAATTTAAGCCAGAAATTGAATTAAAATTCTGGGAAATTGGATAAGTGTTTGTAAATGGATTTGGATTAAAAGTAAGGAATATTTAAGATCCTGGGAGATTTTAAATTGTTTTGCAAGCAGTGTGAATTATATTTTGAAATGAATTTCAAGGTGGAAATGTTAGAAATGGTTTTATAGTATTGATCTCACTTCGATTGCTGGAAAATAGATTCCGATGATGACAGCTGCATCATCAGTATTCATTTTCGAGTTGTAAGTGACGAATTACTACCAGAGATACTGTTTTGAATTTGTTTTGGGAAAGACAAGTTGTGTTGAATTTCAAAATGGGATTTATAATATAGAATTTGAATATAGAATTTCAAATGGGATTTATAATATAGATTTTGATATATAGAATTTGAATATAGAAATTCAAATGGGATTTATAATATAGAATTTGAATAGAATTTGATATATAGAATTTGAATAATAGAAGTGAAATAGATTTGAATAATAGAAGTGATATAAAATTTGAATAGAATTAACTAAGGCGAAGAGGAATTACTTAATCAAGTTTTGAATTTGAAGTTGAACTTTGAAAGGTGAATTGGATTTGTAAATGGATATTCGAAATCGAATATAGAACTTAAATTTGAAATTTGGATTCAAATTAGTTAATAAGCAAGTTAAAATATATTTGAACATGTCATGTTCAAATATAAAAGTGAAATAGACTAAAGAGTTAATTAACAAATTAATTAACGAATTGAGTTAAAACGATCAGGTATAGTTAAAATAGACTGGGCAGGTATAAATATACATGAGATAGGTATGGATAAGGTATGAAGGTATATAAATAGAATGCTCAACGAAAAGGTATGTATTTAATTCATATATCAGATTTTATGCATCGTATCGGCTAGCCGCTTGGCTTTTTCTTTTTCTTTTGGATTGGTAAGGGCCATGGGAGGCTATTTGAAATATCCCGATGCTCCTGGTACAAAGGAGGTTACGGCGAATTTTTCCGGGAATTTAAGGAGTTAGAATATTTTTTAAGATAATTTGATAGTTAGAAATCAACGTATCGATATATATATATATATATATATATATATTATATATATAGAAGTCGATAAGGAAACGAACTTAGAAATAGAATAGTAAAATCATAAAGGAAGAATAAGAATAAAATTTAGTAAGAATAGAAAGAGGAAGCGTATACGTGCTTAAAAGTGAATAAGTAGTTGTATGGTATTGATTATTCGAGTAAGTAGTCATATCTGTTTTGACGTTATAAATGTTATTCAGTCAAGGTCTGAGAGGTAGTTATACCCCAACTTGATTAATTTCATTATTAACAAATAAATAGTAAGATTTCAAGCACGAAGATCAATGTTGAATATTAGTTGAATATAGTATTTGGGTTGTCGTAATGATGTTTTACTCAACATCCGTTTTAACCTAAATAAGCGTAAGCTTGGAAATATAATAAAGAATATTTCCTAGGCATAGAAATAAACGAGATTGGAAAAGAGATAAGTAATTGGAATATTTTCCAATTATAAATAGCATATATTTTCTAAAGTTTAGAAAATAAAGGGAGGCGATATTCGGAAATGTTTTCCAAATAACATAAAAGGCCAATATAGTTATTGAAAATATTTGGTTAACAAATATTGATTAAGAAATAGAGAAGTGATTTAACTAATGGAATATTAATTAAGGGCTCAGTGACATGTTCAAAAGGAAAATTTGATTTTTGAAAAGAGTAAACTGTTTAAAAACTCTCAGGGAAAGACTGTTTGAGTTAAAAACAAATTTAACAGAAATTTGTGAAAGCAAATTTGAATTAAAATAAAGCCAGTAAAGTGGTAACTGTAACAACCCGAAAATCTGGGCCAGTTTAAAATTTTTATTTTGGCAATTTTAGCGAATTTTGATTATTTAAAATGAATTATTTTAAATAAAAACGACGAGAAATCTATTTTGAATAGAATTCGAACGTATATATTTATTCGAATCGTCGTTAGAATATAAATATTTATATATAATTATAAATAGAATTGAAAATGGCGCGGTAGTTCGATAATTTGATTTCAAGCTTCAATTGAACATACCGGGTGCAAAACAATCCGGATTTTAGTGAAACCAAAAACATTAGGATCTAATTGGGGATATCTTCCCAACGAATCCGAAAAATCAAAATTTCATAGCGGGAATCAAAAGATATGTCCAGTTGAAAATTCTGAATAGTCGCTATGGAATTCAGGCCCTTAAAAATAGACATTTTGCAAACGACCTCGGATTTCGACGAAACCACTTTTGTTGGGTCCGTGATATCAAATTATTTCTAGGTTTTAAATTTCATAATTTTTCGAATCAATATGTGAGCGTGGCAAATGAAAACGCGTTTGACCAGTTTCAGTTGATTTTAATCGACTGGAAATTGGCCATTTTTCAAATGGTCTCAGAATTTGACGAAACTAGTTTTGTTAGGACCGTATTGTTAATACGAAGCTAGAAATAATTTTTGTGGAATTTTTAGAGTTAGTATGTGACCCCGGTAAATTGAAATGCGCGTTCAAATTCAATATATAGAAGTATATGTTGATTTTGACGAAAACTGATTGTAACAGCTGAATCAGCTTACGATACATATCCCATTGTGTTCGGAATGGGGGTAATACGCTAGGGACGACAGTCGGTGGGCTTGATTTCGAGGTCGAAATAAAAAGATGCTTTTTGAAAATAAATTAATAATTAAATAATTTTTATATACATTTTCATATAACCCCCCCCCGTTCACTTTACCTCGATCAAACCCAGGAACCCCTTTTTCAAAAAAAAAATCCGCCGTGACCTAATCGGAGGCGCCGCCTCCCTCTGCCGCGCAGCCTCGTCGAGCGCCACTCCACGTCCACCTCAGGCGCGATCTCCACCACCCCTCTCTCTCGATTCTCTCTCTCTCAATTGGACTCCACGCCCTAGCCAGTGGTCCCCGCCGCCTTAGCTGCCATCGCCAACCCCCGTTGGACCCGCCTCCGACCTGCGACCACCCCTAACCCTGACGCCGGCGAGGTACACCCCCCCCCCATTCGCTGTAAGTTCTCCTTTGTTTTAATTTATTTATTTTTGTTTTATTTTAATTTGTAAAATCTATTTATTGTATAAAGTTCAGATATTTTATATATAGGGCTAGGTTTTATATATATGTGAATGATTTTAAAATAAAAGTAGAATTTTTATTGCAGAAAGATTATATTATTTTTTTAAAATGAAAAGATCATATTTTTGTAAATGAAAGACTACGATTTTTATATAAGAAGTAAAAATGTGATTTTTCTATATTGAATAGCGAAGTAAAATTTCGATTTTTATATATTGAATAGTATAATAAAAATTCGATTTTTATATATTAAATAGTATAATAAAAATTCGATTTTTATATATTAAATAGTATAATAAAAATTCGATTTTTATATATTGAATAGTGAAGTAAAAATTCGAATTTTACATATGTAGTGGCTGCAGCAACGAAGATGACAAAGATGCGATAACGATGAAGATTTCTATAAATGAAGTGTCGTGAAGTTGGATAGCTATTGGTGAGAACTTCTCACTCGAAAATTCCTTTTCTAGTGAATATATATACTAGGATGCAGACGGTGTTTAGTAGCACCCGACACCCGTCATCCACAGACCATGGATGGCTTGTTTGTTAAATTGTTTGGTTGTGTGGTTAGTTAGAATATTTTGTTTGAATTGAATTGTTTGGTGAAATGAATTGATTTGATTGATGTGTGAATGGCGTGGGCCTTCACTAGACCGGGGATAAGGCTAGGCCTCATCCCGTTTCTAGTATCGTGCCGTTATGCCGCCGAAATTTTCTAAAATAAGTTAGAAAAATAAAAATATCATTTTATTCAAAGAATGAATTGAATAGAAATTCATATGTTAAAATAAAATGTTTTATCGTTAAAAATATAATTTTTAACGTGAAGTGAATAAAATAAAATATTCATTTACAAACCGGACGGTTTGTTTATGTACACCTATTTGAAGGACATTGATTGGGACGATAAATTTTACACATCGCCCAACTGCACAAATAAAAATCTGTGTTGGATTTTTTGAAACCCCACACGGGTATTGGGATGATATATGACATACACTAATCCCAATAGTTAGTTGTATGTCGATCGATAGATTGACAAACTGTTATAAGCGTTGAATATTTATATTTGATGCTTATACAGTGTAGAATGCACTTTGGATGATGGTTGATTATTCATCGTTGTTATTGAATACATGTGTTGTAGAAAATTCATATAATTAACATTATATGGTAATTGATTGGGCCTCATTCCAGTTTAGAAAAAGAAATATTTGAAATGGAAATATTTGAAATAGAATATTTGAAAAGAAATATTTGAAATAGAAATATTCGAAATGGAATATTTGAGAATATCAATATATGAAGCCGTGTTGATTAGATTGACGCCATTTTGACGTGAACGATATTTATATCGATTTTATTCATTTTAAAAACGAATATTGAAAAGTAATTTCTAAATCGAATATTTTGAAATGAAATTTGATTTGAATTGAATAGAAAACGAATTGAATTCAAATTGAATAGAAAACCAAATTTGAATTGAATCGAATAGAAAACCAATTTGAATTGAATCGAATGGAAAACGAAATGAATTTGAATTGAATAGAAAACCAATTTGAATTGAATTGAAAACGCATTCGAATTGAATTGAAACCGAATTGAAATGGATTCGAATTGAATTGAAATTTGAATTGAATAGAAATGAATTTTAAAACGAATTTATAAGGAAGAATTCAATTTTGATTTGAATTGAAATGGAAGTTGAAAATGTTTTTGAAACTAATTCAAAACTATCTATATAATTCGTTTTAAATAGAAATCGACGAAATATATATTATATATATTATATATATAATATAATGGCCTGAATAGAACGCGCCGCGCCGCGGCAGTTCGCGAATTTCGACCATTTATTTCAAACGGACATTACGGGAGATCCGACCGTCGGATTCTCCTAAAATCGGAACCGTTGGGTTCGTATCGAAAAGAGCTTTCTAACAAATATTGGAAATTAGAAATCTAACGGTTGGATTTGGAATTATGTCCAAATCAAATTTGAAAAAGGTCGCTGTAAGTGCAGTTCGATAGCCGTTGATGGAAATCGACTGTACGGGCCTTGATAAAATTATTAAAAATAGTGATAATTTGGGTAAAATCATAAGAAATGATTTGGGAAAAATCGGGATGAAGAACTCCATATTTGAAAAGATAAAAATAGATTTTTATCGAAATGAACTAGTTTTGAACTAGAATTATAATTCTATTTATTTTTAAATAAATAAATTGAATTTGAAATGGTTTTGAAAATAACCAGAATTTCCAATAATTATATTGGAATGGATTTGAATCGAAATTGTCTTTGGATTATTTCGATGTTGGATTTCATGATGATACAGATATTGTTATGGGAATTTGAAAGATATATATATACATCGTTATTTCCAATACGATATTTGTTAGTCGTAGAATTTGATATTGAATATAAGCCGGTATATTTTCTATTCAGAGCCTTGTGTTTAATATCAAATGTGATTTGGGTTTGTCGTGAATGGTGTCTTCATTAACACTGTTCTTGAACCTAGTTGAGAAAAGATTAAATATTTTTATTTGGATTTAATGAAGTGTACCAATTAAATAATATTTAATTGAATTGATATTGATTTTTGGGTTTATCGTGAACAGTGTTTTAAATAACACTTGTTCTTTAACCCGATAATTAATGGAATGTGATTTTGGGGTTTATCGTGAACAGTGTTTTTAAAGTGACACTGATTCTTTAACCCCGTTAAAGATTAAAACTAAGTGGAGTTTTAATGAATCTTTAATTAGATTGAAATGATCGAGAATGGAGTATCACCAGTTTTGCTCCCGGCGTTAGTTAAATCTTTAATTAGATTTGAACGTGAAATGGTAATTGAATTTACCGATAACACCGTGGTGTTAGATATGAAGTATAACCAGTTTTACTTCATGGGATGAATAGGTTGGGATTGGGAAATTAAAACAGATGATTACTTCGGTAAGGTTCGTTAATCCCGACTAGTTGAATCGAAATTCAAAAGGAGATTAGAGAATAAATTCAAGGAATCTATCTTGGATAAAATTAATGGGAACCTTTTTCCTATGAATGTGAAATTTAGAAACTAACTGTCGGTTAGCCAAGTAGAATGGTTTTCTGGATATTGATCTGATGTTGGTTTCGGCCTTCGGGGTTAATATTTGGGGAATTATTCTCTTGATTAATTTACGGTTAGTGACTGATGAATTGGAATGAGGCGTATGTTGTGTTTGTGTAACACTTATTTAAAATATACGCGAGTTATTCGGAAAGACCGGGTTTATCCCATTCTGAATAACTGATACGACGATAAGTCGAAGATGAAGGCGGTGGTCGAAGACCGGAAGTCTTCACGTTGTTTGGGTGATTACTGATGATCTTGATTGGGCTGTACACCCAAGAAGATGGAACCAGTTGGTGATCGTCCAGACGTACTTGGAGATCGATGGATATGCGGGGTACTAGGTGCCTCCGGTTTCGTTCAGACCCAGAACGGACTTGTAAATGGACTGTGTGTCTGACATTGGATTTTAGTCTGTTTGTTTGATTTCTATTGAATATATATCTGTTTGGCGGCGGAGAATTTATTCTCTTGCTTAACGCCCTTCTCTGAGACGTATGAGCTCAGGGGTTATATACTGATGGATATCAAACGCATGGAGTGAATTGCCTGTGTGGCATGCTAAGATGCAAATGATCAAGGCTTCTGTTGAAAAGAAAAGTCTTGTGGTGATGATCAAAGCACAGCCTGTATGGCACAGCTTTGTGTAACGTGAATTCGCGAGCCTCGCACCCCGGTTGTGAACCAAAAACGGGAGAGGACCTCAGGGAGGGCATGCGTTTCCTTCTAGCTAGGGTGGTGTCAGTGACCTACCAGCCCTGACATTTATATACTTTTCACCTGTGTGGTTGTTGCTGTTGCAAGGCGCCTCGGTTAGATCAGACGATCCAGGTCCGATGGAGTCATTCGTTGGCTCATTTACGCCCCAAAGAGCGGGGAAACGTATTGTTCAGGCACTATAATCCACATCAGTGGACCGGCCCTGTCGCTCCAAGGGGCAGTTGCGGCTGTTCCGGAGACATGGGCTAGATTGTCTCGAAGACGGTGAGGACGATCCCTGGCCTCGGTTCATAGATGGAAATCCAACTTCCAAATACGTGACATTTGCGTTTTATTTTTAGAGCCTAGTATGGCGACATAGTGGGATGGGGCGCTTATGCTGTCTATGATTGATATTTATGATTTGAAGTTGTTTTATACACTATGCACTTATGATAGTATCAAATGATTTGTTTTAAACGTATCAAGCATTCTTGGCTATTATAAGGTAAAAACCCTATCCTCCGACTTGCGTTGCATTGTGTGATGGGAACAGGGTCTTATAACAGCTTCATTTTTCTTTATTTAGCATTGCGCTGTTGTTTTATGCACTGGTATTCTTGGGAGGAAACCCATTCCGTGTTATACGGCGTGGTCCCTTGATTTACCTAACTTTAAAAATAAAGATTAATAACTGTTTTACTTCTCACACCAGTCCCATGACTGACCTGGAGTTTATTGTTTTAACCTAAACTCTGGGTGCCCCTATTTTGACACGGGCAGCTAGTAGTTTTGGTTTTGCAGATTTATATTCACAGGATCCTGGTTTACAGCTGGAACGATATCCGGAAAGCTTTGTATCCGTATATCTCTTCTAGTTGTGTATTGTATTATTTTCCGCTGCTATGTATTTAAATGTAATTTAAATCTCTGATATTTCTGTGTAATATTCATTTATACTCTGTATATTCTTGTAATCTGATGCATTGTTGTAATATACAATGAAATGTTCTTTTATATGTGTTCTGTTGTGGCTTGTTCTCGAACTATCCGACGCTTTCCTTTACGGGGAAGTTACGGGTTTTCACAGTTGGTATCAGAGCTTTGGTTTACAAATCTAGAGAACAAGGCACATTAGAACCATACGAAAGAATTCATCAGATATTGGATTAGTAATATCCAATTAGAATGACTCGTTAGAGATAGGATCAGTAGTATCCTAGAACGAGTGGGAAGAGTATATTTTTAAAGTGAAAACAAATTTTGTTTTGAAAATTTAAATCAACTATTCGTATTTGATTATTTGTTTATATTGATTTTGGACAATTCAGTATATAAAGAATTTGCATATACGCCTTGCAAACGTATATTCAAAGTTTTAATATATTGGATAGATATAGCATCACACTCTAGTCGCCCGGAGATGATATTGATGATAGCGATCGCATCATCAACATTTATGTTCGAGTTTCGAAGATGTGATTTTCAATATATTTCCATTAGACTGGTGTGAGAACCAAAACTAATATAGCTAGAATTCATTGTTGTGATTTGGCATCAAAACATGATTTTCTGTATATGTATCAAAGTTATGAATTTGAAACTCTAATTCACTAATTGATTGATGTTTGCGTTGTTTGTTTATTTGTTTGCTAATTTTTAGCCATTTAGCCTAATTGAATCACATATTGAATCATACCGAAAATTAGTCGCATTTGCTTGCATATACATATATATCCTTGAACAGGTCATAGCAAGGAGGCTAGAGCCGAAGAATAAAATTTGTTTGCCCGACAAATAGGTACATGTTTACTACATAATTTACTGTTTTGTTTGGGTGATGATGATTTTATGAGCCTATTGGCTAGCCGCTTGGCTTTTTCTTTTTCTTTTTGAGATCTGAAGGACCGGGGAAGCTATTTGAAATTCCCCGATGCTCCCGGTGCAGGGGAGGTTATGGCGAAATTTTTCGAAAATTTAGGGTGTTAGCAAAATTTTTGAATTTTTGAAAATTCTCAGAAACTAAAGAGTTGGAGAATGGAAGCCAGATCGAGCGTAGAGTTGAATGATCAAACCACTTTCTACTTTGTTCCTTTTCGGGGACGAAAAGATCTAAGTGGGGGAGATTGTAACAACCCGAAAATCTGGGCCAGTTTAAAATTTTTATTTTGGCAATTTTAGCGAATTTTGATTATTTAAAATGAATTATTTTAAATAAAAACGACGAGAAATTTATTTTGAATAGAATTCGAACGTATATATTTATTCGAATCGTCGTTAGAATATAAATATTTATATATAATTATAAATAGAATTGAAAATGGCGCGGTAGTTCGATAATTCGATTTCAAGCTTCAATTGAACATACCGGGTGCAAAACAATCCGGATTTTAGTGAAACCAAAAACATTAGGATCTAATTGGGGATATCTTCCCAACGAATCCGAAAAATCAAAATTTCATAGCGGGAATCAAAAGATATGTCCAGTTGAAAATTCTGAATAGTCGCTATGGAATTCAGGCCCTTAAAATAGACATTTTGCAAACGACCTCGGATTTCGACGAAACCACTTTTGTTGGGTCCGTGATATCAAATTATTTCTAGGTTTTAAATTTCATAATTTTTCGAATCAATATGTGAGCGTGGCAAATGAAAACACGTTTGACCAGTTTCAGTTGATTTTAATCGACTGGAAATTGGCCATTTTTCAAATGGTCTCAGAATTTGACGAAACTAGTTTTGTTAGGACCGTATCGTTAATACGAAGCTAGAAATAATTTTTGTGGAATTTTTAGAGTTAGTATGTGACCCCGGTAAATTGAAATGCGCGTTCAAATTCAATATATAGAAGTATATGTTGATTTTGACGAAAACTGATTGTAACAGCTGAATCAGCTTACAATACATATCCCATTGTGTTCGGAATGGGGGTAATACGCTAGGGACGACAATCGGTGGGCTTCATTTCGAGGTCGAAATAAAAAGATGCTTTTTGAAAATAAATTAATAATTAAATAATTTTTATATAAATTTTCATATAACCCCCCCTCCCCCCCCCCCCCCGTTCACTTTACCTCGATCAAACCCAGGAACCCCTTTTTCAAAAAAAAATCCGCCGTGACCTAATCGGAGGCGCCGCCTCCCTCTGCCGCGCAGCCTCGTCGAGCGCCACTCCACATCCACCTTAGGCGCGATCTCCACCACCCCTCTCTCTCGATTCTCTCTCTCTCAATTGGACTCCACGCCCTAGCCAGTGGTCCCCGCCGCCTTAGCTGCCATCGCCCACCCCCGTTGGACCCGCCTCCGACCTGCGACCACCCCTAACCCTGACGCCGGCGAGGTACACCCCCCCATTCGCTGTAAGTTCTCCTTTGTTTTAATTTATTTATTTTTGTTTTATTTTAATTTGTAAAATCTATTTATTGTATAAAGTTCAGATATTTTATATATAGGGCTAGGTTTTATATATATATGTGAATGATTTTAAAATAAAAGTAGAATTTTTATTGCAGAAAGATTATATTATTTTTTTAAAATGAAAAGATCATATTTTTGTAAATGAAAGACTACGATTTTTATATAAGAAGTAAAAATGTGATTTTTCTATATTGAATAGCGAAGTAAAAATTCGATTTTTATATATTGAATAGTATAATAAAAATTCGATTTTTATATATTAAATAGTATAATAAAAATTCGATTTTTATATATTAAATAGTATAATAAAAATTCGATTTTTATATATTGAATAGTGAAGTAAAAAATTCGATTTTTACATATGTAGTGGCTGCAGCAACGAAGATGACAAAGATGCGATAACGATGAAGATTTCTATAAATGAAGTGTCGTGAAGTTGGATAGCTATTGGTGAGAACTTCTCACTCGAAAATTCTTTTTCTAGTGAATATATATATACTAGGATGCAGACGGTGTTTAGTAGCACCCGACACCCGTCATCCACAGACCATGGATGGCTTGTTTGTTAAATTGTTTGGTTGTGTGGTTAGTTAGAATATTTTGTTTGAATTGAATTGTTTGGTGAAATGAATTGATTTGATTGATGTGTGAATGGCGTGGGCCTTCACTAGACCGGGGATAAGGCTAGGCCTCGTCCCGTTTCTAGTATCGTGCCGTTATGCCGCCGAAATTTTCTAAAATAAGTTAGAAAAATAAAAATATCATTTTATTTAAAGAATGAATTGAATAGAAATTCATATGTTAAAATAAAATGTTTTATCGTTAAAAATATAATTTTTAACGTGAAGTGAATAAAATAAAATATTCATTTACAAACCGGACGGTTTGTTTATGTACACCTATTTGAAGGACATTGATTGGGACGATAAATTTTACACATCGCCCAACTGCACAAATAAAAATCTGTGTTGGATTGTTTGAAACCCCACATGGGTATTGGGATGATATATGACATACACTAATCCCAATAGTTAGTTGTATGTCGATCGATAGATTGACAAACTGTTATAAGCGTTGAATATTTATATTTGATGCTTATACAGTGTAGAATGCACTTTGGATGATGGTTGATTATTCATCGTTGTTATTGAATACATGTGTTGTAGAAAATTCATATAATTAACATTATATGGTAATTGATTGGGCCTCATTCCAGTTTAGAAAAAGAAATATTTGAAATGGAAATATTTGAAATAGAATATTTGAAAAGAAATATTTGAAATAGAAATATTCGAAATGGAATATTTGAGAATATCAATATATGAAGTCGTGTTGATTAGATTGACGCCATTTTGACGTGAACGATATTTATATCGATTTTATTCATTTTAAAAACGAATATTGAAAAGTAATTTCTAAATCGAATATTTTGAAATGAAATTTGATTTGAATTGAATAGAAAACGAATTGAATTCAAATTGAATAGAAAACCAAATTTGAATTGAATCGAATAGAAAACCAATTTGAATTGAATCGAATGGAAAACGAAATGAATTTGAATTGAATAGAAAACCAATTTGAATTGAATTGAATTGAAAACGAATTCGAATTGAATTTAAACCGAATTGAAATGGATTCGAATAGAATTGAAATTTGAATTGAATAGAAATGAATTTTAAAACGAATTTATAAAGAAGAATTCAATTTTGATTTGAATTGAAATGGAAGTTGAAAATGTTTTTGAAACTAATTCAAAACTATCTATATAATTCGTTTTAAATAGAAATCGACGAAATATATATTATATATATTATATATATAATATAATGGCCTGAATAGAACGCGCCGCGCCGCGGCAGTTCGCGAATTTCAACCATTTATTTCAAACGGACATTACGGGAGATCCGACCGTCGGATTCTCCTAAAATCGGAACCGTTGGGTTCGTATCGAAAAGAGCTTTCTAACAAATATTGGAAATTAGAAATCTAACGGTTGGATTTGGAATTATGTCCAAATCAAATTTGAAAAAGGTCGCTGTAAGTGCAGTTCGATGGTCGTTGATGGAAATCGACTGTACGGGCCTTGATAAAATTATTAAAAATAGTAATAATTTGGGTAAAATCATAAGAAATGATTTGGGAAAAATCGGGATGAAGAACTCCATATTTGAAAAGATAAAAATAGATTTTTATCGAAATGAACTAGTTTTGAACTAGAATTATAATTCTATTTATTTTTAAATAAATAAATTGAATTTGAAATGGTTTTGAAAATAACCAGAATTTCCAATAATTATGTTGGAATGGATTTGAATCGAAATTGTCTTTGGATTATTTCGATGTTGGATTTCGTGATGATACAGATATTGTTATGGGAATTTGAAAGATATATATATACATCGTTATTTCCAATACGATATTTGTTAGTCGTAGAATTTGATATTGAATATAAGCCGGTATATTTTCTATTCAGAGCCTTGTGTTTAATATCAAATGTGATTTGGGTTTGTCGTGAATGGTGTCTTCATTAACACTGTTCTTGAACCCAGTTGAGAAAAGATTAAATCTTTTTATTTGGATTTAATGAAGTGTACCAATTAAATAGTATTAATTGAATTGATATTGATTTTTGGGTTTATCGTGAACAGTGTTTTAAATAACACTTGTTCTTTAACCCGATAATTAATGGAATGTGATTTTGGGGTTTATCGTGAACAGTGTTTTTAAAGTGACACTGATTCTTTAACCCCGTTAAAGATTAAAACTAAGTGGAGTTTTAATGAATCTTTAATTAGATTGAAATGATCGAGAATGGAGTATCACCAGTTTTGCTCCCGGCGTTAGTTAAATCTTTAATTAGATTTGAACGTGAAATGGTAATTGAATTTACCGATAACACCGTGGTGTTAGATATGAAGTATAACCAGTTTTACTTCATGGGATGAATAGTTTGGGATTGGGAAATTAAAACATATGATTACTTCGGTAAGGTTCGTTAATCCCGACTAGTTGAATCGAAATTCAAAAGGAGATTAGAGAATAAATTCAAGGAATCTATCTTGGATAAAATTAATGGGAACCTTTTTCCTATGAATGTGAAATTTAGAAACTAACTGTCGGTTAGCCAAGTAGAATGGTTTTCTGGATATTGATCTGATGTTGGTTTCGGCCTTCGGGGTTAATATTTGGGGAATTATTCTCTTGATTAATTTACGGTTAGTGACTGATGAATTGGAATGAGGCGTATGTTGTGTTTGTGTAACACTTATTTAAAATATACGCGATTTATTCGGAAAGATCGAGTTTATCCCATTCTGAATAACTGATACGACGATAAGTCGAAGATGAAGGCGGTGGTCGAAGACCGGAAGTCTTCACGTTGTTTGGGTGATTACTGATGATCTTGATTGGGCTGTACACCCAAGAAGATGGAAACAGTTGGTGATCGTCCAGACGTACTTGGAGATCGATGGATATGCGGGGTACTAGGTGCCTCCGGTTTCGTTCAGACCCAGAACGGACTTGTAAATGGACTGTGTGTCTGACATTGGATTTTAGTCTGTGTGTTTGATTTCTATTGAATATATATCTGTTTGGCGGCGGAGAATTTATTCTCTTGCTTAACGCCCTTCTCTGAGACGTACGAGCTCAGGGGTTATATACTGATGGATATCAAACGCATGGAGTGAATTGCCTGTGTGGCATGCTAAGATGCAAATGATCAAGGCTTCTGTTGAAAAGAAAAGTCTTGTGGTGATGATCAAAGCACAGCCTGTATGGCACAGCTTTGTGTAACGTGAATTCGCGAGCCTCGCACCCCGGTTGTGAACCAAAAACGGGAGAGGACCTCAGGGAGGGCATGCGTTTCCTTCTAGCTAGGGTGGTGTCAGTGACCTACCAGCCCTGACATTTATATACTTTTCACCTGTGTGGTTGTTGCTGTTGCAAGGCGCCTCGGTTAGATCGGACGATCCGGGTCCGATGGAGTCATTCGTTGGCTCATCTACGCCCCAAAGGGCGGGGAAACGTATTGTTCAGGCACTATAATCCACATCGGTGGACCGGCCCTGTCGCTCCAAGGGGCAGTTGCGGCTGTTTCGGAGACATGGGCTAGATTGTCTCGAAGACGGTGAGAACGATCCCTGGCCTCGGTTTATAGATGGAAATCCAACTTCCAAATACGTGACATTTGCGGTTTTATTTTTAGAGCCTAGTATGGCGACATAGTGGGATGGGGCGCTTATGCCGTCTATGATTGATATTTATGATTTGAAGTTGTTTTATACACTATGCACTTATGATAGTATCAAATGATTTGTTTTAAACGTATCAAGCATTCTTGGCTATTATAAGGTAAAAACCCTATCCTCCGGCTTGCGTTGCATTGTGTGATGGGAACAGGGTCTTATAACAGCTTCATTTTTCTTTATTTAGCATTGCGCTGTTGTTTTATGCACTGGTATTCTTGGGAGGAAACCCGTTCCGTGTTATACAGCGTGGTCCCTTGATTTACCTAACTTTAAAAATAAAGATTAATAACTGTTTTACTTCTCACACCAGTCTCATGACTGACCTGGAGTTTATTGTTTTAACCTAAACTCTCGGTGTCCCTATTTTGACACGGGCAGCTAGTAGTTTTGGTTTTGCAGATTTATATTCACAGGATCCTGGTTTACAGCTGGAACGATATCCGGAAAGCTTTGTATCCGTATATCTCTTCTAGTTGTGTATTGTATTATTTTCCGCTGCTATGTATTTAAATGTAATTTAAATCTCTGATATTTCTGTGTAATATTCATTTATACTCTGTATATTCTTGTAATCTGATGCATTGTTGTAATATACAATGAAATGTTCTTTTATATGCGTTCTGTTGTGGCTTGTTCTCGAACTATCCGACGCTTTCCTTTACGGGGAAGTTACGGGTTTTCACAGTAACTGAGGTTGAATTAGAATGATATCAAGACAAATTGGACTGTGAGATTCAAATTTGAAGTGTAATGGGATAATCAAGTGAAGAGTTGGGAATCGAGAAGAAACTCGAGTTAAAATGATATTTGGCTCGGATATAAGCGAATGGTGGTGTTGTGGATAAAAGCAGATTGGAATTTGATTGGGATAATATTGGTATATGCTGAGTTGATAGCATATGGAAGTGATAGAGTTGATATGCCGACAAAAGGTACAAGTTTATATTTCTATTGGATATAAGATTTATGAGCCGAGTTGGCAAGCCACTTGGCTGTTTGGTTTTCTTTTGGGTTGGAGATGGCCTAGAGTGGCGAGTTGGAGTTTGACTGATTGACCAGTACAAAGGGGGTGCTGGCGAAATTTTTTGAAGAGTTAAGGCGTTAGAAAATTTTCAGGATTTTTGGAAATTTTCGTTGATAAGGATTAGATAAATTTTTAATTGAAATTAAATTGGTTCGGTTGGAACTGAAGTTAAGAAGTGAACAAATATGCTCTAACCAGACGATATGGTCGTCCTCTACCTTAGCAATTTCGAGGACGAAATTATTTTAAGTGCGGAAGATTGTAATGACCCACATTTGCAGAGGTATTATAATTAATTTATTTAATTATATAAATAGTGACTTAGTGAATTAAATGGTGGTTTAATTAAATAATGGTGAATATTTAATTGAATTAATAAATTAAATAATATATTAAATTCTGAAATAATCAGAATTGGCTGAAATGGCGATATGGTGTGAACTGGATCATTTGTGATATTTAATTCAGCTTGGAATTGAATTTCAATAATGAATATATTATACAAAAGACAGTCTGAATGTAGAGTTAAAATATAATTAAAATCGAGCTTGAAATGGCGTTGCAGTTCGTAAATTGGCGATTCGAACTTCAACTGAATGTACAGGATTCGTTTTAAGCCGGATTTCTGTGAAACAAGAAACGTGTGGAGCTGGTAGAGTATATCTTTCTAGTGGAAGAGAAAAATAGGGATTTCGTTGTGTAGATTTTGATTTATGTCCAAATTAAATATTCAGAAAAACAGCGGTATATTCGTTCGTGGCCATAATGGTTATTTAAAAATATTTGAATATCGGGTTTGAATTTAAATAAGGTTCTTTTAGGAAACAGTGATAATTTAATTTTTAGAGTTTTATAGAAATTTTTAATTAATTAAATAAGCGACTTTTTATTTGGAGTATTTTGCACCATGAAATCAACATTTGAGGTTTCACAATATGAGTTAATCTACCGATATTTTTATATATTTGGGATCGTGGGACATTGCTCGTGTCATTGATATTTTTAGTTTCGCCGACAGCGATTCATGAGCGAATGGAATTCTAGATAACAGGGTACGTGTAAAATTTCAAACGTAAAGCATATATGTATACAACCCTTAATTTAATTTATAAACCTTTCCGTGGTCAAAAATAAGTACACCATCCTTTCTTCCCAGCTACCACGAAAGCAAGTCCTCAACCACAAAACTCTGGATCCAAGGAAAATCGAAAAGAATCACCACAAAAGTCCCTATAAATAATCTTCAAAAATTCTAAACCTAAGTCATTTGTTCATCGTGGTCTCGTTGCTCCAAGCCGCCACTAAAGCAAAAAGAAACGAGAAAACCCAAGTTCTAAAATCCACCAAAAATCGAAAACAAATCCCACAAAATCCTATAAATTAGGATACACATATAAACGGATTCCTATCAACGTACTTTTCGATTTCATATGTGTTTCACTGGGCTCGAACAATTTTTCCGAGCTCCACATTTTTCTGCGTGGAACTAGGGTTGATCGATGGGAGTAATTAAAGCATCTAAGCGGATTTCCGATGTTGGATTCGGGATCCTGGTTGCATTTAGCTTCTTTTGAGAAAAAGTGGTGGGTTTCGGTTCACATTTGGGTCTTGCGATGAACTGTGGCTGTGTGAGGACAACTTCGACGCGATGTAGATGGTGAGGTTGAGTTGGAGTTTGGTGGTTTGGAAGGAAGGAGTTTCGAACGAGGAGGATAACATTGACTTCAGTTTTTGAAATCGGTGGAGTTTGATGTGGTATTTTGGTTTGGAATTGGGTGGAGTTCGGTTGTTGGTTACAGGAGTTCACGATGGTTTTGGCGGAGACAAAGAAACGGTGCGGGCGGTAAAGTGAAGGGGTAATGGGCCTCATTTTTAAGATAAGCCCATTTGAATTAATCGAGTCTTATTTTATATTTTTAAATAGATGTACAAGACTTGTATAAGCCATATCTTTATCATACGATATCAGATTGACGAACCGTGAGTCACGTTGGGACCGTGTGGACGAGAGCTTCAAAATAAAGCTAACTGGGAGTGGATTGGGGTTCGTTACAATTTATAGTGAAATAAATTGTCCATCTGAATCAACGACAATTATCGTTATTAACGATGATAGTCCAAAGTGAGTAAAACTCACCAACTCTGAACAGTTTATAATTTCATGTTGTATTTTTAGAACTGTTAAATACTGGCTGATTGATTGTGTGTTGACTATTTGATTGAACTGCTAGTCAGTTAGTTGAATTTCTATATTGATTCTGTTTAACAGAATATTTCATATTAAAATGAAAGTGATGTTATATTTTATTGTTTAACATCCGTGGATGCAGGGAAACAGGTTGGAGGTATCCGACTGGATTCCTCAACATTTATTTACTATTTTCATATATTGTGATATATGATGTGATGTATATCTGTTATGGATTATGTGTGTTAGAATGATGTTGATCATTGTTATTCGATATTTTAAATATCATAAAAGACCCTGGGATGTAAAAAGAATTATTTCAATGTATATATTGAAATAAAGGGATTTTATAAAATCAACAGACTTTAAAAAAGGAAATATTTCGAAAGTAAATAAAAGGAAATGTTTATAAAACGAATAGAGTTCTATAAAAAGGGGAAAATGTTGATAAACGAATAGAATTATAAAAGGAATACTTAGTGGAAAATAAATAGGAGATTATAAAGGAATATTTATTTAGTAAATAAATAGGAGATTATAAAGGAGAATATTTATTTAGAAAATAAATAGGATAAAGGAATATTTGTTTAGGAAATGAATAGAGTAAATCGATTAGAGTAAAACATACATAGTTATTCGGGATGGGATTCCGTTTAGCACGACTGCTAGCGTAATTCGCAGGGCTGCAGATAGCCTACGGCTGTCGGATGTTTCCTGAGGGAATCAGGCGTAACCATTGTGATCGCTGCGATCTAGAGTTAAGCGAATGGAGTTAAATCGAATATAGTTATTCAAGATAGAGTTAAAACAGACATAGTTATTCGAATTAGAGTTAATTAATAAGAATTTATCGAATATTAGTTATTCGAATTTAGAGTTAATCGAATAGAGGTAAAGGAATAGAGTTAAACAAGATTAGAAACTGACTAGAGATTAGTTAAGTTGAATAGTTTTCCGAGTATCGATCTGATGTTGGTTTCGGCCTTCGGGGTTTATACTTAGAGAATTGTTCTCCTACTAGTTTATAGTCAGAGACTGATAGTTGTGAAATGATAGTGATATGTAAAATAAATGGAAATGTTTTCCAGTGTTAATAACATATATTTTCTAAACATAGAAAATAAGGGAATGTGGATACATACATATACATATATATATATATATATATATATATATATATGATTGATGATTGATTGATAGAATTTCCATCTGGAAATAATATCATTGTTTACACACGTGTTTTTCTTTGATAGTTAACTCACCGACTATCGAAGTTTTTGACCATTTTAACGTTGTTAATATGGAGAGACCGGTTGGATTATTATACAAAGAACCACTCTGTATTGGCATAAGCGTTGCGAATCATATATGCCAAAGATAATTGAAGACGGAGTAAAGTGCAAGGGCTATTGTATAAGTCTTAGATAACAGTGTCTAAGATGGATGTATTGAATAGTGCCTTCGGTTCATCCTGTTCCTGGATGACTTGTATGGATGAATGTCTGACAGAGTATTTCCAGAAAGGTCACGTATATTGATTTCTTCAATCGTACCAAGAGTGGAAGCGGAGAAGGAAACTTCTTTTAGCTAACACATAATGTATTGTTGAGGATGTCAATCGGTGATTTGATGGATTTGACGATGTGGCATTCGAAGTGAATCTGGTGTGATGATAAAGCGTAGCTTCTAGCCTCACATCCGGTAAATGACAGAAATCGGGCAGGCAGCATGGCTAAGTCGGTCGCTCCAAAGTTGGATGTATAATCACCTGATCTAGAGTTTCATTTACTTCTAAAAATCTATTGTCGATGTTGTCCCATTCGGGAAATGGTTGTTGATCCCAACCGTTGGTGATATACATTCGATACACTCAAGCGAAATGAGTGGTCGGTCAAGTGTGGCCGGGTTGCAAGATGTTCTTGTTGAACCCAGTGTATTCCTTTCTAGAGGTACACTAGCGAAAGGTGGTTCCATACCTTATCATAGTTGGAAATCCATTACCCAATACGTGCTTGCGGTTTTGATTGTATACTATATATGTAGAACGTGAGATGAAAGCGTTTCTGCTAGATGATTATTATATCGTGGTTGATAGACATTATTATAATATCAAAAGGTTTTTGATATAAAGATAATTTGGATTCTCATAAGGGAAAAACCCTTTCCGTTATACGGCATGGTCTTATGAGATATCGTTTACTTGTTCAAACTGTTTTACTCATACCAGTCTCATGACTGATCCGGAGTTTATTTTGTTTTGTTTTCCCTAAACTCTTGGGTGCCCAATTTTGTACGGGCAGTCAAGTAGTCCGGATTTACAGATATACCTGAAGAGCTGGAGCAGGAGGCTTCAGGATCATATAGCTATAGTTATTTCCGCTGTGTTGTAAGTGTTGTACTTTGATAATGATGTATATTCAAGTACAGATGTATATTTCAAAGTTATGTTATATACTATATGTTATTCGTTCCGCTGTGAGGTTCGTGTTACTCTGATGTTGTGTTCTTCTTCTTCTATTCTAAGTTTCTATCTTATCTTTCCTCACCCTCTATTTTCTTTCTATTAGTGTTTTGATTTTCCAGTGTAATTGGGGTTGGACTTGTGTTTTTGGTCAGCTCAAATTGGACCGTATTTTTGGGTCATTACAAGGAGTTTGACTATAAGTGATGGTGACTGTAAGGATTGAAGAGGTTTGGAATCGGCAGTAGGGAAGTCGACAGTGAAAGAAAATAGGAGGAGAGGAAATGTTCATCTTGATTTCATACAGTAGCAGGCATTTCAGATTTTAACAGTAAGGAAGGAAGAACTAAAATGGGATTAAGGTATGAAGCTTAAGCCTTAAAAATAAATTAATTTAAATTTAGTTAGCTTTTTAATTCATGAGAAAATTTGTAAATAAAATATCTTACCCATTTAAGGTCAAAATCTAATGTTATAAATACATTGGGTTTATAGCGGGAAAAATACAAGCTGCAGTTGATTTGGATTTTTTTTTTCCGAAGAAAGACGGAATTTAAAAATCAAACGTCTTCGATTTATTCCGCAGATAAAAATCATGGTGAGTAAATCTCACTCAGTTTATTTTAATTTAAATTATTTTTAGTTATTAAAAATAATCGATGGTTGTTTGGTTGCATTAAAATATTATTGTGGCTATTGAATATATATTAGTTATTTAGGATTGGTTACTATATATGTATTGGTAGTTGGCTTCCCGGAGTACCATTAGCAGATGCCCGCGGTATCATTAGTGAATGACCCTATACGCCCCCACACTATGATAGTGGTTGACCTTCTATACCGCGATATCCTGCCTCGAAGCAGGATGGGTATTATTTATGTTGACTAACGTCTGTGGATGCAGGGAAAATAGGTTGGAGGGATCCAACTGGATTCCTCAAAAATATTAGTATTGGTTTGTTTTCACATATATTATCGTATGTGCTGTGTTGTTTGATCATTAAGTGCTTTGTTTGTTTAAATATCACTGGGGCCTGAAGATATATAAAAGTATCATGAAAGGGATTTTTAAATTTAAAAAGGGAAATCTATTTTTCTAAAATAGAATTTGAAATTGGAATGAGTTAAGAAATTTAAAAACGATGTTTATAAATTAAGTGATGCAGGGAACTGAAGTTGAATTTATAAACGTGTTTGTAAATGAAATGGGGAAAATTATCATTTAGATAATTTGAGTAATGTAAATACAAGTGTGTTTTAAAAAAAAAGGAAATTCATTTTTCAAAGGAGAAAGATGGAAAAATTATCATTGGATAATTTAAATATTTAAATTCAAATGTGAATTTAAAACGAGGATTGGGAATTGTGTTAAAAAAGGAAATTAGAAAATTTATCCTGATATTCAGAATGTAAATTAGATTAAAATAAATCCGTATGGATTTATGATGTGAATTCGATTAGATTGAATTTATCTAGCTAAATATTTTCAGAAATATATTGGGGTTGTATTAAATAAAAGCTTAAAAATTTAATATAAAAATAGATTCACTATTATATATTTATATATATGTATACACACACATACATACATACATATATATATATATAAGTAAAATCAATAAAATATTCCAGAATAAGAATTGGATTTCAAATGGAATTTGAAATGGAAAACTTGTTTTATTTTAAAATAAGGAAGTTGGATTTACAAACGATGTTATAAATCTAGTGAAAAATAAATTATCATCGGATAATTTAGAAGTTTAAATTCAAGTAAGAATTAGAAAAGTGAAATTGGAAAACGTGTTGAAATGGAAAGATTGATTATATTCTGGAGTTTGCTATATAAATGGAATTAAGAAAAACCCAATGGATTTATGATTGAAATTCAATTATATCGAATTTTATAAAACAATTTGTTTCAAAGGGAATTGGAGTTCAGTATAGAAAATTAAGTTGTAAATAAATTTATAACTGAGTAATGAAAAATCGTCAATTAGAGATAATCGAAAATGTTAAGTTGAACTTGGAAACTGGATTTATATATATTAAAAATATATCAGAATGGAGTTGAATTTATTATAAACGAAGCTTAAACGTTTACATATATAAATATAATTAAAACGAACTCGCCGCAGCGCGGTAGTTCGTAATTTGGCGTTTCGAACTTCAATTGAGTATATAAAACTCAAATTAAGTCGGAATTCTTTGAAACAAGAACCGTTAGGACCAATTAGACAATAGTTTTCTAATGGAAGAGAAAAATCTGGATTTCGTCGAATAGATTTTGAGTTATGTCAAAATCAAATTTTCCGAAAAACAGCGCTAGAACCATTATAAAACCATAATGGTTTATTTAAGTAAATAAAAGGATTTTAAGTAAATAAAAGGAATTTAAGTAAATAAAATCCGAATTTCCATTAGAAATTGCTGACTGGAGACATAAAATAATATGAACTTCAGTGAAGTAAGTGAAATGATTTTTGAAACAAAAATCAGATTTTTGTTATTGAATAGAACTGACTAATTTGAATAATAGTTAGTTAATTGAAAGTTAATACGAAATTGGGCTTTGAATAAGTAAAGGTGATTTGAGAAATTATATTCAAAATCGAAAAGGAAACTTGAGTTTGAAAATGGAATTCAATTCGTTTATATGAAAGTAAATATTTTATTTGAACATGTTATGTTCAAACAAAGAAGTGAAATAGGCAAGATAGCTAATTAGAAATAAATTAGCGAATTGGGTTAAGATGAATGGACTGAGTTCGAACCAAATGAGAACATTTGGATATGGATTAGACAGGTATGGGATAAAGTGTATGAAGGTTATAATTTGTGTGCTTGACAAAAAGGAACACGTTTAAATTACATATGAGATTTTATCCGCCGAATCGGCAAGCCACTTGGATTTTTGATTTTCTTTTTGAATGGAAAGGGCCTAGAGAGGCGAATTGAGGTTTGAACTATCGACCGGTACAAAGGAGGTTATGGCGAAATTTTTTGGAAATTTAAGGAGTTAGAATATTTTTAAGAAATTTTGATAATTAGAAATCAATGTATCGATATATATATAGAATTCGATAAGGAAACAAACTTAAAAATAGAATATTATAAACAAAAAGGAATCTGTAATTAAATCAGGTAAAACTAGAAGAAGAAACGTATATGTTTAAAAATGAATAAGTGGTTTTTATGGTGTTGATGATTTGAAATAAGTGGTCTTGTCTGTTTTGAAGTTAAAATGTTATTCAGTCAAGGTCCGAGAGGTAATTATACCCCAACTAGATTGATTTCATTACTAACTGATAAACAGCAAGATTCAGTCTCAAAAAAAGATGTAAGGAGTTTAGTTGAATGCAGTATTTTGGGTTGTTGTAATGATGTTTTATACAACATTCGTTTTAACATAAGTAAGTGGAAATTTGGAAATATAATAATGAATATTTCCTGAGTATAGAAATAAATAAATGTTGTGGAAGAGATAAGTAATTGGAATGTTTTCTAATTAAAAATAGATTTTATTTTCTAAGTACAGAAAATATAAGAAGGCGATATATGGAAATGTTTTCCAAATAGCGTAAGAGGTCAAGATGATTACCAAAAATATCGTGTTAACAAATATGGTTAAGGAAATGGAGAAGAGTTTTTAATTAATGAAATATTAATTAAATGGCCCAATGATTTGTTTGAAGCTTTGAATGAATGTTTGTTTTCTTCGATAGTTAAATAACCGACTATCGAAGTGTTTGCCAATATCGTTGTCAATATGGAGAGACTAGTTGGATTATTATCCGTGAACAACTCCGTATTGGCAGTAGCGTTGCGAATCATATTATATGAAGATAATTGAAGACGGAGTAAAGTACAAGGACTTTTTCTATTTATGAAAATTGTGCCTTCGGTTTCGTTCAATCCCAGAACGAACGTATATGGACAAATGTCTGAAAGAGTATTTCCAATGATCGCATATGTTCGTCTGTATAGATATATATAGTGGCGGAAAATTTATTCTCTTAGCATATATCCAAAATATATTTGTGCAAATCAATTAATGATTTACAGATCTGAAAATGTGGCATTCCAAATGATTGTGCTATAAATGAATGATAAGAAATCATAGCCTCTGGCCTCAACAACCGGGAAATGACAAAAATCGGGCAGGCAGCACGGCTATGTGGGTCGCTCCCATTAGGGTGTATAATCACCTATCTAGAGAAATTCCATTTGCTTCTTTAATCTATCGATACTATCCTTTTCAAGAAACGATTACTGATCCCAACCGTTGGTGATATACATTCGATACACTCAAGCGAAATGAGTGGTCGGTCATGTGTGGGCCGGGTTGCAAGATGTTCTTGTTGAACCCAGTGTATTCCCCTCTAGAGATACACTATCGGAAGGTGGTTCCATACCTTGTCATGTTAGAAATCCAATCTCCAATAAGTTCCCTGCGGTTTTTGGTTTTATAATATATATGGAGCGTGAGATGCAAGCGTTCCGCTAGATTCTATTTATTTGATGTAGACATTATTATAATATCATTGGATTTGATATCAAAAGTATTTTGGGTTATCCTAAGGTAAAAACCATCCGTGTTTATGTGTGGATCGATCTTACGATTATCATTTCTTTCAAATGGATTTTTAAAATTAAACAAATGATAGGAGTTTACTCACACCAGTCCCGTGACTGACCTAGAGTTTATTTTGTTTTTTGTTTTCCCTAAACTCTTGGGTGCCAAAATTTGTACGGGCAGTCAAGTAGTCGAGATTTTACAGATTCACTTGGAAGTGCTGGATGCAGGAGGTTCCACCAGTTAGCTGTAGACTATGATATTTCCGCTGTGTACTATATTGTATCTAGAAACAGGTGGTTATAACTGTTCCAGGAATAATTGTTGTATTCTGATAATGGTATGTATATGCAGTTACTGATTTGTATTTCAAAAGTTATGTTATTTAATATAATTTATTCGTTCCGCTGTGAGATTTGTATTCTTCGTTTTTCTTCTATTCTAACTTTTTTCCTCATCCTCTAACTTCTTTCTACTAATGATTCATATTTCTGTGTCATTTGGATTGGACGTGTGGTGTTATTAGTAAACTCAAAGGGTATGGAAATTCGGGCCATTACACATGTACTCTATATAAAAATCTAATTTTTATTCACGTGAGTCCCATATAAAAATCTATTTTTTATTCATATTAATCCCATATAAAAATCTAATTTTTATTCACATGAATCCCATATAAAAATATAATTTTTTTTCACATGAATCCCATATAAAAATCTAATTTTTATTCATATAATCCCATATAAAAATCTAATTTTTTAACATGAATACATATTATAAAAATCCCATTTTTAAAATGTTTTACATATTATAAAAATCCCACTTTTAAAATGTTTTACATATTATAAAAATCCCACTTTTAAAATGTTTTACATATTATAATAATCCCATTTTTAAAATGTTTTACATATTATAAAAATCCCATTTTAAAAATGTTTCACATATAAAAAGAATTTTTAGCTTTAAAACAAAGTTATTTAAACTAATTACATAAAATAAAAATAAAAATTAAGCTTACTGTAATTCTATTTCAGTTCGAATGTATTCCAAGCCTCGATAGTCGAAGGCTCTGCGACTGTGATGGAGCTGGAGCTTGAGGCTTCCGTGCAGGCGACGCGATGACGTTGGACGGCCACAGGCGGAGCAACGACTGGCGGTTTCGACGGCGCTGGGTGGACTGTGGTTCGAAGCAGCATGAAGGAGCTCGATTAGCAGAGAGTACCACGGCGTCGAGGTGGACGTTGATGGAAGAGGGGAGGTTGAGGGAGAGGCATGGCGATGGAGGAAGTGGCCATCACCGCCATTTTTCGATCGGAGAAAATCGATTTGGAGGGGGTATCGAGTTTTTTGATAAAGGAAAAGGGATTTGACTGTTAATCAGATTGTTACACAAACATATAATATAACAAACAAATTAAGCTTAAATTAGCAAATCCAAGGTATTAAACAAAATTAGGGTTTTATACCTTGAAAATTGGGGAAAATTAGAGCCTACAGAGGAGGTAAGAGAGCCTTGAACTTGTTGGAGAGTATAGGCTGCTAACGAAGTGGATAAGGACGATTTCAGAAATGGGGAGGAAGGGAATAGGGAAAGTTGAAAAAAATTAGGAGAACACGAATTGGAGGAGGAAGAAAGCAGTTTGATGAATTTTTGCTCGACTAACCAGCAGTTAGCAACAGCTGCCAACGGCTTATAACCAATGGTTTCCAACGTTTTATTTTTTTATAACACGAAGAAAATTCCAGAAATAAGCTTCCATCGGAACCCATTGCCAGGAGTCGTTGCCAGCCATTGCCAAGCTTCGTTGCCATATAATGTATCTCTTGTTGTGTAATCGCATTTTTTTCAATTATAAATTAATGCTTTTCCGAAAAGTTTATTTAAGATACTATGTTTCTGTTGCAATTCAACGTATGTCTTATAAATATTAGTCTCTATAAAGTTTTTAGTTATATATAAACGCTTCACATTTTTGGCTTGACTCATCTGGTATGTGCTAAGGGGTATGAGGTGTTACAGTATCCCTTTAAACACAGTTTAGAAAAATAATTCACCACACTTCAATCTTTAATGGGTGAGAGAGCGATGTTTGGACGTGGAAACATGCATTGGATTTTTCAATTAAATCAGCGTATGCAAGTGTGCGTGGACATGGTGCAAAGTACGATTGGTGCAACACTATATAGTATAAAGCAAACGCGTTTTAGATGTCATTTACTACTTACAAGGCAATTTGGGGTGATTACCTCCAAAGGCAGGTTTAGGGGTTTAACTTGGTCGAATCAGACAGCCACCAAAGGCAGGTTTAGGGGTGTAACTTGGTCGGATCGGACTGGGTGGAGGTGTGTTCTGTTTATATCCTAAATTAAATCGAATTAGATAGAGTCCAAACAAAAAAAATTTCTCGTATAAATTATATAGTTCTAGCTCGTGTCTTAAATGAAATGATCGGACATGGACACGACGAATCCAGTCGAATATGGCTATTTATATCGAAATTTATATTTTTATTTGGATCTTCTCACAGCTATATGCTGAACTACAAGAATTTCGAACGGATTCCAATGTACACGAACTGAACGTGATATTTTCTTGTACAAATTTATAGCTCTAGACAGGTTACATAATTGGCTAATAATTCTAGAAAAAATTTGTGTCCTTTGTGAAAGTAGGGACGAAACGCATGAACGTTTCTTATTTGCATGTGATTTTTCACTGCAAATTGCACAGTTTGCTTTGAAAATTTTGAACTATTGCCTGACATGAATTTACGCCAAACTGGTTGGCAAGTGGATGCCGAAAGACGTGAAATGGCGTCGTATTGACAACTACAATATGGCGATAACAGCGCCGAATAAAACAAGGAAAAAACTATCCCTGCCCTCCAGCAACATCCATGATTTTCCGCCTTCATCGTCCCTCGTATTTCTTTGCTTACCAGTTTCCCACTACTATCAAATAGTGGCAAAGTGTGAATATCTGAGTTTTGAGTACGAGGCCAGGAATGTCATTTATGCATGTTTCACGTTGTTTCCAAGGTACGGAATTTAGCTGATTTGATGAATTAAGATTGGTTCAATTGTCATTGGAAAATAAAATTAGATGATACATTTTTACAAATTGAACAAAATCAATTTTATTTTTGAACTTGCTAGCTTGTACCAAGTTATATTGCGGTGATGATTGATTATGGCGAATATCATTATTTGGACTCTGGAGAGCTTTAAATGCCCTAGATGTATCCAACATCTGTCGGCAAATTCCTTTAAGAGCAAATTGTTGCATTGATATTTATTTCCTGTCATAAATTATGTCTAGAACCTTTGCACAAGAAGCTTTGTTGCCCACTTCTGATCTAGAGTCATGCTAAATGAACCACAACGCTACCCCATTTTACCCAATTTTCGGTTAGCAGTACACTGTCGATCGAAAATGTAAATAAATAAAGTTATTCATGATCGACCGTCCATTATTCAGGATTGTTTGTGCCATACTACCGATCACAGTGGATGGGTAAAAGTATGTACATGGGGGGAGGGGGTGTATTTAGCTCCACTTCTAATCTATTGCGATGTTGATTATATCCAAAATGGAATCTTTATCGCCATGTAGTCATACATAAGAATATTACCTGATGGGCCATTAAAACAATTGTGAGAATCACGGGTTTTACATGTATATATAGGCAATGAGCTGTAATAATGCCATAGATTGTTTCCTCTATCTTTGACCATATAGGTTTTAATATGCTTTGTGATGGTAGCATCCTTATTTGATATTTGATTTTAGCAATATCCTAGATATATTTTCTTTTGATAATTAAATTAACTTGTTGGCTAAAACACCTTTTGCATTAATTTTGTTTATTTTTATTTTATTGGAACATGAAGAAAAACTCTAAAATATCTCATTTTGTATATATCACAAAATTTTCAAATTAAACTTAGGTTGATATGTTTTATGTAAATTTATTTGTTGAACTCCAAGAATGTTTGGAGAATTGAAATGATCTGACCCATTTCAAATTCAGGGTCTTAATTTTATGTTGTAAAGCTTATAATCTTTAAATTGTAATAGCATAGGTTTCGATATTTGATGTCATATTCGAGTTTACAGATATCCACTTCCATATTGTCTATATCCACACCTCACAAAAAATATTATCCACTCTACTTTTGATCAAATCAAAACTTGAAATCATGTTCTCATACTTTGTATGTTCTTCTCTATGAAAAATTTAAACCTCTTTGGATAATCATAATACTTCCAGAGATATTTCAAGCCAATTAATATGGTATCTTTTTTAGTATAGTTGCCAACATCATTGTTAAAAGACTTAAGATTTTATGCTGATACAATTTTTTGATATAAATTTCATGAAATAAATTAAATTCTATGAATAGTTTTGTCAAAATAATCAGAATTAATCTTTAATAACAGCTGCAAAATCTATAATATCGTACTCTTTTGCTGTAAACAAAAACTTTCCAAAATACATTGAAACACCCCACCTCCGTTAGGGTCACTCTCAAAGGGAATGCCCTAATTTTGGTGGAGGTTTATAAGTATAAGTCACAGATATACAAGACAGATATAAGAACACATATTTGTAAACAGCGGAAAATCAACAAACTTTTATTTCATAAAAGCAAATACGTGCTACAACAACATCACCATAATTGTCTTACATCTTTTCCAAAAACATAACATAACTCCTTCATAATCTGTCTTAATTACATTATTTAAAGAAGCATAAATAAAACATAGATAAACTGCAAAAGCCCCATAGTGGTTGTCCAAAAGCCATAGTTCAAAAGGAAAAGGTCCAAGCAATACATTTCTCTTTTTCAAGCTGGATGTTAAGACCGGTCAAGCTGCTGTGTTCCCTCCCTGTGGACCTGGGGGGGGGGGGTGAAACGGAAGAAAAGAAGACGAAAGAAAAGTAGAGTCAGACATAAAGCCTGAGTAAGTCTAGTACTATTTTGTCTATGAATAAAGAACTGGGTATGATAAGTATAAACAAGAAGTGGGAAAGCACTATAAACTTGGTTAAGTTATCTAGGGTCGAATATGCTATCGTACCCCATGTTAATCTCCGAACCCATATAAACTAGTTTCCAACTGGCACCCCATAATCAGGGTGATGTGATCCATTCTATGAGGATCGGCTCCTACTCGCATAGTTACATGTGTCTTACGGCCCCCGATGTTGTAGTTACCTATGCTGGTCCCACCATGGGGTGTATCAAGTCCCATGGTGGCGGCCCGACACAATCCTAGAATGAACAGGTATGCTACTGGTGTCCAGTGCCTTATTTTTCTGCGCCGGAGTGTGTGCACGCCCGCACCCCGTTAGAACCTACACTGCTACACCACCGCCGTCGATTTGACCTCTTACAATCAGCCCAGTAATCGTGCCCCACCCTGCCTAGTTTCAGGGTATCCTGATACACCTTCTAGGGTTACTGCTGAAAAGGGTCCCCCGTTACTAGGTTTTCTATCTCTAGCCAACATGCTAAGTTGGTTAAGTGTTTTCTAACCTAACCCCCACCAGTCCGTTTAGTTTAGCATGTTCCATTTTGATTAAGTCTTTAGTCCACTTAATCCTAACAATCCTGACTCAGCCTCAATTGTCTTATTAAAGCCTTGACCTCTCACATTAGACAGGTATTGTTGTGGCTGCCTGTTGCCGGTTGGTTCCGGGCAGTCTTACGCCACAACTCAGTCTAACCTCGGGTCCTTATTGGGCTCCATGTTTAACCTCCCACATTGGATAGGTATTGTTGTGACCACTGGACAGCCGGGCGGTTCCGGGCAGGTTTACATCACAACTCAATCCAACCTCGAGTTAAACACATCGTATGTTCTACATTTACATATTTTGTCTTTCTTCTTTATCTTCTTATATGTAAATATTTGCGGCCCATTATTAAGTTAATGGTGTAAAGGTTACACCAATCATGGGCCCAACCCATACTTGAATTTGGGCCCTTCTACTTTATGTTTTCATTTATTAATTAATTTAACCCAACGTTATTTTCCCCCGTTTAACACGTCCGTTTATTATATATATGTTGGGCTTAGCCCTTTTAAGCCCAACTTAGCCATGCGAAAAGGGGAGGCTTAAAGCGTGATTACATACACAAAAAGGGGAGTGTGAACGCATGAACTTGCAATGTGACGTTGGAACTACAAAATAGAAACTGGTGTACTTGCATAGTGGTAACATATACTTTGGTCATAAAGCATAAGTGACATGAATCAAACCATGTGAACTTGTAGTTAAGTTAAGAATATCACTATTGACACATAGGCTTAACTACAACATAAACCTATATTTTTATTCAGGCATAATGTCAAACATAAGCAAGTCATGTTCATAAGATTACTACATGTTTACAAAGGTGCTTACTTTTGTTACTAACACAAAAGTATAGTTCAACTTAATCATGATTTTAAATCTATTCACATAACCATGGCATAAATATTTCTAACATGAAATCATGATTTTTACTTTAGTCATGCAAACTTGCAAAAGGGATTTTTGAATCTAACCTAGCTATGTACCACATATGTCATCATATAATTCCTGTTAACAATATAATCATGGAATTCAATTAGGCAAAATATCAATCATAGCCTAGGCATATTCATAAGTTTGCAAATAGGTTTTCTAGTGCAAAAGCATGTCTTAATACATAGACCATGATGCCAAAATTTCAACATAGTTTCATATGAACTATAATAACCCAAATTTGTTCCAATTACGTACAAAATGATTTATGTACAAAAATATACATTATGATGGCATAGTAGCAAAACCCCAAACTTGCATGAATTTCAATTAATCAACTACATACATGTAGCTTCAACATGGATTACATAATTTGCGAATATTCCAAACGTATACTTGCATAAAACTACTGCAAACATGTAGTTTTTCATAATGAATAACATAATTCGAGAATATCCAAACGTATACAACGTTCCAAATCGATATGAATCATAATAACGCACAAATATGAATTACTTTATCGCCACAATTCAAGTATACAAACCAACACAATTATTTGTTCATACCAAAATAATACTCTACTTACAATGGTGTGGCGAATTCTCCAATTTAGGTATTTGGAGATGCGATTCCTTGTTGATTTGATTTGTTTAGGTTGCTTTATGCTTTAGAATTTGCCTCCTAATCCTCTCTCCAATTGGCGGCTACTCTTAGTCGTTCCTCAGCAACATGACGGCTTTGTTCTTATTTTTGAATGAATAGATTAGGGTGAGTCTAGGGTCATTTTTATAGGGTTTATGAACTGATTAGGACCATTGATGTTGCTTGGATTGATCGTAGCCATTCATTCGAAAGAGAGACCAATTAGAGCCTGCCACCTAGCCCTAATGACAAAGCAAGCTTCTGAAAATCGGCCAAACACAGACCTGGCCAGCCAGGGCTAGACCAGACCTGGCCAGCAGGTCATTTTTGACCTGGGCGCACTTGGCAGGTGCGCCAGGTCAAAAATGTACTGGCGCACTTCACAGGTGCGCCAGTTCATTTTTGTTCTGGCGCACTTCCCAAGTGCGCCAGTGCATTCTGACCCTTCTCCGGTTTTTCGCCCAACTTCGTTCGTCCATAACTTCTTCATACGATATCCGTTTTTCGAAAACCCGGACTCTATTTCGCGTATTTTTCCGAGACGAACGCAATGGCGTATCCCGTTTCCCTTAGTTCTTTGATTTGAAATTAATTATACTTTAATTTGTGAGTTTCACATTTATAGAATTCGCGGGGTGTTACATTCTCCCCCACTTAAAAGGATTTCGTCCCCGAAATCTTCAAGTTAGGAGGAATGTATATCCTAACATCCAATCATCCATCTACTCATCCATCAAACACGAGCATCCATTGTCCTTAAAAGACTTCTAATGCTTCATGATCATATGCGAAGTGTGTGTGTACATGAACTTATCTAATGCAAAATCAGGCGGTCTACTGATTCAGTTGACCTCCTTAATGCGAATTATGTAGGTGCCATGAATCCATTATGTATGCAAATTTTCCTATTCATGATTCTAAATGAGTGCACAATCATTCAATACAAATGCAACATCCATGTGACAACACATTAGAGTTCAACCATATACGAATGCAAACATATATGCATATGCAATATGAAGTGACTGAGCCGATCTAAAACCTAGATTGTGTGTGTATATGCAACCACGAGCAACCACTAGCAATCACTTGCAACCACTTGCAACCATCATCCATAACATGTTTCAATTACATGTTTTCATCCAAAGGGTTTCTACCTAAAAGGTAAGATAGATAAAAGCGCAACTTAAGGAAAAGGAAAGATCAAGGATGTACCCTCGAACAGAAAAGGGTAGGCAGTGCGTATTCTAGCTTCAGTTTCCCAAGTCGCGTCTCCCTCGGCGTCGCTCCACTGAACCTTGACGAGTTTGACTTCGCGGTTGCGTAGCTTCTTCACTTTCATTCCTATTATGCGGGTTGGAACTTTTCTTATGGTTGCTTCGCGTTCCACTTCGGCCTCTTCGAGGATATTTGGCTCTACCACCTCGGCTGACTCATGTAGACATTTTCGGAGATGTGAAACGTGGAAAACGTTGTGGACTCCGGCCAACTTCTCGGGTAGCTCTAATCTATAGGCCATTTTCCCAATTTTCTCGATGATAGGGAATGGCCCTACGAACCTTGGTGCCAGTTTTCCTGTGGTTACAAAACGAACAACGTTTCTTAGCGGTGATACCTTGAGAAAAACTCTGTCTCCAACCTCAAATTCAAGGTCGGTCCTTCTCTTGTCGGCATATGACTTTTGTCTGTCTTGGGCCGTCTTCATCCTTCTTCGTATTAAGTCTACTTTCTCTGAAGTCTCTCGGATCATATCTGGTCCAAGTATGAGCTTATCAGTAGATTCCCACCAACAAGTGGGCGATCGGCACGGTCTTCCATATAAAGCTTCGAAGGGCGCCATTCCGATGGTTGCTTGATAACTGTTGTTGTAGGCAAATTCCACCAAAGGAAGGTGGTCTTCCCATGTCCCTCCGAAGTCAAGGACGCACAGTCTTAAAATGTAACACCCCGCGAATTCTATAACCGTGAAACTCACAAATTAAAGTATAATTAATTTCAAATCAAAGAACTAAGGGAAACGGGATACGCCATTGCGTTCATCTTGGAAAAATACGCGAAATAGAGCCCGAGTTTTCGAAAAACAGATATCGTATGAAGAAGTTATGGACGAACGAAGTTGGGCGAAAAACCGGAGAAGGGTCAGAATGCACTGGCGCACTTGGGAAGTGCGCCAGAACAAAAATGAACTGGCGCACCTGTGAAGTGCGCCAGTACATTTTTGACCTGGCGCACCTGCCAAGTGCGCCTAGGTCAAAAATGACCTGCTGGCCAGGTCTGGTCTAGCCCTGGCTGGCCAGGTCTGTGTTTGGCCGATTTTCAGAAGCTTGCTTTGTCATTAGGGCTAGGTGGCAGGCTCTAATTGGTCTCTCTTTCGAATGAATGGCTACGATCAATCCAAGCAACATCAATGGTCCTAATCAGTTCATAAACCCTATAAAAATGACCCTAGACTCACCCTAATCTATTCATTCAAAAATAAGAACAAAGCCGTCATGTTGCTGAGGAACGACTAAGAGTAGCCGCCAATTGGAGAGAGGATTGGGAGGCAAATTCTAAAGCATAAAGCAACCTAAACAAATCAAATCAACAAGGAATCGCATCTTCAAATCCCTAAATTGGAGAATTCGCCATACAATTGTAAGTAGAGTATTATTTTGGTATGAACAAATAATTGTGTTGGTTTGTATACTTGATTTGTGGCAATAAAGTAATTCATATTTGTGCGTTACTATGATTCTTATCGATTTGGAATATTGTATACGTTTGGATATTCTCGAATTATGATATTCATTATAAAAAAAACTACATGCGGTAGTTTTATGCAAGTATACGTTTGGAATATTCGCAAATTATGTAATCCATGTTGAAGCTACATGTATGTAGTTGATTAATTGAAATTCATGCAAGTTTGGGGTTTTGCTACTATGCCATCATAATGTATATTTTTGTACATAAATCATTTTGTACGTAATTGGAACAAATTTGGGTTATTATAGTTTATACGAAGCTATGTTGAAATTTTGGCATCATGGTCTATGTATTAAGACATGCTTTTGCACTAGAAAACCTATTTGCAAACTTATGAATATGCCTAGGCTATGATTGATATTTTGCCTAATTGAAATCCATGATTATATTGTTAACAAGAATTATATGATGACATATGTGGTACATAGCTAGGTTAGATTCAAAAATCCCTTTTGCAAGTTTTCATGACTAAAGTAAAAATCATGATTTCATGTTAGAAATATTTATGCCATGGTTATGTGAATAGATTTAAAATCATGATTAAGTTGAACTATGCTTTTGTGTTAATAACAAAAGTAAGCACCTTTGTAAACATGTAGTAATCTTATGAACATGACTTGCTTATGTTTGACATTATGCCTGAATAAAAATATAGGTTTATGTTGTAGTTAAGCCTATGTGTCAATAGTGATATTCTTAACTTAACTACAAGTTCACATGGTTTGATTCATGTCACTTATGCTTTATGACCAAAGTATATGTTACCACTATGCAAGTACACCAGTTTCTATTTTGTAGTTCCAACGTCACATTACAAGTTCATGCGTTCACACTCCCCTTTTCGTGTATGTAATCACGCTTTAAGCCTCCCCTTTTCGCATGGCTAAGTTGGGCTTAAAAGGGCTAAGCCCAACATATATATAATAAACGGACGTGTTAAACGGGGGAAAATAACGTTGGGTTAAATTTATTAATAAATGAAAACATAAAGTAAAAGGGCCCAAATTCAAGTATGGGTTGGGCCCATGATTGGTGTAACCTTTACACCATTAACTTAATAATGGGCCGCAAATATTTACATATAAGAAGATAAAGAAGAAAGACAAAATATGTAAATGTAGAACATACGATGTGTTTAACCCGAGGTTGGATTGAGTTGTGATGTAAACCTGCCCGGAACCGCCCGGCTGTCCAGTGGTCACGACAATACCTATCCAATGTGGGAGGTTAAACATGGAGCCCAATAAGGACCCGAGGTTAGACTGAGTTGTGGCGTAAGACTGCCCGGAACCAACAGGCAACAGGCAGCCACAACAATACCTGTCTAATGTGAGAGGTCAAGGCTTTAATAAGACAATTAAGGCTGAGTCAGGATTGTTAGGATTAAGTGGACTAAAGACTTAATCAAAATGGAACATGCTAAACTAAACGGACTGGTGGGGGTTAGGTTAGAAAACACTTAACCAACTTAGCATGTTGGCTAGAGATAGAAAACCTAGTAACGGGGGACCCTTTTCAGCAGTAACCCTAGAAGGTGTATCAGGTTACCCTGAAACTAGGCAGGGTGGGGCACGATTACTGGGCTGATTGTAAGAGGTCAAATCGACGGCGGTGGTGTAGCAGTGTAGGTTCTAACGGGGTGCGGGCGTGCACACACTCCGGCGCAGAAAAATAAGGCACTGGACACCAGTAGCATACCTGTGCATTCTAGGATTGTGTCGGGCCGCCACCATGGGACTTGATACACCCCATGGTGGGACCAGCATAGGTAACTACAACATCGGGGGCCGTAAGACACATGTAACTATGCGAGTAGGAGCCGATCGTCATAGAATGGATCACATCACCCTGATTATGGGGTGCCAGTTGGAAACTAGTTTATATGGGTTCGGAGATTAACATGGGGTACGATAGCATATTCGACCCTAGATAACTTAACCAAGTTTATGGTGCTTTCCCACTTCTTGTTTATACTTATCATACCCAGTTCTTTATTCATAGACAAAATAGTACTAGACTTACTCAGGCTTTATGTCTGACTCTACTTTTCTTTCGTTTTCTTTTCTTCCGTTCCCCCCCCCCAGGTCCACAGGGAGGGAACACAGCAGCTTGACCGGCCTTAACATCCAGCTTGAAGAAGAGAAATGTATTGCTTGGACCTTTTCCTTTTGAACTATGGCTTTTGGACAACCACTATGGGGCTTTTGCAGTTTATCTATGTTTTATTTATGCTTCTTTAAATAATGTAATCAAGACAGATTATGAAGGAGTTATGTTATGTTTTTGGAAAAGATGTAAGACAATTATGGTGATGTTGTTGTAGCACGTATTTGCTTTTATGAAATAAAAGTTTGTTGATTTTCCGCTGTTTACAAATATGTGTTCTTATATCTGTCTTGTATATCTGTGACTTATACTTATAAACCTCCACCAAAATTAGGGCATTCCCTTTGAGAGTGACCCTAACGGAGGTGGGGTGTTTCACTTGGTATCAGAGCATAGGTTTACCAGATAAGATAAAAAGTTCTAAAAATTTATTTTCAAAAAGGAAATTTAAAGAAGCATTTTTAAAAGAAAAATATTATTTTATTTTAAAAAGGCAAAGTCCCCCCCCCCCAAAGCCATAGGTACTATCTCTTATCCTTCATTTTGAATCTATCCTTTTTGTTTCAGCATATCCCAAGAACTTAACTTGCCGGAAGGGGTGCCAATACCTGGTTGGTTTAGACGGTTCTTAGAAGCAAGGGCCACTCAGCCAGGTCCTACCGTTCCTCCTCCCCCAGCTGCCGGAAATCATCCAGCTGCAGCGGCACCTTTTCCTCCACCTCCTCCTCGGGGAAACACTTTTGCTAAGATATGTAAAGATTTTAAAGCTATGGGAGGAAAGGATTTCCATGGAGCTGAGTCCTTCGTGGCAGCTAGAAATTGGCTGAAAGAAACTGAGGACCTATTCATCATCTTTGAGGTAGAAGATAGACAAAAAGTACAATTGGCAGTGTGGCTATTGAAGGGCGAGGCTTCCTACTGGTGGGAAGTCACTAATGCTGAAAGACCAGTGGAGACATGGGAGGACTTTAGGGCAAGGTTTGAGACTAAATTTCTCTCAGATGCGGAAAGAAGTTTGCAGTTGGAAAAATTCTTATTTCTTAAGCAAGGGGACAAGACAGTCAGAGAGTATGTGAATCAGTTCGATGAGCTGGCTAGGTTTGGGCTTGACCTAGTCAACACCCCGCACAAGAAGGCTCTCCGTTTCGTCAAAGGGTTGAATGAGCCATTACACAGTTTAACCATGACCCATATACCCATGGGAGCCACGTATGAAAGATTGGTGCAAATGGCATTGTTGAATGAAGAGGATAAGGGCAAGAAGGAGACAAAGGCAGAAAGCTCTCAAGGGAAGAAAGAGGGTTTGCAGCCTAAGAAGACAGACTTTAAGAAGGGCGGGAAAGGAAACAAAGAGAAGAGGAAGTGCAATTTCTGTGGCAAAGTGGGGCACTTAGTAAAGGACTGCCGGAAAAAGAAGGCCAAGGAGAATGGTGGGTGCTTTTCTTGCGGTGAGACAGGTCACAGGGCTAAGGACTGCCCAAAGAAACGAGGACAGGGGCAGAGGGCTGGATCCACCCCAGGGGCACAGGTTCATGTGCTGGAAGCGCCACCTCTGCAACAGCGAGGTATAAATACTTCTGTAGAAAGTGTAGTTTATCTTTATGATCACCCCGTTCGCACTTTATTTGATTCTGGCGCATCACACTCCTTTATCTCGTCTGCTTTAGTAGAATCTCTGCACCTAAAAACTAGTATGGTAGAGGACCCCTTAATTGTTTCAAACCCAATTGGGGGCCCAGCTCATTTGTCTATGATCTGTTTGGGATTGAAAATCTCTATTCTAAGTGTAGAATTTCAATGTAGTGCCTTCGTTTTGGGCTTTTCGGGTTATGGTTTGATTTTGGGTATGGATTGGCTATCCAGTAATGGGGCCATCCTTGATTGTGAGAAAAGGGTTGTTAGGCTCCTAACCCAGCTCGGTAATACTTTGGAAATTTCTTGTAATCCCTCATATGCGGTTATGCTTAGTTATCTTGAATCGCTAGATGCCTCTGTTGAAAATTTTCAATCGGTTAGAGTGGTCCGGGAATATCCGGATGTCTTCGAAGAGGTGAAGGGCTTGCCTCCGAAGCGGGAAATAGACTTCCACATATATCTTGTAGATAATGCAAAGCCCGTTGCGTTACCCGTTAGACATATGGCTCCACGGGAAAGGAAAGAGCTCAGTAAACAGATTAAAGAGCTTCTAGAAAAGGGGTTCATTAGGAGGAGCATTTCAGAATGGGGCGCTCCAGTGGTGTTCGCTACAAAGGCGGATGGTTCACTCCGTCTATGTGTTGACTATAGGGAGCTCAACAAGCTAACGAAAAAGAATAGGCACCCTCTCCCTAGAATTGACGATTTATTTGACCAGCTTGTAGGAGCGTCTGTTTTCTCCCAACTCGATTTAGCGACCAATTTTCATCAGCTAAGGGTGGCTGAAGATAGCATCGATAAAACGGCATTCAGAACCCCAGACGGCTTCTTTGAATGGCTTGTCATGCCTTTCGGCTTGACAAATGCACCTGCTTACTTCGTGGACCTGATGAGTAGGGTATTTAGAGATTTCCTCAACAAATTCGTAGTGGTCTTCGTAGATGATATCCTTATTTTCTCAAAGAGTGAAGAGGAACATGCTCAACACTTAAGGGCAATCATGGAAACCTTGCGAGTCCATCAACTAAAAGCCAAATTCTCCAAATGCCACTTTTGGAGAGAAGAGGTGAGGTTCCTTGGGCACATAGTATCCAAACAAGGGTTAGCAGTGGACCCTGCTAAGGTAGTGGCGGTACAGGATTGGAAGACACCAGGGAATGCAACTGAGGTCCGAAGCTTTCTAGGACTAGCAGGTTTCTATCGAAAGTTCATAAGGGATTTTGCGAAAATCTCAGCTCCACTCACAAAATTGACCAAGAAGAATCTAGTGTTCAATTGGGACTTGGATTGCGAGTTTGCTTTCTAACGACTGAAAAGGGCTCTCACAACAGCCCCAGTTTTGACGCTGCCAGATGGGAGCAAGATGTTCACTGTTTATACGGATGCATGTGGGACAGGGCTAGGCGCCGTCTTAATGCAAGAAGGAAGGGTAGTAGCTTATGGTGGGAGGCAGTTGAAAGTGCACGAAAAGAACTACCCAACCCACGATCTTGAGTTAGCCGCCATCGTCTTTGCACTCAAGTCTTGGCGACACTATCTCCTAGGTGAGAAGTTCGAACTTTACACTGATCATAAATCATTGAAATATCTTTTCTCGCAGAAGGATCTTAACTTGAGGCAACAAAGATGGATGGAGTTTCTTGCCTCGTACGATTTCGAAATCTCCTACACTCCGGGCAAAGGCAACGTAGTGGCAGACGCGTTGAGCCGAAAGAAATTGACCCTAAACCCGTTGTTTGTTGAAAGACAAAGCCTAGAGTTTATAGCCAGCTTCGACTTTAGGCCTTCCTCCGATTTCGTACCAGGCTTGCTAGCATCTCTCGAATTGCGCCCAACTTTAGTGGATTCAGTAGGGACAGCACAACGCGAAGACCCTCAGCTTGTGGAAACAATTGATAGGCTAATTAGGGGTGAGACTTCAAGTCACCTCAAAAGATACTCCATCGACGATAAGGGTTTGCTAAGGCGAGACGGAAGACTATGCGTCCCACAGACAAAAGATTTAATAAAGAAGGTTCTCGAGGAAGCACATCACTCCAAGATGACGATACACCCAGGCGGAGATAAAATGTACAAAGATATAAAAAGGACTTTCTTCTGGAACGGCATGAAAAAGGACGTGGCAGAATTCGTTTCTAAGTGCATGGTGTGCCAACAGGTTAAGGCGGAACAGAAAAAGCCTGGCGGACTGCTACATCCTCTGGAGGTCCCGCAGTGGAAGTGGGATAGCATCTCAATGGACTTCATCGATGGGCTGCCTAGGTCTAGGAGAGGCAACACTAGCATTTGGGTAATAGTGGATAGGCTTACTAAGAGCGCCCACTTTTTACCTGTCAAAAGTAAAAGAACTGCCTCATCCCTAGCATCACTTTACCTCAAGGAAATCGTTCGACTCCATGGAATACCATCTAGCATTGTTAGTGATCGAGACCCCATCTTCACCAGTGAGTTTTGGCGGAGTCTGCAAGAAGCGGTAGGAACGCAGTTATGCCTGAGCACAGCCTATCATCCCCAAACCGACGGCCAAACAGAGAGAGTGAACAGAGTTTTGGAAGACCTTTTAAGACTGTGCGTCCTCGACTTCGGAGGGACATGGGAAGACCACCTTCCTTTGGTGGAATTTGCCTACAACAACAGCTATCAAGCAACCATCGGAATGGCGCCCTTCGAAGCTTTATATGGAAGACCGTGCCGATCGCCCACTTGTTGGTGGGAGTCTACAGATAAGCTCATACTTGGACCAGATATGATCCGAGAGACTTCAGAGAAAGTAGACTTAATACGAAGAAGGATGAAGACGGCCCAAGACAGACAAAAGTCATATGCCGACAAGAGAAGGACCGACCTTGAATTTGAGGTTGGAGACAGAGTTTTTCTCAAGGTATCACCGCTAAGAAACGGTGTTCGTTTTGGAACCACAGGAAAACTGGCGCCGAGGTTCGTAGGGCCATTCCCTATCATCGAGAAAATTGGGAAAATGGCCTATAGATTAGAGCTACCCGAGAAGTTGGCTGGAGTCCATAACGTTTTTCACGTTTCACATCTCCGAAAGTGTCTACATGAGTCTGCTGAAGTGGTAGAGCCAAATATCCTCGAAGAGGCCGAAGTGGAACGCGAAGCAACCATAAGAAAAGTTCCAACCCGCATAATAGGAACGGAAGTGAAGAAGCTACGCAACCGCGAAGTCAAACTCGTCAAAGTTCAGTGGAGCGATGCCGAGGGAGACGCGACTTGGGAAACTGAAGCTAGAATATGCACTGCCTACCCTTTTCTTTTCGAGGGTACATCCTTGATCTTTCTTTTTCCTTAAGTTGCGCTTTTATCTATCTTTTTAGGTATATTTCCTCGACCTTATCTTTTAGGTAGAAACCTTTTGGATGAAAACATGTAATTGAAACATGTTATGGATGATGGTTGCAAGTGGTTGCAAGTGATTGCTAGTGGCTGCTCGTGGTTGCATATACACACACAATCTAGGTTTTAGATCGGCTCAGTCACTTCATATTGCATATGCATATATGTTTGCATTCGTATATGGTTGAACTTTAATGTGTTGTCATGTGGATGTTGCATTTTTATTGAATGATTGTGCACTCATGTAGAATCATGAATAGGAAAATTTGCATACATGATGGATTCATGGCACTTACATAATTCGCATTAAGGAGGTCAACTGAATCAGTAGACCGCCTGATTTTGCATTAGATAAGTACATGTATACACACACACTTCGCATATGATCATGAAGCATTAGAAGTCTTTTAAGGACAATGGATGCTCGTGTTTGATGGATGAGTAGATGGATGATTTGATGTTAGGATATACATTCCTCCTAACTTGAAGATTTCGGGGACGAAATCCTTTTAAGTGGGGGAGAATGTAACACCCCGCGAATTCTATAACCGTGAAACTCACAAATTAAAGTATAATTAATTTCAAATCAAAGAACTAAGGGAAACGGGATACGCCATTGCGTTCGTCTCGGAAAAATACGCGAAATAGAGTCCGAGTTTTCGAAAAACGGATATCGTATGAAGAAGTTATGGACGAACGAAGTTGGGCGAAAAACCGGAGAAGGGTCAGAATGCACTGGCGCACTTGGGAAGTGCGCCAGAACAAAAATGAACTGGCGCACCTGTGAAGTGCGCCAGTACATTTTTGACCTGGCGCACCTGCCAAGTGCGCCCAGGTCAAAAATGACCTGCTGGCCAGGTCTGGTCTAGCCCTGGCTGGCCAGGTCTGTGTTTGGCCGATTTTCAGAAGCTTGCTTTGTCATTAGGGCTAGGTGGCAGGCTCTAATTGGTCTCTCTTTCGAACGAATGGCTACGATCAATCCAAGCAACATCAATGGTCCTAATCAGTTCATAAACCCTATAAAAATGACCCTAGACTCACCCTAATCTATTCATTCAAAAATAAGAACAAAGCCGTCATGTTGCTGAGGAACGACTAAGAGTAGCCGCCAATTGGAGAGAGGATTGGGAGGCAAATTCTAAAGCATAAAGCAACCTAAACAAATCAAATCAACAAGGAATCGCATCTCCAAATCCCTAAATTGGAGACTTCGCCATACAATTGTAAGTAGAGTATTATTTTGGTATGAACAAATAATTGTGTTGGTTTGTATACTTGATTTGTGGCAATAAAGTTATTCATATTTGTGCGTTACTATGATTCTTATCGATTTGGAATATTGTATACATTTGGATATTCTCGAATTATGATATTCATTATAAAAAAAACTACATGCAGTAGTTTTATGCAAGTATACGTTTGGAATATTCGCAAATTATGTAATCCATGTTGAAGCTACATGTATGTAGTTGATTAATTGAAATTCATGCAAGTTTGGGGTTTTGCTACTATGCCATCATAATGTATATTTTTGTACATAAATCATTTTGTACGTAATGGGAACAAATTTGGGTTATTATAGTTTATACGAAGCTATGTTGAAATTTTGGCATCATGGTCTATGTATTAAGACATGCTTTTGCACTAGAAAACCTATTTGCAAACTTATGAATATGCCTAGGCTATGATTGATATTTTGCCTAATTGAAATCCATGATTATATTGTTAACAAGAATTATATGATGACATATGTGGTACATAGCTAGGTTAGATTCAAAAATCTCTTTTGCAAGTTTTCATGACTAAAGTAAAAATCATGATTTCATGTTAGAAATATTTATGCCATGGTTATGTGAAAAGATTTAAAATCATGATTAAGTTGAACTATGCTTTTGTGTTAATAACAAAAGTAAGCACCTTTGTAAACATGTAGTAATCTTATGAACATGACTTGCTTATGTTTGACATTATGCCTGAATAAAAATATAGGTTTATGTTGTAGTTAAGCCTATGTGTCAATAGTGATATTCTTAACTTAACTACAAGTTCACATGGTTTGATTCATGTCACTTATGCTTTATGACCAAAGTATATGTTACCACTATGCAAGTACACCAGTTTCTATTTTGTAGTTCCAACGTCACATTGCAAGTTCATGCGTTCACACTCCCCTTTTTGTGTTTGTAATCACGCTTTAAGCCTCCCCTTTTCGCATGGCTAAGTTGGGCTTAAAAGGGCTAAGCCCAACATATATATAATAAACGGACGTGTTAAACGGGGGAAAATAACGTTGGGTTAAATTAATTAATAAATGAAAACATAAAGTAGAAGGGCCCAAATTCAAGTATGGGTTGGGCCCATGATTGGTGTAACCTTACACCATTAACTTAATAATGGGCCGCAAATATTTACATATAAGAAGATAAAGAAGAAAGACAAAATATGTAAATGTAGAACATACGATGTGTTTAACCCGAGGTTGGATTGAGTTGTGATGTAAACCTGCCCGGAACCGCCCGGCTGTCCAGTGGTCACAACAATACCTATCCAATGTGGGAGGTTAAACATGGAGCCCAATAAGGACCCGAGGTTAGACTGAGTTGTGGCGTAAGACTGCCCGGAACCAACCGGCAACAGGCAGCCACAACAATACCTGTCTAATGTGAGAGGTCAAGGCTTTAATAAGACAATTAAGGCTGAGTCAGGATTGTTAGGATTAAGTGGACTAAAGACTTAATCAAAATGGAACATGCTAAACTAAACGGACTGGTGGGGGTTAGGTTAGAAAACACTTAACCAACTTAGCATGTTGGCTAGAGATAGAAAACCTAGTAACGGGGGACCCTTTTCAGCAGTAACCCTAGAAGGTGTATCAGGATACCCTGAAACTAGGCAGGGTGGGGCACGATTACTGGGCTGATTGTAAGAGGTCAAATCGACGGCGGTGGTGTAGCAGTGTAGGTTCTAACGGGGTGCGGGCGTGCACACACTCCGGCGCAGAAAAATAAGGCACTGGACACCAGTAGCATACCTGTGCATTCTAGGATTGTGTCGGGCCGCCACCATGGGACTTGATACACCCCATGGTGGGACCAGCATAGGTAACTACAACATCGGGGGCCGTAAGACACAAGTAACTATGCGAGTAGGAGCCGATCGTCATAGAATGGATCACATCACCCTGATTATGGGGTGCCAGTTGGAAACTAGTTTATATGGGTTCGGAGATTAACATGGGGTACGATAGCATATTCGACCCTAGATAACTTAACCAAGTTTATAGTGCTTTCCCACTTCTTGTTTATACTTATCATACCCAGTTCTTTATTCATAGACAAAATAGTACTAGATTTACTCAGGCTTTATGTCTGACTCTACTTTTCTTTCGTCTACTTTTCTTCCGTTCCCCCCCCCCCCCCAGGTCCACAGGGAGGGAACACAGAAGCTTGACCGGCCTTAACATCCAGCTTGAAGAAGAGAAATGTATTGCTTGGACCTTTTCCTTTTGAACTATGGCTTTTGGACAACCACTATGGGGCTTTTGCAGTTTATCTATGTTTTATTTATGCTTCTTTAAATAATGTAATCAAGACAGATTATGAAGGAGTTATGTTATGTTTTTGGAAAAGATGTAAGACAATTATGGTGATGTTGTTGTAGCACGTATTTGCTTTTATGAAATAAAAGTTTGTTGATTTTCCGCTGTTTACAAATATGTGTTCTTATATCTGTCTTGTATATCTGTGACTTATACTTATAATCCTCCACCAAAATTAGGGCATTCCCTTTGAGAGTGACCCTAACGGAGGTGGGGTGTTTCATAAAAGGTCTTCCAAAACTCTGTTCACTCTCTCTGTTTGGCCGTCGGTTTGGGGATGATAGGCTGTGCTCAAGCATAACTGCGTTCCTACTGCTTCTTACAGACTCCGCCAAAACTCACTGGTGAAGATGGGGTCTCGGTCACTAACAATGCTAGATGGTATTCCATGGAGTCGAACGATTTCCTTGAGGTAAAGTGATGCTAGGGATGAGGCAGTCCTTTTACTTTTGACAGGTAAAAAGTGGGCGCTCTTAGTAAGCCTATCCACTATTACCCAAATGCTAGTGTTGCCTCTCCTAGACCTAGGCAGCCCATCGATGAAGTCCATTGAGATGCTATCCCACTTCCACTGCGGGACCTCCAGAGGATGTAGCAGTCCGCCAGGCTTTTTCTGTTCCGCCTTAACCTGTTGGCACACCATGCACTTAGAAACGAATTCTGCCACGTCCTTTTTCATGCCGTTCCAGAAGAAAGTCATTTTTATATCTTTGTACATTTTATCTCCGCCTGGGTGTATCGTCATCTTCGAGTGATGTGATTCCTCGAGAACCCTCTTTATTAAATCTTTTGTCTGTGGGACGCATAGTCTTCCGTCTCGCCTTAGCAAACCCTTATCGTCGATGGAGTATCTGTTGAGGTGACTTGAAGTCTCACCCCTAATTAGCCTATCAATTGTTTCCACAAGCTGAGGGTCTTCGCGTTGTGCTGTCCCTACTGAATCCACTAAAGTTGGGCGCACTTCGAGAGATGCTAGCAAGCCTGGTACGAAATCGGAGGAAGGCCTAAAGTCGAAACTGGCTATAAACTCTAGGCTTTGTCTTTCAACAAACAACGGGCTTAGGGTCAATTTCTTTCGGCTCAACGCGTCTGCCACTACGTTGCCTTTGCCCGGAGTGTAGGAGATTTCGAAATCGTACGAGGCAAGAAACTCCATCCATCTTTGTTGCCTCAAGTTAAGATCCTTCTGCGAGAAAAGATATTTCAACGATTTATGGTCAGTGTAAAGTTCGAACTTCTCACCTAGGAGATAGTGTCGCCAAGACTTGAGTGCAAAGACGATGGCGGCTAACTCAAGATCGTGGGTTGGGTAGTTCTTTTCGTGCACTTTCAACTGCCTCCCGCCATAAGCTACTACCCTTCCTTCTTGCATTAAGACGGCGCCTAGCCCTGTCCCACATGCATCCGTATAAACAGTGAACATCTTGCTCCCATCTGGCAGCGTCAAAACTGGGGCTGTTGTAAGAGCCCATTTCAGTCGTTGGAAAGCAAACTCGCAATCCAAATCCCAATTGAACACTAGATTCTTCTTAGTCAATTTCGTGAGTGGAGCTGATATTTTCGCAAAATCCCTTATAAATTTTCGATAGAAACCTGCTAGTCCTAGAAAGCTTCGGACCTCAGTTGCATTCCTTGGTGTCTTCCAATCCTGTACCGCCACTACCTTAGCGGGGTCCACTGCTAACCCTTGTTTGGATACTATGTGCCCAAGGAACCTCACCTCTTCTCTCCAAAAGTGGCATTTGGAGAATTTGGCTTTTAGTTGATGGACTCGCAAAGTTTCCATGATTGCCCTTAAGTGCTGAGCACGTTCCTCTTCACTCTTTGAGAAGATAAGGATATCATCTACGAAGACCACTACGAATTTGTTGAGGAAATCTCTAAATACCCTACTCATCAGGTCCACGAAGTAAGCAGGTGCATTTGTCAAGCCGAAAGGCATGACAAGCCATTCAAAGAAGCCGTCTGGGGTTCTGAATGCCGTTTTATCGATGCTATCTTCAGCCACCCTTAGCTGATGAAAACCGGTCACTAAATCGAGTTGGGAGAAAACAGAAGCTCCTACAAGCTGGTCAAATAAATCGTCAATTCTAGGGAGAGGGTGTCTATTCTTTTTCGTTAGCTTGTTGAGCTCCCTATAGTCAACACATAGACGGAGTGAACCATCCGCCTTTGTAGCGAACACCACTGGAGCGCCCCATTCTGAAATGCTCCTCCTAATGAACCCCTTTTCTAGAAGCTCTTTAATCTGTTTACTGAGCTCTTTCCTTCCCCGTGGAGCCATATGTCTAACGGGTAACGCAACGGGCTTTGCATTATCCACAAGATATATGCGGAAGTCTATTTCCCGCTTCGGAGGCAAGCCCTTCACCTCTTCGAAGACATCCGGATATTCCCGGACCACTCTAACTGATTGCAAATTTTCAACAGAGGCATCTAGCGATTCAAGGTAACTAAGCATAACCGCATACGAGGGATTACAAGAAATTTCCAGAGTATTACCGAGCTGGGTTAGGAGCCTAACAACCCTTTTCTCACAATCAAGGATGGCCCCATTACTGGATAGCCAATCCATACCCAAAATCAAACCATAACCCGAAAAGCCCAAAACAAAGGCACTACATTGAAATTCTACACTCAGAATAGAAATTTTCAATACCAAACAGATCATAGACAAATGAGCTGGGCCCCCAATTGGGTTTGAAACAATTAAGGGGTCCTCTACCATACTAGTTTTTAGGTGCAGAGATTCTACTAAAGCAGACGAGATAAAGGAGTGTGATGCGCCAGAATCAAATAAAGTGCGAACGGGGTGATCACAAAGATAAACTACACTTTCTACAGAAGTATTTATACCTCGCTGTTGCAAAGGTGGCGCTTCCAGCACATGAACCTGTGCCCCTGGGGTGGATCCAGCCCTCTGCCCCTGTCCTCGTTTCTTTGGGCAGTCCTTAGCCCTGTGACCTGTCTCACCGCAAGAAAAGCACCCACCATTCTCCTTGGCCTTCTTTTTCCGGCAGTCCTTTACTAAGTGCCCCACTTTGCCACAGAAATTGCACTTCCTCTTCTCTTTGTTGCCTTTCCCGCCCTTCTTAAAGTCTGTCTTCTTAGGCTGCAAACCCTCTTTCTTCCCTTGAGAGCTTTCTGCCTTTGTCTCCTTCTTGCCCTTATCCTCTTCATTCAGCAATGCCATTTGCACCAATCTTTCATACGTGGCTCCCATGGGTATATAGGTCATGGCCAAACTGTGTAATGGCTCATTCAACCCTTTGACGAAACGGAGAGCCTTCTTGTGTGGGGTGTTGACTAGGTCAAGCCAAAACCTAGCTAGCTCATCGAACTGATTCACATACTCTCTGACTGTCTTGTCCCCTTGCTTAAGAAATAAGAATTTTTCCAACTGCAAACTTCTTTCCGCATCTGAGAGAAATTTAGTCTCAAACCTTGCCCTAAAGTCCTCCCATGTCTCCACTGGTCTTTCAGCATTAGTGACTTCCCACCAGTAGGAAGCCTCGCCCTTCAATAGCCACACTGCCAATTGTACTTTTTGTCTATCCTCTACCTCAAAGATGATAAATAGGTCCTCCGTTTCTTTCAGCCAATTTCTAGCTGCCACGAAGGACTCAGTTCCATGGAAATCCTTTCCTCCCATAGCTTTAAAATCTTTACATATCTTAGCAAATGTGTTTCCCCGTGGAGGAGGTGGAGGAAAAGGTGCCGCTGCAGCTGGATGATTTCCGGCAGCTGGGGGAGGAGGCACGGTAGGACCTGGCTGAGTGGCTCTTCCTTCTAAAAACCGTCTAAACCAACCAGGTATTGGCACCCCTTCCGGCAAGTTAAGTTCTTGGGACATGCTGAAACAAAAAGGATAGATTCAAAACGAAGGATAAGAGATAGTACCTATGGCTTTGGGGAGTGGACTTTGCCTTTTTTTTAAAATAAAATAATATTTTTCTTTTAAAAATGCTTCTTTAAATTTCCTTTTTGAAAATAAATTTTTAGAACTTTTTATCTTATCTGGTAAACCTATGCTCTGATACCAAGTGAAACACCCCACCTCCGTTAGGGTCACTCTCAAAGGGAATGCCCTAATTTTGGTGGAGGTTTATAAGTATAAGTCACAGATATACAAGACAGATATAAGAACACATATTTGTAAACAGCGGAAAATCAACAAACTTTTATTTCATAAAAGCAAATACGTGCTACAACAACATCACCATAATTGTCTTACATCTTTTCCAAAAACATAACATAACACTTTCATAATCTGTCTTGATTACATTATTTAAAGAAGCATAAATAAAACATAGATAAACTGCAAAAAGCCCCATAGTGGTTGTCCAAAGCCATAGTTCAAAACGAAAAGGTCCAAGCAATACATTTCTCTTCTTCAAGCTGGATGTTAAGGCTGGTCAAGCTGCAGTGTTCCCTCCCTGTGGACCTGGGGGGGGGGGGAAACGGAAGAAAAGAAGACGAAAGAAAAGTAGAGTCAGACATAAAGCCTGAGTAAGTCTAGTACTATTTTGTCTATGAATAAAGAACTGGGTATGATAAGTATAAACAAGAAGTGGGAAAGCACTATAAACTTGGTTAAGTTATCTAGGGTCGAATATGCTATCGTACCCAATGTTAATCTCCGAACCCATATAAACTAGTTTCCAACTGGCACCCCATAATCAGGGTGATGTGATCCATTCTATGATGATCGGCTCCTACTCGCATAGTTACATGTGTCTTACGGCCCCCGATGTTGTAGTTACCTATGCTGGTCCCACCATGGGGTGTATCAAGTCCCATGGTGGCGGCCCGACACAATCCTAGAATGCACAGGTATGCTACTGGTGTCCAGTGCCTTATTTTTCTTCGCCGGAGTGTGTGCACGCCCGCACCCCGTTAGAACCTACACTGCTACACCACCGCCGTCGATTTGACCTCTTACAATCAGCCCAGTAATCGTGCCCCACCCTGCCTAGTTTCAGGGTATCCTGATACACCTTCTAGGGTTACTGCTGAAAAGGGTCCCCCGTTACTAGGTTTTCTATCTCTAGCCAACATGCTAAGTTGGTTAAGTGTTTTCTAACCTAACCCCCACCAGTCCGTTTAGTTTAGCATGTTCCATTTTGATTAAGTCTTTAGTCCACTTAATCCTAACAATCCCGACTCAGCCTCAATTGTCTTATTAAAGCCTTGACCTCTCACATTAGACAGGTATTGTTGTGGCTGCCTGTTGCCGGTTGGTTCCGGGCAGTCTTACGCCACAACTCAGTCTAACCTCGGGTCCTTATTGGGCTCCATGTTTAACCTCCCACATTGGATAGGTATTGTTGTGACCACTGGACAGCCGGGCGGTTCCGGGCAGGTTTACATCACAACTCAATCCAACCTCGGGTTAAACACATCGTATGTTCTACATTTACATATTTTGTCTTTCTTCTTTATCTTCTTATATGTAAATATTTGCGGCCCATTATTAAGTTAATGGTGTAAAGGTTACACCAATCATGGGCCCAACCCATACTTGAATTTGGGCCCTTCTACTTTATGTTTTCATTTATTAATTAATTTAACCCAACGTTATTTTCCCCCGTTTAACACGTCCGTTTATTATATATATGTTGGGCTTAGCCCTTTTAAGCCCAACTTAGCCATGCGAAAAGGGGAGGCTTAAAGCCTGATTACATACACAAAAATGGGAGTGTGAACGCATGAACTTGCAATGTGACGTTGGAACTACAAAATAGAAACTGGTGTACTTGCATAGTGGTAACATATACTTTGGTCATAAAGCATAAGTGACATGAATCAAACCATGTGAACTTGTAGTTAAGTTAAGAATATCACTATTGACACATAGGCTTAACTACAACATAAACCTATATTTTTATTCAGGCATAATGTCAAACATAAGCAAGTCATGTTCATAAGATTACTACATGTTTACAAAGGTGCTTACTTTTGTTACTAACAAAAAAGTATAGTTCAACTTAATCATGATTTTAAATCTATTCACATAACCATGGCATAAATATTTCTAACATGAAATCATGATTTTTACTTTAGTCATGCAAACTTGCAAAAGGGATTTTTGAATCTAACCTAGCTATGTACCACATATGTCATCATATAATTCTTGTTAACAATATAATCATGGATTTCAATTAGGCAAAATATCAATCATAGCCTAGGCATATTCATAAGTTTGCAAATAGGTTTTCTAGTGCAAAAGCATGTCTTAATACATAGACCATGATGCCAAAATTTCAACATAGTTTCATATGAACTATAATAACCCAAATTTGTTCCAATTACGTACAAAATGATTTATGTACAAAAATATACATCATGATGGCATAGTAGCAAAACCCCAAACTTGCATGAATTTCAATTAATCAACTACATACGTGTAGCTTCAACATGGATTACATAATTTGCGAATATTCCAAACGTATACTTGCATAAAACTACCGCAAACATGTAGTTTTTCATAATGAATAACATAATTCGAGAATATCCAAACGTATACAACGTTCCAAATCGATATGAATCATAATAACGCACAAATATGAATTACTTTATCGCCACAATTCAAGTATACAAACCAACACAATTATTTGTTCATACCAAAATAATACTCTACTTACAATGGTGTGGCGAATTCTCCAATTTAGGGATTTGGAGATGCGATTCCTTGTTGATTTGATTTGTTTAGGTTGCTTTAGGCTTTAGAATTTGCCTCCTAATCCTCTCTCCAATTGGCGGCTACTCTTAGTCGTTCCTCAGCAACATGACGGCTTTGTTCTTATTTTTGAATGAATAGATTAGGGTGAGTCTAGGGTCATTTTTATAGGGTTTATGAACTGATTAGGACCATTGATGTTGCTTGGATTGATCGTAGCCATTCATTCGAAAGAGAGACCAATTAGAGCCTGCCACCTAGCCCTAATGACAAAGCAAGCTTCTGAAAATCGGCCAAATACAGACCTGGCCAGCCAGGGCTAGACCAGACCTGGCCAGCAGGTCATTTTTGACCTGGGCGCACTTGGCAGGTGCGCCAGGTCAAAAATGTACTGGTGCACTTCACAGGTGCGCCAGTTCATTTTTGTTCTGGCGCACTTCCCAAGTGCGCCAGTGCATTCTGACCCTTCTCCGGTTTTTCGCCCAACTTCGTTCGTCCATAACTTCTTCATACGATATCCGTTTTTCGAAAACCCGGACTCTATTTCGCGTATTTTTCTGCGACGAACGCAATGGCGTATCCCGTTTCCCTTAGTTCTTTGATTTGAAATTAATTATACTTTAATTTGTGAGTTTCACAGTTATAGAATTCGCGGGGTGTTACATACATTTAGTTTAAAATGTTGATATGCTTGTCACAAAGTCAGATTCCAATCTTGCTAGAATATACTACTTTTCCTCAGTGAAGTATTTCATAAATTAGGTCATAGGTTAGAATCCTCACAATCATGAAATTTTCTGTGTGTATTGATTTGATTTGTTTCTTATATTGTCAATATAAATTGATATATCTTTAAATGTATTTATTCTTTATGATTTTAATGTATATGTCTAAAATGTAATATTTTGTTTATGTTAATCCTCTACCTCTTTGAACAATAATTCTTTTTGTGGGATCTCTATATCTTGAGATTTTATAAATTTTAATTTTGATAGTACAACTTTGAATTTTGAATTTGAAAAAAATTAAGTTACCTCAGTTTTTTTATATTACCATTTCACAAAATAGAAAATTATTGTAACATCCCCTGTTTTTAAACGATTTTAGATCAATAATAAGCCACACATGTCAGACCCAAACCGTTCTAAATTGTGAACGGTTAATGGAGATTTAATATAAAATAAAACAAAGAAATAGAATCTGAATACAGGATCTCACATTGGAAGGACGAAATATATTAAGAACATAATTAAAACATTTATCAGGTCACAATATACATTTTCGAATATTAGAGTTGAACAATCACAAAACATACCAATAATTGCAGCGGAATAATACTAGATAATACGATTGTCAAGCTCCAGCTTCATCTTCATAATGAGCTCTTCGCTAACTGAAACAACTTAGGATGAACCGGGCATAATGAAAAACAATACACTCAAATCAGGAAATATATCTCATGTAAGTCAAATAAAACAAATGAAATATGAGTATAGTAACATCAGATGTGTTTATGGGATTTTCCATCTCCTATCAATGCGAGTGCAATAACTTAAGTGATGTTAAGAAAAATTTCATCTCCTAAGGATCAGTTAAACTATATACATATAATATAATATGCTATTATGATAGTGTCAATTTAGTAAAGTAAAATATTAAAATATTGTAAGCGAGATTACATCTTTACCCTTACATCGTTTATCAACATTGTAATCTATACAGTACTATAAACCCACCGTAAACTAGTGGCATCTGGGAGCATTCCATAGGTACAACATCAAATCAAAATAACATGGGACACAATCAATATAATATGATAAGGCACGCGCGACAATATCTAGGGCTGGAATCTACCAGTTGCACTCCCTTATTAGTGGTAACGCATGACTGCAACTATCACTTGCCTCGAACAACACTCTCAAAATAAAGGATGCACACCAAATCAAATCAAATTGAGAAACTATAGTAATCAAGGAAGAAGTGTTGCCGACAGAGGTAGCTAACCCGCTTGGTCATGGTATAGCTCATATTTTAATCATTTTAATTATGACCCAATGGTCAAGGATATCCATCCCGAATTACATTCCATTCTGCTAAATAACAAGCTCTCCCTGCCATTTGGTCTCCATACTCTCCACGGACCATCCCCCCTCTAGCCTCGGTTGGGAATTTTAGAAGTAAGCACTAGTGTATGATGCATGCTCTAAACTCCACTAAGGCCGGTTGGCCCAAGAATGCATTACATGGAGAATCTATATTCATTACGAGGAATGGGAGGGTTCGTACTCTCCTGCAATCTCCCTCACTAAGCTCTACTGGTAAATCAACCACTCCTACTGGCGTAGTTGCTGAACCATTAAAGCCACGTATCAACCCAGTGTATGGTTTTAGATCTCTATCTTCTAGCTACATCTGGTCAAAAGCTTTTTTAAATAAGATATTAACGAAACTCCCGTAGTCAACAAGGACTTTTTCGTATAGTTGTTGGGCCAATAATGACCGATATCACCAATGGATCTACACTTGGATTTTCCACTACTACACTTTCTCGATCGCAGAAAACAATGTCGTCCAACATCTTTTTCTATTGCTTAATCGGGGTAACATATTCGGAAATCCTGCACTCCCCTACGTCCAAATGCTTCGCATCGTTAACATACTGCTCCATTGTTAATGGGCTAAACCCCGCCGGATGCGGCCCTCCGGAAATGGTGTTAATGACAAATCCTTTTCCGTTTTACTGGGCGGTGTCCCTAGGAGCCGCCTGACCTTGGTTTATGGCTGAACCTCCTTGCCTACTGTCCCTCGGGGACACCTTGTATTCGTCGAGCTTCGCTTTACGCAACAACTTATCTATTACATCTCTCAGATGTCAGCATTCGTTCGTTGAAAGACCATAGGTTTCATGAAACAAACAAAACTTCCCTGTCTCGCACTCTTTCTCTGCTGAGTCTCTCGGAGGTGGTTTCTTGTACTGCATCACATTGCATGTATTCGAGTAAATGTTTTCCAAGGTGTCATTCAATGGCGTGTACCTCTTAAAGGATTGGAATCGTAGTCATTTCTTGGAATCACCCTTCGATTCTTATTTCTTCTGTTGCCATTCTTACCTTGGAGTCCATTTCCTTCATTCTAATTACTAACACTAACTTCAAGCTTGCCGCAACTATCGCCAGACTGTCTTATAGCTATATAGCTTTGAATCTCCTCCCTCACAACTTCGTTGGATCTCCTCTTTTGATTTAAGTACACATATTCTTGTCGTAGATGTATATTTGCTTTCTCATAAAATAATTTGATAGATTCTGGAGGTTTTCCAACCAAATATCTTTCGGATTCTGCATCCTTGTCTACACCATTGATTATTGCCATCAAGACAGTCGCTGGATTGTGGTTTTTACTTCAATGGCAGCCATATTGAAATGGTCCAAGTACTCCCTCAAAGTTCCTTCAAGGCCTGTTTAACTACAGAGAGCTCTATTGTAACGACTCAAAAATTTAGAACTAATTTAGAACTTCCAAATATCATAAGAATCAAAATAAAATTGAAAATGGATAATGATATAATTGGAACAGGGTTATAATAATGAATTTTAATATAAAAGTAGCACGTTTACAAAGGAAGTATAAAAAATATTTATTTCCAGACCCTAAAACTGGTTCCATTGAATCCGAAATAATGAAATTGGGTAACCAGCCAAGTTTGGTCAAAAACAGAATCCATTTAATATTGATTAAAGATTGAGAGGTTAAAATTTGAATTAAAAACGGACGATTTTGAGATATCTTGAGAATGGGATATCACTAGATCATGAGACCACCTCCGTTGGATCCAAAATAGTAAATTTTAGTACTCAGCAAAGTTTCGCATAAAATGACATCAGTATGTAGAAAAGGAAAAATAAAAGCTCAAAATTTGAACTAAATTTTGACGATAACTAGAATTTGATAGTGCTAATGGTAAAACTGGAATCTGAGGCATATCTAGGAAAATTCTAAATGTAAGATATTAGCTATGTGTAAAGTCTAAGAAAATTCCTTATCGAATATAAAAAGCTATTAATAAAATAAAACTAAAATAAATTATTTAAAATAGTAAATGAATTCAGATTTTGGGTTTGAACACATAGGATTGAAATACGTTAGAAACCGAAGAATATGGTTGAAGAATATCTGAAAACCGTTATCGTTTGATACTCCGACACAAGATCGGAAAGTGTGTGGGAAAACACACTTTACTATTCGTTGTGATAAGCATGAATTATATCCTTTGATTTTTCATCCCTATCCACAGCGACACGTGTCATTCATCCATAACAGAAGCCTTTATTATAAATACCATCCATGCTTATCTCCTTTTCATTTCATCTTCATTTTTCATCCATGAAAATTCTTCCTCCATCCATGGCTTTCCATGGCCGAAAATAACATATAAAAAAAGTAAGGAAAAGAAAAAAAGGACGTAGATCTTGGAGCTAAAGATTGTTAGGCAAACTTGGACTTCACGGAGTGAGGAAATCTAAACGTATTATGGGTTTGGTTGCTTATTTATGTGATGCACATATGATGTTTGATGAAATGTTTCTTAAAAATTTTATAGTATATTTGTGGTTATATTGATGGTGTATGTTTGCTAATAACCCTTAAGTAGATTCATAAAGTTAAAATGACATCTTGCTTAGATTTCGAAGTGAAACACCTTATGTTAGTTCACAAAATTTCACCTTTATGGAATATTAGTTATATACATGCCTTAGTTGATTTGTGGTGGCGAAAATTAAACCCTTAATGATTCGATCTTGAAGTAAAATTTGGATAGTATCTTAAGTAGGTGAGAAATTTGAACTTTAAAAAGGGCTAGTTTAGTTATATGCACATAAGGTGTTCGATGAAATGCCTAAAAGAAAACTATTAAGTAAATGGTCGGAAAATGGTTGCTAAATGCTTCTAAGTAAATCTTAGTTAGGTTTATGGATGAAACCCTTTAGTTTAGTTCACAAAATCTCACCCTCTAGAATATTTGGTCTATACATGCTTTGATTGGTGGTTTGTTAGTAAATAATTTGATATGGTAAAATATGATGAACCCCTAAAGTTTTGATCTTCATGTGTAACCATAAGTAAAGATGAGTTTGTATGAGAAATCAATTTGTTAATAGGGCTTTTAAGTTTGATTTAAAACATGCACACAACATGTTTGTTGAGATGTCTCAAAGAAATCTAAAGTGATTTTATGATAAAATCTTCATGGATTAGTGTTACTACCGAAATTAACCCCTGATATAGGCTAACAGTGAAGGGGTATCGGAGGAACACAAGCATAGAAGAATCTTCTGAAAGCAAAAAGCTGAATAATAGAAAGAACCGAAAGCAGGAAAGAACGACCTAAAAGCAACATAAACTGACACCTTCCAGGGAGAAAGGAGCTCAAAGTCTACAAAATGCCAGCAAAGTTTATCTGGTAGGGCCTATCCGACAGGGTCTACCCAGCAAGGAGTTATGTATCGAAAGGTCACCTAAGTCAGAAACTAAGAAAGAGGAAAACAAGAGTTCCGCTTACTGAAACCCAAAAGGGCTATCGGCATCAACCTGCTTAATACGAATACATCAGAAGGCGAAGGTATCAAGGGTATCAAGCCAGAAGTACATGAAGATTATCCGGAACTAGCTTCTGAAACATCTACTGCATAAATGCCGAAAGGTCACATTGATAGACAACAGACACATTACCGGGAGCTACCTTCCGCAAGACCAGACTATCCCAAAAACTCCACCGGAAGGCCAATCGGAACCCTAGCGGAGTTACAGGCTACCATACTTAGTACAGAGACCGATTGTGGTTTCGAACCAGCAGCTATCTACATACATCATAAGGGCAAGCTCCTCTAAGTATTCATGAGAAAGCCGGAGGCCTACATCTGAAAGCTTACGTCTGAGAGTCTACACCCGGGAGCCACTACCGGGAGTTCAAATGCCATTCGAAAGCCACCACATCAATAAGCTCATCTCAATCTCAAGAAATCCCCGACCCTCACTTCGAAGGCTATAATTTGCACCACAAAAGTGGCCGGAAGCCAAACACCTGAGACCAAGAGAAAGGCGACCGACAAAGGCTTTTGCAGGCCCAATAGCGCAACAGCAGAAGGGACCCCGAATTCTCTATAAGTAAGACCCCAGGGGTCACATTTAGGGGAGGAATTTTTCATTTCTCAATCTTGTTCTTTCTTCTTTAAGGAGCAAACCATGATTTCCAAATTGGATTGGGGATTTCTTCAACTCTTGTAATATATCTACAATTTATGAATGAAGAAGTTTGAGGCTTAAACATTTCGTGATTTGATAACCATATTGGGCCATTTATGATGGAACATGGAGTTAACACTAACTTTTGTATGAAAGAGTTGATAATGAAATCCTCGTAAAGAGGAAAGGTTTCATAGGAACACGAAGTCTTCCCCCCCCCCTTTACCCTGGGGTTGGCAATGTAAATCATCCCTCTCATAATGAGCCTAATGCAGCTCAACTCTGGGAAAGAGGTTGGTTGTAGGCTTATAGCTTGATCACTGACGCAACCAAGGCCGCTTCGGGCTGGTTCAATGTAGAAGGATCATTTAAGTTAATAAGCATTGCAGAACCCTTGCCATCTGAGTATTGGGAAGCATTAGCCTATATTATTCTTATCACAATGTATATCATCTTGCCCATAATCTAAGGGGTAACCAATTACGCAATGCTTTAGTTGTACCAAGTTAAATAAATCCTTCTTTAAGGTACTTCAGAACCCCATAATTCTATAAGCGTGATATTCATCCCTAGTGGGAAGAATAACTAATCTTCATAATGAAGATTCTGGTACACAAGAAACGGTTAATTTTGCTAAGGAACACTGACCCCAGATTGTCCTTCGGTAACCTTAGATCATGGCCGCATAAATTTGTCTAAATATATGTTGCATATAACTCATCCCGGCTGTTGATAGAAAATAACGCTAACATTTTTGCGCTAGAAGGAGGTCTAAACCTCCAACCTTGCGGTTAATCCATAAAAAAATTAATTTAATAAATTTATTGCTCCATGGTAGGAAAGATGAAATCAAAAAGGTTAAAAGAGCGAAACAAGGAACCAGCTCCTAATGCAACCCTTGAAGGAAACATGGATCTAACGCTTAATCTGAACAATAATGAAAGAGGAGCCACATCCAGTACAACACGACCACTAAACCCAAACTCCATGGAAGATAATGTCGCAAGAATTACGGTCCTGGAGAAGCAACTCCAAGAGATGCAAGCTCAGATGAATGTTGCCCAAACGCAGAAGTCTTCAAGACTCATTAAATCTAGTCAAAAAGAAACGAATGAATCTACGAAAAGAAAGGCTCCCATTTAACTCTCCGAAGCAAAGGAGAAGTTCAATGCGACTTCCTCCAAAAAGAAGAAGTCCCATTTGACACGAATAGACCATCAAGGAAATTAATGCGAGCAAGAACAGTCCGGGAGTTCCACTTCCAAAGGTTGTAATCCCAAGAGAACAATCTATGACAACATGGAAGCTTATCTTAAAGATATTGCTCAGAAGACCATCAAGTACTTGATGGGAAGCAAGGGGACGAGGACCGAAGATGATAGGGTTAACGATAACGAAAGGGTAGCTCCTTTCATTGACGAAATTATGAACACCATAATACCATCTAAAGTGAAGGTTCCAACCATAAAATATCTTGGGACAACTGACCCTGATGATCATTTAATTGCTTTCGACAGCCAGATGGATCTCTACAATGCTTCCGGAGCTGTCATTCGTCTTTTCCCGGTGACCTTTCAAGGGGCGACAACAAAGTGGTATCGTCAGTATAGAGAAAACACCATGTATTCGTGGAAATAGTTCTCCTAGGAATTTTCCGCACAGTTCTGCATCTGCAAAAATCAAACAGTTGACTACACAGTCATCACTAACATCAAAAATTGGCAAGGGGAGTCTCTAAGAGATTATCTGAAAAGGTTCAACATCGAGGCATTAAAGGCCAAGGATATGAACGACCGTGACAAGCTGATTGCCGTGCATTTAGGGTTAATCGAAAATACCCCCTTCTGAAAGGAATTATATATTCACGGCTGTAAAGACTTACAAGACTTTAATTTCCAAGCCGACAAGTTTATTCGCATGGATGAATTGTACTTCACAAAGACTAAGTTCAGGCCTCGAGGGGAAGGAGGAAGGTCGAACTTTGGACGAAAGCTCGTGGAGGGAAATCAAAATAGATCAAGATGGGAAATTTCTAATACCAACTCGGTTGCTCTAAACAAGCCTATCTCGTTTGTGTATGTTGTTGCAAGAGAAAGGGTTAATAACTTCCCCATCTCGTTCAAAGCCAAGAATTGCCCTGGACCATATTCGGCGGTAAGTATTGCGAGTTCCACAAGACCAACGGACATAAGACCGACGAGTGTAAGGTACTGGACGGGATTATTCAGAAGCTAATCCGAGAGGGAAATCTAAAAGAATTTGTTTTAAACAAGACAACATCAGCTCAGCATACAAATGGACAACGGAAAGTTTCGATGATTGCAATAGAGGCTACTATGGAAGAGGACAACCTAGACTTGGGCCCGCCCATAAATCGAATCAATGTGATCCATGGAGGGCCACACCCTACAGGAAACTGTCCGAGAGCTAGGAGTCAATACATCAAGGAAGCCATGGAGGGAATATTCTCCATTTGAGAAGAACCATCGTTGAAGAATGCACATTATGCTCTTGAAATGCACAACCTAGTGGTTTCTCCAGAAGAAATGAAGAAAGGGGTCCACCACCTACATAATGATCCCCTTACGATAACAGCACAATTAGGGCCCTCTGTTGTTTCCAAAATCCTTGTGGACACTGGGAGTGTCATCAATGTCATTTTCAGTCTTGCTTTCGATTAGATGGGAATTTATGAGAAGAAGTTGGAGCCAAGGAATGAACCAATCTTCAGCTTCAACAACAAGGGATCAACTTCGGTAGGGCAAATCAACCTTCTGGTTTAAGTTGGACTGGCTCCGCTTCATAGGACCTTCGAAACTCTCTTTGTTGTGATCGATCAACCATCCATTACAACACCTTCTTTTGACGACCAGCTTTAAAAGAGATGGATGCTTTTGTCTCTTCCAAGTATCTTATGTTAAAATTCCTAACCAAGCAGGGATAGGGTAACATCAGGGAAGAACGGTTTAGTTCCCGTGAACTGTACTTCGCAACGATTGACAAATACAAAAGGAATTGTTCTTCGTACTTTGATTCTTCTACTGTTTTTATACCTTCGGATAAGGGATTCTTACATCCCACATTCGAAGCCAAGATAAAGATTAATAAGACTGACAAACGTGCAAATGGTAGGTACACTTCTTTGAAAAGAAAGAGGAAGAGATCCAAAGACGTAAACTTGACTGAAGAAGGAGAAATCGTCATGGATTTAGATTCTACAGGGGACATTGAAAGAACGAAACCAATAGAAGACGTGGAAGAGGTAAATATTGATTCAAAGGATAAATCGAAGGTCATCAATATAAAGAAAAAGCTGACAAAGACCCTTAAGAGCGACCTAATTCAGTTCCTACAACTCAACAAGAATGTTTTCGCTTGAACCCATTTAGACTTGATCGGTATCAATCCTTCTATTATGAGTCATGCTTTAAACATTGACCCTTCAATGATCCTGATTCGCCAAAGGAAAAGACAATATAATAGAGACAGATTGGAAGCCTCGAAGGAGGAAGTCAAACGGTTAGAAACAAACGGTTTTATCCAAAAAGTCCTTTACCCAAAATGGTTAGTCAATCCCATGCTATTGAAAAAGTCCAATGGGAAGTGGAGAATATGTGTTGATTACACGGATTTAAACAAGGCTTGCCCAAAGGATTGCTATCCCCTTCCACGGGTTGACCAGTTAGTCGATGCCGCGAGTGGTCACACGATACTATCCCTTATGGATGCTTACTCCGGGTACAACCAAATTCTGATGCATAAACCCGACGAAGAGCATACAAGCTTTATCACTGATTGGGGAACATTTTGCTATAAAGATTCCCTTTAGGTTGAAAAATGCGGGAGTAACATACCAAAGATTGGTAGACAGGATGTTCCATGAACAGATAGGGCACAATATGGAAGTATATGTAGATGACATGCTAGTAAAGTCCACCAAGACAGAGAACCATCTTAAGGACTTTGAAGAAATGTTCAATGTCTTAAGGAATTACCCAATGAAGTTAAACCCACAAAAGCGTTCTTTTGGAGTTCAATCTAGAAAATTCTTGGGATATGTGGTAAGTGAGCAAGGGATTGAAGCTAGTCCTGACCAAATCTAGGCCACAAAGAACATGGAAGAAACTAGAACAAGCAAAGAAGCCATGAGCTTGAACGGAAAAGTAGCAGCCCTTAGTAGGTTTATTTCCAAAGCCACTGACAAGTGCTTTCATTTCTTCGATGTAGTAAATAAAAAGAACTTTAAGTGGAACGACGAGTGTAGAAAGGCATTCCAAGAATTAAAATTTTACATGGGAATACCTCTGGTTTTGTCCATCCCCGAGAAAGGAGAAGATCTATACTTACATATGGCCATTTCAAATACGCAGTCAGCTCGGTCCTTATAAGAGAAAGTAATGGGACTCAATACCCCATTTACTATGTTAGCCGAAGGCTAAAGGACGCAGAAACTGTCCCAGGATCGAAACCTGGCTCTGATACCACGTTGTGACGACCCCATATCCCGTACTGACGGTGACAAGGGTTATCTTTGAAACATAACACAGAAACATATAATAGCAGAACAGAATTAAATAAATACACTAGATAATGAACAAATAATACACTGGATAAACATAAACATCAGAGTTACACAGTATAGAGGATCATACTTAGTACCAATACTGTTCAGCTATACATAAATGTCTACAGCGGAAATAAACATAATATGTACAATAGCAGCTAAACAGCATAAAATAGATAAATGATAGAATCCCTCATCAGCTCCAGCTATCCAGAAAGAGCCAGCTAAACCTGAATACAAGGCTGCCCGTGTAGAAAAAGGGGCACCCAAGTTTGAAAGTGAAACAAACTACGAGTCAGTCATGGGACTGGTATGAGAAATCTACTCAACACATTTAAAATATGGCCAATCACAGGACCACGCCACTTTCGTGGAACGGGTTTACTCCATCAGATTGCCAGTGCTTTTAAAACAGATAATTCTTTTAAACCTCGCAATGCTTTTTATAAAAATGAAGCCATTATAAGACTCAGTTCCCATCACACAATGCAACGCAAACCGGAGGATAGAGTTTTACCTTATAATGGCCAAAATATGGTTGATACGAATAAAACAAAAGCAGTTGATATTATTACTAGTGTTTACATGTTTCAAAAACAATTTCGAATCATAACTATCAATCATAGATGGCATGGGTACCATATATCATGTCGCCATATATATATACAATCAAAACCGCACGATGTCGTATTTGGAAGTTGGATTTCCGTCATGAACCAAGGCAAAAGATAGTCCTTACCAACTTCGAGACTCTCTAGCCCGAGCCTTAGGACCCAGACTCAGGTGGGCCCTTGGAGCGATAGGGACGGTGCACCGATGTGGATTAAAATTCCTGAACACTGCGTTTCCCCGCCCTTTGGGGCGTAAATGAGCCAACGAATGACTCCATCAGACCCGGATCGTCCGATCTAACCGAGGCGCCTCGCAATAGTAACAACCACATAAGTCAAATTCGTCAGGGCGTGTAAAACCACTGACGCCACTTCTAACTAGAAAGAAACGCATGCCCTCCCTGAGGTCCTGCTACCGTTTCTGTTTCATACCGGGGTGTGAGGCTCGCGGTTTCTCGTTATACACAAAGCTACGCCACACAGGCGGTGCTTTGATCATCACCACAAGACTTTGCTTTTCAACAGAAGCCCTGATCACTACATCCTAGCATGCCACACAGGCAATTCACACCGTGCAACTGATGGCTATCAATCACACAGAATAAATTCCAATGTCAGACAAACTGTCCATTTGCAAGTCCGTTCTGGGTCTGAACGAAACCGGAGGCACTATATACCTCGCAAACCCATCGATCACCACGTACGTCTGGACGATCACCACTCATTATCCATATTTCGGGATGCCTCCCAATCAGGACCTCGGTTACCATCCAAACGAGGTGAAGATCTCCGGACTTCGACCACCGTCTTCATCTTCGATTTCTTATCGTCGATTCAGTTATTCAGAATGAAATAAACCCGGTCTTTCTGAGAAACTCGCGTATATAATAAACAAGTGCTACACAAACACTGCTACACATCATTTCAATTCATTAGTCACTAACCGTCAATCAGTAAGAGAAAGATTTCCCAAATATTAACCCCGAAGGCCGAAACCAACATCAGATCAATACCCAAGAAACCATTCGACTTAGCCAACCTTCATTTAGTTTCTAAATTTCACATCCATATCGTTTATAATATTTTATAACGATTTATCGCTATTTTTATTTATTTTAAAATAGCCAATTCATTCAAAATGACGCTTCAGGCCATAACGCGGCCGTGACGCTGTTTTTCTTCAGATTTGATTTACACATATCTGAAAATCTGACCGTTGGATCTTCACAAAATTTACATCATTAGAAAGATCTTTTCAAAACGAATCCAACGGTTCCAGTTTCGGGAAAATCTGACGGTCCGATCTCCCGGTATAATCGTTTGAAGTTTAGATTTCATAATACGAACTGCAGCGTTGTTATTCGATTTAATTTAATTATATTTATATATATATAAATATAATCGATTCTGTTGCTGTTTTTCTTTAGATTTGAATTAAACATTTCAGACAATCCAACCGTTGGATTTTTGCAAAGTTGGTGCTGTTGGAAAGATATTTCCAAAGCGAACCCAACGGTTGCGATTTCGAGAAAATCCGATGGTCGGATCTCCTGCACTAATCGTTTGAAATCACGGTTTCAAAATACGAACTGCAGCTTCGTTATTCGATATATTTCAATTCTATTATATATATATATATATATATATATATATATATATATATATATATTAATTCTTCGATTTCAAAACCATATGAATTTCCTACATTTGATAAAAATTATATTTTTATCCAACTGTTTTCTATTTCAACACTTCACTATTTTTAACTATTCATGTATATAATAAAAATGTGATTTTTAATGTAAAACAATTTATTTCAAAACTCGACTATTTTATATAGTTCATATCGATGATAAAAATAGGATTTTTATTATAAAACAATTTCTTTCAAAATACGAATACCATTCAACACATGAGTTTCTATTCAACGAATGAATTTCAATTCAACACATGAAGGTTTTCTATAGTTTGTATATATAGATAAAAAGGTGATTTTTATATTTAAAAACACAAATACCATTCAAAACATGAATTCTATTCAATGAATGAATTTCAATTCAACACGTGAAGGTTTTCTATTCAACGAATAAATATAGTTTCAACAAATGAAAATAATTCTAACACACGAATATTATTCAAAATTTCGGCAGCATAACGGCAGGGTAGTTAAAACCGGGACCGTCCCTAGTACGGTTCCTCGCTCTACCTTAAAACCTCGCAGCTTTTGACAATGGGGAATCATGCATCTAATTCGCACGCAGGCGACATGTATATTTTTTTCGTTTCCACAGACTAATCCTATGTGGTTTCAACCAAATATTTCTCAACCACAAATGGGTATTTTTCAACCACAATCAATCAATATCAACCACAAACAATTTCAATCAACCATTCGTAATCAACCAATTTTCACACCAATCACAACCAATAAATATCGTCCATGGTTTGTGGATGAGGGGCGTATATGTATATATATATATATATATATATATATATATATATATATATATATAGCATTTCACTTCTATTTCAACACATATATAATTTTTACAATGCATATATAACTTATACTTCGAACGTACAACTTATACAACGCTTGTACAAGAGTTGTACAACGCTTATATAACTCATACATCAATTCTATAATTTATACATCGTCGTTTTCCATATCGTTTATAATTTAGAAATCTCACATTAGGTTCCACTCCACCAAAAATAGCAGAAGGCTCAGAAAAATATGCGGTCTCTTCTAGAATGTAGAAGAATTCACACGAGTCCACTGTCTCTTGTTTCACTGAATTTCATCAACACATGAGAAAGATACGATTTTTCAAAGTTTGCAACGGTTTAACATAAAACAGTTGAAAATAAACAAAGCCGTTACCTCTATTCCTCGTTCAAAACTAGGTTTTGAATTATCGCGAAATCCGTAAAGCTAGAGGACGATCGGCCTTCGCAGCGTCGAAGGGCTAGGAGAGAGCTTCGTGCGCATGGGGGAGTGGGCCAGCTCGGTAGCCTGAGGTGAGCTCGGTGGCGGTCCAAAGGTGCTGCCTTTGTGGAGGTGATTCGCACGATTTACACAACGATAAAATCCAATACAGGTATGGATTTGTAGAGGAAGGAACGAGCTTCAAAATAGATCCAACAACGCTCGATTTCGTTGGGAATCCGGAGAGAAATCGAAGAGAGAAGTTGGGAATGGTTTTCCGTCGTGCACGCCTGATGGTCGGGGATAGAGAGAAGATGGAGTGGCCAATCAGATTTTTCCATTTAATTTATATATTTTTAAAATTTCAAAAATACCCCTTTCACACACGAACCCCGATCCAAACCCAACGACTATCGTCCCTAGCATTTTACCCCCATTCCGAACACAACGGGATATGTTTCGAAGGCCCATTCGAATGTTTCAGCCAGTTTTCATTCAAATTAAAATATAAAACATTCAATATTTAATTTGAACATACATTTCAATTTGCTGGGCCACATACTGATTCGAAAAATTACAGAAAAATAAATCTGGCTATGTCTTGACGATACGGTCTCAACAAAACTAGTTTCATCGAATTCTGAGACCGTTTGTAAAAAGGCCCATTTCTGGTCGATCCAATTTAACTGTAATTGACCAAAACACATTTTTCTTTGCCATGCTCACATAGCAGCTTCAAAAAATATGAAATTTGAAACCTAGCAATAACTTCACATCCCGGATCCAATAAAAATGGTTTCGTCGAATTCCGAGGTCGTTTGCAAAATGGCCAATTTCACGGGCTATATAAATTCCATAGCGACCTTTCTGAAAATTCATTTGGCCATAACTTTTTCTTTCCGCTATGAAACTTCGATTTTTCAGATTCATTAGAAAGGTATTCACTAACAGATTTAAATATTTTTGGTTTCACTCAAATCCATTTTGTTTTGCACCCGGTACAGTCAGTCAAAGTTTGAATTCAAATTTTGAAACTACCGCGCCATTTCAGGCCTTGTTTATAATTAGAATTAATTATATTCGTTTTCAAACGTCAATTCAAACTCACTTTTCATTGCTATTATTTAAAATATTTATTTTAAATATTTAAAATCCACTAAAAATAGCAAATTTAAAATTTTTAAATTGGTTCGGATTTTCCGGGTCGTTACAACCCCATTTACTATGTAGCCGAAGGCTAAAGGACGCAGAAACTGATGTGTATGACGTAGTTGTATACACAATTATATGATTTTTGTTTGATGATAACAACCAAATATATATTAATATAAATGTGTTTGTTACTGTACTATTCTATATATACTTCACAGACAAGAATATAATATTTATATTTAAATGGAATACAACTGTACAGACATTCATATGTTTATACAGTATTCTATTTAAATTGAATATTCTATTTCAATAACTAAATAGTACATCTACTTATAATTCCACTATTTAAACACTTCACTTGAAATTGTACTTGTATATAAACTGAATACAATAAACAACTTGGTTTGAACACAAGTTTGAACACAATAAAATAATTTCAAACAATTTTGTTTATTACAAATATCAGTACAATATTCCTTTTCATACACAACTCCTCACTACACTCGATATACATTTTCATTTATACACTCACAGAGTCAAATACAGACACTTTCACTCTTTTACACACTGTTCTCTCTTTTGAATCTTCTTTCTTCACTGTTACAGTCAGTCCAGTCTTCATACCTGTCGCATGAAATAGAAACACACACAGTACATTGCAATAGAATTTAAACTGAATATATGCAAATATATTTTTTATTTATTTAAAAAAATTATTTTCCTCAGAATTTCGGTGTGTTTCTCATCATTTTTCTGATTCGATCTGATTTATCCGACTGTGTCTAGACAGCTTATGATATTCACAGTGATACAATGTAAATACCACAAGGCAGACAACATATGTATATACGATGCAAGGACAACTTAACTGATGGCTGCATATACACATGTGTATAAATATACACGTGTGCACTGCCACGCCAATCCAGATGCAACTGAGGAGTAGCCACACGGACCATCTCAACTCAGTGCAATAGTGAAGTGTTCCAAGTGGCAATATTTAAGTACAATGGGGAAATTCCTTGCATGGCAGTTCAATACTTTCAGAATGAAGGCACAACATGGTGTATGGAGTACTACAAGCACAAGTGATACATAGGGATACAGGCAGTAGCTAAATTCATACTGCAAAATGAAACAATTTTTTCAAATCCAAGTGTCAAGTCAAACAAGTCAGAAATAGCGAGTTTTCTTGGTTGATGCAGCTACAAGAATTTCAAAACAGGTGTGAACAAGACAAAATGGCCAAGCACATACACATGGCAGCCACAAAGAAAGTGCAAGCATGGTACAACATGGTTGAGGAAGAATGCTCATAGACAAACAAGACAACAAACATTCAAATGCAAATTATGGCCAAAGATGCACAAGTAAAACATGATGGAAAATCTGTGCAAGGGAGTACATGTTCAATGCAGCAATGGTTTGAGAAATACAATTCAGCAACAACAAGCGCAAAGGATCAAGCCAGTAAACATAGATGGTGCATGATCAAGTGAACAGATCATTTCAGCTCACATTGGAGTAACATAACTTATGGGCACAGCAAAGGAGTTCAATGTCAACCAAGTTCAAGTTCTACACATCAAAACAGTTCAAACATTTCAAGTGTTCTATCAGCACTTCAGATTTGAGGTAAAGCATATGATCAACACAGTAATGGTGAATATGTCAAGCAGTTATGAGCATTCAAGGAAAAGGCTTGAGTGAATATTGTTGTTCTTTCTAAATTGCATGATGGATCATATTACAAACAAGGAATGAAAATACAAACAACATAGACATGTATGTCAAGTTCATAAAGTATAGGCAAACTCAGTGGAAAGTGCAGCTATGGCAATGCAAAAATAGGGACTGGCATATGGATGTTAGTATGATAAAGCATGGTGGAACTGGCAAGTAAACATCTCATGTCCGAGACCAATGAAGGGGAGAAGCAATAGTGTTCAGAAATGGATTACAACAATTTTTGGCAAGCAATTCTTTTTCCATGGAATGATTAATGGAAATCAGGTAAATTTCAAATGCCAAAAATCAACAGTCATGATATGTCCCAAGTTTTTGGAAAGCAATAATGAGCAAGGAATTTTTTTAAATGGATTTGCATTAAAATTGCGCAAAGAAAAACAAATAAATACGTATGATTTCTAGAAAAGTGACTCAAGTATTTTGTGGCAAAATTTCAATGCTTTCTAGAAATGCAGCAAGAGCTAATTTCGGCAAGTATCATTTTGGGTAAAAAATGTTTTCACAAATCTTTTCTGGCAAGTTTTATTTACTCCTGAAATCAATCAGGGTTTCTAATCTCACAAGAGAATATTTGGCAAGGATTTAATCGGTTTCAAATATCAGGAAATCATTTTTCTATTTCAAATTTGTTTCCTGAAATGCAGAAATTTATTCAAGGGACAAATACAAGTCAAGAGTAAATCTAGCAACAATTCAAAGTCGAACAAAATCAGGCAATAAAGCAAAAGGGGAAACCGCATGAATCAGATCGAATCCTTGGGAAATTAGAGTTAATATTAGAGTTTGTGATCCCTATAAGTTCACCACATCCTCATCGGCAAAAAATCCATCGAAGAAAAGGCACAAATCAAAAGGTAAATTTGAATTGCAATATCATACCAGAGCATAAGCAAATATTCTTGGATCGAATCATATTTTTTCAAGTCGAGGAGCAAGCCGTAGGGACTCGAGCATCAAAGATTTCAATTTCATCAATTAAAGCATCGATTTGGAGTGGATTTGGAAAACCCTAGTTTTTCATCAGAGCCGCCATTTTTAGAGACAAAGGGATCGGGTCAAAATGGTGCAATACATTTCAAAAGTGGCCGGCCAAGAATTTTAAGTGATGAAGGGGACGATCCTTCTATTTAAATCCTAGGGTTTACCTACTTATATATTTTTTTTATTTCTTTTTCTGTAAACAATTCTGAACAGTTTTTCTATTGTCTGTAAAATACTAGAGGAATCAGTCAGGGTGTTGACTGACAATTGACAGAATCTGTAAAATCTGGGTTACTGGTTACGGGGTCATAATCAGGGGAAATGTGATCGAGGGGATATCGGTCAGTCTAGGGTTTTGAGCGTAGGGTTAGGATAGAAGCAGGGTTTGCGAGTGTACATGGTCTTGTATGCGGGATCTGCTATATCACCTAGTAGAAACCTTAGGAATGCAGCAGTAGGCAGGGTTTTGCCGAAGCTGGGTATATCTGTGTGTGATTTATTTTCTGCATTTCTGTTTCTTCTATATTCTGTGATCTGTTTATTATTATATATTCCGTTAGATTTTTAATTCAGTTAAAAACTGTGATAAACCCTATTCACAAGTGGTATCAGAACCAGATTTCTGTTAACTCTAGAGTAATGGTGTTTCCTAGTTGTCAGTCGATAGAGAGTCAGCCCAGTTCATCTCCAACTATTTTCGTTGGAACAGATTTTTTAAACTGGAAATCCAAAATGGAATTTTATTTAAAATCTGTTAATATTAAATATTGGGATATTGTTATCAATGGATTTGATAGTGTAGATATTACTTTCAATACTCGTGCTATGAAAATTGTATTTGATTATCTTAGTACTGAACAGTTTAATCTTATCTACCATTGTTTATCTACACATGAAATATGGGATACTCTCAATACGAAGTATGGAAGATTTGACAACGGTAGCTCAAAACCCGAGAAAGTGAAGTCAGATTCAGAGTTCTGTTTAACAGGATTTACAAATGAAAATTCTGAAGGATCAGATAATGGAGAATCAACAGATGCTGAAACAGAAAATTTCTCATATGAAGATTTAGTTTATTTGTGCGTGGATTTAACTAAATATGTGGAAAAACTCTATTCTAAAAATAAATCTTTGAAACTGAAAATCGTGAGTTGACAAGCAAAATTCATTGTTTAGAATTAAAACTTGAAAATGTTGTGAAATCTGAAAATTCTAATTGTGAAAATTGTTTGAAATTAAAAAATGATCTCGTTCATCTCAATAACAACATTCAAAGGCTTGAAGAAGAAATTCTAGTTTTAAATGATAACGAGATTGAGCTGAAAGATGCAAACAATTGTTTACAAGAGGAATTTATAAATTTTAAGGCTACCAAAAATTCCAAACATGAAATTGCTGAAAATGACAGTTTGTTGAAAACATGTCTGATTTTGAAAGAGCTTGAAATCGAAATTGAAAATTTGAAGAAATTTGAATCTAAAAGTCGAAAATATTTTGATTTTGAAATGGCTGAGTCCCAAACCAAAATTAAATTGCTTAATGATGAAAATTTGTTTTTGAAATCTGAGTTTGAAAGATATAAGATCATTAAAAATCGTTGCTCAGTTTAATTAAAGAAAACAGTGATCTTAAAACTGAAATTCAACAACTTGAAACTATTTTGACTAAATTTTCAAACGGTGAAAAATCTTTGGATATGTTGTTGAAAAACCAATTTTTGCTGGAAACAAACGTAGTCTTGGTTTTGGGAGAATAAATGGTTTTGAAAAACAAAATTCAAATGATTTGAAAAGTCCCTCAATCTACTTTGGTAATAATTGTTTTGATAATTTGAACTTTGAAAATTCCAAAGGATTTTTGAATCAAAAGCCAAATGTGAATTTGTTTTGTAATAAACCATTTAAACATTATTGGATCCTAAAAGGAAATAAAACGGGCTTCATTAAGTTTAAACAGATTTGGGTTCCTAAGGGTACAAAGGTTAATTCTGATGGTTTGTTATACAAACAGGTTTGGGTACCAAAAGTGGTAAACATATTTCAGAGTGGTTTTACAAATTTTGTTAGACCACTCAATTCTATAAATTCATAGGTACCGAAGGATAGCTGAGGAACTACTGTGCTGAAAAGAAATTTGAAATCAAGTTGGTTTATACTTCTGTATCATCTACAGTTCCTTCAGCCAAGATCTGATTAAGTTAGAGATTATGTTTTACATTGGCCTCTGGTATGATCTCTAAACTCACCTTTGTATATTCTCTTTGTTTTTTATTTTCTGTGTTTATTCCTTCCTCTACCCCTTTTATTTTTGTTTAATTTTTTTTGATTTATCACTGCCATATTTTTTTCTTTATGGACTTCATTAACTTCCAATTGCAGAAGTCATGTTTTTTCTGGAAATTTGCTTCTCTTGAATAAAACTCTAATGTCTTTAATCATTTTCATATCTTGAATTTAATCTTGTAAATATCTGCAATTATTCTGAAGTTCATTTTCTATTCTCTAAATTCCTAACAGTGTTGACGTATTCTTGTTATATCTTGAACACTGTTAATATGAACTCTAATTCTTTTTTAAGATCTGAAAAATAATTGAAATTTCACACATCTCTGTTGTTCTGAGGTTCTTCCAATTCATTTTGGAAACGCTTAAAATATTATACTCATTACAGTACACTCTGTTATTTATCAGTAATTTCAGAATTTTTCAGATTGGCTTGAATATGAATTACAGTGATACATCTTGAATCTCATCTTTATTCGTGATCATTATTGTTGAAATTTATTTGTTTGAAATCATCTGAAATTCTTGATATTTTGATTATCACACAGCTCTAAAATTTGAAATTATCAATCTTGTGTGAGTGATTCATTATATCTCAAAACTTGACATTGACTCAAGTGATTTCAAATAAATTATTATTTTTTTAAATTTTCTGGATCATGAATACCTCTCAAATTGGATGTAAACGATCTGAAATTTCTCTTTTACTTGTCAGAAATATAATAAAAATTCTTTTGAAAAATGGTCTTTGAAAATCTCTGTTATTTCATGATGATTTGATTTGAATATTTATTTGTTTAAAACCATTTGAAATTACTGATTTACTGAATCACACATATCTTGAATGTGAAACTAATAATTTGGTGTGATCGATTCATTGAATCTAGAGTTTTTCACATTCCTCAAATGATTTCAAATAAACGGTATTTCTAATCTTGGATCATAAATGTTCTTATGTGACAATCCACTGACAAGTCTTTTGTGATATTGTGTTGAAAATATGTTAGAAATTGCTTGTTTATGATCTGTTTGCTGCTCTGATACTGTTCTTCAAATTGTTCTTGTCTGCAGTATGTGCCAAATTTGTTAATTTTGTCTGGCTGGGCTTTGTCGTTAAAATTCTGCTGTCTGAATTAGTTTTGTTTATCTCCAGTGTCATGTTACAATCCTCATTAATAGAGACACCAGGTGGTATCAGAAATACCTTATATTTGTCTCATTCATCTATACTTAGATTCTAATCTTCACCTTTTATAGATCTACACACTCTTTTTGCCTTGTACAAATTTATCCCTCTTGTCATGTATAGATCTTCATATTCCTCTTGTAATTGATGTTCAATTTTAAAAATATTTATTGATTATTCATTCAGAAATTGAAATCAATATCCAAATTGAACTGTATTTATAATTCATCAAAATTACTATTAGAGTTTGAAGTTGTGATGAATCGTGACTGCAGCATATTTCACATCAAGAGGAGATTTTATGAATATTTTCATGATGGTTGAATAATTATTATAATATCTTTGAATTGGCAATTATTTCACGACCATCTCCTTTATCTATCATCATTCTGCCATCCATGATAAATTTTTATTAATGTGGAGAGTTAATATTTAAAAAAAAAACTTTTTTAATAAACAATGGAAATATTTGTGATAGAAATTGGACTATGTTATTATTCAGAATTAATGATAATTGAAAATGTTCAACGATCCCAGTACAGTCGAGCATATTTCATAATATAATTAACTTAGAAATTTATTTCACATTTCATTTCTATACCTACCACATTTCTATCATTCATATTGGTTTTATATACCGGGGAGTTTTTTCTACTTAAAGCTGAAAATGATAAAATATATAATTAATACATAAGTGTGTCTCTAACCTCATTTAAAAATCCAAGCTCTGGTCATGCACGATTAAGAGACAACTTATAATTTAAGCTGCGACTGACCCCATTTAAAAATCCAAGCTCTGGTTATGCGCGGTCAGTGTGCCCTTAAATAAAAGAAAAAGAAAAAGGAAATAATGCGCTATAAATTAAAATTAATATGAAATTCTCCTTGGTGTATAAATATCAGCCTATCAATCCATCTTCTATTTGTGAAATGTGTTGAAATCTTGTGACGTATTTTGATTTGTTGATTGATAGGTATTGGGATTTGAGATTATACGATGTTGTCACTAAAATTGAATTATTAATTATAGTCCAAATCCATCACTATTTTTTTGTGCTCATTTTATAAAATTCTTCTGGAAAATAATTAGAAATCAATTTTGTTAACTCTCTCCATTTTTATAAATTTAATCGTAAATCCGTCATTCTCTACAATGTGAAATATGCCACTGATTCTCAGAATATTATGATTTTTGTTTGACTGATTAAAATTTATGTTAACTGTTCTTCCTCTTAAGCTAAAATTATATATTTTTTTAGTCAAATTTCATCTATATTTTAAATTTTGAATCCTTTTGATGATAACAAAAGGGGGAGAATGGATTAAGATTTTGATTTATGAGCAAATATATTATAAATATTTTTAATTTTGAAAATTCATTATTATTCAGTACATTTCACTCATGCACAGTTATAGGGGGAGTCGTCTGTTATAGGGGGAGCTAATAAATAGGGGGAGTTCGATATTCACTGTCAAACACGTTTATTGTGTTCAAAATCTTTTATTCGTTTGTCATCATCAAAAGGGGGAGATTGTTGTGTATGACGTAGTTGTATACACAATTATAAGATTATTGTTTGATGATAATAACCAAATATATATTAATATAAATGTGTTTGTTACTGTACTGTTCTATATATACATCACAGATAAGAATATAATATTTATATTTAAATGGAATATGATTGTACATACATTCATATATTTATACAGTATTCTATTTAAATTGAATATTCTATTTCAATAACTAAACAATACATCTATTTATAACTCCACGATTTAAACACTTTACTTGAAATTGTACTTGTATATAAACTGAATACAATAAACAACTTTGTTTGAACACAAGTTTGAACACAATAAAATAATTTCAAACAATTTTGTTTATTACAAATATCAGTACAATATTCCTTTTCATACACAGCTCCTCACTACACTCGATATACATTTTCATTTATACACTCACAGAATCAAATACAGACACTTTCACTCTTTACACACTGTTCTCTCTTTTCAATCTTCTGTCTTCACTGCTACAGTCAGTCCAGTCTTCATACCTGTCACATGAAATAGAAACACACATAGTACACTGCAATAAAATTTAAACTGAATATATGCGAATATATTTTTTTATTTATTTAAAAATAATTATTTGCCTCAGAACATCGGTGTGTGTCTCATCATTTTTCTGATTCGATCTGATTTATCTGACTGTGTCTAGACAGCTTATGATATTCACAGTGATACACTGTAAATACCACAAAGCAGACAACATATGTATATACGATGTAAGGACAACTTAACTGATGGCTGCATATACACACGTGTATAAATATACACGTGTGCACTGCCATGCCAATCCAGATGCAACTGAGGAGTAGCCACACAGACCATCTCAACTCAGTGCAATAGTGAAGTATTCCAAGTGGCAATATTTAAGTACAATGAAGAAATTCCTTGCATGGTAGTTCAGTACTTTCAGAATGAAGGCACAACATGGTGTATGGAGTACTACAAGCACAAGTGATACATAGTGATACAGGAAGCAGCTAAATTCATAGTGCAAAATGAACCAACTTTTTCAAATCCAAGTGTCAAGTCAAACAAGTCAGAAATAGCAAGTTTTCTTGGTTGATGCAGCTACAAGAATTTCTAAACAGGTGTGAACAAGACAAAATGGCCGAGCACATACACATGGCAGCCACAAAGAAAGTGCAAGCATGGTACAACAAGGTTGAGAAAGAATGCTCATAGACAAACAAGACAACAAACATTCAAATGCAAATTATGGCCAAAGATGCACAAGTAAAACATGATGGAAAATCTATGCAAGGGAATACATGTTCAATGCAACAATGGTTTGAGAAATACAATTCAGCAACAACAAGCGCAAAGGGTCAAGCCAGTAAACATAGATGGTGCATGATCAAGTGAACGGATCATTTCAGCTCACATTGGAGCAATATAACTTATGGGCACATCAAAGGGGTTCAATGTCAACCAAGTTGAAGTTCTACACATCAAAACCGTTCAAACATTTCGACTGTTCTATCAGCACTTCAGATTTGAGGTAAAGCATATGATCAACACAGCAATGGTGAATATGTCAAGAAGTTAAGAGCATTCAAGGAAGAAGCTTGAGTGAATATTGTTGTTCTGTATAAATTGCATGATATATCATATTACAAACAAGGAATGAAAATACAAATAGCATTGACATGTATGTCAAGTTCATAAAGTATAGGCAAACTCAGGTGAAGGTGCTGCTATTGCAATGCAAAAATAAGGACTGGCATATGGATGTCAGTATGATAAAGCACGGTGGAACTGGCAAGTAAACATCTCATGTTCGAGACAAATGCAGGGAAGAAGCAATAGTGTTCAAAAATGGTGCACAACAATTTTTGGCAAGCAATACTTTTTCCATGGAATGATTAATGGAAATCAGGGAAATTTCAAATGCCAAAAATAAACAGTCATAATATGTCACAAGTTTTTGGAAAGCAACAATGAGCAAGGAATTTTTTTAAATGGATTTCCATTAAAATTGCGCAAAGAAAAACAAATCAATACATAAGATTTCCAGAAAAGTGACTCAAGTATTTTGTGGCAAAATTTCAATGCTTTCTAGAAATACAGCAAGAGCTAATTTTGGCAAGTATCATTTTGGGTAAAAAAATGTTTTCACAAATCTTTTCTGGTAAACTTTTTTTACTCCTAAAATCAATTAGGGTTTCTAATCTCATAAGAGAATATTTGGCAAGGGTTTAATCGGTTTCGAATATCAGGAAATCATTTTTCGATTCAAATTTGTTTCCTGAAATGCAGAAATTTATTCAAGGGACAAATACAAGACAAGATTAAATCTAGCAGCAATTCAAAGTCGAACAAAATCAGGCAATAAAACAAAAACGGAAACGGCATGAATCAGATCGAATCCTTGGGAAATCAGTGTTAATATTAGAGTTCGTAATCCCTATAAATTCACCACATCCTCATCGGCAAAAATCTATCGAAGAAAAGGCACAAATCGAAAAGTAAATTCGAATTACAATATCATACTAGAGCATAAGAAAATATTCTTAGATCGAATCATATTCTTTCAAGTCGAGGAGCAAGCCGCAGGGACTCGAGCATCAGAGATTTCAGTTTCATCAATCAAAGCATCGATTTGGAGTGGATTTGGAAAAACCTAGTTTTTCATCAGAGCCGCCATTTTTAGAGACAAAGGGATCAAATCAAAATGGTGCAACACATTTCAAAAGTGGCCGGCCAAGAATTTTAAGTGATGAAGGGGATGATCCTTCTATATAAATCCTAGGGTTTATCTACTTATATATTTTTTTTTGTTTTTTTAATTTTTTTCAGTAAACAATTCTGAACAGTTTTTCTAGTGTCTGTAAAATACTAGAGGAATCAGTCAGGTTGTTGACTGACAGTTGACAGAGTCTGTAAAATCTAGAATACAGTTACGGGGTCGTAATCAGGGAAATCTGATCGAGGGGATATTGGTCAGTCTAGGGTTTTGAGCGTAGCGTTAGAATGGGAGCAGGGTTTGCAAGTGTACATGGTCTTGTATGCGGGATCTGTCCTATCACCTAGCAGAAACCTTAGGAATGCAGCAGTAGGCAGGGTTTTGCCGAAGCTGGGTATATCTGTGTGTGATTTATTTTCTGCATTTCTGTTTCTGCTATATTTTGTGATCTGTTTGTTATTATATATTCCGTTAGATTTTTAATTCAATTAAAAATTGTGCTAAACCCTATTCACCCCTCTCTAGGGTTAATCTAGATACAATAGAAACCTGATACCATGTAATGGAAAAAACTAGCGTATTGTCTAATACTTACCGCACAAAAGCTCAGTGGATACTTCTAAGCTCACCCCATTAAGGTCTTAACTAGCTTTCGCTCAAGCAAGTGTTCAGTAAGCTGGAAACCTCAGGAAGATTAGTAAAATGGGGAATTGAGCTTAGCCAGTATGAGATTGAATTTCTTCCTTGAGCGGCAATTAAAGGACAAGCCCTCGTAGACTTCGTGAGTGAGTGCACAAGATTCATTTCAGAACAATAGGTTAAAGAGAATGACTTGAACGCCAAGTGGCAACTTTCTGTGGATGGAGCCTCAAACGAATAAGAAGCTGGGGCAAGTTTTGTTATAATCACCCCTGATGGACACTGCATCCACTACGCCATGAAGTTAGGATTTCCAGCTACTAACAACGTGGTTGAATATGAGTCAATGATGGTCGGTTTAAATTTGGCACTATAGCTGAAGATACCTCGACTAGAAGCCTTTAGTGATTCACAACTAATGGTAAACCAAATAAAGCAAAATTACCAAACCAAGGATGCATGTCTAACCCTATATGTGAAAAGGATATTAAAGATGCTTTCCCAGTTTAAGTATTTTTCAATTCATCAAATACCCCGAGGGGAGAATACTCAAGCAGATTCTCTAGCCAAATTAGCCAGTCCCCCCTCCCCCCCGAAACTCAAGTAATTCTTGTAGGATATCAAGAAAGACCTAGTATTAAGCATGAAGAATCGAAAAGTGAAAAGAATTATTAATCCTAACTAGATCCCAAGTCTTGAGAAGGGGGGATGAAGAAAACAAAGAAGGAAACTCCAATGTGGAACCTCCTTTAACAGAAACAAATTTCCATCATGGAAATATTTGGATGACTCCTATGATAGATTACCTCCTGAACGGAACTTTACCCCTTAGTAAGAAGGACACGAGAAGGATAAAACACCAAGCTCCTACATTTGTGATTACGGATAATATACCCTATAAAAAGTAACATTTGCTTCCTTACTTAAGATGTGCAAGCTCCAAAGATGGGATTAACCAATTGAAAGAAGCTCATGAAGGATGGTGTGGAGACCATTCCAATGGAATTAAGCTGGCCAAAAGGGTCATGCGATAAGGCTATCATTGGCCACAGATGGTTAATCAAGCAGTCGAGTATGTCAAAAATGTGGGAAGTGTCAAAGATACTCTAAGGTGTCCCGGCTTCCTCCTAGCGAGCTAACCACTATCTCAAGCCCCTGGCCATTCGACATCTGGGGGATAGATTTAATCGAACCCTTACCAATCTTCAAAGGTGGAGCTAAGTATGTTGTTGTAGCCATCAACTACTTCACCAAATGGATAGAGGCATAACCCATTCCGACAATCACGTCTAAAAAGGTGTTGAGATTCGTAATAAAGAATATTGTTACCCGTTTTGGAATCCTTCACAAAATCATATCAGATAATGAAACACAATTCGAGAGCAAAAATTTCACTCGATTTTGTGAGAAAAATGGAATCATCAAAAGCTTTTCCTCGGTAGCCCATCCAAAGGCTAATGGAGTTGTCGAAGCCGCCAACAAAACCATAAAGACAATTCTTAAAAAAAGCCTAAACCAAGCCAAAGGAAATTGGGCCGAAAAGTTACCTTTAGTGCTTTAGGCATATAGAACCTCTAGCAAAACAGCAACAGGATACACCCCTTTTTCCTTGACATATGGATGCAAAGCCATGCTTCCGGTTGAGGTCGAAATCCCATCGCATAGAAGGATAGCAAATGCGTTTAATCCCAATAAGGAGTTAAGAACCTAATACATGGATTAAGAGATGAGGATGCAATTAGAACAGCTGAATATCAAAGGAGGATCACGAAATAATACAACACAAAGGTAAAGACCAGAACCTTCACAAAAGGAGAACTAGTTTTACAAAGAATTATGGCTAACACAAGAAACCTAGCGGATGGCCCTTTCGACCCAAATTGGGAAGGACCCTTGATCGTACATCAAGAAGTTATGCTCGTAACATATCGACTACGCAGACCCAACGGTGATCTCGTTCCAAGGATATGGAACTCGGAACATTTACGACCATACTTCTCAATAATAAAGGAGTAAGGGAACAGACTTTCCTCCAAAAATGATCAAACATGACCAAGGATATGGAAACCCTCCTTTTGAAACTTAAAGAAATCCAAAAGGGGTCAAACCATAAGCAGATTGAATCCCTTATCATCACCAAATTGGTCAGGACAAGGCATCCTCCAGAGGGGGATGTATGTTAGTCTTTCTCCATGCCCAAATCAGAGGGGACTAGGTTAAAGCATCAAAAGCGTAAGACTCTGTTTCACACTAGAAATGGTCGTGGCGGTGCATCTAAAATTAGCACGCCCTACCTCTGCTCGAAGAAGAGTACACCCTCCCTATGCTAGAACTAAGCACATCCTACCTCTTCTCGCGGAAGAACACGTCCTACCTCTTCTTATGTTCCGCGTTATCCGTAGGGAACGCCAACCCCTATCATCGCATACGATGATCAGGATAGGGCACCCCTCGGAAGGGGTGTATGTGTAAGCCTCAATCAGTACCTAAAATGGTCAGTATAGAGTATCAAAAGAGTAAACCTTATTTCTGTGTCTACAATGGCCTCGTCTAAGTTTCTAAGATCTTATCATTACCTACGATGGTCAAGATAAGGCACCTCATGGTGGGAGGTCGGGTAAGTCCTTGGGCCCTGCTTGTGGATAAGCTAGCCAAGCGCACAGGACGCACAGGCCCATAAAGTGGCCAACAAAGCATGTATATCCCCTGCTTTGATGTCAAAAGCCCAAATAGTGGCTCAGGAAGCACGTACAACCTCTACTTCACAAATCAAATCCAAGAGAGATGCCAAAACATTAATGCCGGAAGGGTATTTCCGGTCTTCAATCTTTAATACCTGAATCTGGGTTAATTCGGTTCTTCATAAATGCCGGAAGGGGATTTCCGGTCTTTATTCCTTTAATTACCCGAATTAGGGTTGGTTCGGGACTTCTATTAATACCGGAAGGGGTTTCTGGTCTTTGATCTTTAAAATACCAGAATCTGGGATAATTCGGTTCTTCAAAAGTGCCGGAAAGGGACTTTCGGTCTTCGATCCTAAATTACCCGAATATGGATTGGCTCGAGACTTCTATTAATTCCGAAATGGAATCTCTGGTCTATAATCTTTAATTGCATCAACAAAGGTTGGTTCATGTCTTCTATATTAATACCTGAATCTGGGTAATTGATTTGGTTTTTCACAAATACCGAAATGGGATTTCTGGTCTTAATCTTTAGATTATCTAAGTAAGGGTTAGTATAAAGCTACTATCAAAGAAGAAATCGATCATTGGCTCTTAATCTTTAACGATCAAGAAAGAGTAGGCACGAAAATAGTGCCTTGTAGGTCTCATGATGCAGTCTAGCATTAAGAAACAACTCACAAATGAAGGGAAAAGATTCAGGAAATAAAAGTTTGGTTTGGAAAGTCGAAAACACCCCTTCACTAGGGGGCAAATGTTGCTACCAAAATTAACCACTGATATAGGCTGACAGTGAAGGGGTATCGGAGGAACACAAGCATAGAAGAATCTTCTAAAAGCAAAAGGCCGGATAATAGAAAGAACTGAAAGCAGGAAAGAATGATCTGAAAGCAGCATGAACCGGCAAATTCAAGGGAGAAAGAAGCTCAAATTCTACAAAATGCCAGCAAAGTTTATCCGGTAGGGTCTATCCGACAGGGTCTACCCGGCAGGGAGTTCTGTAGCGAAAGGTCATCTAAGGCAGAAACTAAGAAAGAGGAAGGCAAGAGTTCCGCTTACTGAAACCTGGAAGGGCTATCGGCATTAACTTGCTTAATACAGATACATCAGAAGGCGAAGGTATCAAGGATATCAAGCCAGAAGTACATGAAGATTATCCAGAACCAGCTTCCGAAACATTTATTGCCTAAATGCCGAAAGGTCACATTAATAGACAACAGACACATCACCGAGAGCAACCTTCCAGAAGACCAGACTATCCACAAAGCTCCACCAGAAGGCTAACCGGAACCCTAGAGGAGATACAGGCTATCCATACTAATCGACTTAGTACAGAGACCGACAGTGGTTTTGAAACAGTAGCAATCTACATACGTTATGAGGGCAGGCTCCTCTAAGTATTCACGAGAAAGCCGGAGGCCTACATCCAAAAGCTTATGTTTGAGAGCCTACACTCGGGAGTGACTACCGGTAGTTCAAATGCCATTCAAAAGCCACTACATTGACAAGCTAATCTCAATCTCAAGGAAGCCCCAATTGACTGGGACCCTCACTTCGAAGGCTATAATTTGCACCACAAAAGAGGCCGGAAGCCGAACACCCGAGACCAAGAGAAAAGCAGCCGACAAAGGCCCTTGCAGGCCCAATAGCCCAACAATAGAAAGGGCCCCGAATTCTCTATAAATAAGACCTTAGGAGTCACATTTGGTAGTAATTTTTCATTTCTCAATCTTGTTCTTTCTTGTTTAAGGAGCAAGCCCTAATTTCCAAATTAGACTGGGGATTTCTTCAACTCTTGTAATATATCTACAATTTATGAATGAACAAGTCTGAGGCTTAAACATTTCGTGATTTGTAATCATATTGTGCCATTTATGATGGAACAGGGAGTAAACACTAACCTTTCATATGAAAGAGTTGATCACGAAACCCTCATAAAGAGGAAAGTTTCGTGGCAACACGAAGTCTACCCCCTTTTACCTCTAGCGTTGGCAATGTGAATCATCCCTCTCATAATGATCCAAATGCTGCTCAACTCCGGGAAAGAGGTTGATTGTAGGCTTATAACTTGATCATTGACGCAACTAAGGCCCCTTTGGGCTGGTTTGATGCGAAAGGATTGTTTAAGTTAATAAGCATTGCAGAACCCTTACCATCCAAGTATCAGGAAGCATTAGCCTATTTTCTTCTTATCACAATGTATATCATCTTACCCATGATCTAAGGGGTAAGCGATTACACAATGCTTCAATTATACCAAGTTAAATAAATCCTTCTTCAAGCTACTTCGGAACCCCACAATTCTGTAAACGTGATATTTATCCCTTGAGGGAAGAATAACTAATCTTCAGAACGGAGATTCGGGTATACAAGAAATAGTTAATTTAGCTAAAGAACACTGACTGTAGCGTCCCGAAATTCCGGTCCAATTTGAGCTGACCAAATAACACAAGTCCAACCCCAATTGTACTGGAAACCGGAAAACTAATAGAAAGAAAACAGAGGGTGGGGATAGATAAGATAGAAACTTAGAACAGAAGAAGAAGAAGAACACAACATCAGAGTAACACGAACCTCACAGCGGAACGAATAACATATAATATATATCATAACTTTGAAATATAAATCTATACTTGAATATATATATATATCATTTCCAAAGTACAGCACTGACAACACAGCGGAAATAAACAATAGTTATATGATCCTGAAGCCTCCTGCTCCAGCTCTTCAAGTATCTGTAAATTCCGGCTACTTGACTGTCCGTACAAAATTGGGCACCCAAGAGTTTAGGGAAAACAAAACAAAATAAACTCTGGGTCTGTCATGGGACTGGTATGAGTAAAACAATTTAAAACAGTTTGAGCCATTAAACAATATCTCATAAGACCACGTCGTAAAACGGAACGGGTTTTTCCCTTATGAGAATCCAAAATAATCTTTATATCAAAACTCATTGATATTATAATAGTGTCTATCAACCACAATATAATAAGCATCTAGCAGAAACGCTTTCATCTCACGTTCTACATATATAGTATACAATCAAAACCGCAAGCATGAATTGGGTAATGGATTTCCAACTATGACAAGGTATGGAACCACCTTTCGCTAGTGTACCTCTAGAGAGGAATACACTGGGTTCAACAAGAACATCTTGCAACCCGGCCATACATGACCGACCACTCATTTCGCTTGAGTGTATCGAACGTATATCACCAACGATTAGGATCAGCAACTGTTTCCCGAATGGGACAGCATCGACAATAGATTTTTAGAAGTAAATGAAACTCTAGATCAGGTGATTATACACCCTAATAGGTGCGACCTACATAGCCATGCTGACTGCCCGATTTTTGTCATCTCCGGATGTGAGGCTAGAGGCCACGCTTATCTCTGACAGATCACACGTTTATTCACTTTGAATGTCACATCATCATACCCGGAAAATCACAAATTGATTTCCCTAAAAATACCATGGGTATACAGCTAAGAGAAACGAATTCCTCCGCCACCAAACGTAAATACGTTTGAAGATATCAACTTATGCGATCTATTAAATATACTCTGTCAGACATTCTTCCATATAGGTCGTCCTGGGTCTGGACAAACCGAAGGCACTATTCAGTACATCCATCTTAGGAAATCTCTACCTAAGATTTATACAACATCCCTTACACTTTACTTCGACTTCAATATATTTAGCATACTTGGTTTGCAATGCTTATGCCAATACAGAGTGGTTCTTCGGATAATAATCCAACCGATCTCTCCATATTAACAACATTAAAATGGTCAAAAACTTTGATAGTCGGTGATTTAACTGTCAAATGAAAAATGTCCGTGTGCACCCAACGATATTATTTCCATATGGAAATTATATTGATCAATCATCATTTAACATTTATCTCTTTAGTTCATTAATTTACTTATCTTCTGTTTCCATATATTCAACATTTCTTATTTTCTAAATTTAGAAAATATACGTTATTAACAATGGAAAACATTCCCATTTCTTGTTTTCTATATTAGAAAACATTTCTGACTCTTATTTGGAGAACATTTCCAAATCTCCTTCATTTAGTTTTTAAACAGATGTTTAAATAAACATCACTATGCCAATACAAACCATTTCGCTCATTAACTAAATTGACTTAACCTACCTTTTATATCAAACTTTAACCATTCCTTAGTTAAGAAGGAAGTCAAACAAGTTGGTTATAATCACCTCTCAGACCTTAACTGAACAACGTTTTAACTTCGAAATAGACAAAGTTTATCTTTTAAACCTTTAATAAACTTCCTTATGTAACTCTCGGATTCTATTTATGTATCCACTTCTTTATTGAAAACATTGATTGTAACGATAACGTTATAATCCCTACTTTCAAAATATCTAACTTCCATTATAACTTTTATTCTTTAATGTGAATAAATAAATAAACACCTGATTTATTAATAAATAAATCTTGATTTAAACAACGGAAAGTATAATTTAAACAGCGGAAAGTATAATTTAAACAGCGGAAAGTATAAGTACTTTCCCGATTTCGATATAATTGAATTCGACGTATAACTCTCTTTCGAGTAATCTCTATTTGATTAACTCTTCTTTGAATAACCTATATTAGATTTTCTCTCTTCGAATAACTTATATTCGATTATCTCTCTTCAAATAACTTATATTCGTTTAACTCACTTCGAATAACTTATATTCGATTAACCCACTTCGAATAACTTATATTCGATTAACTCACTCTTTCGAATAAACTATATTCGATCTCTTTCTTTCGAATATGCTATATTCGATAATCTCCTTTCTTTCGAATACACTATATTCGATAACCTCCTTTCGAATAATTTATATTCGATAATCTCACTTTCGAATAACTAAATTCGATTAACTCCTTTCGATTAAACTAACATTGGTAACTCTTTTCGATTAAACTAACATCGATTAACTCCTTTCGATTAAACTAACATCGATAACTCCTTTCGATTGAACTAACAATGATAACTCCTTACAATTAAACTATAATCGATTAACTCCTTTCGATTAAACTAACATCGATAACTCCTTTCGATTAAACTAACATCGATAACTCCTTTCGATTAAACTAACATCGATAACTCCTTTCGATTAAACTATAATCGATTAACTCCTTTCGATTTAACTCAAATCCATTAACTCTTTCGTTTAACTCTATTCGAATAAACTATATTTGATTACTCCTTTAACTCTATTCGAATAAACTATATTAGATTAACTCCTTTGGATTAACTCGGTTTGATTAACTCCTCTTGACTAACTTAACTTAATTAACTCGACTTATTTAACTCCACTTGATTAATTCCTATCGAATAACCAATATTCGATTAACTTATATTCGAATAACTATGTTTGTTTTAACTCTATCTCGAATAACTATATTCGATTTAACCTCATTTTGAATGACTAGATTCGATTTTCTCCTTTAACTCTATTCGAATAAATTATATTCGATTAACTCCTTCAACTCTATTGGTTAACTTGAATCGACAAACTTTATTCAATTAACTCTAATCAACTAACTCCATTTGATTAACTCTATTGATTAAATCCTTTTGATTTACTCCTTTTCGAATAAGGAATATTCGATTCACTCTTCATCCATATTCAGTTCCAAATATCGATGTTGAAACCGATTCTTACTTCTCTATATAACTCTTGACTTGTATATTCCATTTATCCAGTGATAACTATTTTACTTAATTTATAAAATATTATTTATAAATTAATCGTCTCAATTTATCTGTTAAACAGATTCTATTTATTATCTACTTTAAATAAATCTTTTCCCATTTACTTGTTAAACAGATTTCCATTTAATCTTTATTCCCTTTTATAATTCTATTTGCCTCACAAACAATCCCTTTATAAAACTCTATTTGTTTAAATAAATAATCCCATTTAATTATTCTGTTTACTTTCCAAATAAATATCCTTATGATATCTTATTTATTTTCTAAATAAATATCCCTTATACTTCTATTTATTTTCCCAATAAATGTTTCTTATATGATCTTATTTATTATCATAATAAATGTTTCTTATATGATCTTATTTATTATCCCAATAAGTATTCCTCTTTATAAAATCCTTTGATTTTATAAATAATTCCCTTTTTAATTCTTCTTTGATTTTATAAATATTTTCTTTTATAAAATCCTTTCTTTATATATAATATCCATTGATTTTATATAAATAAATAATTTTCAAAATACACATTGAAAATCCCCTTTTCACATCCCAGTATTTCTTACAGTATTTAAAATACCAAATAACCATGATCAATATCAATGTTTCTTATATGATCAGATAATTATCAGTTCTAAGAATACGTTATAAAAATATAACTATTCAAAGTTAGTGAATTTTACTCACTTTTCGCGTTAACCATTAAATAACGATTTGCGTCTTTTGATTTAGACAGAAAAATTATTTTCCCATAAACTATAACGTTCTTGGATTCGCTCCCGGTCAGTTCCATTGGGTAGTGTCCATACGATCCCAATGGATCTTGTTTCACTGAATTTCGTTCACGTATGAATAAGTTATGTATTATACAAGTTCACATAACTATTTAAATAAATTTTAAATTAAAGATTTAATTTTTGGGCCTTACTTTATTATCCACTAGCCCAAACAGTTCAGCACGCTCTACCAACAATCCAACCCGCTCCGCTTTATCTTCCTCCTTCATTATACATGCCCGTTGACCGATTCTTTGACCTTCCGTACCTCCTCCTGCGGCCATCCGTTCGGAGCGCCGCCACCACCAAAAAGCTTGCCTCCTTATTCTCTACCCGACCAACCCCTTAACTCATCACTCTATCCTCCTCGTTGACTTCGACCTGGCACCCTAAATCCCCCTTTACCACCGTTATACGCACCTTCCAACTCTCCTCTCTCCTCCGCAACCAAATGACGCTGCCAAACCCAAGTCTCCACCACCATCTTCGAATCCCATCCCCCCAGGTTTCTTCGCCATTACGTCGCCAAGATTCAAACCGCCAATACCCGAGTATTTCTTCATCAAACACTCTACGCTCTCAACCACATTTCGACGTGCTCGATTCCTTCCTCGTTACTGTATCTTCCAGCTGCGTATGAGATTGAAGACACCCTTTCCAGGATCTCGGATATGTGTGTATTTCGGTTTTAGTATTTTTAGAGAAACGAGTTCCCTTTTGAGATTTCTAGAATTCATTTAAGGGTCACAACTTGTATTCATGAAACTGGAAAAAATGAGATCCTTAATTCGTTTATATATGATTTAATTTGAAGACGTGGTCTTTGTTTTGAACCAGAGGAATTTGTGGAGATTAATTAGTACACTTGTAAAGCGCTCATCCTTGTTCAACTAATTTTGAATTAGAACAAAAGTGTTATGTGAAACCACTAGGATGATTTGATCATGCAACACGTTCTGAAGCATCATTTTTGGAATGCCATGTATTTGCATTCCCACGTTGGTTTCAAGTTTCAATTTTAGTGTATTATAGTACATAAGGTTTCATTCATGTCTGAGCCGCTACGGACAGAAATGAGAGTACGGTCATGTCCAGTGAGGTGTCACGATTCCAAAAATATAATAATATCGGTACATTCTCTCATATTGTGAAAACCTAAAATATTGATATAGGGTGCAAAATACTCCAAATAAAAAGTTGCATATTTAATTAATTAAAAATTATAGTAAAATTCTAAAAATTAAATTATCACTATGTCTCAAAGGGCTTGTCTCAATTCGAGGCCAATATTTAATTATAATTAAATATATCGTTATGGTTGATAACGATTCAATAGCGACTATTCGAAAATTTGATTTGGACATAAATCAAAATCTACACGACGAAATCCCGAATTTTCTCTTCCACTAGAAAAATATACTTCACCAGCTCCATACGTTTCTTGTTTCATAGAAATCTGTTTTAAAACAGCTTCTGTATATTCGTTTGAAGTTCGAATCGCCAAATTGTGAACTGCCGCGCCATTTCGAGCTCGATTATAATTATAATATAATTATACGTTCAAACTTCGTTTAAATTATATATTCGTTAATATAATTCAACTCTAAACTGAATTAAATATTATAAATATTCTAATCCACACAGTATTGTGAATTCCACTATTTTTGATTATTTTTGAATTATATATAATTTTATTATTTATATTAATTAAATATAAATATTACTTAACTCAATTTATCGATATCGCCAAATCGATATTTAATAATTAAATAAATCAATTATTCTACCGTAAAAGTAGGGGACATTACATTCTTTCCCCCTTAAAATAATTTTGTCCTCGAAATTGCTAAGGTAGAAAACAAACCCCATTAACTGGTTTAAAATTATTTGTTCACTTCCTAACATCAGGTTCAACTGAACCAATTTAATTTCACTTAAAATATTAATTAATTCTTATTATCGAAAATTTTCAAAAATCCTGAAAATTTTCTAACACCTTAATTTTTCGAAAAAATTTCGCCAGCACCTCCTTTGTACGGGTCAATCAATACAACTACAACTCACCTCTCTGGGCCTTCTCTGACCCAAAAGAAAATCAAACAGCCAAGCGGCTTGCCAATTCGACTCATAAAAATCTCATACCCATATAAAATAAACTTCTACCTTTTTGTTGGGCATATTATTATATCCCTTCTACCTGTTACCAGTTCAACATATACAAATGTTATCCCAATCAAACTCCAATCACTTTTATCTCCAATACAACCATTCGCTTATATCTAAGCCAAATATTATTTCAAACTCGAGTTTCATTCTCGATTCCCAACTCTTAACTTGGTTATCAAATTACACTTCAAATTCGAATCTCCCAAATCCAATTTGTCTTGATATCATTCAAATTCAATTTCATTTACCATTTAACTGACTTTATTTTAATTCCAATTTGCTTTTACAAATCTCAATTCAAAATTGGTTTTAATCCAACAATCTTTCTCTGGGAATTTTAAACAGTTTACCATATCGAAAATCAAACTTTCCTTTTCGGGATTCAAAACAACTTGCTTTTCTCAAATCAATTAAAACAAAATCTTTGGTACACTTACACACTCGAAAATGAACACTGATGATGTCATGATCATCATCGGAATCAATTTCCAACTATCGAAGTGAGTTCAATACTATATCACTTTTCAAAACTCATTCTTTAAACACTTCCATTTTGAAATCCATGCAAAATATCATTCTCAAAACAATTTAAAATCTCCCAGGATTTTAAAATTATCATATATTCAATCCAAATTCATTTACCAACACTTTTCAAATTCCCAGAAATTTTAAATCCAATTCTAATTAAATTTCAGCTTTAATTCTTCTGATTTCACTTATTTCACTTATACGAATTCTGATTGGCTATTTGCATAACCATTTCACTTTATAATCTTACTCGATTATAATAACAACCAACATATCCAATATATTATAATTTTAATATAAATCCTTTATATCAAAATCTAATTTGGGTAAAATTATTTCATTTACCCTCTTTTCAAAACACTCAGTGTCGGTTCATCGTATTCGAGTATTTATAAATCACTACCGATACAGTGGATCAAACTGATCGACCAGAACCCATAAACAACTCAACCAATAAATCTCCACAATATAAAATCAATTTATATTGAATAACAAATACGCACTCATATATATATATACACACACACTCAAACTGAATCTGGGGTATTACTAACCCCATCTCTACTGAGTCACGCCACAGAGCCAAGGTAATAACTTAACCTTGAGCTCTGATACCAACTGTAGCGTCCCAAAATTTCAGTCCAATTTGAGCTGACCAAATAACACAAGTCCAACCCCAATTGTACTGGAATCCGGAAAACTAATAGAAAGAAAACAGAGGGTGAGGATAGATAAGATAGAAACTTGGAATAGAAGAAGAAGAAGAAGAAGAAGAAGAAGAAAACAACATCAAAGTAACACGAACCTCACAACAGAACGAATAACATATAATATATATCATAACTTTGAAATATAAATCTGTACTTGAATATATATATCATTTCCAAAGTACAACACTTACAACACAGCGGAAATAAACAATAGCTATATGATCCTAAAGCCTCCTACTCTAGCTTTTCAAGTATCTGTAAATCATGACTACTTGACTGCCCGTACAAAATTGGGCACCCAAGAGTTTAGGGAAAACAAAACAAAATAAACTCTAGGTCAGTCATGGGACTGGTATGAGTAAAACAGTTTGAGCCATTACACGATATCTCATAAGACCACGCCATATAACGGAACGGGTTTTCCCTTATGAGAATCCAAAATAATCTTTATATCAAAACTCATTGATATTATAATAGTGTCTATCAACCACAATATAATAATCATCTAGCAGAAACGCTTTCATCTCACGTTCTACATACATAGTATACAATCAAAACCGTAAGCACGTACTGGGTAATGGATTTCCAACTATGACAAGGTATGAAACCACCTTTCGCTAGTGTACCTCTAGAAAGGAATACACTGGTTTCAACAAGAACATCTGGCAACCCGGCCACACATGACCGACCACTCATTTTGCTTGAGTGTATCGAATGTATATCACCAACGGTTAGAATCAACAACCGTTTCCCGAATGGGACAGCATCGATAATAGATTTTTAGAAGTAAATGAAACTCTAGATCAGGTGATTATACACTCTAATAGGTGCGACCTACATAGCCATGCTGCCTGTCCGACTTTTGCCATTTCCGGATGTGAGGCTAGAGGCCATGCTTATCTCTAACAGATCACACGTTTATTCACTTTGAATGTCACATCGTCATACCCGCCAAATCACAAATTGATTTCCCCAAAAATATACAGCTAAGAGAAACGAATTCCTCCGCCACCAAACGTAAATACGTTTGAAGATATCAACTTACGCGATCTATTAAATATACTCTGTCATACATTCTTCCATACAGGTCGTCCTAGGACTGGACAAACCGAAGGCACTATTCAGTACATCCATCTTAGGCAATCTCTACCTAAGATTTATACAACAACCCTTGCACTTTACTCCATCTTCAATATATTCAGCATACTTGGTTTGCAATCCTTATGCCAATACGGAGTGGTTCTTCAGATAATAATCCAGCCGGTCTCTCTATATTAACAACGTTAAAATGGTCAAAAAATTTGATAGTCGGTGATTTAACTATCAAATGAAAAATGTTCGTGTGCACACAACGATATTATTTCCAAATGGAAATTATATCGATCAATCATCATTTAACATTTATCTCTTTAGTTCATTAATTTACTTATCTCCTATTTCTATATATTCAACATTTCTTATTTTCTAAATTTAGAAAATATACATTATTAACAATGGAAAACATTCCCATTTATTGTTTTCTATATTAGAAAACATTTCTGATTCTTATTTGGAAAACATTTCCAAATCTCCTTCATTTGGTTTTTAAACAGATGTTTAAATAAACATCGCTATGCCAACACAAACCATTTCGCTCGTTAACTAAATTCACTTAACCTACCTTTTATATCAAACTTTAACCATTCCCTAGTTAAGAAAGAAGTCAATCAAGTTGGGGTATAATTACCTCTCAGACCTTAACTGAACAACGTTTTAACTTCGGAATAGACAAAATTTATCTTTTAATCCTTTAACAAACTTCCTTACGTAACTCTCGGATTCTATTTACGTATCCACTTTTTATTGAAAACATTGATTATAACGATAACGTTACAATCCATACTTTCGAAATATCTTACTTCCATTATAACTTTTATTCTTTAATGTGAATAAATAAATAAACACCTGATTTATAAATAAATAAATCTTGATTTAAACACCGGAAAGTATAAGTACTTTCCCATTTTGATATAATTGAATTCGACGTATACTCTTTCGAGTAATCTCTATTTGATTGACTCTTCTTCGAATAACCTATATTCGATTTTCTCTCTTTGAATAACTTATATTCGATTATCTCTCTTCGAATAACTTATATTCGATTAACTCACTTCGAATAACTTATATTCGATTAACTCACTTCGAATAACTTATGTTTGATTAACTCACTCTTTCGAATAAACTATATTCGATCTCTTTCTTTGGAATATGCTAAATTCGATTATCTCCTTTCTTTCAAATACACTATATTCGATAACCTCCTTTCGAATAACTTATATTCGATAATCTCACTTTCGAATAACTAAATTCGATTAACTCCTTTCGATTAAACTAACATCGATAGCTCTTTTTGATTAAACTAACATCGATTAACTCCTTTCAATTAAACTAACATCGAAAACTCCTTTCGATTAAACTAACATCGATAACTCCTTTCGATTAAACAATAATCGATTAACTCCTTTCGCTTAAAATAACATCGATAACTCGTTTCGATTAAACTAACATCGATTACTCCTTTCGATTAAACTATAATCGATTAACTCCTTTCGATTTAACTCAAATCGATTAACTTTTTCCTTTAACTCTATTCGAATAAACTATATTCAATTAACTCCTTTGGATTAACTCATTTTGATTAACTCGGTTTGATTAACTCCTCTTGACTAACTGTAACACCCCACATCTGTTAAGGTCACTCAAAAAGGGAATGCCTTAACTTCAATGGAGTATTATGGGTACTGGAACAGAAATATTACAAGACAGACATATATAAAACAGCGGAAAATAAATGGAAGTACTTCAAATCATTTATTAAATATAAATGTTTACAAGAAAAGCCCATCAACTCCCAGTACCCAATTTCATAGATAAGATATCTGTCTTGCTCAAAAACAAAGAAGAATAAAAACAAACTGCAGTATTCCCCAATAAAGCAAAGAAAGCCATAGCCAAGAGAAATCCAAGCCATACATGAAAGAGCCTTGGAGCTTGGTAAGATCCGAACTAAGCTGTATTCCCACCCTGTGAACCTGGGGGGGAACGGAAGAAAAAGAGGCGAAACAAAACTGGTCAGTCATAAAGACTGAGTAAGTCCTAGTGACTTTCAGCATAAAAATAGATAAAGATAACATGGCATGAATAAACTGAAAGTAAACATAAGCATGATGACAAGGTAGGCAAGATAAACTAAGATAACAAGATAAACTATGATAACAAGGTAAACTAAGGTAACAAGATAAACTTCGGGCACGATGAAACAAGTATAACGTCCCATAATTCCTATCAAGTATCACATCGCATGGTTTCTGTCAAGAATAACATCGCAAGGTTTCTAAGCTTCACCATTAAAAATGATATATATTTGCTCTGCACCACCTAACTAGTGTCCTCATAAGTGTCTTACATGGAATGATCTGTATTCCTACTAGTGTCCCAACTAGTGTCCTGTGTAACAAGGATCCGTACCCCCTACTAGTGTCCCAACTAGTGACCCGTGTTATATAATAATTACAGCATGATCCCAACCCCCACAATTATAGTAGCCTTCAGGTGTACATCGATTATGAGGATTCCACCTCGATCACCCCAATGTCCATGTATATATTCGATGCACCCTTACTACCTTATCGATCAACTCCTTACTTGACCTAGTTCTCGTTTGTGTCACGCGGCCCCCTACTTGTAGATACTTGTGCTGGTCCCACCATGGGGTGTATCAAGTCCCATGGCGGCAACCCTGACACAATCAAGATGCACAGCTTTATACCTACTGATGCCCAGTGGCTAAATTTTCTGCACCGAAGTGTGTGAACGCCCGCACTCCGTTAGAACCTGCACTGCTGCACCAACCGCCGCTAATTTGACCTCTTATAATCAGCCCAGTAATCGAGCCCCACTGTAACAACCCGTAAATTCTGGGCCAGTTTAAAATTTTTATTTTGGCAATTTTAGTGAATTTTGAATATTTAAAATGGGTTATTTTAAATAATAACGACGAAAAATTTATTTTTGAATATAATTAGAATGTATATATTATATAGATTGTCGTTAGAATATAAATAATTATTTATATATATACAAGGAATTGAAAATGGCGCGGTAGTTCGATAATTCGATTTCAAACTTCAATTGCATGTATAGGATTCAAAATAAACCGGAATTTAGTGAAACCAAAAATATTAGAATCCATTTGAGAATATCTTTCCAACGAATCCGAAAAAATCAAAATTTCATAGCGGGGATCAAAAGATATGTCCAGTTGAAAATTCAGAATAGTCGCTATGGAATTCTGGCCCTTAAAAATGGAAATTTTGCAAACGACCTCGGTTTTCAACGAAACCACTTTTGTTGGATCCGTGATGTCAAGTTATTGCAAGGTTTCAAATTTCGTAATTTTTCGAATCAATGTGTGAGCGTGGCAAAGGAAAACGCGTTTGGCCAGTTTCGGTTGATTTTAATTTACTGGAAAATGACCATTTTTTAAACGATCTCAGAATTTGATGAAATCAGTTTTGTTAGGACTGTATCGTCAATACGAAGCTAGAAAATATTTTTCTGGAATTTTTAAAGTTCGTATGTGGCCCCGATAAATTAAAATGTACGTTTAAATTCAATATATATTGAATTATATTTTGAGTTGGATAAAACCTGGTCAAAACATTAGAACTGGCATGCGAAACATAACCCATTGTGTTCGGAATGGGGGTATTTAGCTAGGGGAGTCAGTCGTTAGGATTTGTTTGGGGTTCGTATCAATATAAGGGTATTTTTGGAAATTAAAATTATATATATATTTTCTGGCCAATGAAAATTTAGAAAAACCCTAATTCCTAACACATTGAACGCCAGTCGCCTTCAATACGATATAAGGCGATTTATCGTTCAAACCATTCTTCCATTCGATCTTCAAATTCGTGAATCGATTCAAGCAATTTCTGAAGCCATATTGAAGAACATCTCGAGCTCTTCAAATCCAACGGACGGTGCCGAGTATCATCTCGTGTTTTGTATGAATCGCGGGTCCAAAGTCCGGTCGCTTCGAGGAAAATTCCGGCATCGGGAAGAATCCGAGTTCGCCGTGGTTGAGGCTGGTGGTAGTTGTCGCGGAGGAGCATGACGGGGGAGCATCCGATCCTCAGCCAGCGTCTCGAGTTGCGTGAAAAATCCGACCCTAGGTATTGAGCAGTGGGTTTCACGGGTTCTGGAGTGTACAATGGGGAGGAAGAAGGTATTAATTTTATTAATTATTATATTAATTAATTTAAATTACCATTAACGTATAAACACAGTGAACTGTTAATTTTGTATAATAAAAACAGTAATAGCATTGTTTTGTAAATAAATATATAGCATTGTAAATATACATTTCTTTCAAAATAGAAAATACATTGATTTTAGAAAAATAAAATTTACATATGTTTTTAAATAATAAATTAGCATTACTTTTGAAAAATACATGAACATTTTTTATTTGAAAAATACATGAACATTTTTGATTTCAAAAATACATGAACATTTTTTATTTGAAAAATATATGAACATTTTTGATTTGAAAAATACATGAACATTTTTTATTTGAAAATATATATGAACATTTTTCATATGAACAGCAGGAAAGGGTCGCATTGGAATTTTTGGCATTATCCGAACCATTCAGGAATAGATAATGGAGGAGTGGATCTCCAAGGTGAGAAATTCTCACTTTAAATTTTATTTCCTAGTTAGAAATATATACTAGGATGTAGACGGTGTTTAGTAGCACCCGACACCATCGTCCACAAACCATGGACTTGTTTGTTTGGTTGTGTAGTTGGTTAGATTATTTGATTTGAATTTGGTTGTTTGGTGAAATTAAATTGGTTTGATTGATATGTGTATGGCGTGGGCCATTATTAGACCGGGGATAAGGCTAGGCCTTGTCCCGTTTCTAGTATCGTGCGTTATGCCGCCGAAATTTTCTAAAATATGTTAGAAAAATAAAAATAACATTTTTATCGTATAAATGAATTAGAATAGAATTGAATTGAAAATGAATTCGAATAGAATTGAATTGAATGAATTAGAATAGAATTGAATTGAAAATGAATTCGAATAGAATTGAATTGAAAATGAATTCGAATAGAATTGAATTGAAAATGAATTCGAATAGAATTGAATTGAAAATGAATTCGAATAGAATTGAATTGAAAATGAATTCGAATAGAATTGAATTGAAAATGAATTAGAATAGAATTGAATTGAAAATGAATTCGAATTGAATTCAAAATGAATTCGAATAGAATTGAATTGAAAATGAATTCGAATAGAATTGAATTGAAAATGAATTCGAATAGAGTTGAATTGAAAATGAATTCGAATAGAATTGAATTGAAAATGAATTCGAATAGAATTGAATTGAATTAAAAATGAATTCGAATAGAATTGAATTGAAAATGAATTCGAATAGAATTGAATTGAAAATGAATTCGAATAGAATTGAATAGAAAATGAATTCGAATAGAATAGAATTGAAATTGAATTCGAATAGAATTGAATAGAAATTGAATTCGAATAGAATAGAAATGAAATTGAATTCGAATAGAATTGAATTGAAATTGAAATTGAATTGAATTGAAAAGGAAGTTGAAACTGTTTTTGAAACGGATTTAAAACGATTTATAAAATTCGTTTTAAATAGAAATCGACGAAATATATATTATATATATTATATATATAATATAATGGCCTGAATAGAATGCGCCGCGTCGCGACAGTTCGCGAATTTCGACCATTGACTTCGAACGGACATTACGGGAGATCCTACCGTCGGATTCTCCTAAAACCGGAACCGTTGGGTTCGTATCGAAAAGAGCTTTCCGGTGAATATTAGAAATTCGAAATCTAATAGTTGGATTTGGAATTATATCCAAATCAAATATGGAAAAGGTCGCTGTAAGTGCAGTTCGGTGACAGTTATTGAAAACCGACTGTACGGACCTTGATAAAATAATTAAAAATATCTATAATTTGTGTAAAATCAAAAGAAATGATTTGGGGAAAACTGGGATGAAAAACTCCATATTTGAAAAGATAAAAATAGATTTTTATCGAAATGAACTAGTTTTGAACTAGAATTAAAACCAATTTATTTTTGAAATAAATAAATTGAATTTGAAATGGGTTTTAAATAACCAGAATTTCTAATATATTTTATTGGAATTGAAATAGAATGTGATTTGGGTTTATCGTGAACTGTGTTTTAAATGACATCAGTTCTTTAACCCAATAAAAGGAGTTTCAATGAATCTTTAATTAGATTGAAATGAGAATTGGTAATTTCAATCATCAAAATTTAGAAATGATCGAAAGGGGAGTATCACCAGTTTTTCTCCTAGCGATAGTTAAATCTTTAATTAGATTTGAACGTGAAATGGTAATTAAATTTACCGATAACACCGTGGTGTTAGTTATGGGGTAATAACAGTTTTGCTCCATGGAATAAATAGGTTGGGATTGGGAAATAAATAAATACTTCAGTGTGGTTCGCTAATCCTGACTAGTTTGGAAAACCATAATATGGTTTGAAATGATATCCAAAGGAAGATTAAAGAATAAATTTAAAAGAATTTATCTTTGATAAAATTAATGGGAAACTTTCCCTAGGAGTGTGAATATCTGAATAAAAGAATGTTCTGAATTGGAATGAGGCGTATATTGTGTTTTATAGCACTTGTTGATAAAGATACGTGAGTTATTCAGAAAATCCGGGTATAACCCATTCTGAATAACTGATTTGACGATGAGTCGAAGAGATTGAAGACGGTGCAAGACCGACGATCTTCACATCGAATGGGTGGGTGCTACTGATGCTCACGATGGGAGTAGCTACCTTGAAGGGGGCTGAAGTGGTAGCTGACCGGACGTGCTTGGAGGTCGATGGATATGCGAGGAAAGTGCCTTCGGTTTCGTTCAGACCCAGAACGGACTTGTAAATGGATGGTGTGTCTGACATTGTATTCCTTTATATTGTATTCGTTGATCTCTGCTAAATATATATCTGTTTGGCGGCGGAGAATTTATTCTCTTGCTTAACGCCCTTCTCTGAGACATACGAGCTCAGAGGTTATATATTGGCAGAAATCAGTGGTACGATATGCATTGATAGTGTGGCATGCTGAGATGCAGTGATCCAGACTTTTGTTGAAAAGCAAAGTTTGGTGGATGATGATCAAAGCGCAGCTTTAATATAGCACGGCTTTGTGTATAGCGTTGATTCGCGAGCCTCACACCCCGGTATGGTGGTAAACTGATGGTTTGATCAGTATGCTTTTTAGTGGATGGGCACCTTCGTGGTGTCGTGGATTCGGTCAACCGAGATTGAGCCGAGTGCTCTGAGGGATAGGGTAAGCGGTGTTTTCTCTCGCCGAGACGTAAGCCGCAGTGATACTCGATTTCCCAAAAGTGCGGATGTGCATTACGGTGTTTTCTCTAGCTGAGACGTAAGCCGTTGAGATGGCACTATGCGATCGATCTTTCGAATCAGGAGCCACCATGATGGAAATCCAATTTCCAAATATGACATTTTGCGGTTTTGATTGTAGAGCCTAGTATTGGCGACATGATATATGGTACCCATGCCGTCTATGATTGACATATTTATATTTGAAATTGTTTTCTTCACTTATAGTAATAATATAAGATGAAATTTCGCGTATCAAGCATATTTGGCTATTATAAGGGAAAACCCTATCCTCTGGCTTGCGTTGCATTGTGTGATGGGACCTGGGTCTTATAATAGCTTCATTGTTCTTTATTTAGCATTGCGCTATTTGTTTTCTGCACTGGTATTCTTAGGAGGAAACCCATTCCGTGTTATACGGCGTGGTCCCTTGATTTACCTAACTTTAAAAACAAAGATAAATAACTGTTTTAGTTCTCACACCAGTCACATGACGGATCTGGAGTTTATTGTTTTAACCTAAACTCTGGGTGTCCCTATTTTCCACATGGGCAGCTAGTAGTTTTGGTTTTGCAGATTTGTATTCACAGGATCCTGATCTGCAGCTGGAACGATATCCGGAAAGCTTTGTATCCGTATATCTCTTCTAGTTGAGTTTTGTATTATTTCCGCTGCGATGTATTTAAATGTAATTTAAATCTCTGATATTTTCTATGTAATATTAATTCATACTCTGTATATTCTTGTATTCTGATGGAATTGTTGTAATATACAATGAAATGTTCTTTTGTTGCGTTCTATTTTGTCGTGTTCTCAAAACAATCAGGCGTTTCGAAAGGTCTAGATCAGTTTAGCGACTGATTCGGATCGAGCGAAATTCCTTGTTGTGACAGTTGGTATCAGAGCTTTGGTTTACAGAGCTAGAGAACTTGACACATTAGAACCAAACGAAAGAATTCATCAGAAATTGGATTAGTAATATCCAATGAAAATGACTCGTTAGAGATAGGATCAGTAGTATCCTAGAACGAGTGTGAAGAGTATATTTTTATAATGAAAACCATTTTTGTTTTGAAATTTAAATCGTATCATACATATTTGACTATTTATTTTAAATCGATTTGGACAATCCAATATATAAAGATTTTGTATATACGCCTTGCAAGCATGTATTCGAGATTTTAATATACTGGATAGATATAGAATCATACTCTAGTTGCCCGGGGATAATTCTGGTGATGGGGCCCCATCGCCAGTACTTGTTTTCGAGTTTCGAAAGTGAGATTTCTATATATTTCCAATTGACTGGTGTGAGAACAAAACTTAACTGAAATTTACTGTTTGTGACTTGACACTGAAATCTGATTTTTGAGTATATAAAAATCATATATATTTGAAAATCTAATCAACAAATTGATTGATGGCTGTGATGTTTGATTATTGATTCAACTAATAAAAATACTAGAATGATAAATGAAGTATAATCAAGATGATTCTTAAGTGAAACATAGTGCAAACTCTCTTGACAAAAATCCTAAAAATATTATATAGGATATGGACGACTATGGCTTATCTCATACTGAATTTTGGATGACCCCGAAACAAGCGAGGAGAGCTCACCAGAAAGCAGAAAAAGAACGTGAGTTGAACTTAGGAACGAACGTAGGTATTTATTGCCGTATATGCAAAAAAGAAGGACATTATGCCGTTCGGTGCCCTGAGCGAAAGAAAAACAGGGAGAAAATGATGAGAATGGACATAGTGTGTTTCAAATGCAAAGAGACGAGGCATTTCATACATAAGTGTCCGAATATAAAGAAGAAACCCCCAAATCTAGAAAAGGAAAAGAAGTTCTTTCGATGCAAAGAAGTAGGGCATCTAGCCCGAGATTGCCCGTTAAAGAAGGGTGATAAGAAATCCAAGGGAAAGGAGCTATCAACTTTGGAAGACATGCAAGAAGAAGGCACGACTTCCTAGAAAGTTGGGTTTTAATGTAATGAACTAGCGTTTTGGATATATGTATGTATGTATGATGCTTGTATGAACGTAATTATGCTTTTTGTTTTAAAATGTATTAGTATTGTATAATATAACTAAGGTAAGAAAATGTTGAATCAAGTTGAATTTAGCACCAAACATCGAACTGTATTGAAAATTTATTGCATTTGCTTGCATATACATGTACTTACATTGAACAGATCATAGCAAAGAGGCTAGAGCAGAAGAATAAAATTGTTTGCCCGACAAATAGGTACATGTTTACTATAATTTACTGTTTTGTTTGGGTGATGATGATTTTATGAGCCGATTGGCTAGCCGCTTGACTTTTTCTTTTTCTTTTTGAGATCAGAGGGCCTATATGGCAATTTCGGGATTTTCCCGTGCTCCCGGTGCAGGGGAGGTTATGGCGAAATTTTTCGAAAATTTAGGGTGTTAGCCAAATTTTTGAAAAATTTGAAAAGTTCTTAGAAACTGAAAAGTTGAAGAACTTAAGCCGTAATGAAAACATTGAAAGTTGAGTTGGTTTTTAAAACAACTTTCGGCTTCGTTCCTTTTCGGGGACGAAAAGTTTTAAGTGTGGGAGATTGTAACAACCCGTAAAATCTGGGCCAGTTTAAAAAATTTATTTTGGCAATTTTAGTGAATTTTGAATATTTAAAATGGGTTATTTTAAATAATAACGACGAAAAATTTATTTTTGAATATAATTAGAACGTATATATTATATAGATCGTCGTTAGAATATAAATAATTATTTATATATATAAAAGGAATTGAAAATGGCGCGGTAGTTCGATAATTCGATTTCAAACTTCAATTGCATGTACAAGATTCAAAATAAACCGGAATTTAGTGAAACCAAAAATATTAGAATCCATTTGAGGATATCTTTCCAACGAATCCGAAAAAATCAAAATTTCATAGCGGGGATCAAAAGATATGTCCAGTTGAAAATTCAGAATAGTCGCTATGGAATTCTGGCCCTTAAAAATGGAAATTTTGCAAACGACCTCGGTTTTCGACGAAACCACTTTTGTTGGATCCGTGATGTCAAGTTATTGCAAGATTTCAAATTTTGTAATTTTTCGAATCAATGTGTGAGCGTGGAAAAGGAAAACGCGTTTGGCCGGTTTTAGTTGATTTTAATCGACTGGAAAATGGCCATTTTTCAAACGGTCTCAGAATTTGATGAAATCAGTTTTGTTAGGACTGTATCGTCAATACGAAGCTAGAAAATATTTTTCTGGAATTTTTAAAGTTCGTATGTGGCCCCGGTAAATTAAAATGTACGTTTAAATTCAATATATATTGAATTATATTTTAAGTTGGATAAAAACTGGTCAAAACATTAGAACTGGCGTGCGAAACATATCCCATTGTGTTCGAATGGGGATATTTAGCTAGGGGAGGCAGTCGTTGGGATTCGTTTGGGGTTCGTATCAATATAAGGGTATTTTTGGAAATTAAAATTATATATATATTTTCTGGCCAATGAAAATTTAGAAAACCCTAATTCCTAACACGTTGAACACCAGCCGCCTTTAATACGATATAAGGTGATTTATCGTTCAAACCATTCTTCCATTCGATCTTCAAATTCGTGAATCGATTCAAGCAATTTTTGAAGCCATATTGAAGAACATCTCGAGCTCTTCAAATCCAACGGACGACGTCGAGTATCATCTCGTGTTTTGTGTGAATCGCGGGTCCAAAGTCCGACCGCTTCGAGGAAAATTCTGGCGTCGGGAAGAATCCGAGTTCGCCGTGATTGAGGCTGGTGGTAGTTGTCGCAGAGGAGCATGACGGGGGAGCATCCAATCCTCAGCCAGCGTCTCGAGTTGCGTGAAAAATCCGACCCTAGGTATTGAGCAGTGGGTTTCACGGGTTCTGGAGTGTATAACGGGGAGGAAGAAGGTATTAATTTTATTATTTATTATATTAATTAATTTAAATTATCATTAACGTATAAACACAGTGAACTATTAATTTTGTATAATAAAAACAGTAATAGCATTGTTTTGTAAATAAATATATAGCATTGTAAATATACATTTCTTTCAAAATAGAAAATACATTGATTTTAGAAAAATAAAATTTACATATGTTTTTAAATAATAAATTAGCATTACTTTTGAAAAATACATGAACATTTTTTATTTGAAAAATACATGAATATTTTTTATTTGAAAAATACATGAACATTTTTTATTTGAAAAATACATGAACATTTTTTATTTGAAAAATACATGAACATTTTTTATTTGAAAATATATATGAACATTTTTCATATGAACAGCAGGGAAGGGTCGCATTGGAATTTTTGGCATTATCCAAACCATTCAGGAATAGATAATGGAGGAGTGGATCTCCAAGGTGAGAACTTCTCACTTTAAATTTTATTTCCTAGTTAGAAATATATACTAGGATGCAGACGGTGTTTAGTAGCACCCGACACCATCGTCCACAAACCATGGACTTGTTTGTTTGGTTGTGTAGTTGGTTAGATTATTTGATTTGAATTTGGTTGTTTGGTGAAATTGAATTGGTTTGATTGATATGTGTATGGCATGGGCCATTATTAGACAAGGGATAAGGCTAGGCCTTGTCCCATTTCTAGTATCGTGCCGTTATGCCGCCGAAATTTTCTAAAATATGTTAGAAAAATAAAATTAACATTTTTATCGTATAAATGAATTAGAATAGAATTGAATTGAAAATGAATTCGAATAGAATAGAATTGAAAATGAATTCGAATAGAATTGAGTTGAAAATGAATTCAAATAGAATCGAATAGAAAATGAATTCGAATAGAATTGAATTGAAAATGAATTCGAATAGAATTGAATTGAAAATGAATTAAAATAGAATTGAATTGAAAATGAATTCGAATAGAATTGAATTGAAAATGAATTAGAATAGAATTGAATTGAAAATGAATTCGAATAGAATTGAATTGAAAATGTATTCGAATAGAATTGAATTGAAAATGTATTCGAATAGAATTGAATTGAAAATGAATTCGAATAGAATTGAATTGAAAATGAATTCGAATAGAATTGAATTGAAAATGAATTCGAATAGAATTGAATAGAAAATGAATTCGAATAGAATAGGATTGAAATTGAATTCGAATAGAATTGAATAGAAATTGAATTCGAATAGAATTGAATTGAAATTGAATTGAATTGAAAAGGAAGTTGAAACTGTGTTCGAAACGAATTTAAAACGATTTATAAAATTCGTTTTAAATAGAAATCGACGAAATATATATTATATATATTATATATATAATATAATGGCCTGAATAGTTAGCGCCGCGTCGCAGCAATTCGCGAATTTCGACCATTGCCTTCGAACGGACATTACGGGAGACCGACCATCGGATTCTCCTAAAACCGGAACCGTTGGGTTCGTATCGAAAAGAGCTTTCCAATGAATATTAGAAATTCGAAATCTAACGGTTGGATTTGGAATTATGTCCAAATCAAATATGGAAAAGGTCGCTGTAAGTGCAGTTCGGTGGCAGTTATTGAAAACCGACTGTACGGACCTTGATAAAATAATTAAAAATATCTATAATTTGTGTAAAATCAAAAGAAATGATTTGGGAAAAACTGGGATGAAAAACTCCATATTTGAAAAGATAAAAATAGATTTTTATCGAAATGAACTAGTTTTGAGCTAGAATTAAAACCAAATTATTTTTGAAATAAATAAATTTAATTTGAAATGGGTTTTAAATAACCAGAATTTCTAATATATTTTATTGGAATTGAAATAGAATGTGATTTGGGTTTATCGTGAATTGTGTTTTAAATGACATCAGTTCTTTAACCCAATAAAAGGAGTTTTAATGAATCTTTAATTAGATTGAAATGAGAATTGGTAATTTAAATCATCAAAATTTGGAAATGATCGAAAGGGGAGTATCACCAGTTTTGCTCCTAGCGATAGTTAAATCTTTAATTAGATTTGAACGTGAAATGGTTATTAAATTTACCGATAACACCGTGGTGTTAGTTATGGGGTAATAACAGTTTGCTCCATGGGATAAATAGGTTGGGATTGGGAAATAAAATAAATAATTACTTCGGTGTGGTTCGCTAATCCCGACTAGTTCGGAAAACCATAATATGGTTTGAAATGATATCCAAAGGAAGATTAAAGAATAAATTTAAAAGAATTTATCTTTGATAAAATTAATGGGAACCTTTCCCTAGGAGTGTGAATATCTGAATAAAAGAATGTTCTGAATTGGAATGAGGCGTATATTGTGTTTTATAGCACTTGTTGATTAAGATACGTGAGTTATTCAGAAAGTCCGGGTATAACCCATTCTGAATAACTGATTCGACGATGAGTCGAAGAGATTGAAGACGGTGCAAGACCGACGATCTTCACATCGAATGGGTTGGTGCTACTGATGCTCACAATGGGAGTAGCTACCTTGAAGGGGGCTGAAGTGGTAGCTGTCTGGACGTGCTTGGAGGTCGATGGATATGCGAGGAAAGTGCCTCCGGTTTCGTTCAGACCCAGAACGGACTTGTAAATGGATGGTGTGTCTGACATTGTATTCCTTTATATTGTATTCGTTGATCTCTGCTAAATATATATCTGTTTGGCGGCGGAGAATTTATTCTCTTGCTTAACGCCCTTCTCTGAGACATACGAGCTCAGAGGTTATATATTGGCAGAAATCAGTGGTACGATATGGATTGATAGTGTGGCATGCCGAGATGCAGTGATCCAGACTTTTGTTGAAAAGAAAAGTTTGGTGGATGATGATCAAATCGTAGCTTTAATATAGCATGGCTTTGTGTATAGCGTTGATTCGCGAGCCTCACACCCCGGTATGGTGGTAAACTGATGGTTTGATCAGTATGCTTTTTAGTGGATGGGCACCTTTGTGGTGTCGTGGATTCGGTCGACCGAGATTGAGCTCAGTGCTCAGAGGGATTGGGTAAGCGGTGTTTTCTCTCGCCGAGACGTAAGCCGCAGTGATACTCGATTTCCCAAAAGTGCGGATGTGCATTACGGTGTTTTCTCTAGCTGAGACGTAAGCCGTTGAGATGGCACTACGCGATCGATCTTTCGAATAAGGAGCCACCATGATGGAAATCCAATTTCCAAATATGACATTTTTCGGTTTTGATTGTAGAGCCTAGTATTGGTGACATGATATATGGTACCCATGCCGTCTATGATTGATATATTTATATTTGAAATTGTTTTCTTCACTTATAGTAATAATATAAGATGAAATTTCGCGTATCAAGCATATTTGGCTATTATAAGGGAAAACCCTATCCTCCGGCTTGCGTTGCATTGTGTGATGGGACCTGGGTCTTATAATAGCTTCATTGTTCTTTATTTAGCATTGCGCTGTTTGTTTTCTGCACTGGTATTCTTAGGAGGAAACCCGTTCCGTGTTATACGGCGTGGTCCCTTGATTTACCTAACTTTAAAAACAAAGATTAATAACTGTTTTAGTTCTCACACCAGTCACATGACTGGCCTGGAGTTTATTGTTTTAACCTAAACTCTGGGTGCCCCTATTTTCCACACGGGCAGCTAGTAGTTTTGGTTTTGCAGATTTGTATTCACAGGATCCTGATCTACAGCTGGAACGATATCCGGAAAGCTCTGTATCCGTATATCTCTTCTAGTTGAGTTTTGTATTATTTCCGCTGCGATGTATTTAAATGTAATTTAAATCTCTGATATTTTCTGTGTAATATTAATTCATACTCTGTATATTCTTGTATTCTGATGGAATTGTTGTAATATACAATGAAATGTTCTTTTGTAGCATTCTATTTTGTCGTGTTCTCAAAACAATCAGGCGTTTCGAAAGGTCTAGATCAGTTTAGCGACTGATTCAGATCGAGCGAAATTCCTTGTTGTGACAGTACCTTGCCTAGCTCAGGGTTCCGTTGATACCTAATGTGGGTTATTACTGAAATGGGTCCCCGTTACTAGGTTTTTCTAATGGTTAAGTCTGTGGGCCTATATTTTCTGATATTACCCACCAACCCTGATGTGTACTTAACCCCGCTACTAATTCAAGCATGTGTATTTAATGGTTAAGTGTATGTGGACCTATATTTACTAATATTACCCACCAACCCGATATGTACTTAACCCTTCTACTCGTTATGTTACCATGGTTAAGTGTTTACCTTAGTTATCTTAACCTTTCTCGCTTATTATGTTTGATTGGTTAAGTGTGGTTTATTAATTTAACCCCGTTCGTCTATCTGGTTACATTGGTTAAGAGTTTTCTTGTTTACTTAACCCCATGTGTTACTTAACCCTACCACGCATCACATCAGATTGGATAAGTGTATGTTAACTTAACCCCATCCACTAGTCATATTATAATGGTTAAGTGTTATCAACTTATTCAAGTTAACTTAACCCACCCGCTTGTCCTGTTATGTTGGTTAAGTGTTACTACTTAACCGCAACCACTTGTCTAATTAACCCATTGTATTAGTTAAGTGTTCTCATTAACTTAACCTCACTCTCTAGTCCAGTTTAATCGTGTTATAATGGTTAAACATTTGCTTAACCTTACCCACTCCCGTAGTCAACATATTAAATTGGTTAAGTGTCCAGATTAACCTAATCATATTACCTAACCCACCCATTTATATCATATTGGTTAAGTGTTCTTATTTACTTAACCCTACCCACTGGTCCAATTACCATGTTACGTTGGTTAAGTATTACTATTCGTATTTCCACATGTCACCCACATGTCACCCACTTAACCCCCATGTCCCACCACATGTTTATCTGGTTAAGTATTTCTTAATTCATTAAGGCTGTAACCTTATAAGACCTCTCACATTAGACTGACATTTATGGCAGCTGAATTTGTCGGGCGGGTCCGGGCAGTCTTACACCATAAAAGAGTCTAACCTCGTGTCTTTACAACTGTTACGCTTTTAATTTGGGCCTAGGACCTCTCACATTGGGCTGACATTTGTGACTACTGGATTCGCCGGGCGGTTCCGGGCAGGTTTACGTCACAAATGAGTCCAACCTCGTGTTCTAAGCATTAATTATTACTTATAATATTTTACCCCAATTTGAATTTATTTCCCCTATTCAAATTATCAATTTATTCCTAATTTAAGGATGTCCATAATTGACTCAATTATGTCCATCAATTAATGGTATGCAAAATCATACCAATTTTACCACAATTTATCTTAGGCCATTAAAGGCAACTTATCTCAATTTATATTTATCCCTCCTTTAAGGCTATTACATGCCAACTACCCAAAACCTATTTAGGCGTGTTCATATTAGCCCCTTTTTAAGACATAAATTATCATATGTGTTTCAACCACAAATTTCACCTATTTAACATATGCCCAAGTTCTAGATTACATGTCCGTTTTACATATGCCTAATTCATACCAAATTTACATATGTTCAATTCATGCCTGTTTACATGTATGCCAAATTTATATATGCCTAATCTTAGACAATTTTACATATATACCAAGTTTCATGCCTTTTTATACATATATCAAGATTCATAGTTTACATGTTTACAAAGTTATGCCCAATTCACATAGATCAATTTTTAGCCAAATATATGTATCAATATTCTTGCCATATTTTACATAGATCAAGTTTCATACCAACTACATGTATTCCATGTTTTCATATTATGCCTTCGATTCTACCAAACACATATATCCAATAAGGCAATATCCCAATATTTCCCCCATATTCAATCGCACGCAAATCGCAGTTTAGGCCTAGGTCCGAAATTGACCAAGGTTCATCAAAAGAAAACAAATAGGGGAAAGGTAGAATTTTGCATAATAAATAGATCAGAGAGAAAAACAACATCATGATAGGCATAAAGATTAGAACTTGATGATAACATCATTACGAATCAAGAAAACTGCTGAATAAATCACAAACTTGTCATGAGAATAAAGGTAGACAAGTCTCAAAACTAAAGATTCAAAAAGCAACAGGAATAGATCATACTTAATCCAATTCCACTTTAATTCATGCCCACATTATAATTAAATATTTAAATCGGAAAGCAACTTGAACTTACAGAGAACGGCTACTGAATTAGGGAGTGAATTTGTCGTAGAAAGTTGCAGTGTCATTGATCTATCATCTTGAATTTGTTGTAGAAGCATTGATCTTTGATTTGATTTGGGTTTGAATGCTTAAGCTTTAATTTGGAGACAGCGGCCATGGCTCAAGAGAGATTCCAGCAGCATTTAGGTGTAAGAATGATTTGTTATGAATTAGGTTAGGTCTAGGTGTTATTTTATAGGTGTAGGAAACTCATTTAGGCCATTAGATCAACCCTAGAGTCAATCCGGACCATCAAAACTCATCCCGGGCCTCAAAAATGGGTTCTGGGCCACCCCAGGCCGACCAGGCCAACCTGTATAGAGGGGGGGTCGACACTATAGTCGACCTGGGGGGAGGGGGGTCGACTATAGTGTCGACACTATGGTCGACCTGGGTCAGTCTGCCAGAAAGTCTGCTGAAATCTTGTTTTGGCCATATCTTGGTCATACGGACTCCGATTTTCGAAAACTCGGACTCTATTTCACGTATTTTTCCAAGAGGAACGCAATGGTGATGTCCATTTTACCTAATTCCTGATTCTTGAATTAGTTATCCTTATTTTACTATCGTTTCCGTTACATACGCCGTTATCGAACTAATTTTTCTTCTCTTCCATGCATTAATTAATTCTCCTTATGCATCACCATTATTTACCTATCATAAGCATATTTTCATATATTTTATTTCATTTTTAATTATATTAAAAAAAATACGGGGTGTTACATTCTCCCCTCCTTAAAGGATTTCGTCCCCGAAATCTTCAAGTTAAGAAGAATGTGTCCTACCATCCATCATCCATCTACTCAATCATCAATCACAGGCATTCATTGTCCTTAAGAGATTTCTAATGTTGTATGAACATATGCAAGAAGTGTGTGTATATGTTCCTTGTCTAATGCAAATGATCAGGCCTGATTGATCTTCTAAATGCAAAATATGTTTAGTGCCATGAGTCCAACATGTATGCAAATAGTCCTAGTCACATAAACACTATATGTGTGCACAAACATCCATCCATATGCAACATTCACATGATAACACATTCAATTTCATCCAAAAACAAGTGTAAACACTCATGCATATGCAATATGAAAGGTGATTGAGCCGATCTAGTGCCTAATGTGTGTAAATGCATCCACGAGCAACCACTAGCAACCACTTGCAGCCACTTGCAACCATCAATCATAACATGTCTCAAACACATGTTTACACCCAATTGTTCATATCTAAAGGTATAGTCGAATGATAGAAGCAAGTAAAAACTTTGTGCCCATTAGGCAATGTCAAAACTAGAAATCTATGCCACACATATATTTATTAGGAGAAGAACTCTCTAAGCATCAGCCCCGAAAACCGAAATCAACATCAGACTGACACCCAAAGAATTACTCAACCCAACCACTATATATGATTCTAGGAAACTAAGCATGACGGACTCCTTTTAGGTCACAAGGGAATCCCTTCCTAAGACCAACCCGTATCCTATAAACCCAAAAAGTTTAGTCCACCCGACGGACATCCTCAAGCCCCAACATATATTACTAACAGACGAGTCATACTCCTTATGAGGTTCGCAATAGAAATAGGATTGAGAATAGGACCGAGAGGATATACACAAAAGATAGCATGCAAGTAAGCTCTACAGGAAGAGAGGGATCAAGGATATACTCTTAAGAAGAGATATGATGCACGAATCTAGTCTTCAATCTTCTAAGTCGCATTTCCTTGAGCTTAACTCCATTGTGCTTTGTCCGTCTTTAACTTCACAATTTCGTAGCTTCTTAATTCTTGTTTCCAAAATATGAGTTGGAACCTATTTCACTGTTGCCTCTCGTTCCTCCTTCACTTATTCTCCTTCTAGTATACCTGGCTCAAACATAACTGCATACTCATGGTTTGATGCAAGCCCTCCAAAATTCATTAGTGAATCTTGGATCTCGTTCACTTACTATCAGGTATTCCACGCAGAAGAACTATCTCTTGGAATTAAATGCCAACCATGTTGCCAAATGTACTTACTAAGGTGATTCTCTACAACTCATGCATAAGCGAAATGACCCATCCGCCTTAGTGGTGAACACTACTCGATCGGATTACAAATTACCAATAAATGTGTCAAGAGATTCTAGGAAACAAATCATGATAGAACCCTAAAGGTTACCTGCGACTTCGAGGATATTACTGAGGCAAGTCAAGAGTCTAACTACCCCCTTTTCAAAACTGAGAAGGTCACCCTTACTGGATAACCACTCCATCGCTAGAATCAACCCATAGCGCAAAACATAAACATTACTTCTAGACTCAATACTTAGCATAGACATTCTCAAATTCAAACAAGTCATGAATAAATGAGCCAATTTCCCCAACAGGATTTGAGAAAAAAAATGGGATCCTCTACCATGCTAGTACTAAGGTGCAGAGACTCAACTTTCGAAGCAGAATTAAAAGGATGCGATGTACCAAAAACAAAGTTCTAGTGGGATGATAGAAAAGAAAAGCTAAACTTTTAACAGAAACGTTACCACTCTCTTAGGTACACTAGTAGTGAGAGCATTCAATTGCCCTCTCGACGATCTTGTCCCTTGCCCTTGTCCTATAATACTTAACTGCATGTCCTTCTCACTAAAGAAACTCTCTCTTGTCATGGGTTTTTCGATTTTTTCACTTAGGCCTCTTTCCTTTCACCTTTTTCCTCCTTCGTGGATTAAGCTATAACAACTAGTTTCTTGTTCTTACTATCCTTGTATAGTTTGTTGACAAGTCCCTCGAAGCTGCCTCCAACGCACGGCAATTCTACACAGCTTGAAATACGATTACTCGCAAGTAAAACTACTGCGGCTACAGATGGAGGTTGGGCACTTCTTTTCCCTTCGACATATGTCGGATGCCTATGAAACTATGGTGAAAAGAGAGAGAAGAGATTTCAAGAGAGAATCAAAAGATAGTGCATATGGCTCTGGGGAATACGCCTTTTAATCATAACAAAATTTTCTTGAAAATTTGCTTCTTTGTAAATGTTTTGAAAATAATTTCAGAAGGTTTTGAAAACTTTTGCCCAGTCTGGTAACCTTCTGCTCTGATACCAAATGTAACACCCCACATCTGTTAAGGTCACTCACAAAGGGAATGCCTTGACTTCAATGGAGTATTATGGGTACTGGAACAGAAATATTACAAGACAGACATATATAAAACAGCGAAAAATAAAGTGGAAGTACTTCAAATCATTTATTAAATATAAATGTTTACAAGAAAAGCCCATCCACTCCCAATACCCAATTTCATAGATAAGATATCTGTCTTGCTCAAAAACAAAGAAGCATAAAAACAAACTGCAGTATTCCCCAATAAAGAAAAGCAAGCCATAGCCAAGAGAAATCCAAGCCATACATGAAAGATCCTTGGAGCTTGGTAAGATCCGAACTAAGCTGTATACGACGGGTTCGGGATTGATCCCCGATAATGGATTAGATTGCACCAATATCAACCCTTTTCTTGCGAAAGTGAAGATTTCAGTAGTTACTCAGCATCAAGCAACTATAGGTACATTGTTGAATCAAAATAAGGCTTTGATAATTTTGTCATCATTCAATTGTTCTCGAGTTGGCCCATGTTCATTCACAACCTCTGAACCTGGGGGGGGGGGACGGAAGAAAAAGAGGCGAAACAAAACGGGTTAGTCATAAAGACTGAGTAAGTCCTAGTGACTTTCAGCATAAAAATAGATAAAGATAACATGGCATGAATAAACTGAAAGTAAACATAAGCATGATGACAAGGTAGGCAAGATAAACTAAGATAACAAGATAAACTATGATAACAAGGTAAACTAAGGTAACAAGATAAACTTCGGGCACGATGAAACAAGTATAACGTCCCATAATTCCTATCAAGTATCACATCGCATGGTTTCTGTCAAGAATAACATCGCAAGGTTTCTAAGCTTCACCATTAAAAATGATATATATATATATTTGCTCTGCACCACCTAACTAGCATCCTCATAAGTGTCTTACATGGAATGATCTGTATTCCTACTAGTGTCCCAACTAGTGCCTGTGTAACAAGGATCCGTACCCCCTACTAGTGTCCCAACTAGTGGCCCGTGTTATATAATAATTACAACGTGATCCCAACCCCCGCAATTATGGTAGCCTTCAGGTGTACATCGATTATGAGGATTCCACCTCGATCACCCCAATGGCCATGTATATATTCGATGCACCCTTACTACCTTATCGATTGGCTCCCTACTTGACCTAGTTCTCGTTTATGTCACGCGGCCCCCTACTTGTAGATACCTGTGCTGGTCCCACCATGGGGTGTATCAAGTCCTATGGTGGCAACCCTGACACAATCAAGATGCACAACTTTATACCTACTGATGCCCTGTGGCTAAATTTTCTGCGCCGAAGTGTGTGGACGCCCGCACTCCGTTAGAACCTGCACTGCTGCACCATCCGCCGCTAATTTGACCTCTTATAATCAGCCCAGTAATCGTGCCCCACCCTACCTAGCTCAGGGTTCCGTTGATACCTAATGTGGGTTACTGCTGAAATGGGTCCCCGTTACTAGGTTTTTCTAATGGTTAAGTCTATGGGCCTATATTTTCTGATATTACCCACCAACCCTGATGTGTACTTAACCCCGCTACTAATTCAAGCATGTGTATTTAATGGTTAAGTGTATGTGGGCCTATATTTACTAATATTACCCACCAACCCGATATGTACTTAACCCTTCTACTCGTTATGTTACCATGGTTAAGTGTTTACCTTAGTTATCTTAACATTTCTCGCTTATTATGTTTGATTGGTTAAGTGTGGTTTATTAACTTAACCCCGTTCGTCTATCTGGTTACATTGGTTAAGAATTTTCTTGTTTACTTAACCCCATGTGTTATTTAACCCTACTACGCATCACATCAGATTGGATAAGTGTATGTTAACTTAACCCCATCCACTAGTCATATTATAATGGTTAAGTGCTATCAACTTATTCAAGTTAACTTAACCCGCCCGCTTGTCCTGTTATGTTGGTTAAGTGTTACTACTTAACCGCGACCACTTGTCTAATTAACCCATTGTATTAGTTAAGTGTTCTCATTAACTTAACCTCACTCTCTAGTCCAGTTTAATCATGTTATAATGGTTAAACATTTGCTTAACCTTACCCACTCCCGTAGTCAACATATTAAATTGGTTAAGTGTCCAGATTAACCTAATCAAATTACTTAACCCACCCATTTATATCATATTGGTTAAGTGTTCTTATTTACTTAACCCTACCCACTGGTCTAATTAGCATGTTACGTTGGTTAAGTATTACTATTCGTATTTCCACATGTCACCCACATGTCACCCACTTAACCCCCATGTCCCACCACATGTTTATCTGGTTAAGTATTTCTTAATTCATTAAGGCCGTAACCTTATAAGACCTCTCACATTAGACTGACATTTATGGCAGCTGGATTTGCCGGGCAGGTCCGGGCAGTCTAACACCATAAAAGAGTCTAACCTCGTGTCTTTACAACTGTTACACTTTTAATTTGGGCCTACGACCTCTCACATTGGGCTGACATTTGTGACTAATGGATTCGCCGGGCGGTTCCGGGCAGGTTTACGTCACAAATGAGTCCAATCTCGTGTCCTAAGCATTGATTATTACTTATAATCTTTTACCCCAATTTGAATTTATTTCCCCTATTCAAATTATCAATTTATTCTTAATTTAACGATGTCCATAATTGACTCAATTATGTCCATCAATTAATGGTATGCAAAATCATACCAATTTTACCACAATTTATCTTAGGCCATTAAAAGAAACTTAGCTCAATTTATATTTATCCCTGCTTTAAGGCTATTACATGCCAACTACCCAAAACCTATTTAGGCGTGTTCATATTAGCCCCTTTTTAAGACATAAATTATCATATGTGTTTCAACCACAAATTTCACCTATTTAACATATGCCCAAGTTCTAGATTGCATGTCCGTTTTACATATGCTTAATTCATACCAAATTTACATAAGTTCAATTCATGCCTGTTTACATGTATGCCAAATTTATATATGCCTAATCTTAGACAATTTTACATATATACCAAGTTTCATGCCTTTTTATACATATATCAAGATTCATAGTTTACATGTTTACAAAGTTATGCCCAATTCACATAGATCAATTTTTAGCCAAATATATGTATCAATATTCTTGCCATATTTTACATAGATCAAGTTTCATACCAACTACATGTACTCCATGTTTTCATATTATGCCTTCGATTCTACCAAACACATATATCCAACAAGGCAATATCCCAATATTTCCCCCGTATTCAATCGCACGCAAATCACAGTTTAGGCCTAGGTCCGAAATTGACCAAGGTTCATCAAAAGAAAACAAATAGGGGAAAGGTAGAATTTTTCATAATAAATAGATCAGAGAGAAAAACAACATCATGATAGGCATAAAGATTAGAACTTGATGATAACATCATTACGAATCAAGAAAACTGCTGAATAAATCACAAACTTGTCATGAGAATAAAGGTAGACAAGTCTCAAAACTAAAGATTCAAAAAGCAACAGGAATAGATCATACTTAATCCAATTCCACTTTAATTCATGGCCATATTATAATTAAATATTTAAATCGGAAAGCAATTAGAACTTACAGAGAACGGCTAATGAATTAGGGAGTGAATTTGTCGTAGAAAGTTGCAGTGTCATTGATCTATCCTCTTGAATTTGTTGTAGAAGCATTGATCTTTGATTTGATTTGGGTTTGAATGCTTAAGATTTAATTTGGAGACGGCGGCCACGGCTCAAGAGAGATTCCAGCAGCATTTAGGTGTAAGAATGATTTGTTATGAATTAGGTTAGGTCTAGGTGTTATTTTATAGGTGTAGGAAACTCATTTAGGCCATTAGATCAACCCTAGAGTCAATCCGGACCATCAAAACTCATCCCGGGCCTCAAAAATGGGTTCTGGGCCACCCCAGGCCGACCAGGCCAACCTGTATAGAGGGGGGGTTGATACTATAGTCGACCTGGGGGGGGTCGACTATAGTGTCGACACTATGGTCGACCTGGGTCAGTCTGCCAGAAAGTCTGCTGAAATCTTGTTTTGGCCATATCTTGGTCATACGGACTCCGATTTTCGAAAACTCGGACTCTATTTCGCGTATTTTTCTGAGAGGAACGCAATGGTGATGTAAATTTTATCTAATTCCTGATTCTTGAATTAGTTATCCTTATTTTACTATCTTTTCCGTTACATACGCCGTTATCGAACTAATTTTTCTTCTCTTCCATGCATTAATTAATTCTCCTTATGCATCACCATTATTTACCTATCATAAGCATATTTTCATATATTTTATTTCATTTTTAATTATATTAAAAAAATTTGGGGTGTTACACTAACTTAACTTATTTAACTCGACTTGATTAACTCCTATCGAATAACTAATATTCGATTAACTTATATTCGAATAACTATGTTTGTTTTAACTCTATCTCAAATAACTATATTCGATTTAACCTCATTTCGAATGACTTGATTCGATTTTCTCCTTTAACTCTATTCGAATAAATTATATTCGATTAACTCCTTCAACTCTATTGGTTAACTCAAATCGACTAACTCTAATCAACTAACTCCATTTGATTAACTCTATTGATTAAATCCTTTTGATTTATTCCTTTTTGAATAAGGAATATCCAATTCACTCTTCGTCCATATTCAATTTCAAATATCGATATTGAAACTGATTCTTACTTCTCTATATAAGTCTTGACTTATATATTCCATTTATCCAGTGATAACTATTTTACTTAATTTATAAAATATTATTTATAAATTAATCATCTCACTTTATCTGTTAAATAGATTCTATTTATTATCTACTTAAATTAATCTTTTCCTATTTACTTGTTAAACAGATTTCCATTTAATCTTTATTCCCTTTTATAATTCTATTTGCCTCACAAACAATCCCTTTATAAAATCCTTTGATTTTATAAATAATTCCCTTTTAATTCTTCTTTGATTTTATAAAAATTTTCTTTTATAAAATCCTTTCTTTATATATAAAATCCATTGATTTTACATAAATAATTTATTTACAAAATACACTTTGAAAATCCCCTTTTTACATCCCAGTATTTCTTACGGTATTTAAAATACCAAATAACCATGATCGATATCATTCAAACACACATAATCAACAACAGATTACATATCACATCATATATTACAATATATGAAGACAGTAAAATAAATGTTGAGGAATCTAGTTGGATTCCTCCAACCTATTTCCGTGCATCACAGATGTTAAACAACATAATTAACATTGATTTCATTTCAATATGAAATATTCTGCTAAACAGAATCAATATTTGATTAATGATTTATATATATATATATATATCGTTATCTATAATTTCAACCAATACACAAGCAATTCAACCAAACAGTTAACACATAGTAATCAACAGATAATTATCAGTTCTAAGAATACGTTATAAAAATATAACTGTTTCAAGTTAGTGAGTTTTACTCACTTTTCGCGTTAACCGTTAAATAACGATTTGCGTCTGTTGATTTAGACGGGCAATTTATTTTGCCGTAAATTGTAACGAGCTCGGATTCGCTCCCAGTCAGTTCCATTGGGTAGTGTCTGTCCATACGATCCCAGCGGATCTTGTTTCACTGAATTTCGTTCACGTATGAATAAGTTATGTATTATACAAGTTTACATAACTATTTAAATAAATTTTAAATTAAAGATTTAATTGCTGGGCCTTACTTTATTAACCACCGGCCCAAATAGTTCAGCACGCTCTACCAACAATCCAACCTGCTCCACTTTATCTTCCTCCTTCATTATACATCGCTTCTCTTCCAAACAAGAAAAATCCGCTCCATTCAGTACCCGCTGATCGATTCTTTGACCTTCTGTACCTCCTCCTCCGACCATCCGTTCTGAGCACCGCCACCACCAAAAAGCTCGCCTCCTTATTCTACACCCGACCAACCCCTTAACTCATCACTCTATCCTCCTCGTTGACTTCGACCTGGCACCCTAAATCCCCCTTTACCACCGTTATACGCACCTTCCAACTCTCCTCTCTCCTCCGCAACCAAATGACGCTGCCAAACCCAAGTCTCCACCACCATCTTCGGATCCCATCCCCCCGGGTTTCCTCGCCATTACACCGCTAAGATTCAAACCGTCAATACCCGAGTATTTCTTCATCAAACACTCTACGCTCTCAACCCCGTTTCGACATGCTCGATCCCCTCCTCGTCACTACATCTTCCAGCTGCGTATGAGATTGAAGATACCCTTTCCAGGATCTCGAATATGTGTGTATTTCGGTTTTAGTATTTTTAGAGAAACGAGTTCCCTTTTGAGATTTCTAGAATTCATTTAAGGGTCACGGGTTGTATTCATGAAACTGGAAAAAAAATGAGATCCTTAGTTTGTTTATATATGATTTAATTTGAAGATGTGGTCTTTGTTTTGAACCAGAGGAATTTGTGGAGATTAATTAGTATACTTGTAAAGCGCTCATCCTTATTCAAGTAATTTTGAATTAGAACAAAAGTGTTATGTGAAACCACTAGGATGATTTCAGCATGCAACACGTTCTGAAGCATCATTTTTGGAATGCCATGTATTTGCATTCCCACGTTGGTTTCAAGTTTCAATTTTAGTGTATTACTGTACATAAGGTTCCGTTCATGTCTGAGCCGCTATGGACAGAGATGAGAATACAGTCTTGTCCAGTGAGGTGCCACGACTACAAAAATATAATAATATCGATACGTTCTCTCATATTGTGAAAATCCATAGTATTGATATAGGGTGCAAAATACTCCAAATAAAAAGTTGTTTTAATTAATTAAAAATTACAGTAAAATTTTAAAAATTAAATTATCACTATGTCTCAAAGGGCTTGTCTCAATTCGAGGCCAATATTTAATTATAATTAAATATATTGTTGTGGTTGATAACGATTCCATAACGACTATTCGAAAATTTGATTTTGACATAAATCAAAATCTACATGACGAAATCCCGATTTTTCTCTTCCACTAGAAAAATATACTTCACCAACTCCATATGTTTCTTGTTTCATAGAAATCCGATTTAAAACAGCTTCTGTATATTCGTCTAAAGTTCGAATCGCCAAATCGCGAACTGTCATGCCACTTCGAGGTCGATTATAATTATATTATACGTTCAAACTTCGTTTAAATTATATATTCGTTAATATAATTCAACTCTAAACTGAATTAAATATTATAAATAATCCAATCCACACAGTATTGTGAATTCCACTATTTTTGATTATTTCTGAATTATATATTATTCTATTTATTTATATTAATTAAATATAAATATTATTTAACTCAAGTTATCGATATCGCCAAATCGATATTTAATAATTAAATAAGTTAATTATTCTACCGTACGAGACACTACACTGGCCCTAGATTGTCCTTTGGTAACCTTAGATCGTGGCCACACAAATTTGTCTATATATATGTTCCATATAACTCATCCCAGGTGTTGACGGAAAATAACGTTAACAGTTAGGATTGAATTTTGTTCCTTAACACCCTTTGCTTTGATTGGTGTTGTACATATGGCCTATTAAGGCAATGGTATGGTTAACATATTGGTTTGGATGTTTGATTTGGTTGATCAATGGTTATAAATACCGTTGGCTTGCTAATTAATAAAACAGAACCCAATTATGGTACCGACATCTAATCTTCAATAAATAATGAGTTTAGTTACAACCAGTTAGACACATGACATCTTGTTTATGTTTACTGGATGTTTGTATATACCCAAATTCTCGGATATACAGGAGTTGAAAGAGTCGTTTTACAGAAATTGGGTTTTAAATGATTATTTTGATAATTAAATAATTGAGGGAAATAAAAGTTTGAATTTAAGTTCTAATACCTTTTGGAAATGAAATTTAGTTAATAATGATGAACTTCTACAAAAGAACGAACTGGGTTTGAAGAAGTTAAGAACAAGTTATGGCTTGTCAAATTTTGGAATCAATAATAAAATATTTCAAAGGTTTTTGGAAAGGAAATATCAAGTTTTGAAGATTTATGAACCCTTTGGAGAAAACTGGATTTGATATTTAACTGAACCTTTAACATAAAGGTATTTAGACTTTTAATTAATAATCAAATCGTTAATAATGATTAACTAAAATTTCCAATGGTTAAAATCAAATTGGAATTGAATAGAAACCAAATTGGTCATTGATTGAGATAAGTCTCTATAGATGATGACTTAGACTATTTGAGGGATTTTAAAACGCTAAGCAGTTATCTCTCTTATAGTGTTCGTTGGATGTGGAGTTTTATATCGATTATAAACCAATGTGATTTCTGTAGAGATTCCAATATAAAAGAAAATATGATTTTGGGTTTGTTGTGAATAATGTCTTCAATAACATTGTTCTTCAGTCCATGTAAAAGTAAGATAATTTTCCTAGTTAAGCGAATAAAATCTTTATTTATGAAGATGATTTGAAAGAGGAACGAACATGTTTTTGCATGAAGCAAATGGCGAATAATCGATAAGGATTATTCGAAAGAATTAACTTGGAATTTGAAGTTAAGCAATTGCTTAAAGAATAATTTGTATATTTAAACCTAAATAAGTTTTAATGAGAACTTAAAAGATGAATATCCTAAAATGGAATGAGGCCATGAGATCCTCTAAACCAATTGGTAATAAAAATGCACTAATTATTTGGAAAGGCCGGATTTTTACCTATTCCGAATAATTATACAGTGTGATGCTGATATCAAGATGACGACGATGATGGTTAAAGACTGGTATTCTGCACATCGGATGGATAGCTTGTCGATGCCTTGGTGTCGCTCCCAAAAGAGGTTAAAGTGACGGCATTATCTGACAGTACTTGAAGCATATCGGATTGCAAGGACTTGCACTTCCAGGCGGGGACGTGGAATCAAGTGCCTTCGGTTTAGTTCCTATTCTCGAACTGGACTTGTTGATGGATTTCGTGTCTGACACTTTATTATAAAAAATACAGACTGACATTTACTAAACATACTTCTGTTTGGTGTCGGTGGGTTATTTCCCTTAGCTTAACACCCTGCTTTGAGATGTACGAGCTCAAAGGTTGTATGTTGGTGAATAGCAGTTTGTGTTTTAAGTAATGATAGTGTGGCTTGATAAGTGGAAATGATCAAGGCTTTCGTTGAAAAGTAGGGCCTTGTGGTTGAGGATCAAAGCATGGCTTAAATGCGTAGCTTTACGTATGATGTGACTTCGTGGGCCTCACAACCCAAAATGAGCCGAAACATGATTATAGACTGCAGGGGTAGGGACTTAATGTCCTATTTAGCAAAAGGGTAACACCATGGTATGGAGCCCAGACATTTACATAAGTGGTTCATTGGATGAGGCGCCTCAGACTAGGTCAATATATCTAGATGACAGTCTACATGTAATAACCTATAATTTTAAAATATTAAAATGAAAATTTAAGAATACTTAATTTTTAGAAGAAGAACTAAGGGAAACGGGCTGCGCTATTGCGTTTGTCTCGGAATTCTGCTTGGGATAGAGTCCGGGTTTGCGTAAAATGGATATAGTATGAAGAAGTTATAATCCTTAGTAGTTTGTATATGCATAAGGAAGAATATATATATATATAAAATAATTCCAGAACCTTCAAAACAGTTCAAAAATCAAAATCTGACCAAAGCGGGCTGAGCGGGAAAATTCTCGCTCGTGGGTCTCGACCCCCCAGGGGGTGTCGACATGGGTGTCGACCCACCATAGGGGATGTCGACAGGGGAGTGGACCCCCCTATAGGGGTGTCGACCCCATTGGCCTAGATCTGGGCATTTTGCTGATGACGTGTTTTTCTAGTTTGAGCGGTTCAGACGGTTCCTAACCAGATCTAAAGGTCCTAATACACCTATAAATAAACACCTAAACCTAACCTTAATCTCATTGTTTTCATTCATGGCGCCTCCATGCTACACTAAGCTAAACTAGCCTTTCTTTTCCACCAAAACAAATCAGAATAGGAGTAGTCAAATTAGAAGATCAGATCTATAAACAATCAAAGTAGAGATTATTCAAGATCAGAATTGCTACAACAACGACTAATTCTCTTTTATAAGAATCCTATCGTTGTGAGTTTATGTTACTTCCACATATAATTAAATTAAAAAGTAATTGTGATAGAATTGTAAACTGGATCTAATGTATATGCCTGTAAATAAGAAGAATCATATCTAGTTTTGTTATCCTTCATATTCATACCCGATTGTTATTATCATATGCCTATCTAATCTATTTTGTCGCTATTCAGTTCACATGCCTATTTATATGTTTATGCCAATTTTGATGTTTTGATTCTCTTCCCTTCTTCTTTTCCTTTTTCCTTTTGAGATTAAGCTAACTTCGGGCCTAAGCATATTGCATTGTGATTTACGTAAGAATAACGTTGGGATGATTGGGAAAAATGGGAAATTTGTAATAAAATGAGATTTGGCATAAATTGTTGATGACTATGGAAATTGGTTTAGGAATAATTGAGTATAACTTGTATACATGAGATTTGGCATAAACTGTTAATAACTATGAAAATTGATTTGGCATAATTTGGTATAATGTGTATGCATGGGATTATAGGCATAAATTGGATTAGAACTATAAGCATAAATTGGATTGGAATTTATGGGTAATTGGGAATCACTATAATCCAAGATTTGAAATTGGGCATGAATTAAGGAAGAGATAGTGAACGCAAATTGATTTGGGCATAATTTGGTATAACTTGTATATATGGGATTATAGGCACAAATTGGATTAGAATTATAAGCATAAATTGGGTTGGAATTTATGGGTAATTGGAATATATTATAATCCAAGATTTGAAAATAGGACTTGAATCAAGAAAGTGATAATGAACGCCTAAGATAAGAGGTTAGATTCTGATTGCTGTATAAGCCTGCCCGGAACCGCCCGGCATATCCAGCAACCGCAATTTGTTAATCTAATGTGAGAGGTCAAAGAAGAAATTAGATGCGTAATAATGCTAAGACACGAGGTTAGATTCGGATTGCGGTAGAAGTCTGCCCGGAACCGCCCGACATATCTAGCAACCGCAAACGGTAATCTAATATGGAAGGTCTTGCACGTTTACGGGTATAATAAATCAATAAATACTTAACCAAGATAAGACATGTGGTAAGACATGGGAACAATAAAGGGTTAAGTGGGTAACATGGGTAGCATGTGAAACATAATAAAAGCACTTAACCAAGATGAGACATGTGATAAGACATGGGGATAAAAAGGGGTTAAGTTGGAGTTCCTAGTGGGGACCAAGCTTAGGAGGGAAGCTTGTGTCAAGTGTATGGAACCCTTTTCAACCAGTAACCCATTTCAATATCTATATGAGCTCGAACTAGGTCGAGGACACGAACACGCTTACTGGGGTTGATTATAAGAGGTTAATAAGAGTTAGCGATGGCAGTGCAAGTCCAACGGAGTCATGTGCGTGTGTGGGTGTAGGCTGGTAGGTAAGACGTTTTTGCATCGTGTAGGTATAAGCTGTGCATTTCAGTAGTATCGCGGCTGCCACCTTTGCGAGTGATACCCCTATTATGGGACCAACACAGGTATCTACGAGGTTAGGGAGCCGATCGAATGGTAAGGGTACTGGGTACATCTAGTGGTGATAGGTGCATATTGGTTACCCATGATAGCAGCTAGAGGTACATATTCGAATAAGGAAGGTACATCTAGTGGTGATAGGTGCATATTGGTTACCTATGATAGCAGTTAGAGGTACATAATCGAATAGGGAGGGTACATCTAGTGGTGATAGGTGCATATTGGTTATCTATGGTAGCAGCTAGAGGTACATAATCGAACAAGGAGGATAGTGGGTACATCTAGTGGTGATAGGTGCACGTTGGTTACCTATGATGGCAGCTAGAAGTACAAGAAACTATCATCATTCTATTTAGCCAAGAGGGATCAACTTTTAGTATGAAACTAGTATTGATGCGGTGCAGAGAATATCGTATAGTGGTTAGAAGCGTAGTCAATGTTACATCTTGTTACCTTGTCATGTCTGCTTATGTTATAGTCATCTCTTATATACAGTTTATGTTCTTATCATGCTGCTTTACTAATTATATTGTTAAGTCACTAGACTCGCCAGACTTTACGTCTGACCCTTTTTGTTTCGGCTCTTTTCTTTCCTCCCCTCTCCCCTCTCCCCAAAGTTCTCAGGGTGGGCTCATTGAAGCTTAATTTAGACTTTCCTGCTTGAAGTGCCGAAAGTAATGCTTAGCTTTGTTTCTCTTTCATATGGCATTTTGGATTGGGGGTTATGGTTTTAAAAATTATGTACTCTGATGGCTTTTATACAAGAATGATATTATGTACTTGGTTTTGGTGCGACGGTTTTGAAGATGTAACCACATTTATTTCTGTTTCCGCTCCAATAAAGTTATAAATTTTTCAAGTACTATTTTATGTATCTGTCTCGTAATATTCTGTTCTGTTTACTTATAACGCTCCATGAAACTTAATGCATTCCCTTTGTGAGTGACATTAACAGACGTAGGGTGTTACACGTGGTATCAGAGTTGAAGATTACTAGATCAGATAAAAGATTTTGAAAGTTGGTTTAAAAATGGTTTTAAAAGAAGTATTTTCAAAAGAAAAGTTTGTTTTGAAAGACATATTCCCCAAAGCTATATGCACTATCTCTTGAATTTTCTGTTTGAATCCTTGTTTCCTTTTTCTGGGTCTCTGGGGCTCCTGGCTTTCTGGGAGGTAACCTCATCGCGGCATGGTTCCGTAGGCATGATGAAACTACGGCGCCTGTCGAAGGGCAAAGAAGTGCCTAACTTCCATCTATAGCCGCAGTAGTTTCACCTGCAGCTAATTTTCTTTCCAGCCTAGTAGGGTTTTTCGCGTGATGGAGGCAGTTTTAGAGGGACTAGTTAACATGTTTCACAAGGATGAAAAACTCATGGATATAGCCTTGATGCACAAAGAAGATAAAGGGGAAAAGAAGGAGGTCAAGGTTGAAGGATCACACAATAAGGAAGTGGAACCTAAGAAGGGTGGAAAGAACTATAGACCCCGAGAAAAGAGGAAGTGTCATTACTGAGGTATGGCGGGTCATATATAGCCAAAGACCATAGGAATAAGAAGAAGACTGGTTGTTAACATTGCGGAGAGACAGAACGCCTCATCAGAGATTGTCCAAAGAGGCAAGGGCAAGAACAAAGTACAGGATCTTCCAGAGGGAAGATGCATGCTCTCACGGCTGGAATACCTGATAAAGGTAGAAAAGTTTCTGTTAAAAGTTTGATTTTCCTTTTTGATTATCCTGTTAGAACCTTGTTTGATTCTGGCACTTCACATTTGTTTATATCTGCTTCTTTAGTTGAAACTCTACACCTAAATACTGGTCATAGATCCCGTTGTAGTCTCAAATCCTATTGGTGGCTCAGCTCATTTATCTATGATTTGTTGGGATTTGAGAGTGCCTATCTTGGGCGTTGGGTTTGAATGCAACACTTACGCATTTGGTTTCATGGGCTATGGTCTGATTCTAGGGTTGGATTGGCTAGCCAGGTATGGTGTCATTCTAGACTGTGAAAGGAGGGTAGTTAGACTATTGACTCATTATGGAAAGGCCCTTGATGTTTCATATGATCCTAGGGGTTCGGTGATGCTTAGCTACCTAGTATCACTTGACACATCCATCGATGATTTGCAATCTGTTCGAGTAGTCTGCGAGTATGGTGACGTCTTTGATGAGGTACGGGTTTACCCTGAGGCGCGAGATAAACTTCCGTATATACTTAGTAGATAATGCAAAGCCAGTTGCATTGCCAGTACGCCACATAGCTCCAAGAGAGAGGAAGGAACTCAGTAAACAAGTAGGGGAGCTGCTTGAGAAAGGGTTCATAAGAAGAAGTATTTCGGAATGGGGTGCTCCGGGTTGCTCCGGTTGTTTTCACTATGAAGGCTGATGGTTCGCTTAGATTGTGCGTGGCCTATAGGGAGCTGAATAAGCTCATGAAGAAGGAGAGGTACCCACTTCCAAGAATAGGTGATTTGTTCGATCAGTTGGTTGGTGCTTCAGTTTTCTCGTAGTTGGACTTAGCTACAGGTTTTCATCAGTTGAGGGTAGCTAAGGATAGTATAGATAAGACTGCATTTAGAACTCAGAATGGTTTCTTTGAGTGGTTCGTCATGCCTTTTGGTTTGATGAATGCACCCGCCTATTTTGTAGACTTGATGAGTAGGGTGTTTAGGAAGTTTCTAAACAAGTTCATGGTAGTCTTTGTGAATGATATCTTGATATTCTCTAGAAGCGAGGAAGGGCATACCTTACGTCTTAAGGTAGTCTTAGAGACACTTCGACTACATTAGCTTAAGGCAAAGTTTTCCAAACATCATTTTGGAAAGGGTGTAAGGTTCTTAAGACATGGGGTCTCTAAAGAAGGGATAGCAGTATAATCCTGCGAAGGTAGTGGCAATCCAGGATTGGAGGATTCCAAAGAATATAGTGGAAGCTTTCTTGGTTAGGCGGACTATTATAGGAAGTTCATTAAGGACTTTGTGAAGATATCAGCCCCAGTTTTGACTTTGCTAGATGGGAGCAAACCGTTCACTGTATATACCAATGCTCACGGACAGGGCTTGGAGCAGTTTTCGATGCAAGAGGAAAGGGTGATATGCAAGAGGCGGTCGGTACATAGTTATGTTTGAGCATCGCTTATCACCCTCAGATGGATGGATAGACGGAAAGGGTGAATAGAATCCTTGAAGATCTTTTTAGGTTATGTATCCTAAATTTTGGAAGGACATAAGAAGAGCCACTTCCATTTGTGAAATTCGCTTATAACAACGGTTATTAAGCTAGTATTGGCATATCACCTTTTGAGGGTTTTTATGGACGGCCGTACCGATCACCAACTTGTTGGTAGGAATCTACGGATAAGATTTTGCTTGGACCCGACCTGATTAGAGAAACCTCGAAGAAGATAGACTTGATTCGAAGATGCATGAAAACGGAACATGACCAACAGAAATAGTACGCCGATAAGAGGAGGATCGATCTCGAGTTAAGGTTGGAGACAGGGTTTTCATTAAGGCTTCATCATTAAGGAACGTAGTTCACTTAGGATTTATAGGGAAACTGCGAACAAGGTTTGCTGGGCCCTTTCCCATAACAGAAAGGATTGAAAGGATGGCCTATAGAGTAAAATTGCTGGAGAAACTTAGTGGTGTTCATGACATTTTTCATGTGTCACATTTGCGGAAGTGTATGCATGATACCGTGGAAGTAGTAGAACCGAGCATGCTTAGGGATATGAAAGTAGAGCGAGAGGCAATGGTTAGACATGTTCCTATATGAATTTTTGGATCGGAGGTCAAAAAGCTACGCAATCGAGAGGTCAATGTTCAACAGGCAGATGATCAAGGAGATGCGATTTGGGAGACGGGAGACAAGTTACGTGCATAGTACTCTTTCCTTTTTGAGGATATGTTCTTAACTTCTCCTTTCCTACCAGCTTTGTTCATTTTTTTTTTTGTCGTTTAGTACATTCTCTCGATTATATCTTCGATCCTTAGGTAGAAGCCGATGGATGTAAACATGTGTTTGAAACATATTATGATTGATGGTTGCAAGTGGATTCAAGTGATTACTAGTGGTTGCTCGTGGATACATATACACACACTGTAGGCACTAAGATCGGCTCAGTCACTTTCATATCGCATATTGATATGTGTGCATATGGGTCTATGAATGTAATTAGGTGTATTATCATATGGATGTTGCATTTGAATGAATGGTTGTGCACACATATAGAAAATTATAAAGTGCATTAGGATTAATTGCATACATGTTGGACGCATGGCACTAACATAATTTGCATTAAGGAGGTCAACTGAATCAGTCGATCGCCTGATCTTTTGCATTAGTATTGGGACATATACACACACTTTTGCATATGCTCATGCAGCAGTAGGAATCTTTTAAGGACAATGAATGCTTGTGGGTGATGCATGAGTAGATGGATAATTGGATGGTAGGATATACATTCTTCTTAACTTGGAGATTTCAGGAACGAAATCCTTTAGTGAGGGGAGAATGTAACACCCAGTAATTTTAAAATATTAAAAGGAAAAATTAAATAATACTTAATTCTTAGAAGAAGAATTAAGGGAAATGGGTTGTGCCATTGCGTTCGTCTCGGAATTCTGCTTGGGATAGAGTCTGGGTTTGCATAAAACAGATACAGTATGTAGAAGTTATAAGCCTTAGAATTTGTATACGCATAAGGAAGAATATATAAAAATAAAATAATTCCAGAACCTTCAAAACAGTTCAAAAATCAAAATCTGACCAAGCGAGCTGAGCGTGAAAATTCCCGCTCATGGATCTAGACCCCCCCCCCCGAGGGGGTGTCGACATGGGTATCGACCCCCCATATGGGGTGTCGACAGGGGAGTTGACCCCCTATAGGGGTGTCGACCCCATCGGCCCAGATTTGGGCATTTTGCTAATGATGTGTTTTTCTGGTTTGAGCGCTTCATATGGTTCTTAATCAGATCTGAAGGTCCTAATACACCTAATACACCTATAAATAAACACCTAAACCTAACCCTAATCTCATTGTTTTCATCCATGGCGCTTCCATGCTGCTCTAATCTAGCCTTTCTTCTCCACCAAAACAAATCAGAATAGGAGTAGTCAAATTAGAAGATCAGATCTACAAACAATCAAAGTTGAGATTATTCAAGATCAGAATTAGTACAACAACGACTATCTCTTTTCTAAGAAGCCTATCGCTGTGAGTCTATGTTACTTTCACATATAATTAAATTAAAAAGCAATTGTGATAGGATTGTAAATTGGATCTAATGTATATGCCTGTAAATAAGAAGAATCATATCTAGTTTTGTTATCTTTCAGATTCATACCCGATTGTTATTATCATATGCCTATCTAATATATTTTGTCGTTATTCAGTTCACATGCCTATTTATATGTTTATGCCAATTTTGATTTTTTTGATTCTCTTCCCTTCTTCTTTTCCTTTTTCCTTTTGAGATTAGGCTAACTTCGAGCCTAAGCATATTGCGTTAAGATTTACATACGAATAACGTTGGGATGATTGAGAAAAGTTGGGAAATTTGTAATAAAATGAGATTTGTCATAAATTTTTGATGACTATGGAAATTGGTTTGGGTATAATTGAGTATAACATATATACATGACATTTGGCATAAATTGTTAATAACTATGAAAATTGATTTAGCATAATTTGTTGTATGCATGGGATTATAGGCATAAATTGGATTAGAAATATAAGCATAAATTGGATTGGAATTTATGGGTAATTGGGAATCACTATAATCCAAGATTTGAAATTGGGCATGAATTAAGGAAGAGATAATGAACGCAAATTGATTTGGGCATAATTTGGTATAACCTGTATATATGAGATTATAGGCACAAATTGGATAAGATTTATAAGCATAAATTGGGTTGGAATTTATAGGTAATTGGAATATATTATAATCCAAGATTTGAAATTGGAAACTTGAATCAAGAAAGTGATAATGAACGCCTAAGACACGAGGTTGGATTCAGATTGTAGTACAAGCCTACCCGGAACCGCCAGGCATGTCCAGCAACCGCAATTTGGTAATCTAATGTGAGAGGCCAAAGGTAGAAATTAGATGCGTAATAATGCTAAGACACGAGGTTAGATTCAGATTGCGGTAGAAGTCTGCTCGGAACCGCCCGGTATATCCTGCAACCACAAACAGTAATCCAATGTGGGAGGTCTTGCATGATTATGGGTATAATAAATCAATAAACATTTACCATGATAAGACATATGGTAAGACATGGGAATAATAAAGGGTTAAGTGGGTAACAAGGGTAGCGTGTGAAACATAATAGAAGCATTTAACCAAGATGAGACATGTGATAAGACATGGGGATAAAAAGGGGTTAAGTGGGAATTCCTAGTGGGGACCAGGCATAGGAGGGAAGCTTATGTCAAGTGTATGGTGTTGGATCTAGATTAACCCTAGAGGGGGGTGAATAGGGTTTATTAAATTTTAGCGAGATATTAAAAAATATCATATCACAGAATGCAGTAGAAATAAAAAAACAGAAAGTAAATAATACACAGATATACTCAACTTCGGCAAAATCCTGCCTACTGCTGCATTCCTAAGGTTTCTACTAGGTAATAGAACAAATCTCGCTTACAAGACCATGTAAACTCGCGAACCCCTCGCTCTTATTCTAATCCTACGATCAGAACCCTAGACTGATCTAAACCCCTAGACCAGATTTCCCCTAGTTTTACACACTCTAGTAAACTGTCTAGTTTTACAGATGAAACTAGAAAACCACCTAGATTTTATAGACTCTAGAAACTGTCATTTAATTCCCTAACCGGATCCCCTAGTATTTTACAGACACTAGAACCGATCGATGAATTGCAACTCAAATTAAAACAAACACAAATGTAAATTAAAAACCCTAGTTTTTAAAAGAGAATTTAAAACCCCCTTTTACCCTTCAACCAAGACTTGGCCGGCCTCCCTTCAATTTAGTTTGCACCATGACTTCATTAACCCGATCTCGTTTTCCCTTAAAAAAAAGGCGGTGGCTCTTATAAAATTAGGGTTTCTCTCTGATATCCCTAAATCATGATATTGTTGGTTAATGAAATATGGTTCTATAGTGCTCGAATCTTTGTTGCCATATAACTCTTCGATTTGGGATTGATCGAAAAAAACTATGAGTAATTTTGTTTTAATTCTTCGTGATTTGTTTTTCGAATTGTAGTTGCTTGTTTTTCTGTTTGGATCTCTGCATAGTTTCCAGTGATGAATTAGTGAAATATAGGATAAAGAAATCCCATAATAGCTCTCTGATTTCAACAATGGTTCGATCTTATTTTGCCTGGTTTCCCCTTTTTATTTGGTATGCATTGATTGTGAGAAATAGATTGTTCCTTTCGATTGTTGACTTGAATGATTTTCTTGGTTGAATCAAAACAGGAAATAATTAATATGATTTTCTGGATTGAAAACGGTTTTGAAATGTTGCCTTAATTCCTCAGATTGTTTGTTTCCTTCTGCTGCATTGAATTAGTCGAATTGCCCCTTGAAACAGTTGCCTTGAATGGATTCCATCAGATTTGAGAAACTTGTATGATTTTTGGAAATTAAATTTCCCCTTGCCAAAAACTTTTGTCCCAAATTAAAATTGATTTCCTGAAACTGATAATAAAACATGATGCCGGATATTCATATGCTAGATTTCTGGAAATTAGTAATTCGAATTTTGAAGATAAAAACTGGAAACAAATCTGTCCATTGTTGCCTTGATTAAGTTGAAACCTTGGACCTTGATTAAATTCTTGCCATGCATTATTTGAATGATGCCTGAAAATAATCATACATGTGAACCAACTGAAAATCAGGAAGCAATAAAATTGTTCTTGCTCAATAATACTTGAGATTGATTGCTCATTTATTTCTGGAATCAGAAACCTTGAAGAAACAAATTATTATTTCTTGGCAAAGCATATGCTTGGTAACATGATTTGTTTCTTGTTGTTTTTTCCACCATACGTCTATGCACCTGTAACGTCCCATATTTTTATACGGTATAATAATTAATTTTATTTGATTATTTAAAATATGATTTGGTAATTTAAATGGTTTAAATTAAAATAACTATTGAATATTTAATTAAAATAATAAGTAAATAATATATTTAATTCTGAAATAATCAGAATTAGTTGAAATGGAAATATGGTGTGAATTGGGAAATTCAAAATATATAATTCAGTTTAAAATTGAATTACGATCACGAATATATTTAATTAACGATGATTGAATGTATAAATTATATTATAATTATAATCGAGCTTGAAATAGCGCAGCAGATCACAATTTGGACTTCAATTGGATATACATGATTCGTTTTAGGCCGGATTTCTATGAAATAAGAAACGTTCGGAGTTGGTGAAGTATATTTTTCTAATGGAAGAGAAAAATCGGGATTTCGTTATGTAGATTTTGAGTTATGTCCAAATCAAATTTTCAGAAAAACAGCGCCATAACTATTTAAAAACCATAACGGCTTATTTAATTTTATTAAAGGATTTCTATTTTTAAATTGAATATCGATTTGAACCCAGTATTTTCCTCTCTAGAGGTACGCTATCGAAAGGTGGTTCCATACCTTGTCATAGTTGGAAATCCATTACCCAATAAGTGCTAGCGGTTTTGATTGTATACTATATCTTTGGAACGTGAGATAAAAGCATTCTGCAAGATGACTATTTATTGTGGTTTATAGACACTATTATTATATCAAAGAGTTTTGATATAAAAGATAATTGTTTCTTTCAAAATGATTTGAAAGTTAAATCTAATTGATTTGAATTCTCGTAAGGGAAAAACCCGTTCCGTTATACTACGTGGTCTTATGAGATATCGTTATTTTTCCCATAACTGTTTTAAATTGTTTACTCATACCAGTCCCATGACTGACCCGGAGTTTATTTTGTTTTGTTTTCCCTAAACTATTGGGTGCCCAATTTTGTATGGGCAGTCAAGTAGTCGGGATTTTACAGATATACTTGGAAAGCTGGAGCAGGAGGCTTCAACAGCGTTTATATAGCTACTGTTTATTTCCGCTGTGTTGTAAGTGTTGTACTTTGATAATGATATGTATATTCAAGTACAATCTTTTATTTCAAAGTTATATTATATTTTATTCGTTCCGCTATGAGATTCGTGTTACTCTGATGTTGTGTGTTCTTCTTCTTCTATTCTAATTTTCTATCTTATCTATTCTCACCCTCTAATTTCTTTCATGGACTATCCAGTGTTTTCGATGCTTGAATAGTCGACATAGTGTTGTATGTCAATATCTAGGAACGCAAATTCCCCGAGTCGTTACAGCACCCATGTTTGATTACTGACATGAAACCCATGCATGATCACACTGTTTTGTTCGAAATAATTGTGTTGAGTAGTTGACGTTGAGAATTTTTTTTTTTTTTGAAACTTGCAATCTGAGATGTTCACTGTATTGTATTTGCATTTGTATATTTCCTCGAGCAGTTGACCATTCACTTTGATCCTATGCACTTGAGAGTATTATGTTCTGCCATGTTTTGTGCCATGACCCTTGTGCATTTGAATCTGAGCATTCCTGCCATGTTGTATTGCATGCTGACTTGGTTATGAAGTTGATGCTGCTGTATTGTTGATGCATACATGAACCTGTCTTATGTACGTAAACATGCTTTGTTGTGCCACCTGCCATGCTGTTTGTGATAATGCACCAGTATATGTTGATTACTTTCTTCATTTTGTTGTTTGTAGCACCATCTGTTTGATGTCTCTACTTGCTTGACCATTTGAATTCTTAAGATTGTGCACACACAAGTCTGTGCATTTGTCTGCACATGTACACTTTGACTGGCATGATACATAAGCTTCATTATTTTGTTGTGTGCATCCTTGCAAGTGAAAACTAAACTAGTCCATTGTGTTAGTCCCAAAATTAATTTGCTGCTTGCATTTTTGAATGCTGACTTGAATTAAATCATTCCATGTGAATCTTTTCACACTGCTTTGTGCATTAATGTTTCACCAGTTTCATGTTTGCACAAGCTCGACCATGTTTACTTGCACATTTACATATGTGTATATATACACAACAGTGTGTTTATACAAATATCGTGCATGTGTAATTTATTTATTAGCAGACTGCTGCACTGAGTTGTGGCTGTTCAGAATCAGCTAGTTTTGACGCTGGTTCTGATCAGCAAACCAGTGTGGCATGTTGGGGCAGATCAGTGGGTACTAGATGGATACATACAAATCAGATCGAGTCATGAAAAATGACGAGAAACACACCAGAAATCTGAGGCAAATAAAATATTAAAAATAAAATTTATATTCGCATGAATTCAGTTTTTATTTCTATTGTAGTTTACTGTGTGTATGTTTCTGTATATGACAGGTGTGGATGACTGGACTAACAGTGAAGATGCTGTGAAGACAGAAGGCAGAAAACAAAAACAGTGTGTAAAAGTGTATATGAGTGAATGTGAAATGTATGAGTGTTCTAGTGAATATGAAAATGAATACAAATTGAAATGTATATCAGTGACGTATTCAAATAGTGGAGTTAAAAATAGTTGTACTGTTTAAAAGTTTGAAATATAATATTCAATTTAAATAAAATACTGTATGAATATACGAATGTATGTACAGTCATGTTCAATTTAAATATAAATATTATATTCCTGTCTGTGATATATATATATATATAGAACAGTACAGTAATAAACACATTTATAATATATATTTGGTTTTATCATCAAACAAAAATCATATAATTGTGTATACAACAACGTTATATACAACAATCTCCCCTTTTTGATGATGACAAACAAATATTAAGATTTTGAATCCAATGAATGTGTTCGACAGTGAAGAACTGTACTCCCCCTATTTGAATGCTCCCCCTACAACAGAAACTCCCCTTATAACTGTGCATGAATGAAAAATGAAAATTGAGTAAATTTTCAAAATTAAAAATATTTATAAAGTATTCACCCATAAATCAAAATATCAATCCATTATCCCCTTTTTGTTATCATCAAAAGGATTCAGAATTTAAAATATAGATGAAAAATGACTAAAAATGTAATTTCAGCTTAAGAGGAAGAACAATCATCATAAATCTCAATCAGCCAAACAAAAATCATAATAAACTAAGAACTAGTGGCATATTTCACATTGTAGAGAATGATGGATTTATGATGAATTTTGTATATTATGGAGAGAGTTTCAAAAAACATATATTTCCAATTATTTTCCAAAAGAATTTTATAAATTTGAGCACAAAAACAGTGATGGATTTGGACTATAATTATAGATTCAATTTAATTGATGAAATCAAACAGTCTCAAATCCCAGTAGCTATCAATCAACAAATCATAATACATCATAAGATATTAACACGTTTCACAAATTAGAAAGATGGATTGATAGGCTGGTTTTATACACCAAGGAGAATTTCAAATTAATTTGTATTTATAGCATATTATTTCCTTTTCATTTTTTATTATTATTTAAGAGCACACTAACCATGCATAACCAGAGCTTGGATTTTTAAATGAGGTCAGTCGCAGCTTAAATTATAAGCTATCTCATAACCATGCATGACCAGAGCTTGGATTTTTAAATAAGATTAGAGACACACTTATGTAATAATTATATTTATTATTTTCATCTTTAAAACGAAAATCTCCTCGGTATATAAATCCGATATGGATGATAGAAACGTGGTAGGTACAGAATTGGACTGTAAAATAAATTTCAAACTTAATTATATTATGAAATATGCTCAATTGTACCGAGAATATCGAAAATTTTCAATTATCACTAATTCTGAATAATAACATAGTCCAATTTCTGTCACAAATATTTTCATTGTTTATTCAAAAAGATTTTTAAAAAATATTAAACTCTCCACATTAATATAAAAAAACATGATGGATGACAGAATAATGGTAGATAAAGAAGATGGTCGTGAAATAATCGCCAATTCAAAGATATTATAATAATTACTCAACCATCATGAAAATTTTAAACAAAATCTCCTCTTGAGGTGAAATATACTACAGTCATAATTCAACATAATTTCAAAATCTAATAATAATTTTGATGAATTATAAATACAGTTTGGTTTGGTTATCGATTTCAATTTCTGAATGAATAATCAATAAATAATTTTAAAATTGAAAATCAATTACAAGAGGAAAAATGAAAAATCTGTACAAAGCAAGAGGGAATAAAAATATATACAAAAATTCAGCACTTCTGATACCAATTGGTGTCCCTATTAATGGAGACAAACAAGAATATTACAGACAACAGAATTTTAACCACAAAGACCAAAAAGACAAGACAATCAGATTAGGCAAGCAGCAGACAAAAAAAAATAGTTATCTAAATCATTTTTCAAAAGAGATTCCTTTTATCAGAGCAGCAGACAAGGAAAGGAATAATCAAAGCAAGCACTTACCAAACAAATTTGAAAAAGCAATATTAGAGCAGCACCAGAAAACAGTTATGAATCAGACTTGTCAGAAGATGTTTCACAGAAGTTTCGGATGGTCACAGAAAATGATTCATGATCCCAGATTTAAAAATACTGTTTATTTTAAATCATTTGAAGGAATATGAAAATATCAGAATTTAATGAATCAATCACACTAGATTATAAATTTTTGATTCGAGATATGTGTGTGATTCTGTAAATCAATAATTTCAAATGATTTTAAACAAACAGATATTTAAATCAAATAATCACGTGATAACAGCAAGTTTCAAAGATCAAAAAATTACAAAGATTTTTTCACAAAATTTTCTAACAGGCACACATGAATAATTTCAGATCATTTACATCAAGATTGAGAGAAATTCATGATTCAAAAATTTAAAAATAATTTATTTGAAATCACTTGAATCAATGTCAAGTTTTGTGATATAATGAATCAGTCAGACAAGATTGATAATTTCAATTTTAAGAGGCGTGTGATATTCAAAATATCAAGTATTTCAGATGGTTTCAAACAAATTTCAACAATAATGATCATGAGTAAAGATGAATTTCAAGATGTATCACTGATTCAAGATAACTCAAAATATCCAAGCCAATCTGAAAAATAATGAAATTATCACAACTGATAAATATTGGTGTGCTGTAATGAGTATAATATTTCAAGCTTTTTTAAAAAATGAATTAGAAGACACTCAAAACAGCAGAGGTGTGTGAAATTCCATTAAACTTTTAGATCTTCGAAAAATTTAGAATTCAAATTAACAGTGTTCAAGATATGACAAGAATACATCAACACTGTCATGAATTCAGAAAATAAACTTCAAAACAGTTGCAGAAATATACAAGTTTAGATTCAAGATCTGGAAATGATTAAAAGCATTAGAGTTCTTTCTAAATGAAGCAAATTTCCAGAAAAAATATGAATTCTGCAATTGGAAGTTAAGGAAGCTCAAAATAAAAGAAAAAAAATATGGCAATGTCAAAAAAATAGGAGAGGTAGAAGGAGAAATAAACAGAAAAAAAAATATTTACAAAGATGAGTTCAGAGATCATACATAAAATCAATTTAAACCAAAATCTCTGACTCAATGGACTTGGCTAAGAAACTGTGAATAATCTGATGATATGAAGCATTTTGAATTCAGTTTCTGTTTTTGCACTGCAATTCCTCAGCCTCCTCCAGTACCTAACAGTTTATAGAATTGAGTGGTCTAACAAAGGTTGTTTTACCACTCATAGCTGTGTATCGAACTTTCGGTACCCAAACTTGTTTGAATAGCAACCCATCAGAATTTACCAAAGTGCTATTAGGGACCCAGATCTGTTTGAATTTATTTGAATTCATTTTGCTTCTTTTTGGGGTCCAAACAGGATTGTTTCTAAACAAGTTATTACTTTGTTCATGATTTAAAAATCCTTTGAAATTATTTGAATTCAAATTTTCAAGATGAATATTTCCAAAACTATTTGAAGGATTTTTAAAATCATTTGAACTTCTCTTTTCAAACTTTCAAATTTTCCAAACCTAAGACCATTCCTATTTCTAGAAGAAAATTGATTTTTCAATAACATATTTAAAGATTTTTCACTAGTTGAAAAAAAATTCAAGCTTAATTCAAGATTACTGATTTTGGATTTAAGATCAGAATTTTCTTTCATCAGAATTGAACAACGGTTAATGTTGATCTTTCTCCTTTCAGTCTCATTCTGTTTCAAAAACAAGTTTTCATTTTCAAGCAATTTGATTTTGGCCTTGGATTCAAAAAACTCTGATTCAAACTGAATTTGTTTTCCAGATTGTTGTTTCTCAGAACACTTGAACTTTCCAATCTCCTTTTCAAGTTCTTTCAAAATAGATTCAGTTTTCAACAAGCTTTCTTTTTCAAAAATTTCAAAATTGGAATTTTTAGTCATCTTAAAATTTTCAAATTCGTTTTGCAAAAAATTGTTTGTATTTTCAAGCTCGGTCTTGTTCTCTTTTAAAATCAAAATTTTATCCTCAAGCTTTTGAATAATTTTATTTTGATGAACAAGACTGTGTTCCAAATTTAAGCAGTTTTTGTAATTAGAGTTTGAAGAATTTTTAGAACATTCAAGTTTTGTTTCCAAATCATTAATTTTACTGGTCAACTCAAGATTTTTAGATTTCAGAGAATTGTTTTAAGATTGGAGCTTATCAACAGATTTAGTTAAACCAACATGCATACAAACCAAATCTTCATAAGAGAAATTTTCTATTTCACCATCTGTTGATTCTCCATCATTTGATCTATCTGTTCCTCCTTTTAAACATAGATATGAATTTGAGTTGACAATTGAGGGTTTTGGGTAGTTGTCAGGTTTTCCATACAGCGCATTGAGAGTTCTCCAGATTTCCTACGCAGCCAAATAATGAGAGATAAGATCAATCAGATTATTACTAAGATTCCAATAATATTCCAATAATCAAAATTAACAGATTTTAAAAGTAATTTAAATTTTGATTTCCAAATCAAAAATTCCGTTCCATTGAAATTAATTGGAATATTACTGGACTGACTCTCGTTAGACTGACAACTAGGATGACCCATTACTCTAGAGTTAATGAAATACCAGGCTCTGATACCACTTGTTGGATCTAGACTAACCCTAGAGGGGGGGTGAATAGGGTTTATTAAATTTTAGCAAGATATTAAAAAATATCAGATCATAGAATGCAGCAGAATTAAAAACACAGAAAGTAAATAAAACATAGATATATCCAGCTTCGGCAAAATCCTACCTACTGCTGCATTCCTAAGGTTTCTACTAGGTAATAGAACAAATCCCGCTTACTAGACCATGTAAACTCGCGAACCCCTCGCTCTTATTCTAATCCTACGCTCAAAACCCTAGATTGATCTAAACCCTAGATCAGATTTCCCCTAGTTTTATAGACTCTAGTAAACTATCTAGTTTTACAGACGAAACTAGAAAACCACCTAGATTTTACAGACTCTATAAACCGCCATTTAGTTCCCTAACCGGATCCCCTAGTATTTTACAGACACTAGAAACTGATCGACGAATTACAACTTAAATTAAAACAAACACAAATGTAAACTAAAAACCCTAGTTTTTAAAAGAGAATTTAAAACCCCTTTTTACACTTCAACCAAGACTTAGCCGGCCTCCCTTCAATTTAGTTTGCACCATGACTTCATTAACCCGATCTCGTTTTCCCTTAAAAAAAATGGCGGCGACTCTTATAAAATTAGGGTTGCTCTCTAATATCCCCAAATGGTGATATTGCTGGTTGATGAAATATGGTTCTCTAGTGCTCGAATCTTTGTTGCTATGTGACTTTTCGATTTGGGATTGATCGAAAAAAACTGTGAGTAATTTTGTTTTGATTCTTTGTGATCTGTTTTTTGGATTGTAGTTGCTTGTTTTTCAGTTTTGATCTCTGCATATTTGCCAGTGATGAATTGGTGTAATATAGGATAAAGAAATCCTATAATAGCTCTTTGATTTCAACAATGGTTTGATCTGATTTTGTCTGGTTTCCACTTTTGATTTGGTATGCACTGATTGTGAGAAATAGATTGTTCCTTTCGATTGTTGCCTTGAATGATTTTCCTGGTTGAATCAAAACAGGAAACAATTAATATGATTTTCTGGTTTGAAAATGGTTTTGAAATGTTGTCTTAATTCCTCAGATTGTTTGTTTCCTTCTACTGCATTGAATTAGTTGAATTGCCCCTTGAAATAGTTGCCTTGAATGGATTCCATCAGATTTGAGAAACTTGTATGATTTTTGGAAATTAAATTTCCCCTTGCCAAAAACTTTTGTCCCAAATTAAAATTGATCTCCTGAAACTGATTATAAAATATTGATGCCAGATATTCATATGCTAGATTTCTGGAAATCAGTAATTTGAAATTTGAAGATAAAAACTGGAAACAAATCTGTCCCCTGTTGCCTTGATTAAGTTGAAACCTTCGACCTTGGTTGAATTCTTCCTATGCATTATTTGATTGATTCCTGAAAATAATCATACATGTGAACCAACTAAAAATCAGGAAGCAATAAAATAGTTCTTGCCCAATTATTCTTTAGATTAATTGCTCATTTATTTCTGGAATCAGAAACCTTGAAGAAACAAATTATTATTTCTTGGCAAACCATATCCTTGGCAACATGATCATGCACCAATATATGTTGATTACTTTCTTCACTTTGTTGTTTGTAGCACCATCTCTTTGATGTCTCGACTTGATTGACCATTTGAATTCTTAAGACTGTGCACACACAAGTCTGTGCATTTGTCTGCACATGTACACTTTGACTGGCATGATCACATATGCTTCATTATTTTGTTGTGTGCATCCTTGCAAGTGAAAACTGAACTGGTCCATTATGTTAGTCCAAACATTAATTTGCTGCTTGCATTTTTGAATGCTGACTTGAATTGAATCATTCCATGTGAATCTGTTCACACTGCTTTGTGCATTCATGTTTCACTAGTTTCATGTTTGCACAAACTCGACCATGTTTACCTTCACATTTACATATGTGTATATATACACATAGTGTGTGTATACATATATTGTGCACGTGTAATTTATTTATTAGCAGACTGCTGCACTGAGTCGTGACCTATTCAGAATCAGCTAATTTTGACGTTGGTTCTGATCAGTAAGCCAGTGTGACATGTTGGGGTTGATCAGTGGGTACTAGATGGATATATACAAATCAGATCGGGTCATGAAAAATGGTGAGAAACACACCAAAAATCTAAGGCAAATAAAATTTTAAAAATAAAATTTATATTCACATGAATTCAATTTTTATTTCTATTGTAGTTTACTGTGTGTATGTTTCTGTATATGACAGGTGTAGATGACTGGACTGACAGAGAAGATGCTGTGAAGACAGAAGGCAGAAAACAAAAACAGTGTGTAAAAGTGCATATGAGTGAATGTGAAATGTATGAGTGTTGTAGTGAATATGAAAATGAATACAAATTGAAATGTATATCAGTGATGTATTCAAATAATGGAGTTAAAAATAGTTGTACTATTTGAAAGTTTAAAATATAATATTCAATTTAAATAAAATACTCTGTGAATATATGAATGTACGTACAGTCGTATTCTATTTAAATATAAATATTATATTCCTGTCTGTGATGTATATATAGAACAGTGCAGTAATAAACATATTTATAATATATATTTGGTTGTTATAATCAAACAAAAATCATATAATTGTGTATACAACAACATTATATACAACATTTGGACCCTTTTCAACCAGTAGCCCATTTCAATATCTATATAAGCTCGAACTAGGTCGAGGACAGGGAAAAGCTTACTGGGGTTGATTGTAAGAGGTCAATAAGAGTTAGCGATGGCAGTGCAAGTCCAACGGAGTCATGTGCGTGCGTGGGTTCGGGCTGGTAGGTAAGACGTTGTTGCATCGTGCAGGTATAAGTTGTGCATTTCAGTAGTATCGAAGTTGCCACCTTAGGGAGTGATACACCCTATTGTAGGACCAGCACATGTATCTACGAGGTTAGAAAGCCGATTGAATGGGAAGGGTAATTGGTACATCTAGTGGCGATAGGTGCATATTGGTTTGCCTATGATAGCAGCTAGAGGTACATAATCGAATAGGGAGGGTACAACTAGTGGTGATAGATGCATATTGGTTACCTATGATAGCAGATAGAGGTACATAATCAAATAAGGAGGGTACATCTAGTGGTGATGGGTGCATATTGGTTACCTATGATATCAGCTAGAGGTACATAATCGAACAGGGAGGATAGTGGGTACATCAAGTGGTGATAGGTGCACGTTGGTTACCTATGATGGCAGCTAGAAGTACATGAAACTATCGTCATTCTATTTAGCCAAAAGGGATCATCTTTTAGTATAAAACTAGTATTGGTGCGGTGCAGAGAATATCTTATAGTGGTTAGAAGTGGATCAATGTTACATCTTGTTCATCTTGTTACCTTGTCATATCTGCTTATGTTACAGTCATCTCTTATACCCGGTTTATGTTCTTGTCATGTTGCTTTACTAATTATATTGTTAAAGTCACTAGACTCGCCAGACCTTATGTCTGACCCTTTTTGTTTCGCCTCCTTTCTTTCCTTTTCCCCCTAGGTTCTCAGGGTGGGCATGTTGAAGCTTGATTCAGAGTTTCCTGCTTGAAGTGCTGAAAGTAATGCTTAGCTTTGTTTCTCTTTCATATGTCATTTTGGATTAGGGATTATGGTTTTAAAAATTATGTACTCTAATGGCTTTTATACAAGACTGATATTATGTACTTGCTTTTGGTGCTATGGGTTTGAAGATGTAACCAAACTTATTTCTGTTTTCGCTGCAATAAAGTTATAAATTTTACAGGTACTATTTTATCTATCTGTCTTGTAATATTATGTTCTGTTTACTTATAACGCTCCATGAAACTTAATGCATTCCCTTTGTGAGTGACATTAACGGATGTGGGGTGTTACGCTACACACAGACTTAGGGACGTTATGTTCAGGTTGTTGCTTTAATCCACAAAGTAGGGTGGACCGACCCAACCGCTCTAAAGGAGTCAGACGGGATCCTGGAACCTAAGGGGGGGTTCCGAATCGGATTGGGAAGATTCTTAGCCTAGGTTCATTGATGGAAATCCAACTTCCAATGCGAAACCCTTTACGATTTTCAGTTGTATACCTATGTAGCCATCATAGTGGGATAGGGCATTATGCGAGCTAAGATTCATAAGTTTACTTCCGAAGGAGTTTTACACATCCTAGACATTATAATAATATCAAATGTTTTTGTTTTGAACTATATCAAGCATATTTTGCGGTTCTAAGGCAAATCCCCATCCTATGGTGTGTGCTTGGATTGTGTAATGGGGCATAGGGCTTATAATTGTTCATTTTTCTGCAGTCATGTTTTCCAAACTGTTTTATGGCAGCTATAGTTAGTTATGGTTGGGAAAGTATCCTTGGGAGGAAACCTGTTCAGCGACATGCGGCGTGGTCCCGAGATAATTTATTCAAAATAAGGCTAAGTATAAGATTAGTTAATAAAGTTTTCTCACACCAGTCCTATGACTAACTCATGGTTTGTTATTCCCTTCCAAAGCGCTGGTCCCCATGATTTCCACATGGGCAGTCAAGTAGTTTGTTTTGCATATATTTATTGAGCATGAGCCTGGATTGAAGCTTAAAGTTGTGTCCAGAGCCTTTGAGAGGCTTCCGCTGATGTAATTTTGTATTGTCGTTGTGCATTGTAATCATTATACTCTGATATATATTCTTGTACTCTAATGTAACATTTTACGATGTCAATGAAAAGTGTTTTGTGTTTTGTTTTTGATGTTGTCATACACCCAAGTTAACGATTCGAGGATTTCTGCCATTTCGAATTGGACTTGTGCGGCTTACGGTCGATTCGAAGGGTGGGGATTTTCGGGTCGTTACATCTATAACTCTTTGATTTTAATGTGTTCAATCGTAATTGGTTTAAAAACTTCTTGCCGAAGTCTTTAAAATAGGGAATCGATCGAGGAGGGAGTCAAGTAAACCACAACATAGCAATCCCTTCGAGATATAATGGGAAAGCTTTACACATTATGAGGTCGAGAGCCGCCACAACATTCATATACTAGGAGTAATGCATTATATGTTGTCGTGGATCAGTTTTACCCGAATAATGACTTATCGTGGGTAAGTTAAATTGCCTTGGGAATCATGCTTCCAAGATGTCGTCTGTGAAAGGTATGTAGCTGTGATCTATGCCCAATCCTCATTGTATCCTCTACTATCATTCATTATCTGATGCACCATCACCACTACTTATGTATTGGTCAACACATGTTACGGCTCAGTGTTCTCAGCTCTTCGAGATCCCCTTTCCCCCATCTCAAGCAACGTCGCCTGACCAACCTCCGAGCAGAACTTACTTGCCGTTACAATCTCAGTCAATCACATGACGAGTGGGTAGAAGCGTGGGAGCATTAGTGGTTTAGGAAGTGCCTTGTTCCCTAGGAAGTAGGAAGTACTCAGGATTTACACATCAGCATGAGCATAGGTTCTGCTAAGCAAGGGTCATTAGGGACCAAGCCGAACCGCTGCATCTTCTTGCGAGCCCAATGAACCAAATTGGAGTTATCAAAGATTCTCAAGCCTTTCATAGGGTCTCTTCTGTCGTGCTGATCGTCCATTCTCCTCAAATTAAGATGAGCCCTCTATTTCCGAGCGATGGGGATGAGACAATGTTCTTTGTCTATGGACTTCCTCCCTTTGCCTGACTATCACATCCATATCATTCCTCATTGCAGCAATATCCCGTCTCTGAGCTTCTAATGCTGCGTTGGTCTCTTCCAATCTGGAGAACATATGTGTGAAGTCTTCTCACGTAATGGGTGCTGAAGAAGGAGGCTGACTGGTAGTGGCAACAACATTTCCGGTTGTCAACAGTTTGGGCCAGGTCGAACTCGATCTGAGTATGGTCAATCCAAGTTCGTTTGATCCAGGAGCCCCTGGCACTGGTTCGACCCACGCTCCAGTCTGTTGTTCTTCATTGGCTGCTGTTCTCTGGGAAGCTTGATGGTTCCTATCCTTTTTTGAAACCATACTGATCAAACTTATTAAAATTGTTGAAAACGTTGGTAGTGATAAAAATATGGACTATTCCTTCGGACTTGGCGATCCGAACAGTAGACAAATAATCCCAAAAGTTAAGAATTCAATTCTCAGTGAAAGCACCAAAATGTTAGACCCAAAAAGGCTTTAACACCCAATAGACTAGAATTTGTAGAAAGTAATGAAGAAATACAAATTAAAAACGAGAAATAACATGCAAACACACAAGATTTATAGTGGTTCAGTGTTAACGAGTCTACATCCACTTTATAAATCTTATATTCAACAAAAAATTACAATTACACTGCTGGAAATCTCCAATCACTCGAAATACGATCACTTTTCTCTTAAACATATGAAGAAACACTCAAAAATCGCTAAAATTGCTCTTGGGTCAAATAATGGCAGACTGAGTATATAGCTACAATGTTTAAGGTGGCCAAAGTCCTTTTTTCCAAACCGAGGTTGGGTATATACAGGAACAACTAGGGATTATAGGCAGGAACAGTTATTTATGTGTTGGTATTCGATTTGGGTTTGTAAGGTGTTAGTGGAGCAGTTTTATATAGGAAAGCAGGTCGGGTCGTGGCCACGTGTCAACTGCTCCATTCGAATAGAAGTTAGTGGGTTAAGTGGGCAGTTATCTCGTGCAAGTTCAAAACTATGGTCTGTTCGAGTCGATTCTATTCGACCCGAAACCATCGACCCGGTAGCCCATATTCCTGTTCAACCCGAGGATGGAGAATTGTTTCAGCTTGGCTTGTCTTCAGTTTGATTTGATTCTAAACTCTTGAATAGGCACAACTGTTAGTATCGAATGCACATGATCGTGGTCACTTGGCTTTGGGCGGCCTTGTTACAAGGTAGGCTAACAAATAGTTAAGTTTTTATATAGAATAATTTAATACCAAAATATTTCATTTGATCACGGTATGCATATTTAATTTTCTACCATATGGCTAAGAAATTATTTAATTTAAGTTTCAATTTCACAAGTATATATTATTTTAACCCATAGCGGATGTCGTAGGTGTATATCATTTTAACCTATTTCTTAATTTCAAGTGTTTAATATCCAAAAATGTAAATTATCAATTTGTCCCGTTTCGTTGACATATAAAGTGACATGTATACATCATAATCAATAATTATCAATAGTAATACCCAATCGATCATCAAGACATAAATAAACATAACATATAATCATCATCCAAATAATCAATATAGTCACAACATTATCACCTATTAAATATCATTGTTTAACTAGCAATTTAACTTCAATATTAATTAAATATCAATTCAGGTAAATGAAAATTTACCGAACATTCTAATTTAATCAGTGCAAACATACATCCAAATTTGTAAACAACCAATCGGACAAAAATTTCCATACATATCAGTCTAACATGTGTCGTATGTCAATATCATAATCAATTTCGATGTCAAATTTTATTATCGAATGTCGGTTAAACTAATTATAATAACTTGCATAGATATTTTAGTACATTGTGAGTGGATTAATATACTCACCTATGATTTTGAGTCGAATCAGAAATCGAAATAAACACCAAAAAATTTGATAGTCTCCAAATCCAACCAAACCAACTCCATTTCGTCCGGAATTTTAATACCAATCCGACGAAGAAAAATGTGTGTCAATCCAATGTCATATTAAAAAGTCATTCACATTAATGTTTCTGAAATTAAAAAAAATAAAACCACAAAAATCTTAGACTTGCCACGTTATCATGGAATTTTTTTTCTTTTCGCACATTTCACGCTACAGGCCATGAATTTTGAACCCATCAACCCTAAATCACATACCTTTGACCGAAAATCACCCCCATTTCCAACGCTTTGACAGCCGATCCGAGACCACCACCAGGACTTCCTTGACTTCCTCATTCTCCGCCCCAAAAGCCTGCACCCTGTGGTCATCCCAAATCACTGTGCCACCATGATAACTACATGCCTTCTCAACCAAATCCTGGCCACCTCCGACCATGGTAGACCATCAAACTTGGTGCATGAGTTCCCCAGGTTTTCTCTTCGCAGTGGCACCCTCCGATCGTCTATTCATTAATGATCCACCGTTGGATTGTCAAAAACTTAAAACGGATGACTGAGAAAGATCGTCTGATTTTGGTAAATGATGCAACATTTCCAATTTTTTTTATAGATTTGAGTTGTGTTCATTGAGACCTTTCCAATGATGTATGATATGATAATGTTTGAAACACTTGAATTTTTGATGTTGTTTTCAGATCCGTAATCATTAAAAAAAAAATTATCAGAAAAGATTTCGGGATCCGAGAAAATATTAGAGATTTGAGAAAAGTGAGATGATGACTAGAGTTTCAGGAAACCCAAATATATGTAGGGGGTAACATGTCTATTTGTCTACAACGATTAGAGCAGCCTAAAAGCCCATTTTCTATGGTAAATCGAATTTCGTCGTTCCATATATCGAAATATATGTTTTCAATATTTTTAAATGTAATGTAATTATTGAAATTTAGTAAAACGCAATTATATTCAAGTTTACATTTTGTGTTGTCAATTTAGTCGCATTAAACAACATTTTTATTTAATGCAAGATGCACACGTTTGCTGGTGCAAAATAGTGAGTGCTGCTTTAAATATGCTGTCAGATAGCCTCATTGGATTTCCTGGATTAAGTAGTTCACATCAGCTAAAGTGGCTATAACTCGTCAGATCAAAAGACTAACATAATTTCAAAAGCAACACTTGCGTCCTTCCATCCATCTCCTGGCAAAGCCCACTGGGCATCATACATAGAACCAATTCAACTTGATGCTCAACTTATGCCACCCTCCAATCATTATCCTTTTGTGTAACGACCCGGGAATTTGCGATCCTGGATATCGACATACAACATTATGTCGACTATTCAAGCATCGGAAACACCGGATGGTTCATGAAAGAAATTAGAGGGTGAGAATAGATAAGATGAAAACTTAGAATAGAAGAAGAAGAACATACAACATCAGAGTAAACACGAATCTCACAGCGAAACGAATAAAATATAACATAACTTTGAAATAAAATATTGTACTTGAATATACATATCATTATCAAAGTACAACACTTACAACACAGCGGAGATAAACAATAGCTATATAAACGCTGCTGAAGACTTCTGCTCTAGCTTTCCAAATATATCCGTAAAATCCTGACTACTTGACTGCCCGTACAAAATTGGGCACCCAAGAGTTTAGGGAAAACAAAACAAAACAAACTCGGGGTCAGTTATGGGACTGGTGTGAGTAAAACAATTTAAAACAGTTTGGGAAAATAACGATATCTCATAAGACAACACCGTATAATGGAACGGGTTTTTCCCTTATGAGAATCCAAATCAATTTGATTTAACTTTCAAATCATTTTAAAAGAAACAATGATCTTTTATATCAAAACTCTTTTGATATTATAATAGTGTCTATCAACCACAATATAATAACCATCTTGCAGAACGCTTTCATCTCACGTTCCACATATATAGTATACAATCAAAACCGCAAGCACTTATTAGGTAATGGATTTTCAACTATGACAAGGTATGGAACCACCTTCCGATAGTGTACCTCTAGAGAGGAATACACTGGGTTCAACAAGAACATCCTACAACCCGGCCACACATGACCGACCACTCATTTCGCTTGAGTGTATCGAATGTATATCACCAGCGGTTGGGATTAGCAACTGTTTGCCGAATGGGACAGCATCGACATTGGATTATAGAATGAAATGAATATCTCTAGATAGGTGATAATACACCCTACTTGGCAGCCAAGCACTTAGCCATGTTGCCTACCCGATTTTTGTCATTTCCCGGTTATGAGGCTAGAGGCCACGCTTATCTCTGATAGATCACACATTTATTCACTTTGAATGTCACATCGTCATACCCGCCAAATCATAAATTGATTTCCCCAAAAATACAACGGTTATACATCTAAGAGAAACTTACGTGATCCATTAAATATACTCTGTCAGACATTCTTCGATACAGGTCGTCCTGGAACAGGACAGACCGAAGGCACTATTCTGTAAACTGGACAGCCCTTGCATAACTCCGTCTTCAATTATCTTCATCATATTTGATCGCAACGCTAACGCCCATACAGAGTGGTTTGCAGATAATGAATCTGATCCCGGTCTTTCCGTATTGACGACGGAAAAATGGTCAAAAACTTCGATAGTCGGTGAGTTAACTATCAAAGAAAAACACATGTGCAAGCAACGGTATTATTTCTAAATGGAAATTCTATCAATCAATCATCAATCATCATTTATCTCTTAAATTAATTTATCATTAATTTATTTATTTCCTGTTTCTATATACTCAACATTCCTTATTTTCTAAATTTAGAAAATATACGTTATTAATCATTGGAAAACATCTCCGTCTCTTTTCACATATCACTGTCATTTCAATATTCTTTATCATCAAAGATTTCATTTTCTATGATTAGAAAATATCCCTAATTATATTTGGAAAATGTTTCCAAAACTCCTACATTGGATTTAAACAGGTGTTTAAATAAAACATTGCTATGCCAACTCGAACCAATAACACTCATTAACTAAATTCACTTAACCTACCTTTACTATCGAACCTTAACCATTCCTTAGTTAAAAACAAAGCCAATCAAGTTGGGGTATAACTTCAATAAACTTTTATTTATAAATTTGGATAAACAAGCAAACAACCAATTTATTAATAAATAAATAAATCTTGATTAAAAACGGAAAGTGAATTGTACTTTCCCAAATTTGATATATTCGAATTTCAACGTTTAACTCTCTTTCGAATAATCTCTATTCGATAACTCCTTTTCGAATAAACTATATTCAAAAATCTTTCTTCGAATAACTAATATTCGACATCTTCAAATAACTATATTCGATAACTCTTTTCTTCAAATAAACTATATTTGATATTCTCTCTTTCGAATAAACTATATTCGATAACTCCTTTTTCTTCGAATAAACTATATTCGATAACCTCCTTTCTCTTATAACCAATATTAGATTAACTCCTTTTTCTCTATTCAAATAAACTATATTCGATTAATTCCTTCCGAATAAACTATATTCGATAATCTTCTTTCTAATAAACTATATTCGACTAACACCTTTCTTCGAATAAACTATATTCGATTAACTCCACTCGAATAACTAATATTTGATTATTCCTTAACCGATTAACTCTAATCGATCAACTCTAACTGGTTAACTCTAACTGATTTACTTTAACGATTAGCCCCTTTTGATTTAACTCCTTTTCGAATAAGTAATATTCGATTAACTCCTTTTGATTTGACTCCTTTTCGAATAAGTAATATTCGATTTACTCTTTCCTCGAATAAACTATATTCGATTAAACTATATTCGACCGACTCCTTTCTTTTTTGCAAATTCTTCCGTTTCTATTTGTTTTACAAATATTCCCTTTTCTATTTTTTTTATTTGACAAATAAATATTTCCTTTTCAATTCTATTTATTTAACAAATAAATATTTCCTTTACACTTCTATTTATTTTCTACATATTTCCATTTCAATACTCTTGGTAAATGTTTTACAAATATTTCTCTTTCTATTTTGTTTGTAAATGTTTTACAAATATTTCTCCTTCTATTTTTTTTGTAAATGTTTTACAAATATTTCTCTTTCTGTTTTATTTGTAAATGTTTTACAAATATTTCTCTTTCTATTTTATTTGTAAATGTTTTTCAAATATTTCTCTTTCTATTTTATTTGTAAATGTTTTACAAATATTTCTCTTTTTATTTTACTTGTAAATGTTTTACAAATATTTCTCTTTCAATTTTACTTGTAAATGTTTTACAAATATTTCTCTTTTAATTTTACTTGTAAATGTTTTACAAATATTTCTCTTTCTATTTTATTTGTAAATGTTTTACATATAATTCTCTTTCTATTTTATTTGTAAATGTTTTACAAATATTTCTCTTTCTATTTTATTTGTAAATGTTTTATAAATATTTCTCTTTCTATTTAATCTTATTTATATATAAATAATTCCTTTTATAAAATTCAATTCATTTTAAAAATATTTCTTTTTATAAAATCCTTTGATTTTATAAATATCTCTTTCTATAAAATCATTTGATTTTTTTTATATATTCCTTTTTCAATACAACATTGAAAATTTCCCTTTTAACATTTCAGTATTCCTTATGGTATTTAAAATACCAAATAACAATGATCAATATCATTTTAACACACATCATCAACAACAGATTATATATATCATCATATATGAAAAACAATAAAATAAATGTTGAGGAATCCAGTTGGATTCCTCTGACCTGTTTCCCTGCATCACAGATGTTAAACAATATAATTAACATCAACTTCATTTCGCTATGAAATATTCTGATAAACAGAATCAATATTTGATTTAGCGATATATATATAATTTCAACCAATCACTTAGCAGTTCAACCAAGCAGTCAACACACAGAATCAATCATCATTTTTCAATTCTAAAATACGTTATAAAAATATAACTGATAGAGTTGGTGAGTTTACTCACATTGGACGATCATCGTTAATAACGATAACCATCGCTTGATTCAGACGGACAATTTATTTCGCTATAAATTGTAACGAGCTCCAATTCACTCCCAGTCAGTTCCATTATGTAGGTGTCGTCCCTACGATCCTAACGAATCTAGTTTCGTTGAATTTCGTTAATGTATGAGTAAGATACAATAATTTATAGTTAATACATTTTTCTAAGTTCGGTTTAAACTAAAACACTATTTGGTTTAGGGCTTTACCCTTTAACTAGGCCCATCCACCCATGTTAAAACCGTTCGCTAAGTTCCTTTCTTCCCCCAATTACCCCATTAGCTTCAATAGCGTGCTCTAGGAATGGTTCAACGCCATTTCCTCCAACTTCCCCTTTAAACTGCGCCATCACCATTCAACTATAAATCAAACCAAAAATCCTAAAATTCCTGTCATGATTTCCACTTCAACTTCATGTATTCAACATCCAACTCGCACCTGTTTTCACTCCCTCGGTTTTCAGTTCGAACTCAGCTAACCCAAAATCCACCGAACCAAATTGCTGCCGAATTTCCCCAAATTAATACACACAACTCCATTCGACACTACAAACCCAAATACGATGATCATTTCGCGAATTGATGCTCCATTTCCACGATTACGTGAACCTTTGGTTTCACGTTGAAAATGGGTTATCAGAAAAAGCCATCAAGTCTAGCAATACTTACATAGAATTGAAGAGCACACCTTACTGAACCCAAATATATGTATATTAGGATTTTAGGAATTTTATACAATTTGTTTGAGAATTTAGGAGTTGCGATTTTCACGTTTGAGGAGAAGTGATGTCGGCGCATTTGCTTTTGACTTCTGGAAAAAATGGTATAGGGTTAGGGAGATGATAGGATATTTATAGGGTAGATAAAAATACATTTTTTATTCGCTTATTATATTTGTTTTTATCGTACCGCTGCTTGTATTTGTCCTTAAAAATCTGTATGATCACACATAATATCCAAAAATCACGAAACTGGACCTGCAGCTATAGTTTGACATTACAGACCCAACGAAACTAGTTTCATCGAATTCCGACTCCATTTGCTCACACAGCGTATTTTTAATCGTCGAAAATCGACTGTTTTTCACATTAAAATCTCGTACGGCCACATACTGACTCCAAAAATCACGGAAATTGAAATCTAGAAATAATTTAATATTGCGGATCTAACAAAATTAGTTTCGTCGAAAATGGAGGTCATTTGCAAAATTGGCTATTTTTAAAGCTCTAAATAAAATCTTTTAAATATTAAATATATTTAAAAATAATTAAATTAAATATTTATAAATGAATATTATCGTATATATCCACGCTAGAATATCATACAACTCCAATTGGATTTATAACTCGATATTTCAAAATTCCCAGTTATATCGATATTCGATTTATATATAAAACCCTTTTATAATATAAATATATATTTATAAATTTAAAGGAATTCCATAGCGACTTTTCTAAAATTTGATTTGGACATAAATCAAAATCTACACAATGAAATCCCAATTTTTCTCTTCCGCTAAAAAAATATACTTCACCCGCTCCGAACGTTTCTTATTTCACAGAAGTCCGATTTAAAACGGATTCTGTATATTCTGTTGAAGTTCGAATCACCAATTGGCGAACTACTACGCCATTACGGGCTCGATTATAATTATAATATAAATTATACGTTCAACTGTCATTCAAATAATATATTCGTTATTCTAATTCAAATTCTAAGTTGCATTAAATATTCTAAATTGTCCAGTTCACATTATATTGTCAATTCACTATTTCCGACTATTTCGGAATTAAATATATTATTCTATTATCTATATTGATTAAATATTCAATATTTTTTAATTAAATGACCATTTAAATCTCTAAACACTATTTAAATAATTAAATTAATTAATTATTACACAGTAAAAATACGGGACATTACATTCTTCCCCCCTTTAAAATAATTTCGTCCTCGAAATTGCTAAGGTAGAAAACTAACCCTATTAACTAGGTTAAAAATTATTTGTTTACTTCTTTAATTTCAATCTCACTATACCATTTAATTTCACTTTGATATTAATTCATTTCTACTAACAAAAATTTTCATAAACTCTAAAAAATTTCTAACACCTGAAATTTCTAAAAAATTTCGCCAGCACCTCCTTTGTACTGGTTAATCGGTACAACTACAACTCGCCTCTCTGGGCCTTCTCCAACCCAAAAGAAAATCAAATAGCCAAGCGACTTGCCAACCAGGCTCATAAATCTCATACCCAATTTAAATATAAACTTGTACCTTTTGTCGGGCACATCAGTATATCCTTTCCATCTGTTATCAATTTAGCATAAGTCCAATAAAATTCCAATCAGTTTTTATCCTCAACACAACCATTCGCTTATATCCAAACTGAATTTCATTTCAAACTTCTATCCCATAAATCCAAATTTCTCGATATCCTTCTAACCCCATTTCAACTCCAATTTGCTTTTGCAAATTTCAATTCAATTTCCACTTAACTGGCTTTATTTTAATTCCAATTGCCTTTCCCAATTTCGATTCAGTTTGGTTTTAACTCAAACAATCTTTCCCTGGGAAGTTTAAATCACTTATCTTTTCAAAAATCAAATATCTCGTTTTGGAATTCAGAACAACTTGTTTTTCACAAAACAATTCAAAAACAAAATCTTTGGTAGTAATCCGTCTCTTAGCAACTCAAAAATGAACACCGATGATGCAGCTGTCATCATCGGAATATATTTTCCAGCGATCAAAGTGAGTTCAATACTATATCACTTTCAAAACCATTTCTAAACACTTCCATTTTGAAATCAATTCAAAATATCCTTTTCAATGCTTGTTACAAAATTTAAAATCTCCCAGGATTTTAAAATTCACATATATTTAATCCAATTCCGTTTGTAAACACTTTTCCAACTTCTGGGGTTTCAATTTCAATTCTGATTTAATTCATCTGATTTTTATATATTATACTTATATAATTTCTGATTGGTTACTTACATCTATTTCAATTTACAATCTTACTCGATTATAATAACAACCAATATATCCAATATATTATAATTCCAATATATATATTTTCTCTATATCAAAATATACTTTGGGTAAAATTATTTCATTTACCCTCTTTTCAAAACATATCGTGTCGACGCATCGTATTCGAGTGTTAAGAAACTCCTACCGATACAGTGGATCAAACTGATCGACCAGAACCCATAAACAACTCAATCAATAAATCTCCACAATATAAAATCACTTTTATATTAAATAACAAATACGCTCACTCGTATATCTACAGTCAACTCAATCTAGGGTATTGCTAACCCTATCTCTACTGAGTCACGCCACGGAGCCAAGGTAATTACTTAACCTTAAGCTCTGATACCACTGTAACAACCCAGGGAATTTGCGATCCTGGATATCGACATACAACACTTTGTCGACTATTCAAGCATCGGAAACACCGGATAGTTCATGAAAGAAATTAGAGGGTGAGAATAGGTAAGATAGAAACTTAGAATAGAAGAAGAAGAACATACAACATCAGAGTAAACACGAATCTCATAGCGGAACGAATAAAATATAATATAACGTTGAAATAAAAGATTGTACTTGAATATACATATCATTATCAAAGTACAACACTTACAACACAGCGGAGATAAACAATAGCTATATAAATGCTGTTGAAGACTCCTGCTCCAGCATTCCAATTATATCTGTAAAATCCCGACTACTTGACTGCCCGTACAAAATTGGGCGCCCAAGAGTTAAGGGAAAACAAAACAAAACAAACTCCGGGTCAGTCATGGGACTGGTGTGAGTAAAACAGTTTAAAACAGTTTGGGAAAATAACGATATCTCATAAGACCACGCCGTATAACGGAACGGATTTTTCCCTTATGAGAATCCAATTCAATTCGATTTAACTTTCAAATCAATTTGAAAGAAAAAATGATATTTTATATCAAAACTCTTTCGATATTATAATAGTGTCTATCAACCACAATATAATAATTATCTTGCAGAACACTTTCATCTCACGTTCCACATATATAGTATACAATCAAAACCGCGAGCACTTATTGGGTAATGGATTTCCAACTATGACAAGGTATAGAACCACCTTCCGATAGTGTACCTGTAGATAGGAATACACTGGGTTCAACAAGAACATCTTGTAACCCGGCCACACATGACCGACCACTCATTTCACTTGAGTGTATGGAATGTATGTCACCAACGGTTGGGATCAGCAACTGTTTCCCGAATGGGACAGCATCGACAATAGATTATAGAATGAAATGAATATCTCTAGATAGGTGATAATACACCCTGCTTGGCAGCCAACCACTTAGCCATGCTGCCTGTCCGATTTTTGTCATTTCCTGGTTGTGAGGTTAGAGGCCACGCTTATCTCTGACATATCACACATTTATTCACTTTGAATGTCACATCGTCATACCCGCCAAATCACAAATTGATTTCCCCAAAAATACAACGGGTATACAGCTAAGAGAAACGAATTCCTCTGCCACCAAACGTACATACGTTTGAAGAGACCAACTTACGTGATCCATTAAATATACTCTGTCAGACATTCTTCCATACAGATCGTCCTGGGACTGGACAGACCGAAGGCACTATTCTGTAAACAGGACAGCCCTTGCATAACTCCGTCTTCAATTATCTTCATCATATTTGATCGCAAGGCTAACACCCATACAGAGTTGTTTTCAGATAATGAATCTGATCCTGGTTTCTCCGTATTGATAACGGAAAAATGGTTAAAAACTTCAATAGTCGGTGAGTTAACTATCAAAGAAAAACACGTGTGCAAACAATGGTATTAATTCCGGATGGAAATTCTATCGATCAATCATCAATCATGAATCATCATTTATCTCTTAAATTAATTTATCGTTAATTTATTTATTTCCTGTTTCCATATATTCAGCATTCCTTATTTTCTAAATTTAGAAAATATACATTATTAGTCATTGGAAAACATTTCCATCTCTTTTCACATATCACTGTCATTCCAACATTCTTCATCTCAAACATTTCATTTTCTATGATTAGAAAATATCTCTGATTATATTTGGAAAATGTTTCCAAAACTCCTACATTGGATTTAAATAGATGTTTAAATAAAACATCGCTATGCCAACTCGAACCATTAACACTCATTAACTAAATTCACTTAACCTATCTTTACTATCGAACCATAACCATTCCTTAGTTAAAAACGAAGCCAATCAAGTTGGGGTATAACTACCTCTTAGACCTTAACTGAACAACATTTCTAACTTCAAAATAGACAAGATTTACCTTCTAAATCTTTAACAAATTTCCTTACGAAACTCTCGTATATTTCTTACGAATCCACTTCTTTTACAGAAATCATTTGATTTTAACAATAGTGCTATAATCCCATGCTTCTGAAATATAATAACTTCAATAAACTTTTATTTATAAATTTGGATAAACAAGCAAACAACTAATTCATTAATAAATAAATAAATCTTGATTAAAAACGGATAGTGAATAGAACTTTCCCGAATTCGATATAATCGAATTTCAACGTATAACTCTCTTTCGAATAATCTCTATTTGATAACTCCTTTTCGAATAAACTATATTCGAAAATCTTTCTTCGAATAACTAATATTCGACAATCGAATAATTATATTCGATAACTCTTTTCTTCAAATAAACTATATTTGATATTCTCTCTTTCGAATAAACTATATTCGATAACTCCTTTTTCTTCGAATAAACTATATTCGATAACCTCCTTTCTCTTATAACCAATATTCGATTAACTCCTTTCTCTCTATTCGAATAAACTATTGAAACACCCCACCTCCGTTAGGCTCACTCTCAAAGGGAATGCCCTAATTTTGGTGGAGGTTTATAAGTATAAGTCATAGATATACAAGACAGATATAATAACACATATTTTTGAAACAGCGGAAAACAACAACTTTTATTTCATCAAAACACGTGTTACACCAACCATACCATAATTGTCTTACAATACTTCCAAAAACATAACATCTTCATAATTGTCTTGATTACATTATTTAAAGAAGCATAAAGAAAACATAAATAAACTGCAAAAGTCCCATAGTTGCTGTCCAAAGCCATAGTCCAAAACGAAAAGATCCAAGCAATACATTCTTTCTCTTCAAGCTGGATATGAAAGCTGGTCAAGCTGTGGTATTCCCTCCCTGTGGACCTGGGGGGGGGGGGGAACGGAAGAAAAGAAGACGAAAGAAAAGTAGAGTCAGACATAAAGCCTGAGTAAGTCTAGGACTATTCAGTCTATGAATAAAGAACTGGGTATGATAAGTATAAACTGGAAATGGGAAAGCACCATAAACCAAGTTAAGTTGTCTAGGGTCAAATATACTATCGTACCCCATATTAATCTCTGTACCCATATAAACTAGTTCCCAACAGGCACCCCATAATCAGGGTGAAGTGATCCATTTTATGATGATCGGCTCCTACTCGCATAGTTACATGTGTCTTACGGCCCCCGATGTTGTAGTTACCTATGCTGGTCCCACCACGGGGTGTATCAAGTCCCATGGTGTGCAACCCGACACAATCCTACAATGCACAGGTATGCTACTGGTGCCCAGTGCCTTATTTTTCTGCGCCGGAGTGTGTGCACGCCCGCACCCCGTTAGAACCTACACTGCTACACCACCGCCGTCGATTTGACCTCTTACAGTCAGCCCAGTAATCGTACCCCACCCTGCCTAGTTTCAGGGTATCATGATACGCCTTGTAGGGTTACTGCTGAAAAGGGTCCCCCTCTACTAGGTTTTCTATTTCTAGCCAACATGCTAAGTTGGTTAAGTGTTTTATAAACCTAACCCCCAATCTGTCTGTTTAGTTTAGCATGTTCTATTCCGATTAAGTCTTAATTCACTTAATCCTATCAATCCTGACTCAGCCTTAATTGTCTTATTAAAGCCTTGACCTCTCGCATTAGACAGGTATTGTTGTGGCTGTCTGTTGCCGGTTGGGTCCGAGCAGTCTTACGCCACAACTCAGTCTAACCTCGGGTCCTTATTGGGCTCCGTGTTTAACTACCCACATTGGATAGGTATTGTTGTGACTACTGGACAGCCGGGCGGTTCCGGGCAGGTTTACATCACAACTCAATCCAACCTCGGGTTAAACACATCGTATTTTCTACATTTACATATTTTGTCTCTTTTCTTTTTATATGTAAATATTTGCGGCCCATTATTCAAATTCATCTTTATTGATTAGGATTTATTTATGCCACTTAATTGTTTTTCAAGGTTGTTGGCATGCGTCAAACATGCCAACACATATGTTCTATATTTTAGCCCAAACGTCATTACCCCCGTTTTATACGTTCGCTCCAATGTAAGATGTGTTGGGTTTAACACTTAAACCCAACTTAGCCATATGAAAAGGGGAGGCTTATAACATGGTGTTTATAAGGTAATATAAAAAAGGGAGTGTGAACGCATGAACTTGCAACATAACGATTCAATTAACATAAGGTAGGCACATGTGAACTTGCAATTGTAACAACATATAATTTAAGCAATACTTAAACATAAATCATTCTACTCACATAATCATGGTATAAACAAAACATGAATCATTCTATTCATGTAGTCATGGCATAAATAGTACTTAAACATGAACCATTCTAATCATATAATTATGGCATAATCATTTGAACATGAGTCCTTCTATTCATATAGTCATGGCATAAACATAATTGAACATGAATCCTACTATTCATATAATCATGGTTTTTATCCTATCTATGTAACTTGTAAGTAATTCTAGTGTAATTCTAATGTAACTTATGTGTCAAATGTATTATCATATGATTATGATAACAACATAAGCCTAAAAACATGTTTCCAACTAGGCATAATAACAAACATAGTTTAGTCATGTTCATAAAATTAATACAAGCTTACAAAGACGCTTGCTTTTATCACTATCACAAAATCATGATTTTTATACTTGAACTATGATGCCATTTCCAACATAATCTTCATATGAATCATAATACTTAAATGGATCAAATTACACTAAAGACGACCATAGAATTATACATCATGTTGGCATAACAATAAATCATATACTTGCATGAATTTTCAAATAAACTATTACAACATATAGTTGTTATTTTCAACATGAATCATATACTTGCAATTATCAAATGGGTGTTGTAAATAACTACCGCAAAACATGTAGTTTTCAATATGAATCATATGTTTGCATGAATCCCAATTAAAATTCCACAACATGTGGTTGTCAACATAAACCATATACTGGTATGAATCCAATCGTACACCATAGCATTGCCAAATCGTTTAGAATCAAAATAACATACAAATATCGCCACAATTACATTTCGTTGTTAACTTCCAACACAAATTGCGTACTTGCAAATATCCAATTGTATACCATAATATTCCCAAATCGTTTAGCATCAAAGCAACGTACAAATATAGATTATTATCGCCACAATTCCATTTCTTACTTTACATAAATCAACACAATTATTTAATTCACATCGGAATAGCACTCTACTTACAACGTGTGACGAATCTTCAATTCAGGAATCTAAATTCTGAATTTGGAGATGCTATCCTTTGTTGTAGGCGTTGCGTTGATTTGATTAACGTTGCTTTAAGCTTTCAAATTATCTCCTAATCGTCTCTCTATTTCTGACGGCTATCCTCAGTTTCTTCTCAGCAGCATGACGGTCTCATCTCCATTTTTGTTTATGTGAATTAGGGTTAGTCTTAGGTCCTTTTTATAGAGTTTGTGGGTTGATTTAGACTGTCGATGAAGCTAGGTTTAATAATAGCCGTTCGTTCAAAGGAGAGGCCAATCAGGAGCTGACACCTAGCCCTAGGGACAAGGCAAGGCTCAGAAAATCGACCAAACATAGACTAGGCCAGCCAGAGGGGGCTGGGTTCGACCTGGCTCGGGGGCCAGGTCGACTCCCCAGTCGACCCCCAGGTCGACTCTAGAGTCGACCTGCCTGGGCAGGTCGACCCCCAGGTCGACTCCCAGGTCGACCTGGCCTGGCAGGTCGACCTGGTGGGTTTGGGCGGGAATTTTCCCGCCTGCTTTGATTGGGCTGAAATTTAAATCTGTTTTCGAATTTCGAATTTTCTGAAACTTCATCGGGTCATAATTTGGTCATACGGGCTCCGTTTTTCGAAAACTCGGACTCTATTTCACGTATTTTTCCGAGACGAATGCAATGGCATATCCCGTTTCCCTTAATACTTTAATTAGAATTTATTATACTTTAATTTGTGGATTTCACTGTTATAAAATACACGGGGTGTTACATTCTCCCCCACTTAAAAGGATTTCATCCCAAAATCTTCAAGTTCAAGAAGAATGTACATCCTAACATCCAAACATCCATCTACTCATCCATCAAACACGAGCATCCATTGTCCTTAAAAGACTTCTAATGCTTCATGATAATATGCGAAGTGTGTGTGTACATGTACTTATCTAATGCAAAATCAGGCGGTCTACTGATTCAGTTGACCTCCTTAATGCGAATTATGTAAGTGCCATGAATCCATTATGTATGCAAATCCTCCTATTCATGATTCTACATGAGTGCACAATCATTCATACAAATGCAACATCCATATGACGACACATTAAAGTTCAACCATATACGAATGCAAACATATATGCATATGCAATATGAAGTGATTGAGCCGATCTAAAACCTAGATTGTGTGTGTATATGCAACCACGAGCAACCACTAACAATCACTTGCAACCACTTGCAACCATCATCCATAACATGTTTCAATTACATGTTTCCATCCAAAGGGTTTCTTCCTAAAAGATAAGGTCGAGGAGATATACCTAAAAAGATAGATAAAAGCGCAACTTAAGGAAAAAGGAAAAATCAAAGATGTACCCTCGAAAAGAAAAGGGTAGGCTGCGCGTATTTTAGCTTCAGTTTCCCAAGTTGCATCTCCTTCGGCGTCGCTCCACTGAACTTTGACGAGCTTGACTTCGCGGTTGCGTAGCTTCTTCACTTCCGTTCCTAATATGCGGGTTGGAACTCTCCTTATGGTTGCTTCGCGTTCCACTTCAGCTTCTTCTAGGATATTTGGCTCTACCACTTCAGCAGACTCATGTAGACATTTTCGAAGATGTGAAACGTGAAAGACGTTGTGAACTCCGGCCAATTTTTCGGGTAGCTCTAATCTATAGGCCATTTTCCCAATTTTCTCAATGATAGGGAATGGCCCTACGAACCTCGGTGCTAGCTTTCCGGTGGTTCCAAAACGAACAACGTTCCTTAGCGGAGATACCTTAAGAAAAACTCTGTCCCCAACCTCAAATTCAAGGTCGGTCCTCCTCTTGTCGGCGTAGGACTTTTGTCTGTCTTGGGCCGTCTTCATCCTTCTTCGTATTAAGTCTACTTTTTCTGAAGTCTCTCGGATCATATCTGGTCCAAGTATGAGCTTATCAGTAGACTCCCACCAACAAGTGGGTGATCGGCACGGTCTTCCATATAAAGCTTCGAAGGGCGCCATTCCGATGGTTGCTTGATAGCTGCTGTTGTAGGCAAATTCTACCAAAGGAAGACGGTCTTCCCACGTCCCTCCGAAGTCAAGGATGCACAGTCTTAAAAGGTCCTCCAAAACTCTGTTCACTCTTTCTGTTTGGCCGTCGGTTTGGGGATGATAGGCTGTGCTCAAGCATAACTGTGTGCCTACCGCTTCTTGCAGACTCCGCCAAAACTCACTGGTGAAGATAGGGTCTCGGTCGCTAACAATGTTGGATGGTATTCCATGGAGTCGAACGATTTCCTTGAGGTAAAGAGATGTTAGGGATGAGGCAGTTCTTTTACTTTTGACAGGTAAAAAGTGGGCGCTTTTAGTAAGCCTATCCACTATTACCCATATGCTAGTGTTGCCTCTCCTAGACCTAGGCAGCCCATCGATGAAGTCCATTGAGATGCTATCCCACTTCCACTGCGGGACCTCTAGAGGATGTAGCAGACCGCCAGGCTTTTTCTGTTCCGCCTTAACCTGTTGGCACACCATACACTTAGAAACGAATTCTGCCACGTCCTTTTTCATGTCGTTCCAAAAGAAAGTTCTTTTTATGTCCTTGTACATTTTATCGCCGCCTAGGTGTATCGTCATCTTGGAGTGGTGTGCTTCCTCGAGAACCTTCTTTACTAAATCCCTTGTCTGTGGGACGCATAGCCTTCCGTCTCGCCTTAGCCAACCCTTATCGTCGATGGAGTATCTGTTGAGGTGACTTGAAGTCTCACCCCTAATTAGCCTATCAATCGTCTCCACAAGCTGAGGGTCCTCGCGTTGTGTTGTCCCTATCGAGTCCACTAAAGTCGGGCGTACTTCGAGAGATGCTAACAAGCCTGGTACAAAATCGGAGGAAGACCTAAAGTCGAAGCTGGTTATAAACTCTAGGCTTTGTCTTTCAACAAACAGCAGGCTTAGGGTCAGTTTCTTTTGGCTCAACGCGTCTGCCACTACGTTGCCTTTGCCCGGAGTATAGGAGATCTCGAAATCATACGAGGCAAGAAACTCCATCCACCTCTGTTGCCTCAAGTTAAGATCCTTCTGCGAGAAAAGGTATTTCAACGATTTATGGTCAGTGCAAAGTTCAAACTTCTCACCTAGGAGATAGTGTCGCCAAGACTTGAGTGCAAAGACGATGGCAGCTAACTCAAGATTGTGGGTCGGGTAGTTCTTTTTGTGCACTTTTAATTGTCTTCCACCATAAGCTACTACCCTTCCTTCTTACATTAAGATAGCGCCTAACCCTGTCCCACATGCATCTGTATAAACTGTGAACATCTTGCTTCCATCTGGCAACGTTAAAACCGGGGGTGTTGTAAGAGCCCTTTTCAGTCGCTGGAAAGCAAACTCGCAATCCAAGTCCCAATTGAACACTAGATTCTTCTTGGTCAACTTTGTGAGCGGAGCTGAGATTTTCGCAAAATCCTTTATGAACTTTCGATAGAAACCTGCTAGTCCTAGAAAACTTCGGACCTCAGTTTCATTCCTTGGTGTCTTCCAATCCTGTACCGCCACTACCTTAGCAGGGTCCACTGCTAACCCTTGTTTGGATACTATGTGCCCAAGGAACCTCACTTCTTCTCTCCAAAAGTGGCATTTGGAGAATTTGGCTTTTAGCTGATGGACTCACAGAGTTTCCATGATTGCCCTTAAGTGCTGAGCATGTTCCTCTTCGTTCTTTGAGAAGATAAGGATATCGTCTACGAAGACCACTACGAACTTATTGAGGAAATCTCTGAATACCCTACTCATCAGGTCCACGAAGTAAGCAGGTGCATTTGTCAAGCCGAAAGGCATGACAAGCCATTCAAAGAAGCTGTCTGGGGTTCTGAATGCCGTTTTATCGATACTATCTTCAGCCACCCCTAGCTGATGAAAACCGGTCGCTAAATCAAGTTGGGAGAAAACAGACGCTCCTACAAGCTGATCAAACAAATTGTCAATTCTGGGGAGAGGGTGCCTATTCTTTTTTGTTAGCTTGTTGAGCTCCCTATAGTCAACACATAGACGGAGTGAACCATCCGCCTTTGTAGCGAACACCACGGGAGCGCCCTATTCTGAAATACTCCTCCTAATGAACCCCTTTTCTAGAAGCTCTTTAATCTGTTTACTGAGCTCTTTCCTTTCCCGTGGAGCTATGTGTCTAACGGGCAACGCAACGGGCTTTGCATTATCTACAAGGTATATGCGGAAGTCTATCTCCTGCTTCGGAGGCAAGCCCTTCACCTCTTCGAAGACATCCGGATATTCCCGGACCACTCTAACCGATTGAAAATTTTCAACGAAGGCATCTAGCGATTCAAGATCATAACCGCATACGAGGGATTACAAGAAATTTCCAAAGTATTACTGAGCTGGGTTAGGAGCCTAACAACCCTTTTCTCACAATCAAGGATGGTCCCATTACTGGATAGCCAATCCATGCCCAAAATCAAACCATATCCCGAAAAGCCCAAAACAAAGGCACTACACTTAAATTCTACGCTTAGAATAGAAATTTTCAATCCCAAACAGATCATAGACAAATGAGCTGGGCCCCCAATTGGGTTTGAAACAATTAAGGGGTCCTCTACCATACTAGTTTTTAGGTGCAGAGATTCTACTAAAGCAGACGAGATAAAGGAGCGTGACGCGCCAGAATCAAATAAAGTGCGAACGGGGTGATCATAAAGATAAACTACACTTTCTACAGAAGTATTTATACCTCGCTGTTGTAGAGGTGGCGCCTCTAGCACATGAACTTGTGCCCCTGAGGTGGATCCAGCCCTCTGCCCCTGTCCTCATTTCTTTGGGCAGTCCTTAGCCATGTGGCCTGTCTCACCGCAAGAAAACCACCCACCATTCATCTTGGCCTTCTTTTTCCGGCAATCTTTCACTAAGTGCCCCACTTTGCCACAGAAATTACACTTCCTCTTCTCTTTGTTGCCTTTCCCGCCCTTCTTAAAGGCGGTCTTCTTAGGCTGCAAATCTTCTTTCTTCCCTTGAGAGTTTTCTGCCTTTGTCTCCTTCTTGCCCTTATCCTCTTCGTTCAGCAACGCCATCTGTACCAACCTTTCACACGTAGCTCCCATGGGTATATGGGTCATGGCCAAACTGTGTAACGGCTCATTCAACCCTTTGACAAAACGGAGAGCCTTCTTGTGCGGGGTGTTGACTAGGTCCAGTCCGAACCAAGCCAGCTCATCAAACTGATTAACATACTCTTTGACTGTCTTGTTCCCTTGCTTAAGAAATAAGAATTTTTCCAACTGCAAACTTCTTTCCGCGTCTGAGAGAAATTTAGCCTCAAACCTTTCCCTAAAGTCCTCCCATGTTTCCACTGGTCTGTCTGCATTAGTGACTTCCCACCAGTAGGAAGCCTCGCCCTTTAGTAGCCACACTGCCAGTTGTACTTTGTGCCTATCTTCTACCTCAAAGATGACGAATAAGTCCTCGGTTTCTTTCAGCCAATTTCTAGCTGCCACGAAGGACTCAGTTCCATGAAAATCCTTTCCTCCCATAGCTTTAAAATCTTTACATATCTTAGCAAAGGTGTTTCCCCGCGGAGGAGGTGGAGGAAGAGGTGTTGCTGCAGCTGGATGATTTCCTGCAGCTGGGGGAGGAGGAACGGTAGGACCTGGCTAAGTGGCCCTTGCTTCTAAGAACCGTCTAAACCAACCAGGTATTGGTACACCCTCAGGCAAGTTAAGTTCTTCGGGCATGCTGAAACAAAAAGGATAGATTCAAAACGAAGAATAAGGGATAGTTCCTATGGCTTTAGGGGGGACTTTGCCCTTTAAAATAAAATAATATTTTATCTTAAAAATGCTTATTTAAATTTCCTTTTTGAAAATAAATTTTCAAAACTTTTTATCTTATCTGGTAAACCTATGCTCTGATACCAAGTGAAACACCCCACCTCCGTTAGGGTCACTCTCAAAGGGAATGCCCTAATTTTGGTGGAGGTTTATAAGTATAAGTCATAGATATACAAGACAGATATAATAACACATATTTTTGAAACAGCGGAAAACAACAACTTTTATTTCATCAAAATACGTGTTACACCAACCATACCATAATTGTCTTACAATACTTCCAAAAACATAACATCTTCATAACTGTCTTGATTACATTATTTAAAGAAGCATAAAGAAAACATAAATAAACTGCAAAAGTCCCAACGTTGCTGTCCAAAGCCATAGTCCAAAACGAAAAGATCCAAGCAATACATTCTTTCTCTTCAAGCTGGATATGAAGGCTGGTCAAGCTGTGGTATTCCCTCCCTGTGGACCTGGGGGGGGGGGGGGAATGGAAGAAAAGAAGACGAAAGAAAAGTAGAGTCAGACATAAAGCCTGAGTAAGTCTAGGACTATTCAGTCTATGAATAAAGAACTGGGTATGATAAGTATAAACTGGAAATGGGAAAGCATCATAAACCAAGTTAAGTTGTCTAGGGTCGAATATACTATCGTACCCCATATTAATCTCTGTACCCATATAAACTAGTTCCCAACAGGCACCCCATAATCAGGGTGAAGTGATCCATTTTATGATGATCGGCTCCTACTCGCATAGTTACATGTGTCTTACGGCCCCCGATGTTGTAGTTACCTATGCTGGTCCCACCATGGGGTGTATCAAGTCCCATGGTGGCGACCCGACACAATCCTAGAATGCACAGATATGCTACTGGTGCCCAGTGCCTTATTTTTCTGCGCCGGAGTGTGTGCACGCCCGCACCCCGTTAGAACCTACACTGCTACACCACCGCCGTCGATTTGACCTCTTACAGTCAGCCCAGTAATCGTGCCCCACCCTGCCTAGTTTCAGGGTATCATGATACGCCTTGTAGGGTTACTGCTGAAAAGGGTCCCCCTCTACCAGGTTTTCTATTTCTAGCCAACATGCTAAGTTGGTTAAGTGTTTTATAAACCTAACCCCCAATCTGTCTGTTTAGTTTAGCATGTTCTATTCTGATTAAGTCTTAATTCACTTAATCCTATCAATCCTGACTCAGCCTTAATTGTCTTATTAAAGCCTTGACCTCTCGCATTAGACAGGTATTGTTGTGGCTGCCTGTTGCCGGTTGGGTCCGGGCAGTCTTACGCCACAACTCAGTCTAACCTCGGGTCCTTATTAGGCTCCGTGTTTAACCACCCACATTGGATAGGTATTGTTGTGACTACTGGACAGCCGGGCGGTTCCGGGCAGGTTTACATCACAACTCAATCCAACCTCGGGTTAAACACATCGTATTTTCTACATTTACATATTTTGTCTCTTTTCTTTTTATATGTAAATATTTGCGGCCCATTATTCAAATTCATCTTTATTGATTAGGATTTATTTATGCCACTTAATTGTTTTTCAAGGTTGTTGGCATGCGTCAAACATGCCAACACATATGTTCTATATTTTAGCCTAAACGTCATTACCCCCGTTTTATACGTTCGCTCCAATGTAAGATGTGTTGGGTTTAACACTTAAACCCAACTTAGCCATATGAAAAGGGGAGGCTTATAACATGGTGTTTATAAGGTAATATAAAAAAGGGAGTGTGAACGCATGAACTTGCAACATAACGATTCAATTAACATAAGGTAGGCACATGTGAACTTGCAATTGTAACAACATATAATTTAAGCAATACTTAAACATAAATCATTCTACTCACATAATCATGGTATAAACAAAACATGAATCATTCTATTCATGTAGTCATGGCATAAATAATACTTAAACATGAACCATTCTAATCATATAATTATGGCATAATCATAATTGAACATGAGTCCTTCTATTCATATAGTCATGGCATAAACATAATTAAACATGAATCCTACTATTCATATAATCATGGTTTTTATCCTATCTATGTAACTTGTAAGTAATTCTAGTGTAATTCTAATGTAACTTATGTGTCAAATGTATTATCGTATGATTATGATAACAACATAAGCCTAAAAACATGTTTCCAACTAGGCATAATAACAAACATAGTTTAGTCATGTTCATAAAATTAATACAAGCTTACAAAGACGCTTGCTTTTGTCACTATCACAAAATCATGATTTTTATACTTGAACTATGATGCCAATTCCAACATAATCTTCATATGAATCATAATACTTAAATGGATCAAATTACACTAAAGACGACCATAGAATTATACATCATGTTGGCATAACAATAAATCATATACTTGCATGAATTTTCAAATAAACTATTACAACATATAGTTGTTATTTTCAACATAAATCATATACTTGCAATTATCAAATGGGTGTTGTAAATAAATACCGCAAAACATGTAGTTTTCAATATGAATCATATGTTTGCATGAATCCCAATTAAAATTCCACAACATGTGGTTGTCAACATAAACCATATACTGGTATGAATCCAATCGTACACCATAGCATTGCCAAATCGTTTAGAATCAAAATAACATACAAATATCGCCACAATTACATTTCGTTGTTAACTTCCAACGCAAATTGCATACTTGCAAATATCCAATCGTATACCATAATATTCCCAAACCGTTTAGCATCAAAGCAACGTACAAATATAGATTATTATTGCCACAATTCCATTTCTTATTTTACACAAATCAACACAATTATTTAATTCACATCGGAATAGCACTCTACTTACAACGTGTGACGAATCTTCAATTCAGGAATCTGAATTCTGAATTTGGAGATGCTATCCTTTGTTGTAGGCGTTGCTTTGATTTGATTAACGTTGCTTTAAGCTTTCAAATTATCTCCTAATCGTCTCTCTATTTCTGACGGCTATCCTCAGTCTCTCCTCAGCAGCATGACGGTCTCATCTCCATTTTTGTTTATGTGAATTAGGGTTAGTCTTAGGTCCTTTTTATAGAGTTTGTGGGTTGATTTAGACCATCGATGAAGCTAGGTTTAATAATAGTCGTTCGTTCAAAGGAGAGGCCAATCAGGAGCTGACACCTAGCCCTAGTGACAAGGCAAGGCTCAGAAAATCGACCAAACATAGACTAGGCCAGCCAGGGGGGGCTGGGTTCGGCCTGGCTCGGGGGCCAGGTCGACTCCCCAGTCGACCCCCAGGTCGACTCTAGAGTCAACCTGCCTGGGCAGGTCGACCCCCAGGTCGACTCCCAGGTCGACCCCCAGGTCGACTCCCAGGTCGACCCTAGGGTCGACCCCCAGGTCGACCTGGTGGGTTTGGGCGGGAATTTTCCCACCTGCTTTGATTGGGCTGAAATTTAAATCTGTTTTCGAATTTCAAATTTTCTGATACTTCATCGGGTCATAATTTGGTCATACGGGCTCCATTTTTCGAAAACTTGGACTCTATTTCGCGTATTTTTCCGAGACGAACGCAATGGCATATCTCGTTTCCCTTAATACTTTAATTAGAATTTATTATACTTTAATTTGTGGATTTCACTGTTATAAAATACACGGGGTGTTACAACTATATTCGATTAATTCCTTCTGAATAAACTATATTCGATAATCTTCTTTCGAATAAACTATATTTGACTAACAACTTTCTTCGAATAAACTATATTCGATTAACTCCTCTCGAATAACTAATATTCGATTATTCCTTAATCGATTAACTCTAATCGATCAACTCTAACTAGTTAACTCTAACTGATTAACTCTAACCGGTTTACTTTAACGATTAACCCCTTTTGATTTAACTCCTTTTCGAATAAGTAATATTCGATTAACTCTTTTTGATTTAACTCCTTTTCGAATAAGTAATATTCGATTAACTCCTTTCTTCGAATAAACTATATTCGATTAAACTATGTTCGACTAACTCCTTTCTTTTTTGCAAATACTTCCTTTTCTATTTGTTTTACAAATATTCCCTTTTCTATTTGTTTATTTAACAAATAAATATTTCCTTTTCAATTCTATTTATTTAACAAATAAATATTTCCTTTTCACTTCTATTTATTTTCTGCATATTTCCTTTTCAATTCTATTTGTAAATGTTTTACAAATATTTCTCTTTCTATTTTATTTGTAAATTTTTTTTACAAATATTTATATTTCTATTTTATTTGTAAATGTTTTACAAATATTTCTCTTTATATTTTATTTGTAAATGTTTTACAAATATTTATCTTTCTATTTTATTTGTAAATGTTTTACAAATATTTCTCTTTCTATTTTATTGGTAAATGTTTTACAAATATTTCTCTTTCTATTTTATTTGCAAATGTTTTACAAATATTTCTCTTTTTATTTTATTTGTAAATGTTTTACAAATATTTCTCCTTCTATTTTATTTGTAAATGTTTTACAAATATTCCTCATTCTATTTTATTTGTAAATGTTTTACATATATTTCTCATTTTATTTTATTTGTAAATGTTTTACAAATATTTCTCTTTTTATTTAATCTTATTTATTATATAAATAATTCCTTTTATAAAATTCTATTCATTTTAAAAATATTTCTTTTTATAAAATCTTTTGATTTTGTATTAACTCTTTCTATAAAATCCTTTGATTTTTTATATATTTCTTTTTTAATACAACATTGAAAATTTCCTTTTTAACATTCCAGTATTCCTTATGGTATTTAAAATACCAAATAACAATGATCAATATCATTTTAAGACACATCATCAACAGCAGATTATATATCACATCATATATCATCATATATGAAAAACAATAAAATAAATGTTGAGGAATCCAGTTTGATTCCTCCGACTTGTTTCCTTGCATCACAGATGTTAAACAAGAAAATTAACATCAACTTCATTTCACTATGAAATATTCTGATAAACATAATCAATATTTGATTTAACAATATATATATATATATATATATATATATATATAATTTCAACCAATCACTTAGCAGTTCGACCAAACAGTCAACACATAGAATCAATCATCATTTTTCAATTCTAAATTATGTTATAAAAATATAACTAATAGAGTTGGTGAATTTTACTCACATTGGACGATTATCGTTAATAACGATAACCATCGCTTGATTCAGACAGGCAATTTATTTCACTATAAATTGTAACGAGCTCCAATTCACTCCCAGTCAGTTCCATTGTGTAGGTGTCGTCCCTACAATCCTAACGAATCCAGTTTCGCTGAATTTCGTTAATGTATGAGTAAGATACAATAATTTAAAGTTAATACATTTTTCTAAGTTCAGTTTAAACTAAAACACTATTTGGTTTAGGGCTTTACCCTTTAACTAGGCCCATCCACCCATGTTAAAACCGTTCGCTCCATTCCTTTCTTCCCCCGATTACCCCGTTAGCTTCAACAACGTGCTCCAGGAATGGTTCAACGCCATTTTCTCCAACTTCCCCTTCAAACTGCGCCTTCACCATTCAACTATAAATCAAACCAAAAATCCTAAAATTCCTGTCATGATTTCCTCTTCAACTCCATGTATTCAACATCCAACTCGCACCTGTTTTCACTCCTTTGGTTTTCAGTTTGAACTCAGCTAACCCACAATCCACCGAACCAAATTGCTGTCGAATTTCCCCAAATTAATACACACAACTCCATTTGACACTACAAACCCAAATACGATGCTCATTTCGCAAATTAATGCTCCATATTCACGATTACGTGAACCCTAGGTTTCGCGTTGAAAATGGGTTATCAGAAAAAGCCACCGAGTCTAACAATACTTACATAGAATTGAAGAGCACACCTCAGTGAACCCAAATATATGTATATTAGGATTTTAGGAATTTTATACAATTTGTTTGAGAATTTAGGAGTTGCGATTTTCATGTTTTTGACTTCTGGAAAAAATGGTATAGGGTTAGGGAGATGATAGGATATTTATAGGGTAGATAAAAATATATTTTTTATTCGCTTATTATATTTGTTTTTATCGTACCGCTGCTTGTATTTGTCCTTAAAAATCTGTATGATCACACATAATATCCAAAAATCACGAAACTGGACCTGCAACTATAGTTTGACATTACAGACCCAACGAAACTAGTTTCATCGAATTCCGACTCCATTTGCTCACACAGCGTATTTTTAATCGTCGAAAATCGACTGTTTTTCACATTAAAATCTCATACGGCCACATACTGACTCCAAAAATCACGGAAATTGAAATCTAGAAATAATTTAATATTGCGGATCTAACAAAATTAGTTTCGTCGAAAATGGAGGTCATTTGCAAAATTGGCTATTTTTAAAGCTCTAAATAAAATCTTTTAAATATTAAATATATTTAAAAATAATTAATTTAAATATTTATAAATAAATATTATCGTATATATCCACACTAGAATATCATACAACTCCAATTAGATTTATAACTCGATATTTCAAAATTCCCAGTTATATCGATATTCGATTAATATATATTTATAAATTTCAAAGGAATTCCATCGCGACTTTTCTAAAATTTGATTTGGACATAAATCAAAGTCTACACAATGAAATCCTGATTTTTTCTTCCACTAGAAAAATATACTTTACCAGCTTCGAACATTTCTTGTTTCATAGAAATCCGATTTAAAACGGATTATGTATATTGAGTTGAAGTTTGAATCGCCAATTGGCGAACTGCCGCGCCATTACGGGCTTGATTATAATTATAATATAAATTATACGTTCCATTGTCGTTCAAACAATATGATATATAATACCCCGGATAGGAGTTGAATAAAGGGACATAGCCAATTGTGCGCATGTTCGATTGCAGGCAATGTAGCCTTTTGATGATATGTTTGCTCTATCTTCATAGCATGAAATCCAGACGTCCTTGGATGAAATCTTATGCTTGGCCCAGATTCTTCAACTTTGTCTCCTCGATTGCAGAAGGAATAGAATCAACTAAATTTTCTAGAAATACAACTCCTTCTAGAATGGAGCAACATCGCCAACTATACCATCTAGGACCTCTTATTGAATATTAGAATGATCAACTTGCTGGCCATGAGTCACTTTCGAAAGATATAGCTAAGTCAGATTCCGCATCAAGATCTTTATGCTCCGCCCCTCTTCTGGCATCTAACTCTGCAATATAGCTTGAGTAGGGGTGAGCACTATTCGGTTAAACCAACCAAACCAATTTATTTTGGTCGGTTTGGTTTGGTTTTGAAATTAAATCGGTTTGTAATCGGTCCGAAAAAATATTAAGTTCGATTATCGATTTAACTAAATTAACCGAATTTTTACTATATTTTCGAAATTATCGGTATCATAATAAATATTTTAGGTTAGTTTAGTTATTTAAGTATATATTAATCATCATCTATGTATCAAAATTAATATTAAAAAGCATAAAAAGAAAAAATAATAATATTGTAATCATATATTTATAATTTGTTAGTGAATATTTCAAACACAAAGCGTAAAACATTTTTAGTTCGGTTTAATCGGATAACCAACCGAACCAACCAAACTTAATTTGGTTGGTTTGGTTTTCATTTTTATTGGTTTTAGTATGGTTTGACAAATTTATCATTGGATAAACCAAACCAACTAAACGCACACCCCTAAGCTTGAGGGTTTTGGATCCATTGGTCATAAAATTCAACAAAAAATTGCTTATAGAGCAATTTGCAGTCTAGCGCGGTGTGTGTAGTGCAGAAGTGTGCAATTGGAAACTAAAACAGCGTCGAAGATGTGATTTGAATTTCGACCGGAGAGACCATCATCGTTGACTATTTCACCATCTTTCAAATCGGCAAGAATGATATTTGACTAAGAATCGAGATTGACCATTGATGTTTAGAGATTCAATGCCTGTTCTTGAGTTCGCAGTTTCATATGCTTGGGTGCAACTAGCATGGGCCTAGTGGGGTCGGTCGAACCCACTGTATTTTAGAAAAGAAAAAGGATATAAATTCAGTTTTTGGTTTCCCTGCAACACGCAACTTCCTTCATTATTTTCAAAGACCAAAATTCAGTTTTTGCTTTCCCTAATCTAATCTTCTCCAATTTCAACATTTCTCCAATTACATTACAAATTAAACAGCCACTAATTAGAAAATCAAACTTTCAAATGGATTGAAATTAATTTGTTCTTCTTATTTCCTGCCATTCTCTCATAAGGTATAACTACTTTTGATTTGTTCTTTTTGTTCCCATAGCTTTGATTTTTTGACTGCTTATGAGTTTCCATGGGCCATGCGGATGGGAATTTCTGGCATATTACGCTCCTTTTTCTTCAAACAATTTCCTGCCATTTTCTATAAACAATTTCTGGCATATTATGCTCCTTTTTTTTAAATTTTTTTATCAGCTATGCTAAACCTTTTAAGCTCAAAAAAACTATGCTTAACCTTTATTCTTCTTGTTTCCATGGCTTTGATTTGTAGATACAGTTGAATCAATAAATTTTGCTGAACCAATGTTTGATTAAGGCAGAAAAATAGTTAAGCAAATGGAATGCATTTTTCATAGAGTAGGATTGATTTATAATCCAATAAATGCTATAGTTAAGCAATTAGTTAAACATAAAATAGTATGCTTGGTGATTTTGAAGTTTGGCTTAGGTATCTATTAGATGCTAATGAGTAATGTTTATATATAAAAGATGATTTTTTATTTTATTTATGGGAAAAATCAAAGGCATGAGTAATAATTTGTTGATTAAAGTTGTAATGGTTGTTGAAGAGGATGCAAAGAATCAAAAGCATAGAAGTCAAGCAGATAACTTGTTGCGAGTTATACAATGCTTTGACTTGGAATTCCAATTGCATTTGATGAAAAATATATTGGGAATAACAAATGACTTGTCTCAAGCATTGCAAAGGAAGGATCAATATATGATAAATACCATGACACTTGTGAGAATAACGAAGCAAAAACTGCAAACTATGAGAGATAATGGATGGGAGCAATTGTTCAAAGAAGTTACTTTTGCATTAAAAATGAGATAATCATTCCTGATATGAATAACTTGTTTGTAATTCAAGGAAGATCGCGTCCAGTGCTGTTGCTAAAAGGATGGTTCAAAGAAAAAAGCACCGTTTATGTCCTTTAGTATATTTTCTTTTGAAGTTAGCATTATTACTACCTGTTGCAACTGCGCCGGTCGAAAGAGTCTTTTCTACAATGAAAATTATCAAGTCGTCTCTACGCAATCGATTAGGAGATGATGTTATGAATGACTGCTTGGTGCCATATGTGGAAAGAGACATAGTAGATACCATTGGAGTTGAAGAAATCATTCAACATTTCCAAAATATGAAGTCTCGAAGAGTTTGCTTGTAAATAATCATTTGTAGGGATGATATTTGAGAAGAAAAACAAATGATATATTTTATGATATTTTGTAAATTATATTTTATAATGATAATTTGTATGTTTTTAATCAAAGTTAATATGAATGTGCTGCAGATTTAAATTCAGCTAATTTTAATACAGAATATGATACGTCAAAATTAAGAAAAATGGAAAATCTGCCCCTACCGTATAGAGTTTCTGCGTACGTCCCTGCTTGGGTGTATGAATTTATTTTGGTGTTCACTTTGAGAATATGTTTTAAACCTAAATCCGATGTCCATGTTTAAATTCCAGAGTTAGTTCGAAGTTAATATGCAATATGTGTGGCATGGGTAAAGAAGAGCTTTCAAATGGTTGATCCAAACCAGATCATACCAATTCGAATTTGAGAGCCATGAGGCCGAAGTTATCCCAAACCCATCCATGCCAGCAGACCCTAGTTGTGTAAACCTGCAGCGATCCCAACTCCCTTAAACTACCAAGTAAGCAACTCCGATCTGGATCAAACAGCTCATACCAAACTAGGTTCTCCGTGGTATTCAAGCCGATTCAGATCCTTCCATCAACCCCCTTTAGGGTCGGTCCTGAATATTTATGGGCCTAGTGCGGACCCAAAGTTTTGAACCTTTAATTATTTTTTATGAAATTGAACTTAAGTGAAAACATGCTTTGTCTACCGTGCATCTCCATTGAGAAAATTGCGTGTTTCAGCAAATTCATAAAGTTTTTACCCACATTTTCAATCTGTCAACTAGAGGTCCACACAAGCCACATCTCCATTTTAATATATTGATTGATCTCAACAAAGTATACAATCGTATCTACTTTTGCATAGATAAATTACTATTAAGTACACGCATTCTAACAAGAAAAAAGAGCTCTAGTAAAAGTAATACAGTTTTTTTTTTTTTTTTTTTTTTTTTTTCTGCTCTAGAATAAGTGAAGGAGAAGAAGAAATTTGGGGTTGCATATGGTTCGACCTGACTGTTCCTCTCCTCGGACTTCGGGGAAGAACCCGAGGTAAAAGTCCGGATCGTGACCGTTCCAGACTGTAAAAATGAAAAAAGAGAAATAAGAGCAGAGCAAGGCTAACATGCATGTATGCATCATGGTGTGTACTGATGCGTACTGGTGTTGATGGCTCTAGTCGACGAACATCTAATTGCGTTTTGACGTACTTAGGAGCCGATGACTCGAAGTGTGCATAAATGTACGAGCACGTGCAAACACTTAATGTTTAGTTTCTTGATCCGATATAGATTGAACACTTATTTGTGGACTCTGGAAAGAGACCCAATTCAAATCGCCAGAGATTCTTGACTCAAATCACTGAGCTCAGTGGAACCAAGAAAAGATAATGACTATCCAGATGCTTTCTAATATTTATGCATATCAAAGCTGACTAAACATTGTAGCAATATAAAGAGCCAACTTTTCTCTAAGGCTACTTCCGAAATGACGACAACTATTCCAGAGATAGAAAAACACTTTTTCAAATGGTATATTTTGATGCAATTAAAAGCATGTCATTTTCGCAACATGACATATTTTAGGTGACAAATGTTACCCTGTCTTTTTGGTCCGGCTACCACAGACCAATCATACGAGCATGACTATGTAGTTATCAGGCAGATTACCCAGAATGATGGTCTAAAGGTCAAATGAAAAACCCAGACAATGTTTTGAGATAGTAGCCAGAAAAACATAGAAAAACAATGCGATGAAATGCTCAAAATTAAGACTAGACGAGCACAAACTCCAGATCGGCATGTTCGGATCGATGTGCATCAAGGACATGGATCGGTCAATTTCCAACATCATGATCAAGTTCGAATTGGTCCATTTTAATACTTGTCCAAGTTCTGGATGCAGTCCCGGATCGACAAAGACACATCATGGTATGCATAAGTTACATTTGATCGAGCACCATATATAAGCTGAGTAGTTAACACCGAAAGAAGAGGTGAGACGTTGATTCCTTTAGGTTATTACACACATAGAGTATTATCCAACACGTTTATATTCTACAATCTATCCTTAGTATTAAGTCGATTAGAGATGGCTATATAGGAAATAAATGATATCCTTCTGTTGTTCTTAGAGTGCCAGCTAACTTTAAACCAGTTACGTGTTATGGATTTATCTCTAATTTTTTCCATGCTTTACGAATTGTAAAAGATCCTCCCCCATGCCATTCATGATTGGCCGCTGCTTCATTAACTCGAATAGCAACATTCCGGATATGTATATGTATATGTGTTTGTCTATGGATATGTACATACGTACATATACATGTTGGAAATGAATGAGAAAGAGAAAGAGGGATTTTGGAAGAAGAGAAAGAAAAACAACTTTTAGTCCCACATCATGAAATATGAGTACCAACTCTTCTAAAATCTTATATAAATAAAGGAGAAGAGAGCTCATATCAGGTGTGGCTAAGCCAAGACACAATATTACATTGATGTCAACTTGGGCCTAATGCCTTGGGACTCTTGTAGTCCATGACACAATATTATATTGATGTCAAATCGGGCTTAGTGCCTTGGGACTCTTGGAGTCCATGACACAATATTATATTGATGTCAAATGTGGGCTTAGTGCTATAGGACTCTTGAAGTCCATGACACAATATTATATTGATGTCAAATGTGGGCTTAGTGATTTGGGGACTCTTGGAGTCCATGACACGATATTAGTGTCAATAATTGGGCGTTGGACCTTGGGACTCTTGAGGTCTCATGGTTAAATAGGCCGCTGATTTCAGTTTGGGCCTATTGTGCTGAAACGAGTTATTTTGATCATTTTATGATCTGGTATGTCCCTTCTATTGAAGGGATACAACCGTTTCATCATAAATGCGCACGCACATTTAAGCACCGCTTGGTTAAAGGGTCGCAACCTTTCCAAAGGTCATTAATGTTCGTATAGGCATTTCCTCCAGCCTATAAATACATAGCCCAAAAGGAGAGAATAAATATTAATTATTCTTCACAATTGTTACTCCCTCTTCAAAGCATTCCTCTGTTCAAGTTTCTATAATCTACTTCAGTTCGTCGGAGCTCCGTTTGCTGGCACTGCACTACGGGGCTGGTCCGTTTTATCCTGGGAAACAAATTGCGATCACGTCAATCAGTGCATACGACGGCAATATTGTTTTAAGGAAACAGAATTTTTTCTGGACTCGGACATTACGGTTGGTGACGGTTCTGTACCGCTCCAATCCAGTGCACAATCGGTCTTGCTTACTGTCTTTTCTGCAATCACAGTTTGACTTGACAATTGTGACATTATTGAGTAACCTTGATATTGTTACTATTTATTTGCAATACAATTGTGTATTGACAAAAGGATCTAACTTTGTAATACAATTGTGTATTGACAAAAAGATCTTCTAACAATCTTAAAACAATATTGATTGTTGCAGACGACAATAAGTTGTGTCGCAAAATAGCAACAATAATTTTACACCGACACAGACGGTGACCAACGCTCTGATTGCGCCAAATGGTTCCAATAATGACTCTGCCTCATGGAGAAAGGTCAGAGAAGTTCAACGTCATTAATATTAAGTGCTGACAATAGAAAAATGTTGCTTTGTCTAAACAACATTGGGACTTGCCAAATTTCTGACTCTAAAAAAAAAAAAAAAAAAAAGGAAAAAGAAAAATTGGCTGAAATCCCCAAAAGGGCATTGCTGATATGAATTTATATACAGTAATATCAGAATGCAACCTGGAAAGGAACTAACTTTAAATGACGTTCTCTATGTTCCAGAAATTCATAAGAACCTGATTTCAGGATCATTGCTCAGCAAACATGGATTTAAATTAATCCTTGAAGCTGAGAATGGAGTGTGTGTAGGAAGAGGACATGTGTGTGATGGTTCGTTTAAAGAAAATGTAATCACTATTGTACCACACACTGATATGAATAAAAGTGAATCTTTTGTTTATATTGTTGACTCTTCCAACGTGTGATATTCTAGATTAGGGGATGTAAACTTTGATACATTGCACAAATTGATTAATCTAGACACCATTTTTAAATGTCAAATTTGTGCAGAAGCAAAATTGACAAGAATCTCGTTTCATTATGTTGAACGAGAAACAGAACCGCTAGATATAATACATACAAATGTATGTGATTTGATGTGTTTAAACAATACAAAGCGGAAGTTGAGGATCAACTCAACAAGAAAATCAAAGCTTTAAGAAGTGATAGAGGAGGAGAATATGTATTCCCTTTTGAAGAATCTTGCGCTGAACATGGTGTTTTACACCTAATTACAGCACCATATTCACCTCAATCCAACGGTATAGCCGATCGGAAGATAAAACTCTTAAAGAAATGATGAATGCCTTATCCTGGCTTGCCAGATAATTTTTTGGGAAGAAGCTATTCTTTCGGCAAATCATATTTTAAATAAAATATCCCGAAAGAAAACATCTCTATCTTCTCATGAACTTTGGAAAAACAGACCACCATCCTACAAATACCTAAAAGTGTGGGGGTGTCTTGCCAAAGTAGAGGTACCAAAACCAAAGAAGGTCAAAATTGGACCAAAAACAATTGATTGTGTATTTATTGGATGTGCACAAAGCAGTGCCGCATATCGATGTTTGGTACACAAATCTGAAATTGATGATATTCATGAAAATACCATCATTTAGTCGAGAAATGCTAAATTTTTCGAACATATATTTCCCTTGAAATATGGTATTGAAAATCATACACCAAAGAGATCAAGGGAAAAAAGAAGTTCATTACTCTATTAAGGATGCTGAACAAAATAACACTCAGCTAAGTAGTGCTGAGCAGCAAGTGGAGGAGCCAAGAAAAAGTAAAAGGTCAAGGACATTAAACCTTTGGACTGGACTTCTATGCATTTATGTTAGAAGATGATCCATTGAAATACAAACAAGCTATGTCCTCCAGCGATGCCCCTTATTAGAAAGAGGCAATTAACAATCAGATTGAATCCATTATGTACAGTCATAAATGGAAATTAGTTGATTTACCTCAAGGATGTAAGACCTTCGGTAATAAATGTATATTTAAAAAGAAATTGAAACCTGATGGTTCAATAGACAAGTACAAAGCTCGTCTGGTAGTCCAAGGATTTAAACAAAAGGAAGACCTGGACTATTTCGACAAACATCAATTAGAATGCTCATTGCAATTGCATCCATACATGACTTAGAAATACATCAAATGGATGATAAAACTGTATTCTTGAATGATGAATTAGAGGAGGAAATCTATATGGAACAACCTGAAGGATTTCTAAGCTCAGAAAATGAGAATAAAGTGTGCAAATAGGTGAAATCACTTTATGGCCTTAAGCAAACTCCAAAAACAGTGGCATGAGAAGTTTGATAATACTATGTTATCAAATGGATTCATAATAAATGAATCAGATAAATGTGTGTACATAAAACATACACATATTGGATATGTCATTGTTTGTCTTTATGTTGATGACCTATTAATCCTAGGCAATAACAAGGCCATAATAACATCTACAAAGGATATGTTATCCTCTAGATTCGATATGAAAGACCTAGGACTGGCTGATGTGATATTGGGTGTAAAAATTCTGAGAACACCACATGGATATGCATTATCCCAATCGCATTACATCACCAAGATACTTGAGAAATTCAAGCAATATAATGTAACTATTGCAAAATCACCAGTAGATATGAACCAAAATTGAGTAAAGAACACTGGTGATGGTATTTACCAATTGGAATACTCTTGTATACTAGGAAGTATCATGTATGAACTGTACTAGGCCTGATGTCGCATATGCTGTAAGCAAACTAAGTAGATTTACCAGCAATCCTAGTAAGCATCATTGGAAAGCGATAATCAGAGTTCTAAGATATCTAAAGTATACACAGAGCTATGGTTTATACTATACAAACTATCCTTCAATAGTGGAAGGATATAGTGATGCAAATTGGATCACTGGATCAAATGATACAAAGTCTACAAGTGGATACGTGTTCACATTAGAAAATGGAGCAATTTCATGGAAATCATCCAAACAGACTTGTATCGCTAGATCTACGATGGAATCAGAGTTTATTGCACTAGATAAGACTGCAGAAGAAGCAGAATGGATTCGAAGCTTCTTGGAAGACATTCCTAATTGGAGCAAACCTGTGCCTCCAATATGTATACATTGTGATAGTCAATCGGCTATTGGAAGAGCTAATAGTACACTATACAATGGTAAATCTAGGCATATTCGTCGTAGACATAAAACGATAAGACAACTTCTCTCTAATGGGGTTATCACGATAGATTACATTCGATCTAAAGATAACTTAGCGGATCCACGTACCAAAGGCTTGCCAAGAGAGAAAGTTCAAATCTTATCGAAGGGAATGAGGCTAAGGCCTATAGACTAAAGGTTTCTCTAAAATGGAAACCCCACCTAGTTGACTGGAGATCCCAAGATCTAGGTTCAAAGGGACAACGAAGTTTAAGAGAAACTTGATGGCACTGTTATACACAAACCATTCCTATGATAAGTCAGTGCATTATATGTTGAATAAGGATAAGTATCAGTACTTTTAATGATGTCTGTATTTGAGGAATTAAGAGAATACCCTTTACAGAATCATCTACGTAAGTGCGAAGGCGCCGCTTCAAAGAGAATTATGAGGCCAAATTCTCTAAGCACTTATGAGACCAGGCAGGTGTTCAAGGCAAAAACGAATACATACAGAGAACGAAGGGTTATAAGAAACATTTATCGTGTGTTATCTACTTTGGAATTACACAAAAGGCTTACAGTTCAAGGACAGTCAGTGTCTACTGATTCGCCTGTGATTCAAATAGGTAATCACTAGGAAAGTTCAAGGCCCATGTGCTACTTTAACCGATGCGATAAATGATTCGTGAAACTAAGAACGACTTCTCATTCATGTGGGGGATTGTTGGAAATGAATGAGAAAGAGAAAGAGGGATTTTGGAAGAAGAGAAAGGAAAACAACTTTTAGTCCCACATCATGAAATATGAGTACCAACTCTTCTAAAATCTTATATAAATAAAGGAGAAGAGAGCTCATATCAGGTGTGGCTAAGCCAAGACACAATATTACATTGATGTCAACTTGGGCCTAATGCCTTGGGACTCTTGTAGTCCATGACACAATATTATATTGATGTCAAATCGGGCTTAGTGCCTTGGGACTCTTGGAGTCCATGACACAATATTATATTGATGTCAAATGTGGGCTTAGTGCTATAGGACTCTTGAAGTCCATGACACAATATTATATTGATGTCAAATGTGGGCTTAGTGATTTGGGGACTCTTGGAGTCCATGACACGATATTAGTGTCAATAATTGGGCGTTGGACCTTGGGACTCTTGAGGTCTCATGGTTAAATAGGCCGCTGATTTCAGTTTGGGCCTATTGTGCTGAAACGAGTTATTTTGATCATTTTATGATCTGGTATGTCCCTTCTATTGAAGGGATACAACCGTTTCATCATAAATGCGCACGCACATTTAAGCACCGCTTGGTTAAAGGGTCGCAACCTTTCCAAAGGTCATTAATGTTCGTATAGGCATTTCCTCCAGCCTATAAATACATAGCCCAAAAGGAGAGAATAAATATTAATTATTCTTCACAATTGTTACTCCCTCTTCAAAGCATTCCTCTGTTCAAGTTTCTATAATCTACTTCAGTTCGTCGGAGCTCCGTTTGCTGGCACTGCACTACGGGGCTGGTCCGTTTTATCCTGGGAAACAAATTGCGATCACGTCAATCAGTGCATACGACGGCAATATTGTTTTAAGGAAACAGAATTTTTTCTGGACTCGGACATTACGGTTGGTGACGGTTCTGTACCGCTCCAATCCAGTGCACAATCGGTCTTGCTTACTGTCTTTTCTGCAATCACAGTTTGACTTGACAATTGTGACATTATTGAGTAACCTTGATATTGTTACTATTTATTTGCAATACAATTGTGTATTGACAAAAGGATCTAACTTTGTAATACAATTGTGTATTGACAAAAAGATCTTCTAACAATACATGTGTGTGTTAATTGCATACCACGTCAAATATGCCATTTTAGTTATTATTATGGTCTTTTTGGCATAGCATCAAAATTGTGGACCAGCATGTTCTACTTACAGTTCAATTTGTATTTCATGGTCAAAGAGAACAACTGATCCTTGATTGGCTGACTTCAATCAATTCCACTTCAGATGTGAGACAGAGTCAACCGTTTGACTTGCCCTGTTAATGTACACAACTTATTCCTTCTGATCAGCAAGCAACTTGTTTATGTAACTTGATGATAAGCAATACATCAATTTTGCAACTTGTTTACTTCATATTATATAAGCATAACTTAACGATTATAGTTATATTATTGCTGATTTTTGATTGACAGCCATTCCACTACAAATGTGAGAGAGGACAACTGTTTGACTAACATTGTTAATGCATACAATTTGTTACTTCTAATCAACAGGCAACCAAGGCATTGCCTACAAATTGATTCTTGATAGCCAACAAAACAATTTTGCATCTTGTTTATTTTGTATTATAAGCATATACAAGTCTAACTGTTATATTAATTCATTACATTCCAGGTTGTTCAGCTGGTAAGTTCTTTGGAACAAATATCATTGAATGTTAAATCATGTAGATTGTAGACGAGGCAAGAAATCCTCAGAACTATCAAGCTCATACTATTAGCAAGATATGGTAAGTCGATTAGATTTAAACACCACACTGCCTGAATCATTTGCTGATTGACAGTATTCGTCCATTATACATTGATAATGGCATGGTATTTTTTCTCTATTATTCACATCTCCAAAGTTGTTTTACAGGAAAATATCATCAAGGTATCGCCCTGGGGTCTGACTAGGGGATATAGACGAGAATATCCTGGAAAATTTGACACCACTACTCATTTGAGAAGTATTAACATTGCTCATGCAGCTGTAATCATTTCCATCGAGTTTTTTTGTGAGACCAATGGAATATCTCAATCTTCAGGCAGATGGGGAGGTACAAGCAGCCAACTTTCTATGGTACTCCATTTGATTTATTTTTTTATGATTATAGAGTGCATGTGACAGAATAGATAACTATATAAAGCCTTTTCTTGTTAATGTTGACTGTTCGCTAGAAATATGCTTCTGAAGTTTTGGGTGTAATTTTTACAAACATAGCACAGCCGTTAGATTTTCAATTTAGGAAATGCCGATTCTAAGTGTTACTAGTTTTTTAATGCTAGGTTACTTTTGGCAATAATGAGTTCCTCACTTCGATAAAAGGAACCTATGGCTCATTTAATGGCAGTATCGTTGTGACATCTCTTGAATTTATATCCGACGTCTCCTCAAAAGGAACATTTGGACAACCAACCAGTGATTCGTTCTCAATTTCCTTGTCCAGTGGAAAAATAATAGGTTTCCATGGAAGTTCGGGTGATTATCTTCATTCAGTTGGGGTTTATTTGAAACAGGAAGTTATCCCACTACACAATTCGCCTAGAGGTCTACTTTCCCGTCTTTTCTTCACAGATACTGAACATCAGCAGGTATGTATAATCTTGATAATAACATAGTTTTGTTGTATAGAATCATATTTTTGGTGTAGTTGCTTAACCATTCTTCGTGACAGTATAAATCTATGTTATCCACGGTTTTGGAACTTTATTAGCAATTTAAGGGACATTGATTGAGCATAAAAACCATACCATTTCAAGGCTCCTTTTATTGCATCTGGCTAGAAAATTTAATCTTCTTGTACACAGTTGATGAAAAATATTTGTTACAGTTTTACATGTTTGTTCTAAACTAAAGATGGAACTTACATTAATGTGGAAAAAATGATTTCTTGTACTAAAATGTTGGTCTTAAATCATGAGAGGAGGTTGTACTAAAATGATCAAAAAAATGATTTTTTGTTATTAGCCATCGTAGCCATTTCATGTGTCAAGCATATGCAAAGCTTTCTCATTTGCTTATCATAGCAGCCTGTTGACGTCAAAAATGGCGCAAACACCCAAATCGTTTAATATGTAAATCATAGTCACATATCCAACATAAAGATGCAAAAAATAGAAAATGAACCCAATATTTTATAGTGAACTCTGACCTACGTACACTTGTTATAATCTTTCATTTATAACGTTGATCACAAATATAGTTTGTTTTGATTAAGAATAAGAAGATAAAGAGTTGGTAGTTTCTCTGAGGAAAATTGTAAAGGTTCCGCGGCCAGAGAGGGGAAAAAAATTCAATTTTCCAAGAGAAAAAAAAAAATCAATTTTCCAAGAGAAAAAAAAAAAATCAATTTTCCAGTGGCGTGTCTTATATTATAGCTGCAGATGAATGTGGATCGATTTGAAAATCAACGGAGAAGTCGGGGAAGTCAAGATGACCAAGTCAAATCGTCCAAAACTAGGTTTCAGATTGATACTGATCTGGGGCAATCCGAATCGGTACCAATCATGTTTGGTTCAACCAATGTCGAATCGATTAGGTTCGTGAGCTCCTCATTTCCTTCTGATTTGGGTTCGCTTGCCAATCCAGGGGTGATTCATTCGAGCCGATCCGAATTCGAAGTTGTTGAAGTATGAGTTCCATATGTACATCAATTCGAAGCGCTGTTATCACGACCCTCGACTAGTCGTTACTAGTCGACGACTAATCGACGAGCCGAGATCAAGTCATCGACTTGAAGCCACGACCGAGTTATTTGTAAGAATGTCGGCTGACTTATCGAAATTTGTCGACTAGTCTCGACTGGTCTACTCGATTATGTCTAATGGTTTGGAATGCCAGGTTTTAGGGAAAAAATGAGCCTTACGTGTTATCGACCCATAAAAAAAGAAACGATCAGGAAACGATCCATTCTGTATATCAAAGAAAAAAAAGCCGAACCCTAGAAGTTCGAACTTTAAATTCGAAAAAAACAATCAAGAAATCAATTATCGAAAAAAAAGGTTTGAACTTCAAATTCGAACTCAAAGTCGAAAGTCCAGCTAATTGCAAGTGTCAAAGTCGAACCCTACAGTAGACGTTGTGAAAGTAAGATGGAACAAGATCCTCTCATCTTAAATGATAATGAGGATGATGATAATTATGGACATGCGCCGACTACTATTCACGAAACTAGTGATTGTGAGGCAAATGAAGTGAGCTAGATGACTATTTTTGAATTGATAGCATCATTTGTGTTTTTTATGTTGCACTTTATTAGATTTTAGTACGTTTGTTGAAGCATCATCTTGGTTTGTATTTTCTTTGCAATTTGCACTTTATTAAATTCTATGCATCATTTTGTTTATTTGATTTGTTCAGTAGCAACAATATTTATTGACTAGTCTACGACTAGTCGACTAACTGGACCTCTATCGACTAGACTCGACTTACCGCCGTAACAACCATGATTCGAAGCCCACCATGCCATTTCCGATCCGAAGAGCTTCAAATGATGTCGATCCAGAGTTAACCAAGTGTACCAATCTAGATGCTTTGGTTTACGTCAAGAATTTCATGTTGGTGTGAGTTGATAGCCGATCCAGGGTATACCAATCTAAGGTATACCGATTCGGATTTCATCCCAGTGTATTTCCATATTTAGCCACTTTCAATATTTTGTTCGAGTTAATCAACTCATCCGTAGTTCCATATCTTTGTCTGTGCTGGATTATGGAGCCATCTGATCATCTCTTAGGGCAATCCGCCATGATGATTAATCAATCCATATATCTAAATCTAATGTGGAACGGTCTTTCCATAAGGCAAAATAACACTTACCCTTCAAAACGTATCTTGTTATGGAAGATATGCTTTGTATTGTCATAATTTCGAAGTCCACAACCAACAAGTATCCGAATTAACCAATCTGAAGTCCAGTTTAATGCTGAGCTAAATCCAGTCTTTCTTGATTGTCCATTAGTCCAACGGCTGTTCTGAGCCAATAACCAAAGCCAAATCCATTTCCACGATATCATATGATTGTTTCGCCAAGTCTAAGTTTGCGATCTTTCTGGATCATTTAGTAGTTCCATTATCAAATCCAAGTTTGTAGTTGTACCAAGTTGATATCCAAGTTCATGGTCATTTCTTGCATATCCTTAGCTTTTTCGAGCTCTTATCGAGTGTAATCCATGCTCGACGATCATAGTCAGGCTCTTGCCAAGCGTAAACCACACTCGACATCTTGCAACCTAGCCTGGCTCCTACCGAGCATAAACTATACTCGGCGATTCGTAACTTCACAAGGCTCTGGCCGAGCGTAAACCACACTCAATGATCCGTACCCTCACCGGATTGGAAGTTTAGTTGTGAAACCACACTGACATTATGAATTTGTGAAATAAATTTAGTTATGAGATTTAATTATTAGATCATCTTTTTAAATATTAAGGCGTGATATTAAGAGCGTTTTTGGTAGTTTAAGCTGACATAAAAAAATTTGACACCAAATGTATTACAATTATTATTAGTGATTTTGCAAAAGATTTTGATTTTCAACATGGCTACACTTATTTTCTTCAACCATATGTTCCGATTTTCAAAGTGAGTGTGTTTGTGTATAACAACGTTCCGTTGCATCCGAACAGTACAACACTCTGAAACGCCGTTGATTTCTACCATACAATCTTCTTTCTCTCTCTTTTTTCACTAACTCACCCTTTCTCATTCACTCACTATAAACAAGCGAGTATGGTTTGGATGCAAAAGGGGTGTCACAAAATAAAAAGGAGAAGGGTGGAGGGTTACCTTAATTTTGATACACCTCAAATCCTAAAATTTCTTGATTTTAAGCACATTCCCTTCAAATAATTATAGTTTCTCTTCTGTCACTTATATAATTATAGACGACCATGTAGTTGAAACGAGGGGATGTAAGGTGTTGCTGATTCTAGCCCTATATATACAATATATGTAACAACCCGAATTTTTTTAGTACATAAATATTTAATAAAATTTAAATTTTAATTAATTTTGGAATTTAACAACTTGAATTGAAATGAAGAGAAATTGAATGTCGAATCCAAGGTTCGAAAACCCTGTTTCCGTTTCCGTTTCGGTCATGCAGAAAATTTAAAATTCCGGTCCTGTTTCGGAAATTCCGGAAGTTCCGGTTTAATTCCCGTTTTCCAATTCCATAAGCTCAAACGTATCTGCGCTACCTCTAAAATGAAATTGCTGTTATTTAAACTAAGTTTTGTCCTGTTTCAGATGTTTCAGAAATTCCATTATAATTCCGGTCTTTTCGCTTCGGTATTTTTATTCTACAAATACACAAATTATCGAATATTAGCATAAATCACACTGCATTCTATTATAAAAATACTATAATATATAGGGTTAATCAATCTTTATCAAACTTTACTATACAAGTCACAAGTTAAACTTTAATAAGCATTTTACTAAAATCTGCACCCGAAGTCACGTGATACTAGAAGTCAGAGAAATTGTGTACAGTTAAATATATTATAAAATTTCATATGTACCAATAATAATTAAGAAGATGCACTATTTGCAGCAACCCGTACACATGGGAGCATCATGCCCACCTAACCAAATTAAACGCAAAAGTGAACGACATTCCATATTGTAAAAAGTGCTTCCACAAACCAGATCTGGTTCTCACGCAAAGGAATATTAAAATGGAGAAGCAAGCAAATTGAGAAAGTGATTCAGTATAGGGGGAGCATAAATCAACACCTTCCCTCTAGTTTGAGAAATCCGAACAAAGAAAACAGTTCTCCCTTAACAGCGTCTCCTATTTTGATCGTCTGAGCGGTTCGGGCCGATGAGACAGGAACAGAACCCAATATATAGCTGCTGCTTCTTTTTTTAACACTTTTTCCCATGCTTTATGGCCAGAATCGGATTTGAGCCCTGATTTCGTTTCGGTGCTGGCCAGAACCGTAACGGGATGGGCGAAATCCCGGGGTTCCGGCTGGATTCTCAAACCATGGTCGAATCAACTTGAAATTTTTTAAACTTGAGTTTAAAATGAAATTAAAGTTGATTTGAACTTATGTAAAATTTTATTTGAATGTGAACTATAATAATAAATTATTATCAATAAATTAAAGTGTTTGAACATCGATTTATAATTACTCGATCGTTAACATGTGAAATAAGTCATTTTGCAAATAATTTCAAAATTTGATGGAACCAGTTTTATCGGATCTGAAATGTTAAATTATTGTAAAATTTCAAATTTTGCGACGATCAGACTTATTGTGCGATCGTGTGCGATACAAACGTATATCGTTTAGCAATTTAAATAAGTGTTATAAATTGATTTTTACTAGTAAAGTAATAGTGTTTTTGTGATTTTTCAAAATTCAATAACTACTGTATAATATTATTTATTCGGGATTGTATCGAGATCACTGTTATCACGTCGACGACTGGTCGATGACAAGTCGACCAGTCGGTCGATCAAGTTCGATGACAGTCGACTTGTTCAATTCGACGAGAGTGGGCTTAAGCCGGCCCAAAAACCCTAATTTCTCTGATCGACATCGATAAAACCCGAGACGAGATCGATATTTGTACCAGACGAGATCGATAATGTAACGTCCCACTTTTCCGTACAATTTAAGCTGACATTTAACTACCACAGTCAACCCAAATTATACAGAAAGGCAGAACATTAAGTGAAAGAAGTTAGAGGATAAGAAAAGAAAGAAATATTAGAATAGAAGAATAAGAAGAAGAATCAACACCATAGAATCTCACATCGCAGCGGAATAGAATATATTATAGAAATAACTTTATTGAAACCTGAAATAATACTTACAATCATCAGAGTAAAGCAGTCAAAACAAACTAGACAGTTATCACCACCTGTCCTTAAATACAATACACAGCGAAATAATACTCTATATCATACGTCTGGACTCCTCCAGCTCGTCTCTGAACTTCACAGTATCTGATAACCTGAATCTGTAACTCGGGTTAAACGATGTTCAAATTTTAGAAAAATCCCTCATATTTATATAATAAATCGTTATAATTCATAAATGATTTCCATAGCGACTATTTGAAATCTTGAATTGGACATAACTTACAATCTATACGATTAAATCTCGATTTTTTTTTCATTAGAAAATTATTATCAAATAAATCCTAACGTTTGTTTCACACAAATCCGACTTATAATGGATTATGTATATTCAATTGAAGTTCAAATCGTAAATTATGAACTACCGTGACGTTTCGAGCTTGTTTTAATTATATTATAAATATATATATATTCACCAAATCGATATTTAAAATAGATTTAAATATTTGTAATTATTGTTCAAAAATCTGGGACGTTACATTCTTCCCCCCTTAAAAGAATTTCGTCCCCGAAATTACTAAGGTGGGAAGAATGCCTCAAACCCAATTATTTTAAAATAATCATTTTAAAATTATCATCAAGAATATTTTAAGTTATAAAATTTTCGAAAATTTTCGCCAGCATCTCCTTTGTGTGGTTCAATCGGAACAACTACAACTGTCACTCTGGGCCTCAACTTCACCAAAAGAAAACGAAAGCCAAGCGGCTACCCAACTCAAGGGTAAAATCATTCACTCCAATCAATATATTAAGGTTTACCTGTTTGTCGGGCAACTAAATCTCCGATTACGAAGCAAATCAATTACTGATCTTTCATCTCCTTCCAATCTGTATTTCAATCTATGCAACCAGATAAACTCCCATGGCTTTCTGTAATCTGTACTTAACTAAATTTATATTACAAGTAACAAATGCATGGCTAAATCATTTAGTTTCATTTCATAATTGATTCTATTCAATTTATTATTCATTCAAACCTCAAATTTATTGGATTTAAATTCCATTTTCATATTCATTCGTTGATTCATTTCACTTAACCAAGCTAATCTCATTCAATTAACCAATTAATTTTCTAACCAATTCAAATTCATTTTACCATTCATTCCGAATTCCAAACAAATCAATCAAACAACCAATACAACCAATACTACTATAACTTGAGAAAATTATTTCCTTTTCTATATAAAAATATAGTTTGGGCAAATTTTTTCATTTACCCTCTTTATAAAATAATATTATTCCAATTGCCAGTTCAATATGGTTTTCCAACACTTGAACCGATCACAATACAAAATATATTTTTTATATAAAATCTACAAATACGCTCTCTCGTATATATATATATACTCAAACTCAATCTAGGGTATTACTAGCCCTATCTCTACTGAGTTACACCACAGAGCCAAGATTATTTCTTAACCTCGCTCTAATACCACGTTGTAACGTCCCACTTTTCCGTATAATTTAAGCTGACATTTAACTACCACAGTCAACCCAAATTATACAGAAAGGTAGAACATTAAGAGAAAGAAGTTAGAGGATAAGAAAAGAAAGAAAGAAATATTAGAATAGAAGAATAAGAAGAAGAATCAACACCATAGAATCTCACATCGCAACGGAATAAAATATAATATAGAAATAACTTTATTGAAACCTGAAATAATACTTACAATCATCAGAGTAAAGCAGTCAAAACAAACTGGACAGTTATCACCACCTGTCCTCAAATACAATACACATCGGAATACTACTCTATATCATACGTCTGGACTCCTCCAACTCGTCTCTGAACTTCACAGTATTTGATAATCTGAACCTATAACTCGGGTTAAACGATGTTCAAATTATAATTCATAAACGATTTCCATAACGACTATTTGAAATTTTGAATTGGACATAACTTACAATTTATACGATTAAATCTCTTTTTTTCCCTTTTCATTAGAAAATTATTATCAAATAAATCCTAACGTTTCTTGTTTCACACAAATCTGACTTATAACGGATTCTATATATTCAATTGAAGTTCAAATCGTAAATTACGAACTACCGTGACGTTTCGAGCTTATTTTAATTATATTATAAATATATATATATATATTCGAACTCCATTTTCTGATAAATAATTTCGATATAAAATTCATTTATATCACCAAATCGATATTTAAAAAAGATTTAAATATTCATAATTATTGTTCAAAAATCCGGGACGTTACAGATAACATCGATAGCAAAAAAAAACCTAATTGCTTCTCCTCGCACCTCGTCGCTGCTCCTCGTCGGCTCCTCCTCGCATCTCGTCGCTGCCAGGTATGTATATTTAAAACTTATATGTACTGTTAGTTATATTATACCCTTGTACTTGGAAGGAATTTTGATCCACTTGTACTTGATGACTTCGAGTGGAATAATAAGTGGATTAGCAATGAAGATGATACTTTTTGGAGTGCTGTGGATGAAGCTCAAGGTGTATCACATGCGCTTGAGGGACGCAACCTTCCAAGGAGATCTCAAGTTGGTTCTGCTAGTGAGATGTTGGTCTACACTCGTCGTAACACTAGTTCGAGATTTGGATTAGTTGATGAAGACTCGGATGAAGAAGCTATTCCTCTTGATGAAGAAGTGGAGGATGATTATGGTGTACCATTACCCGATCCAAGCAATGCCAATGTTGAAGGAGATGAAGATGATATTGAGATAGATAATTTTGCTTGAGTTCATACTCATTTTATGATCTATTATGGATATTATGGGTATTATTATGTTGTGACTAGGATCTATTATGGATATTTGTTGAATTTGAACCTATTATTATGTTATCTTTGTTGAATTTGAACTTATTATAAATTTATAATTATATCTAATTATAGTATATATTTAAGTCTAATAAATATATGTATATAAAAGACTTGTCGACTAGTCACTACTAGTCGGACGATTTGTCGACTAGTCTTCTAGACTGTAGTGGCTCGACTTGGCGTCGTGATAACCTTGATCGAGATGCTGAGCACGACGAAATTTTTTGTTGCGTCATTCTGAGTCCATACGCGAATTAATCTTTGCAGGAAGTGCCAAATTTGAAAAAAAAACCCGAAGCTTAGCTTCTTGAACACACCAAAAACACCACTTCTCTTTTAATATTTAGGCAACTCATTTGTGCACTTTCCTCCCTATTTATTTCTTCTTCCAGCCGTGTACAAGAAGAGAAAAAAGTAAACTTCCTCTTCATTCTAAAATCAAAATCGATTCTTATAAAATTCTAAAAATTGAAAAGAGGCATCTTTAAGTCACTTGAGCCAAGATCCATATGTAGGCGGATTTCAGGATGTTGCGGCATCACATAGGGTATCCGATAGTTTAGCTGTGAGTGTTGATGATCTAGGGTTATCGATTTTTGGATATTGGTGAGGCTTTAGGATAAAGCGACTTTGGATTCTTGTTCGTGGGATCGTGCAGCACCTTGGTCAGAGCTTGTAGGGGTAGTGATGGCTTGGTGAAGGATGCGACATTTCCTGCAATACCGACAAAAGTTCGAAGTCGCGATTTTTAGGTCGGGCTTGAGGCTGACGATGTAGTGTTGAGGAGGTGGAGTTCATCGGTGAAATCAAATCGGAATTTCACCAAGGGAATGGAGAAGTTAGACGGGAGAGGATGGACATTGTTGGGTTGTTGTTGTGTTTGTTTATAGTTCTTCTTGCTAAAAGAGTAAATACTAAGAGTTGTTATTTTCTATTATATGATTATTTATTACTTTTATTTTGTGTAGGCAAGAAGTTAAAATATTGTACAAAATCGTATTATCTTTAAAAAATATACAATAAGAATTGCATGCAGTTTGATAGATAATAGTATTTTGCTATATTTTCTATTAAATCATTATATTTTAAATGCGGTGTTGCATAATAGAAATATTACATATAAACATATCTATATATACATTTGTATGTTTGTGTGTACGAAAAAATACGGTAAGTCCGGTAATTACCATATTTAATAGTTAATTACCATTACCATACAACATAATTTCATGCAGTTCAGCAAATCGTACCAACAAATTGATTATCAATTTTTTCGATTCCATTTTAATTGGTAGCAGTCAGTGTTTTAAAAAACGCGCCTTAGGCGTGCCTTGAGGCGAGGCGTGAGCAAAAACGCCTTGAGGCGCAATTCAGAAGGTGTTTTACCTCTGAGACTTAAGCCTCAACCCATTGAGGCGTGAAGAACGCAAAAAAACATACGCCTCAAAGCCTCAATTGGCTGAGTCGTACGCATATATATATATATATATATATATATATATATATATATATATAGAGAAAATATCTTACCTGCTTCTCACTTTTCACTCCTTCATCTTCTGCCCTATCGCTCAAATATTCAGATTAAAAAAGGTAATCTCAAGCTTGAAATTTTGGACTTGGAAATTCGATTCAACTGGAATCGAACTCCATTCCTTAACTGAAATCGAGCTCGATGCCTGGAATCGAGCTTGATTCCAGTGAAGGAATCGAGCTCGTTTCCAGTGATGGAATCGAGCTTGATTCCAATTTTTTATTTACTATATTTTTTTTATCTTTTTTTACGCTATTTTTTAGCGGTCATTGTTTAATTGGATGGCAACATGCTTATGGACGAGGAGGAAGATATCATTTGATCTTTTGCAATTTATATTAAATGTGCAAGGATGATTGTATTTTGTTTGAATTGCTTTGAATGATTTATGGTTTTTATTTACTATTTGACATTTAATATTATTCCATATTAAAAATTAAGTATATGTGTTGCGCTTTTTTTTTACCCGAAAGGCTTACGCCTCAACGCTTCGAGGCTTACGCCTCGCCTCACGGACCCGAAAATGCCTCACGTACACGTTTTGCGTTTTAAAACATTGGTAGCAGTTGGTAATGGCGATAAGTGGTAATATGGTAAAAATGTCCAGCCCTAGTTATATTATTTTTTAATTGCTAATTGTTTGTTTATTTGCGTATGCATGTTTATGTAGATACTATGCTTGTTTGGAAAGATAAATTAAATATACGGTAGCTTATTTAAGTACCATTATGATTATTATGCCTTTCAGAATAAATGTTTTAATTATACGGATTCTGGGCTATAGTTGCTTATGGTTTCTCTAAGATATAGACGTAATCATCACGTAACTATAGTCATCAAGTTCATTTGAAGCAAATGATTTTTAGTATTTATTTATATTTCCTAATGTTTTAAAAGAGAAATCCTTATTTAATCATGTTTTAAAATAAAGTTAATTTATTTAATAAACATGTTTTGATGTTAGTAGTTGTTCATTTAAAGGTATTTAAAATTTATTTACATTAATGACTATTTATTTATTTGGTTTAAATTTAATATTCATTTATTCATAATGGTTTGAAGATTCATTAATTTATCCGTTAAGGATATTTTAAGACAAAATAATCTTATTTTATTTATTTTACTTTAAAAATAAAAAATCATTCATCTATGAGGTTAAAGGTGCTTTTAATTTTCCAATAATAATAAATTACTCTTTTAATCTGGTATTTTAAGTAAAATTCTAACTTGTTATATGTATTGCTTGCGATAAATCATTGAAGTAAAGTGTTTTTAAATATAAACTGTTCTTATAGAATATCTATTTAAAAAGTGCTTTACAAATTTAAATGTCTTTTTAATAAGATATTTTATAAAAGGATTTATCAATGAAATTTATATAAGGAATTGAGATTCGATTCTGAGGTGGAACCTTGGCGCAATGGTAAGGTCACCTGGCTAGTGGCCTGGGCGCCCAGGTTCGAATCCGGAAACAGTTTCTTCGCAGTGCGAGGGAAAGGTTGCGTAGTATCGACCTTCCCAGAGTCCGTTATCATACGGGAAGCTTCGTGCACTGGGTTTCACCTTAATTGATTTGATTCTCTTCGATTTGATCTTCTTAAAAATGGTGATATGGACATTTGTCTGCACTTAATGCTGGAGGAATCATGTTTGAGATTATTCTTATATCTGTTTCTTTTTAAAATCACCGTGTTTTATCCTGTATATATGATTTGGAATTGAAAATGCTTTTAGAATATGCTTATTGATAATACAAGTTACGAATATATTTTCTAAGTAATTAAAATATAATATTTTGCAAATACTTAGATCATGAGATAAATACATGAATATTTTAAATAAATATTTTGAAATGAAATTTTATAATGAAAGATTCATTTTAAAGAGACTTGGTTATTATTATAGAAAATTAAATCCTTGGATGATTGTTATTTATATATTTGATAGTCAAATAACTGATTATCAAATTTGTCCATTTTAACTTTGGAAATTTATTCGACAATTATAAGCAAGCCTATTCTCATAAACGGTTAGGTGAACTTCGCACTTATGTAGAAACAGAGTTGAGTTTTCCAGAAACTATCGATGGTCATTTCGAAGAGACTAAGATCGGGCATGCTTGCACGAAAACCACTTCGCTCCGGCTGGTGCGTTTCGAACTGGAAATATTTTGAAGATGATTAAAGATGGAGTCATTCTGTTTTGTTTAGGCCTAGAACAAACTTGTATGGATGAATGCTAGCATTGCATATCTTCTTGGAAGGCAATGTTAGCATTCCAAGATATTCTTCTATTTATAAGGTAAACGTAATCTTTAGTCTCATCACACGATAAATGAATAGAGCAAGGGCATCACACGATAAATGAATAGAGCAAGGGAAAGCGGCAGGGCTATGTAGGTTGCTCCCATTAGGATATGATCATTCTATATCTAGATTATCTTTGTATGCTTTAGGAGTCCCTATATGGTTGTTCATCAACCGGGGTAATCATATTCAGCGTCATCCAGTGTATAAGGATGTCTAATATGAACCTTGCCCTTCTTTCCAAATGGCTCTGGCATTGTCTAACCCTCAATACCTTCAATTGGAAAGCCTTGATTCTCTCTCTCTCCACTACAACTTCCCCTCAGCTGTCCTCCACTCTACAACTTATGGTCGTACATCCCCTTTTTGGCGGAGAGTCCTCCGGGTTCTTCCTAGTACACGCCATTTTTTTCTCACCTCCATTGGCAACGACCAGACATGCTCCTTTTGGAATGATGTCTAGCACCACAACTGTCCACTCTGCCACCTATATCAGGACATTTCGTGGCCTTCCCTGACCATTCTCTAATGGTACGTGATGTGGACTTTCTTGGCCCCGCTTGTCTCACCCCCACCTCTTTCTTCTTTGGTGACACTCTTTCACAACTCCATCTCACCAACATTCTCATGGCAATTTCTCTCGCATCCCATCCAAATAGTTTTACCTGGGATCTTAACCCTATGATGGCTTCTCCATCTACTCTTGCTACCGCCATCTCAACTACTCCAACAAATCCTTTAATTTCCCCAAACTTTGGAAATGCTCCGCCCCGCCTCGTGTCCGCTTCTTCCTCTGGTGCCTGGCTCACGATCAGGCGAACACCAAAGACAGACTGATCCGCAAGAATATCCAAATCGACCATCAATGTGTTTTTTTCCATGCTGAAGATGAAACCTTCGCTCACCTCTTCTTGGGCTTTGATTTCAGTTTTTATATCCGGGCCTCCTCCTCAGCCCACATCCTTGGCTTCATCCCATTATATAGCTCTTTCTTCGAGCACTGGCATTACACTTTGCCTAACCCCACGCTGGATTCTTCCATCGCTACTTCTTGCCGGACCATTTGGATCGAAAGAAACAACAGATGCTTTAGTCGTACCTCTCTCTCTCATATCGCCTTATGTCACAAAATCACTTTTTACACTCTTCTTGGACAGGTGCTCACTCCTCGCCTTCATTCTATTTACGGCTTTTGGAAGATAACACATTAGGTGAATCAGTGGGAAGCTCCAACTCCCCAAATTATCAAAGTTGCAGATCTTATCTAAGACCATGGTAGTCTCACTGCTTAGCCACTTCTTGATTGTACTGTCTTTTGTTTCCTGCTTTGTGATATTTGGTCCGTTTTTACTAGACTTCGGGCCTTTTAGTTTTTCGTTTTGTTCTAGCCTACTTGTATTTTTACTAAGCAAACTCTTAACCGTCATTTTGGCCATCGGTCAGGCTTGTTGACTGACTATTATCACTTTACTTATCTAATATATCTTAACTGGTTATGTAGTCCCGCACTACACAACCGTCTTATTAAAAAAAAGTTTTATATTATGTTGACTTATCTGTTGAGTGATTTATGAATTCTGATCGATATATGGGACGCCATGGTATCAATAAGGATTTATACACTCTTAAATAAGGCAAATCGATATAATATTGTTTTGAATTGGGTAAATGAAGTAATTTTACCAAAACTATATATAGGAAATGAATTCATAAATTATATACTTATTTAATGTGTTGTTTGTTAGAAAAATGATTATATTCAAATAGTATTATTTATTGTTTGATTGGACTTGCTCATTTAGTTAGAAGAATGGCTATTGATTGTTGCTTGTGTTGCTTGCTGATTGAGTAGTTGTACGTGACCAGTTTATTGGTATGGACTATTGTGTCTAATTAGAAGCAGTTTTATTCTTTTACTGTATAATTAGGTAGATTAGAAATTGTTAAAATATTAACAACGAACTTCTTGTGAATTCATTTTCACAATTTGATGACGTTCGACGATAATATTGGGTTGAAATTTAAATTTTAAAATCAAGTTGCTCGAAAATAAAACTAAATAAGTGATTCATTAGGAAAATAATTTATATAAGAAGTGAAATTTATATATAAGTATAATTTGAAATTTGATTTAAGTAGAAGAAATTTGAGTTGTAAATTTAAAATTTAAAATCCTGGAGTTTTGGAAAATAGTTTTTCAAAAGTTTGAAAGATATAGTAATATTATTTATTAGTAATTATGAGTGTTGTAAATTTTAGAGGATTTTAAAAAGCACCGATCCTACTACGGTCGCTAGAAAATAATTCGGATGATGACTGAAACATCATCGGTGTTCATTTTTTAGTTTCTAAGTGAAGAATCGCTACCATGCGAATCATTTAGGACTTGTGTGAGCTGCTTAGATAAAGCCAAAATTTTTGTTTTTAGAAATATGATTTGATTTATAAAGCAACGTATCTATATTATTATTATTCCAATATATTTTGAAATATATTCCTGATGTTGAATTCTGAAATTTTTAGTCAATTTATTATTTGGATGCATGCAGCATGCAGGATAAGCTTGTCTATTTTTGCATCTTATCCTAATTGGGTGTTTGATAATTTTCATTTATATGTAAATTAAATGGAATGGTCGACGATTTTGGACAGTCAAAATTTCCAAGTTGAATTCGAAGCTTAGCTAAGTTTATATGAAAATATAAGAGAACGTGTTTATAATTTATTAATCTAACAAAGTTTGAACGTATTGATTAAATTTAATTAAATTCTAGCTCGTCGCGTAGCGGCTAATCGTAGCTCTCCTATTCGAACTTTAGATCAATGTATATGATTCGATATAAGTCGAAATTTTGAAACAAGAATATTTTGGACTCATTGGAATATAATTTTTAAATGAAAGTGAAATCTTACGATTTCGTTTTGTGGATTTTATGTTACCTATTCGAACTTTAGATCAATGTATATGATTCGATATAAGTCGAAAATTTTGAAACAAGAATATTTTGGACTCATTGGAATATAATTTTCAAATGAAAGTGAAATCTTACGATTTCGTTTTGTGGATTTTAAGTTATGTCCAAATTAAAATTTCAAAACCTCCACGTTTGGTAGTTTGTGAAAATATGATTTTTTAACTCGTTAAGAATTGGATAATAAACATATGCTGGTTGCGTGAATGCTTAAAATAAACTTAAGCATGAAAGATTAAAAAATTGCAATTATGGTTTTGGATATATGTTCAAAACTTGAGTTATAAATAAATGCTAACTTAAGTTATGCAATATTCAACTCTTAAGAAATTGTTTTATGGAGTAATTCAATCCTAAGTTTTAAGATTGTAGACTTTAATTTGGATATTATTAAATTAATTTCAAATTGTAACAAAGTATACTGTTGAATGTTAGTAAATAAAAGTTTATTTGAGTTTAAGTTTTAAAATGGATAGCCTACCTAAGTGTGATTGTCCAATTAAAGTTTATTTGAGTTTAAGTTTAAAATGAAATTAAAGTTGATTTGAACTTATGTAAAATTCTATTTGAATGTGAACGATAATAATAAATTATTATCAATGAATTAAAGTATTTGAAAATCGAATTATAATTACTCGATTATCGTTAACATGTGAAATTAACCATTTTACAAAGGATCTCGAAAGTCGGCGGAACGTGTTTTATTGGATTCAGAATGTTAAATTATTATAAGATTTCAGATTTCGCGACAGTCGAAGTTATTGTGCGATCGTGCGCGATACAAACGTATATCGTTTAGCAATTTAAATCATAGTGTTATAACTTGATTTTAACAATAAAGTAGCAGTGTTTTTGTGATTTTTCAAAATCCAATAACTAGTGTATAATATTATTTATTCGGGATTGGGTTGAGATGCTGAGCGTGACGATATTTTGGTTGCGTCATTTTGAGTCCATATGCGAATTAATCTCTGCAGTGAAATGCCATATTTTAAAAAAAAAACGAAGCTTAGCTTCTTGAACACACCAAAAGCGCCCCTCCTCTTCTAATATATAAGACAACTCATTTATGTACTTCCCTCCCTCATTATTTCTTCTTCCAGCCGTGTACAAGAAAAAGAGAAAAAAAAAATAAACTTTCTCTTCATTCTAATATCAAATCAGTTCTTATAAAATTCTAAAAATTAGAAAAGAGACATCTTTAAGTCACTTAAGCCAAAATCTATATGTAGGCGGCTTTCAGGAGGTTACGACATCACATAGGGTATTCATAGTTTAGCTGTGATTGTTGATGATCTTGGGTTAGCGAATTTTGGATATTCGTAACTGGTAAGGCTTAAGCCAAAATGAGTTTGGATTCTTGTTCGTGGGATCGAGCAGAACCTTGGTCAGAGCTTGTAGGGGTCGCGATGTCTTGGTGAAGGATGCAACATTTCTTGTAGAAGTGACAGAAATTCGAAGTCGTGATCTTTAGGTCATGCTCGAGGTTGATGTAGTGTTGAGGAGTTGGAGGCTTTGTCGAGGAGTTCATCTGTGAAATCGAATCGGAGTTTCACTGACGTAATGGAGAAGTAGGTGGAGAGAGGGTCGACATTGTTGGGTAGCAGGTCTCGGGTTTTCCACGAGAGGGAAGATGATGATTTAAATGGTAAATAGCAATTTAATATGTAATTAATGGAATTGTTTGAAATTTAGTAATCGAAATTTTATTAAATCGTAGCTCATTAATACAAGGTCCAATCGAGACGCGGTTTTTCACCGTTACGCTCGTATTGACATAGGCTATGTGATGAAGTTGATTTAGTGGAGTATGAAGCAAGTTAAGTTTTTAGTGAATTTCAGTCGTCGTTCACGATTTGACGAATTCAAAACCCGAAATGACGACTGAAGAAAAGATGAATAAAACTCATCGCTCTGATCTAGCAGCATAAAATATAGCAGATAAAAACATTTATTATCTGTTGGGATTGATCAAATTGATTAATTGTTTGAATTAAATGTGGTCGCAAGATAGCATCTTGAAATGCTATTAGTTTGTTTGAATCTGATTATGATCACGATGTAGCATCTTAAATTGCTATTGGACATTTTTGAGTTTATTTTATATTCAGTATCTATTGCAAGTATTTGATTTTATGTGAATGTCTGAATAAAATATTATTAATTACATTATTTAATTATTATAGCGTAGTTAATATAAATAACAGTGTTATCTATTTGGCCAAATAAACATAGTTTAGAAATGGATTGAACTTGTTCTAAATGACATCTGTCAGCAGAATAAACCACCATACTGCTATCATATTAATTTAGATACTTTGTCTGTGCCAGTTATTTATATTTAATAAGTGTTATATTAGCTTATAACCGCTAATTGTTTGTTTATTTACATATTCATGTTTATGTAAAAACTATGGTTATTTGGAAAGATAAATTGAATATATGACCATTGTGATTACTAGGCCAGTAAGCCTTACGGAATAAATATTTTAATTATATGGATTTTGGGCTACAGTTGCTTATGGTTTCTCCGAGATAGAGACGTAACCATCGCGTAACTATAGTCACTAAGTTCATTTAAAGCAAATGATTATCAAATCATTATTCATATTTCCTAATGTTTTAAAAGAGAAATCCTTATTTAATCATGTTTTAAAATAAACTTAATTTATTTATTAACATGTTTTAATTTTAGTAGTTCATTTAAAGGTATTTAAAATTTGTTTATATTAATGACTATTTATTTATATGATTTAAATTTAATATTCATTTATTTATAATTGTTTGAAGAGATATTTTAAGACAGAATAATCTGTTTTATTTGTTTTAGTTTAAAAATAAGATATCATTCATTTGTCAGGTTAAAGGTGCTTTTATTTTACTAATAATTATATATTACTCTTTTAATCTGGTTTTTTAAGTAAAATTCTTACTTATATATATATATATATATATATATATATTGAGAGCGATAAATCATTGAAGTAAAGTGTTTTTAAATATAAATTGTTCTTGTAGAAGATCTGTTTAAAAAGTGCTTTACAAATATAAATGTCTTTTCAATAATATTTTTTATAAAAGGATTTATCAACTGGGGTGATCATAATCGGTGTCATCCAGTTTTTAAGGATGGTTCCGGTCCTAAGTAGCTGAGGTGCAAATTAACGTAGCCTTTCATATGTTTTGTCTAAAGATGTATGGATTCGATGGGTAGACCCTTACCCTTTCATAGTTGGAATCCATTCTCCAGTACGAATCTTTGGACTTGATTGTATATCTATTATATTGGAACGTGAGATGCAAACATTCCGACTATTTTAATATGTTTATTTGTGGATTCTAGGCATTATTATAATATCACTGGATTTATAATAAAAGGGTTTTGATTATTGTAAGGTAAAAACCTGTTTGAGTTTATGTACGGCGTGGTCTTGCAAAATACATTTGATTTCAAAGGTTTATAAGCTAAAGTAATAAATTACCTGTGATTTGAGTTTACTCACGCTAGTTTTCTAGCCTGACCTGAGCGTTATTTTGCGATAATACTCGGTCAGACCGAGCATTTTCGTCTGGTTAGCTTAGTTTTTTGGGGACTTAGGAAATGAGCTGAAGGGACAAGACGTATTCTCGTATATTTCTTTATTATCCGTTGTGTCTGTTATTGTATTCTTCTCATTGCAAGGACAGATTGTTATAACTGTCCAGATTGGTTGATAGATTAATTCTGTGATGTATGTATTAAATTTATAGTCTTTATTTGTGTAAAGATTATTGGTATATTATAGATTTTCATTCTGGTATGAGATTCTGTTCTGTATCTTCTTTCTTTTTACCAAATGAACTGTTTTTCGGACGACTAAGTGATCAACACAGGAATATCCATGATGTATTTAGTGTCGCGTTTAGTGTAAGAAAGGCAGGACATTACAATATACATATATTAGTTTGAGAATCTAAGGTAGCGTTCGACCTTAAATGTAAGTTTCTATGTCTTACGTGGAAGAGGAGATGGAAGATCATGGGCATTCTAACAAAGGGAGAAGTGGAAAGAAATGATAATTTTTTATTATTAAAAAATGAAAGACAAGAAAAAGTCATTTTCAATTTTATACGATGAAACCGTTTTCCATCCTCTTGTAGCCTTCCATGCATTTTGAAGTACATTTTGAAAGCACAAAATACAAAACTCTTTCTCAAAATAAGCACCATCTTGTTAGACCAAAAAATGGTCCTAACACCCAAATCGTCGTATTTTGAGCATAGGATATGAAGAAATAACTGAAAAAATAGAGAAAAGAGCAAGACAACAGGATTTTTATAGTGGTTCGGCGTTAACGAGCCTACGTCCACTTTATATTTTCTCATTTCGCTCAGAGGTTACAATTACAATGAATATTGGCTCTCAATCACTTGAATTCAATGAATAATTCTCTCCGAATCCATTGAATTTATTTAGGAAGATGGTGGTTATTCATGGAGAAGTGTTGGCCATGGCAGCCATGGATGAGGAGATGCCAAAAGTCCCCTGAAAATGCCATCTGAAGGTGTATTTATAGCTGTAGGAAAGCTCCTGGGAGGACTGGGTCGTGGTAGGACACGTGGCATGCGATCCGGAAAAGTAGGAGATCGAATAGCCTTAAGAATAGGTCAAAACAGTGCATGTATCTGCAGGTTCGGCGATCGGTTCGTGGGTCTGGGATCGGTTCGTGATATGGGCTCGGTTCGTGATATGGGCTCGGTTCGTGATATGGGCTTCACGATCTGAGGCTTGGTTGTGAGCTGGAGTGGACGGATCGTGGCTTGAGGACGCTCCGCGAACAGAGGGGGCGAACCGATCCGGTATCCACGATCCACGGTACGCGATCCGACCAGGAATGACACGAGTTGATGCTAATCTGGACCCGTTCACGGAAACGGGCATAACTTTCAAACCGTAAGTCCGATTGAGCCGAACCAAAGCTCAAACTGAAGCTTATTCAGGGGGCTACAAGCATATGATGTGAATAGATCCAAATGAGGTCGTTTGATAAGGGTTTCGGACCAGTTTATACTGGTGTTGTGATTTTTAACAAACTGCCTTGTGTCTTCTGACGATGCCTCCAATGTCGGAGAGTGATGTTATCCAGAGATTCCATATGAGGCAGCATTTACCCAGAGGTGTGTCAACACGATCTATGCTTTGGGTAGCCTGGTCACAAAGCAGGCTAACATTTTGCCCCCCAAAGTACATCTTATCGAAGATGAGATGTGCTTTGAATATGTTGAGGTAAATCTCTCTGGAACGTCATTTATCCTTGAGAAGGCTTTATCCAATTGTTGCATTGCTTCCATTGGAGCTAGTCAGGCCAAGTTCAAAAAGTCATGCTAAACCGTTGGCTCCCGAGCGTGATTCTACATGCACAGATCGTTGCCAAACAACGGCATCATTCCACACAAGTCATGCGCATGGTAGGATCGATCTTTCTTTTATATACGAGTCAATGTATGGAATAGTCACCCGAATAATGGAGTGTTTCAAGAATCTTCGGGCTCTAAGCTACCATCTGGACCATTGGGATGGAGCACGCCAAAATCATCATACGAGTTTGTCATTTGTACTCAAGTTTGGACTAGCCTGATATCTTGATATTGATTCAGGATCTTAAAATCGCATTGAATCGTAATAGTAAGGAATTCAAAAGCCATGATCACTCTGGATCGTAGTCGAGAGACTCCACAATTGTTACGGATCATTTCTTAATCCAATATTCACATATGAAGCAGGCAGTAAGGGATGCTGTTAAAATTATATGGACCAGTGCCAATAGGATCGTCACCATCGCAAGGTAGTAGATAGGTTTGCCACTCCTCCCATTCGATGTAGTTTGAGTCTTTAAGTTCACATTTGATCCACAAGCTAGCTTGCTTGGTCGGCAAAGATGAGTAAGGTTGTACTCCGGAGGCATGACATACATGTTTTGAATCCCATTTCATGCCTGGATTGTCTTTAAAGTTAGTCTATGAACCGACGCTTGCGCTCTCAGTGCCATCGGAGGACAAGCGAGGTCAGTATTTATGCCCCCAGTATCTATGGGGGTTGAGTTGAGTCAACAAGGCATTTAGTCTTGAAGATTTTATACTTCCTGTCATTGCATCTGGTAAGAGTTGCAGGTTCAGCAATCTTAGTCCACCCAGATCATTCTGTACTGTTTCTCAATTTAGCAAAAATCGGAATAATATATGCGAATGGTTGAACCACATTTGCTTTGATATCATCTCTTCTCTTAAGTCAGATAGTGAGGATTGCCTCATCGGGCATCAGCGACTTCGGTTACTCTCATCAGATCAGTTGTGGAGTTAAGTAAGGTTGTTGAATGCGAGTGAATAAATGTCGTTATGAAGTTAGTTGGGCCCCTCCGTTTATGCTTCGGCATAGTCCGAAATGGTTATCACAGTCTTATTGAGTCTCTTTCTCATGCTCGGTTCAATTGTGCTTGACAAATAAGATCATGGGCTCAATAAGTGGTATAGGTTCTCTTTGTAACTGCACATTTTTGTCATTCTTTTCCAGGGCTTTTCCTTTGTCCTCACCGTTTCAGGAATTGAAAGGTGCTCTATTTTTTAGTCGGAAAAGCATCTTGGTTATTCGTCTCGACGTTAACACTTTTTTTTTGTCATAAAGGTCTATCCACCTCAGGGTTGAATTCGTCAGAGCCTCTGAGGAAGTCTCGTTGTGGTGAAGCATTGAAATATGTGGGAATAAGAGGATATTCTAATGTCCCATGTGAAGAGGCTATGATTGTCGTTACCCACATCATCTTGAGAAGAAAAGCTTCTTGAGAGGTGCCGAATCAAACTAGCGAGTAGGTTGCCATCAAAGAATTGATGCATATTATCAAGATCCTGGCTGGTGCCCCCAGCATCGAATCTGAGATTACAAAGGGGGTCTTTGCTGATTTCTTGTTTCCATGTCGATATTGCCCCCGGGTCATGGTTTGAGTAATTCGACCTGACCGGGTTCCTATTTTTCGAATTGTTGCGTTCTTTCTCGGAGCTGAGTATGAAATGTCGCTCGAGTATTCATTCGAGTTGGAGTTAAAACTGGTTGTGCATGATCTGAGTTCATTGTGATTCTTGCATTCTCATCTAGGAAGTTGCAGGTAGCCGTTCCGTCGCCCATGTTTCCATCTACGCCGCTCTGAATCGAAGCTGCACGTTGTGTGACTGCTGATTGGTTCGTGTTCATCTCAAGCTGATGGTTGATATCTGACTATGCCTAGTTCGTCATTACTTGAACTTCAATTTTATAATTTCTAGCGAATTGATGATTGTTGCTCGGCCTTCCAGTTTAGTGCTGGCGCCCTCACCCTCGGGGGTTTGTTCTGAGTAGCGGACTTCAAATCCATATCTTTCATACTCCCTCTTCGCATCATGAGTTAGAGTTGGGTGAAAATCGATTTGTTGGTACGAAATCCACGCTAATCTTTTGTCCTTTATCCAGGCTCTGAGGATCGGCATCAAACGACGAAAGGTTAGACTGTGATCGTCCCGAGTGTTCCGGCTTGCCCCCTGCGTCAAGGGAAAGGTCGGAGATACGATGGTGTGTCACATCTAACGGTTGCATGAGATGTATCTAGTCTCATCTGAGCTTTCGAGTCTGGAAGTAGGTTAGGACCAAAAAACGTTCTCTTTGCATTTGTTTCCTAGTCCTCAAGGAGCCTGTCAAGATCACAACATAAGTCAAATACAGGCATATAAGCTATGTCTTCTGTAAATATTTCCAATAGTCATGCCCCCAATCATAGGGTAAATGTGAAAAACATGCGGTCGGATCACTTCCCTTTTGAATTCAGACATGTAAACATGAGGAGAGGAAGTTGCTTTCAGTCTGACCCCCGAAACTCCGGCGGGGTAAGAGTTCTTGTGGCGCTAAGTCTCTAGCGCCTTTATACTCTCCCGATCCTTCAGCAAGTTAGAGTTCGGGTGGTGCTAAGTCTCTAGCGCCTTTATACTCTCCCGTCCAAGCTCTGAGGACAGAAATCAAGCGGTGAAGAGTCAGATTGTAGTCGCCTCGAGTGCTCCCGTTTGCTCTTTGCATCAAGGGAAATGTCGGGGACGAAATGGTTGCATCATGTCCAATTATTACATGGGATATATCCAGCCTTATCTGAGCTTCCTGTTCTGGAAGTAAGTTGGGATGAGCAGATGGACGTTATCTTTTCATCTGCTTTCTGGTCTTCAAGGGGCCTACATCATCCTTCTGGATGCGACCCTTTGTTCGTTTTCCATTAGCATGTTGCCATTGTTGTGAATGAGGCCCTCGCGTTCTTGACTAGTAATCTTTTGTAAACCTGCGTTTAGTAATAAATTTTTTGTTTCTTTCGCATTGTCTTGTACCTGCGAATGGGCAAATAAGTCATGAAGCGCTATAAGTAGTCAATGCAATTATAAATGAAAATGCGCTAAAGTAATATGTGTGTATAGGTATGCTTCCAATCAATCATTAACTTAGTGCCTGTCCAGGGCTTTGTTGAGGATTGATTAGGATCTTATTTGTTTTGCCCCCATGTCTGGGCATGGAGGATTCGGGCTCAAAGCTCAGTTAATCCCCCGACACTCTGGCGGGGTAGGAGCCCTCGTGGCGCTAAGTCTTTGGCGCCTTTATGCTCTCTCTGGAGTTTAAACTCAGCGGTTCCCCGATCCTTCAGCGGGGTAGGAGTTCTGGTTCGTTTCATGGTATGCTCAACGATCCTTCAGCGGAGCAGAAATTATGGGGGGTGCTGAGTCTCCAGCACATTTCTCAGCGCCCAATCAGAGGGCTTTTATACTCATTCTCAACTCTGGAGAATTAGAGTTTGAGCTCAGCAGTTCCGTCGCTCCCCGATCCTTCAGCGGGGTAGGAGCTCTTTCTCAGCGCTCAATCGGAGACGCTTTTATACTCATTCTCAACTCTGGAGAATTAGAGTTCAAGCTCAGCAGTTCCGTCGCTCCCCGATCCTTCAGCGGGGTAGGAGCTCTTTCTCAGCGCTCAATCGGAGACGCTTTTATACTCTCCTGGCAGTCGCCGAGGTTAGAGTTTTGCTCAGGCGGCTCCGATCATGGTACACCGCCACGCCTTGTAGACGTCATCTTCGCGTCCTTTATACTCTCTCTCGGCTCTGGAGAGTTAGAGTCACGGATCAAGCGGTCCGCAATCTTGCATGCCCATCGAACTCGTCCCAGGTTTATATTTTAATCCAAGCTCTGAGGATTAAAACCAGTCGGACGAACAGTTGGAGTATTTGCCAAGGCTTTGAGTTCCTCCGAACAGTCTACGGGAGGAATGGTTGGCACCTGACTTCGGGTATCTGCATTATTCATATCGCATGAGTTAGTCATGTCAACAACTCGGAAAGCATGTGAAAGTAAATTGCATGATTGAAAAGTGAGCATATCAAGGGGCAGTGCCGCCTCCTTTATTCAGATTCGTGCGATTCAGTGGCGTCGAGGACAGGATCGAGCCATATGGGCGGTCACACTGTGTTCTTCTGGAGTCGGACTACGACTTTGCGATTCAATGATTTATGTACGATTGTTTTTTTTTGTTCTGCCACGCGTGAGCCAATGATTGGATGGTCGTTCTAGATCCACCTTGAGCTATATGATTTTCTTTAGATGGAGGGCGTGGTTTTGTAGACGAGCAGTTCAATCGAGCTCGTTATGGTTCTGTTCCATAATCCCATATGCGGGTGTCAGAAATCTGATCGGTATCAAATCCGGGGTACCTACACCATCCACATATTAGTTCATCTGAGTTAACTACATCAATAACTCATAAAGTATGCAAATATAAGAATCATAGTTAAAGAACAGTCCTGTTAAAGGAATGAGCGTCATTATGAGCGAAAATGGCGTTGCATGTTCATTGCAGGTCCATTTTGCTTCGCCTTAGCTCTGCCAGTGAAGGGCTGCCAAAATCTTTTAGATGATGAAGGATATCTTTTCAAAATATTGTGGGGCGGCAGTCCCAAGAATGAATAGGCCTTGATCGGGGTCCTGAGATGGCAAAGGCGGTTAGGTGGGTACTATAAGTGAGTGATGAGGGCGCGTCTCCCTTTAAATCGTCTCTTGGCCCCCATGCTGAGGGTAAGGATAGAGTGCCGGGGAGTCATGTTTGTACTGCTAATAGTAGCACGCCATCACATTGGTGTTAGGATGGAAGTTGGCACGAGAACAACGGATTCATGCTTGTAGAAACTTTTGCACTTTCTGTGCTAGGAAATAGAATATAGCAGCTGGAGAGATAGTCATATCCTGTAAATTCGCCGGTATGCCTTCGATCCTATGTCAGGGACAAGGGTTTGTGCGCAAACAATCAATCATCGCTCGGGTGCAAGCGTTCTAAACCCTCAACTTGCTGACCTTCAGGCAAGACTAATGCAATTGGCCATGCAAACTTTTGGTGTATCAACTTCGAATTAGGTGATGTAACCTCGAGTAATCCATGCTAAAATCTCCAGTTGCCCCCAGCATCTGGGGCATGAGTTTGCTTGGCATATAATCGATGAGGGGAGTGGAAGTGTGAGTCTTCACTTTCTAACTTCAGAACGCCATTGCCCAGAAGTTTCATTCATATACATCTCCCATCTAATGGGTGGCTGACTGGTGATTTGGTCGAATCATTTAGGGCGGTGAATTTGGCAATTGCATTCGTTGGTGTTTGTTTTGGGACAACCTTCCAAGAGAAATAGGCAATGTCGAATTGCATGTCATACCTCGAGGCATAAAGAACGATTGCACGCCTTTCACTTTACCTTGTTAGATGAATTTTGTGCTGTAGGAAGTTTATCATGGAGTTAACCATGACTCTCTTCTGGGTTTGGTCTCCAACGTTGGATCAACTTCCATTTTATCAATGGTTGTATTTCATAGTGTCTTGATGGGGATCATCTCTATCTTTTCTGGATTATCGGAACTTTCTTATTCGACCAGATGATTCGACTTTAGATCTTTTGTGTATGAAATATGAGGTATGTTGTAACGTTCCAATCCATCTAATAACTCTTCTGCCCATTCTAGGTAAGCTGCAAGTTGTGGTTCCTCCGACTGGAATTCCTTTCGAGTCGTCCTTCGGGGGTTATCTGCAAAACTTCGGCGTTGTGTTGCCCATCATTTCTTGCACCGTCTGTATACAACTTCCAAGTGGTTGATTTCATCTTTCATTTCGAATGGCAACTCCATATAAAATCCCGCGATAGTGAACTTACTACATATGTCTTATTTGCTTGACAGGAGAACACTTCAGGTTTATACTCAAGAAATGACTCATAATTTGGGATTAAATCCCGCAAATATTAGCACTAGTTCAAACGAACATATCCAGGCTCGCCTACTGAAAGCATATAAGTTCCCTCGTTCGGAAGAGGTCTAAAGGAGATCCGATGTGAAGACCTTAGTCAGGGCGGCGTCACCAGTCGGAACACGTGCAGTTGCGTTATTAGATGTCACCCTTCTTCATCCCGAATCACCATCCTCTCTGGAATCTATGTCTTCGGGCAGGTCGTTTGGCAATTCCTTTTGCGATGCTCCTATCATTCGCAATATTGACACCTCCTTCACACTCCATTTCATCTGGAGGGGAAGCGTCTTTGGGTTTCACGCAATCTCTGTTGCGTAGCATATTCCATCCTTCCTAATCAGTCGGCTTCTCCAATAACTTGGTCACAATAGACCAGTCTCACTCCGTCTTTGGTAGGGATATTTAACGGTTAACACCCATATGCTATGTAAGCTCTGAATTCCGCTAGACCTGGTTGGTTGAGACCACGATCAGATAAGCTTGAATGCAATAGCATGGCTTGCAAGGCGTCAAGTAAGGTTCGTATATCCTATCATAACTGTTGTATGAAGTGGAGAGCTAATGGTTGATTCATATTTGCGTTGATCTCAAGTTCTCATTTCTTGACCAATGTCATAAGGTGGCTGGTGAGCAGTCAAGTTGTTATCATCCCAGCAATGATCCATATGTCCAATCACGGCCTGCGGGGGTTCAATTGGTTCCTAACTCTGGGGACCAAAGTACATCGATCTAACCCTTGGACACGTGGAAATCAATCTATCTCGATGCGGTTGACGGCAAATAGGTGAACTGAGACCATCATTATTTTGTATACTGCCATAGCCAGCGTGTCGAATCTTTTCAACAACTCCTCACATTCAATAACATCGGTAGATAGAGGTCATGGCTTCTAGAAAGAATTCTCAGAATACCTACCGAATCTTGGTCGATAAGAATTTGTGATGATTGTGGGTCAGAATGTACTCCGAGCCGAAGGCGAGTCGTGCTCCGAGCCGAAGGCGAGGCCGTCAGCGGGTCCGGGCGCAGCGCCGGCGGGGGTCCGGGGCCCCGCAGTCCCGCACGATTTTTTCAATTCTGGAAGATAGAGCCTTTTCTGAAATGATCTGAAAATTACATTTTTTCCAAAATATGTCACTTTTTTGGGTCGGATCGCGACCCTTGTTCGTCACCACTTTTCTGGGTCGCGGTTCGCTACTGTCGTCTGGTTCGTGGCTCGGATCGTCAATTAATCATCGTCTTCGGATCGGATCGCGGATCCTACACCAGGTCGGGTCGTGAAGATCATTCTGGGCCCGGGTCGTGGAGGTCGTTCCGCGATCCGCGAATCGGATCGTGATGGCTCCTGCGATCCGCGAGCCGCGAATCGGATCGTGATGGCTCTCTGGGCTCCGTTCGCGGAGGTCGTTCCGCGAACCGCGAATCGGATCGTGATGGCTCCTGCGATCCGCGAACCGCGAACCGACCACCTGCTCTAACCTGCTCCTGTGCATTTTCTTTATAATCCTCATTCAGTTCTCAGTGGAAGCACCAAAATGTTAGACCAAAAAATGGTCCTAACACCCAAATCGTCGTATTTTGAGCATAGAATATGAAGAAATAACTGAAAAAATAGAGAAAAGAGCAAGACAACAGGATTTTTATAGTGGTTCGGCGTTAACGAGCCTACGTCCACTTTATATTTTCTCATTTCGCTCAGAGGTTACAATTACAATGAATATTGGCTCTCAATCACTTGAATTCAATGAATAATTCTCTCCGAATCCATTGAATTTATTTAGGAAGATGGTGGTTATTCATGGAGAAGTGTTGGCCATGGCAGCCATGGATGAGGAGATGCCAAAAGTCCCCTGAAAATGCCATCTGAAGGTGTATTTATAGCTGTAGGAAAGCTCCTGGGAGGACTGGGTCGTGGTAGGACACGTGGCATGCGATCCGGAAAAGTAGGAGATCGAATAGCCTTAAGAATAGGTCAAAACAGTGCATGTATCTGCAGGTTCGGCGATCGGTTCGTGGGTCTGGGATCGGTTCGTGATATGGGCTCGGTTCGTGATATGGGCTCGGTTCGTGATATGGGCTTCACGATCTGAGGCTTGGTTGTGAGCTGGAGTGGACGGATCGTGGCTTGAGGACGCTCCGCGAACAGAGGGGGCGAACCGATCCGGTATCCACGATCCACGGTACGCGATCCGACCAGGAATGACACGAGTTGATGCTAATCTGGACCCGTTCACGGAAACGGGCATAACTTTCAAACCGTAAGTCCGATTGAGCCGAACCAAAGCTCAAACTGAAGCTTATTCAGGGGGCTACAAGCATATGATGTGAATAGATCCAAATGAGGTCGTTTGATAAGGGTTTCGGACCAGTTTATACTGGTGTTGTGATTTTTAACAAACTGCCTTGTGTCTTCTGACGATGCCTCCAATGTCGGAGAGTGATGTTATCCAGAGATTCCATATGAGGCAGCATTTACCCAGAGGTGTGTCAACACGATCTATGCTTTGGGTAGCCTGGTCACAAAGCAGGCTAACATTTTGCCCCCCAAAGTACATCTTATCGAAGATGAGATGTGCTTTGAATATGTTGAGGTAAATCTCTCTGGAACGTCATTTATCCTTGAGAAGGCTTTATCCAATTGTTGCATTGCTTCCATTGGAGCTAGTCAGGCCAAGTTCAAAAAGTCATGCTAAACCGTTGGCTCCCGAGCGTGATTCTACATGCACAGATCGTTGCCAAACAACGGCATCATTCCACACAAGTCATGCGCATGGTAGGATCGATCTTTCTTTTATATACGAGTCAATGTATGGAATAGTCACCCGAATAATGGAGTGTTTCAAGAATCTTCGGGCTCTAAGCTACCATCTGGACCATTGGGATGGAGCACGCCAAAATCATCATACGAGTTTGTCATTTGTACTCAAGTTTGGACTAGCCTGATATCTTGATATTGATTCAGGATCTTAAAATCGCATTGAATCGTAATAGTAAGGAATTCATTCTCCAGTACGAATCTTTGGACTTGATTGTATATCTATTATATTGGAACGTGAGATGCAAACATTCCGACTATTTTAATATGTTTATTTGTGGATTCTAGGCATTATTATAATATCACTGGATTTATAATAAAAGGGTTTTGATTATTGTAAGGTAAAAACCTGTTTGAGTTTATGTACGGCGTGGTCTTGCAAAATACATTTGATTTCAAAGGTTTATAAGCTAAAGTAATAAATTACCTGTGATTTGAGTTTACTCACGCTAGTTTTCTAGCCTGACCTGAGCGTTATTTTGCGATAATACTCGGTCAGACCGAGCATTTTCGTCTGGTTAGCTTAGTTTTTTGGGGACTTAGGAAATGAGCTGAAGGGACAAGACGTATTCTCGTATATTTCTTTATTATCCGTTGTGTCTGTTATTGTATTCTTCTCATTGCAAGGACAGATTGTTATAACTGTCCAGATTGGTTGATAGATTAATTCTGTGATGTATGTATTAAATTTATAGTCTTTATTTGTGTAAAGATTATTGGTATATTATAGATTTTCATTCTGGTATGAGATTCTGTTCTGTATCTTCTTTCTTTTTACCAAATGAACTGTTTTTCGGACGACTAAGTGATCAACACAGGAATATCCATGATGTATTTAGTGTCGCGTTTAGTGTAAGAAAGGCAGGACATTACAATATACATATATTAGTTTGAGAATCTAAGGTAGCGTTCGACCTTAAATGTAAGTTTCTATGTCTTACGTGGAAGAGGAGATGGAAGATCATGGGCATTCTAACAAAGGGAGAAGTGGAAAGAAATGATAATTTTTTATTATTAAAAAATGAAAGACAAGAAAAAGTCATTTTCAATTTTATACGATGAAACCGTTTTCCATCCTCTTGTAGCCTTCCATGCATTTTGAAGTACATTTTGAAAGCACAAAATACAAAACTCTTTCTCAAAATAAGCACCATCTTGTTAGACCAAAAAATGGTCCTAACACCCAAATCGTCGTATTTTGAGCATAGGATATGAAGAAATAACTGAAAAAATAGAGAAAAGAGCAAGACAACAGGATTTTTATAGTGGTTCGGCGTTAACGAGCCTACGTCCACTTTATATTTTCTCATTTCGCTCAGAGGTTACAATTACAATGAATATTGGCTCTCAATCACTTGAATTCAATGAATAATTCTCTCCGAATCCATTGAATTTATTTAGGAAGATGGTGGTTATTCATGGAGAAGTGTTGGCCATGGCAGCCATGGATGAGGAGATGCCAAAAGTCCCCTGAAAATGCCATCTGAAGGTGTATTTATAGCTGTAGGAAAGCTCCTGGGAGGACTGGGTCGTGGTAGGACACGTGGCATGCGATCCGGAAAAGTAGGAGATCGAATAGCCTTAAGAATAGGTCAAAACAGTGCATGTATCTGCAGGTTCGGCGATCGGTTCGTGGGTCTGGGATCGGTTCGTGATATGGGCTCGGTTCGTGATATGGGCTCGGTTCGTGATATGGGCTTCACGATCTGAGGCTTGGTTGTGAGCTGGAGTGGACGGATCGTGGCTTGAGGACGCTCCGCGAACAGAGGGGGCGAACCGATCCGGTATCCACGATCCACGGTACGCGATCCGACCAGGAATGACACGAGTTGATGCTAATCTGGACCCGTTCACGGAAACGGGCATAACTTTCAAACCGTAAGTCCGATTGAGCCGAACCAAAGCTCAAACTGAAGCTTATTCAGGGGGCTACAAGCATATGATGTGAATAGATCCAAATGAGGTCATTTGATAAGGGTTTCGGACCAGTTTATACTGGTGTTGTGATTTTTAACAAACTGCCTTGTGTCTTCTGACGATGCCTCCAATGTCGGAGAGTGATGTTATCCAGAGATTCCATATGAGGCAGCATTTACCCAGAGGTGTGTCAACACGATCTATGCTTTGGGTAGCCTGGTCACAAAGCAGGCTAACACATCTAAAATTTCATACCTGCTTCAATATTCTGTAGTACTTTTTATGGATGAGAAGGGAAACACTGTTTGATGATATTATCTTGTCAATACTCGCCTTTTTGAATAAACTTTTTCATTTTCATATTTTTCAGGTGATACCCATCACAACCGAACCATGGGGCACCAGTGGAGGTACAGTACAAGAAAACTCAACAATAGAAATCAATGCGTCTACCCATTTGACAAAAAATTGTGTTAACCATGGATGTGTAGTCGATTCCCTCGCTTATGCTTGTGAAACGGATGGGACACCTCAGACATCTGGTTTGTTAGGTGGCACGGGGGGAAGTCTAACAGAGGTATCCTTATTTCTCAATTTGTTACAGAATTTGATTATCTGGTTATAACTACTAGTTCCTTTGCGATATTAATGTCATTTAGGAGGATATAGAGATGAACCTTATGTAATAATGCCTTCATGGTTTGGTTATTAGAATAAAGCCACCCTCAACTCTTACCAGGCTTGTGAAGGAGTGCCCTACTTGTGATTGATTGAAGATCATTGCCCACGTTCAATGTTCAATGCATGTGTTGCTATTTCAATGATTGTTGGTCAGCCATAAGTGTACTGTATTCTAGCTTTGGTCTTGTTACATCATTCATAATTGTTCTTTTACTCGTCGCATTGTAATTGGTCAAGTGATATTTGACAATTACATATGTTCTCATTCATATATCTAAAACCGAACAATAAAAACTGTTGATTTAAGTCTAACGCCTCTAGCAGGGATTACTGATGGTATTTTCTTTTAAAAAAGTTGCTTATTGACTTGAAATTACCCTAAACCATGCAAATAATTTGAAACTGTCCTTAAAACTGCCACTCTCTTGTAGTAAGTTTTTGTATGCTCAGTTATATTATTTACTTAATGATACCATCAGTACTAAATTAGTAACTGGCGCATTCAACATAAATAATAATTATTGTATGGTAAATTGAACCGGTAACAGTTGGAACCATGTTTCCAAATACATATACCTCGTAAGAAAAGGTCACGTAGAGCATATTCATTGCCACTGATGGGAGAAAACACCGAATTGCATGTATGATAAAATTTTATTAACATATGTGCACATAAAAAGTGACAATATAAAATACCAGTAACTTCTTTCACGTTATGTAATGTATCTCAATATCTATACATTTTAAGTCTTTTAAGATTATCACGTTAGTTTCCAGAACCGGGACAGCTTTTGATTGCTTTGGAAAATTTTGAGGGCTCCCAGAGTATTTTAAGACAATTAGATTGAGAAGCACGTAATTTACAGAGTTTTTTTAATTTGTCCTTTTTCATACTAATTTTTGATCTAATTATGATAGTACAATCTGAAGTGCTTGTTACAACTTGATGACCGGATTTTTGTCAAAAACAGAAAAGAAAAAGGTCCAATTTAGTAGTTAAACAAATTGAATATTAATGAACAAGGAATGATTTGTTGACTTCTCGAGATTCTTTGTTTCTAATTTTAAAACCTGCAAGGAAGATTTGTTGTGATAAAGCTATAGGCATCTTGAAAATATTCTCTTAGTCTTGCCAATAGATGTACAAGGAAAATAGATATAGTTAATTTAGTAGTTCAACAAATTGAATATTAATGAACAAGGAATGATTAATTGACTTCTCAAGATTCTTTGTTTCTAATTTTAAAACCTGCAAGGAAGATCTGTTGTGATAAAGCTACTGGCATCTTGAAAATATTCTCTTAGTGTCGCCAATAGATGTGCAAGGAAAATACGTATAGTTAATTAGGAGTGTGTTTGACAGTTACATTAGTGTTTTTTGTGAGAATTAGTAAATGTCCGGTTTAGATTGGATCGCTACCGATCCAACTGCTTAAAGTCACCTGGGTACTTTGAATACATTTTTCAGGCCGACTCCAATCGTTCATATATATACTTGGTTTTTTAAATCTTTCTTTCAGTTTATTCCCTTTTCTCCGAATCGACCTCAATCCCTTCGTTGTCATCAAACTCAACAATACTGAACAATCAAGCAAAATCTAATTTCTCCTCCATCTTTAACAACGATCTCTCCATCAGATTTGAGATTCATCTAATCACTTCAAGTCGGATCTACTCCAAATTTGGATTTCAAAACATAGGTTGGTTCCGTCTCCATGTACGATCCTGACTATAATCTCTTATGACGAGGTTAGGGCGGATGGTATTTAGCGAGGCGATGGAGTGGCGGCATGAGCTGAAAATGGATATGTGGTCGCTGGTAGGGTTGGAAGGAAGGCCGGTCGATTGAGGGGAGGGGGATGAAGGAAATGAAGAGACGTCTGGGATCAGTTCGGTCATGTGGATTTGATGCGGTGATTGGAAAAGAAAAGGAGGGGGAATCAGTTTTGTGTGGATTCAAAGGTGACTTGGATCGGATATGGGATCGAATTGGTTGTGGAATGGACATGAATTTTTTGGGATTAGACCGATGTTATTGATAACGTGGCGTAGGGGTCGGGTACGATTCCTTCGTCCATAAAGGGCTTAAATGATTTTCGGCTAAAATTGAGCATATTCAAACACATGAAAGTGATCTACGAGATTTGGACTTGGACCATGGACTTAAGATTAGAGCACGCATGACTTGAATATCCTAGACTAATGCCTTGTCACATTGCATGTATGAACCTAAATGTTCATGTCGATTTGCAAAATGCTGATATTCATTTCCAAAACTCAGTCGAAATCCACAATTGTTGATACGAAGGCTGGTGAGACGGTCAGCGATGATGGTCGCCCCGGTTGAACTTGAACCTCGTCATCACCGTTGTTTTATCTATGCATTGCACACTTATGCAATGCACTGCACTAGTCTACACTTAACACATGGGGGTACGTGTCAATTACTCTAACTGGTATTGTTTATTGAGCTTGATAGCTAATGGAGCCTAGACGATCTGATCGTGTCGCAAGCTTGGCTGCTATGAAAGCTACAGAGCATGGTGATTCTAATGTAGAGTCGAGCTCAATGACGATTTCATCCGGGCTTATTGTAGGCCAACAAGTTGAACAACCAGAAAGTTCATTGCAAGTACATGACAATCCACACAATGTAGCAGAGGAAGCATGTAAAGATATCCCATTGGCCTCGACCATGCTAGAAAATGTTGCTATACTTGATGATATGGTGGACTATGTACCATCAAGAACAAACGAACCAATCGTTAAGAGAACTTGTGGCATAGAATTTCATTCACACATGCTCTAGTTTCGGGACGTGCTGACAGACTCACCTGCCCTTTCCCTCGAGGGGTATGTGGTATACAATAGGTACACGTGTTTAGTCGGGTGCACCCCGCCATTTAATTCGTTCATTCATGAGATGCTGCGTTACATGAGATTGGCTTACACAATTGCATCCAAATAGCTATGCCATCCTCTTTGGAATATATATGTTATTTTCTTCGAGTGCATTCACCGCAAGCCGGCGGGTAAAGACATCGGTTTCATATTCGACTTCAAACATAGCATGCAAGATCTCCTCATCACTCACTTATGTTGAAGGGCATCCGCAGGGTCGTGTCGTAACCAATGCGTGGAACAAACTCAATCAACTCATGCACAATTGGTTCTACGTTCGTTGGGCTCTCTGATTCATGAGACGTTGACTTAAAGGGCTTGAGTGTCGCTCTCCACCTCGCCTTATGATTTCATGCTAATCAAATCATGTCTCTCGACTAACATGAATTTCTTTCTTATGCAGGTAAACCCTTGAGACCTAAATGTTAGGTGTACGAGACCACCGTTGTAACTCTTAGGGTAGTCGTTGAAGTACTCAGAGATGTGTAGATCCTCATTACGAACGGGTTCTATGTTTGTTGGGCTCTCTGATTCACGAGACGTTGACTTAAAGGGCTTGAGCATCGCTCTCCACCTCGCCTTATGATTTCATGCTAATCAAATCATGTCTCTTGGCTAACATGAATTTCTTATGCAGGTAAACCCTTGAGACCTAAATGTTAGGTGTACGAGACCACCGTTGTAACTCCTAGGGTAGTCGTTGAAGTACTCAAAGATGTGTAGATCCTTATTACGAATGGAATCCTCCATAATTATGAATCGTTTACTAAGGACCGAAGCATCGGTCACGACGATGGTGCAACCGATGTTGGTGAGCAAGCTGGAGAGGAGGAAGAAGCTGGAGGGGAGGAAGAAGAGGAAGAAGCAGGCGAGGAAGGCGATGAAGTTAGTCTTGACTTGCCCTTAGTCACCGGTCAGGAACTCATGGAGGCACAAGAGGATATCTCAGGAGGATAGATGATAAGAGGCGATGATGTGAAAGGTCATGCTGACATAACTCTTAAGTTATGAGCCGGAAGGCAAGAAATAGAAGAATTCCAACCATCCACCCCTAAATCGGCAACCGTTATTATGCTTAAGAAGGACCAGCCTTCGAAGAAAAAGGCAACGTCTTTTACTGTAGAAAAAGATACCTCCATAGGCATTGAAGATGTATTTGCAGGGCTTTTAAACCTTTCGTCTTTCATTGTATGTAGAGCCGCATAACTTCGAGAGCCAATCCTGAGAGCTTTCTTCCTAGATCCGAGGGAGGATCTAGGAAGATCTGGGTCCCATTAGTGCGGAAGAGACGACTCCTACTAGAAAAGCCATTACACCGGGTTTGTTGGAGGATAATAGGACACACACAACAGTAGCACTGCACTACACCACCCGCTTGCACTTCAGCTTGTTGATTTTGACTTAGGCTTATGTTATTTTGTGGTAGAATGAGCAAGAGAAAGGATTGCTTTGCTGTCTTAGCAGTAGCGTTGTCAGGCCTGATAAGGACACTGGACACCACTCTGAGTTACATTGTCGTTATAGCAGCAGCCGGGATTCTGCTCGCCACGATAGTCATGAGAAGGGAGGATAAAGAGCATCACACTCATAAATATGGATCCATTCGCTGTTTTAGATCCCAATATCCCCTACATAGAGGTTTTGAGAAGCCCTTTAGTCGACACAATGAGTCTTGCAGCAACGAACAATCTAGGGTGCCTCTTCTAGTTCCTCCATCGCTAATACATACAAGTCGAACTCGCTCTAAACGAGTTAGGGAAGAAGATAGTCCCTGCAGAGAGGCCTAACAAGAATCCTATGAATGTCTCTGCTACTTCTAGGCCGAACATATGTGCACAAGAGAAGATGCTTAAATTCAAAACTGATTTGTCCAGATTCAATTTCTTTGGGCTCAAGTTTGTGCCGGACATCCATCGTATTCCACTCGAGATTGACCAACTGGTGGTAGATCACGTCTTTGATGTATAACATCGTCATAGGGAGATGATTAAACTGGTAGAGAAGATATTCGAAGTTGTCTCTGAGCGTGAACAAGAAGTTGCTAACATTAACCTCAAGATCGGTTTCGATAAGGATAAAATCAAACATCTTGATAATGAAGTTGTCGAGTATACAGTAAAGTTTACAGAGGCAAAGAAAAAAGTCGGGGATGCCAAAAAGGAACTCAAGGCAAGTAGAATCCGTTTCTAGAAAAAGTTGGATAAGTTATCTTTCAGGTCCACTTCTCTTAAGAATGTGTGTAAGACTGTCACTGGTGAGAACGAGATATTAATGAAGTAGAATTAGACATTGAAGCAGGAGATATATGCACTTGCTAAGGAGAATACTTAACTTAAGGCTAAACTCCAAGCAACTAATAAGGCCACACTCAAGGCTCATGCCGAATCCTAAGGATATTGTGAAGCGTTTGTTCAAGCTAAGATCGACAAGGACGAAGAAATTGTATCCCTCCAAAAACGACATGTAGAAGAGATAAAATAGACGACAGAGGGATTCAACTGTAGTTGTGGGATTTCATGTCCAGGTGTTACATCACTGTGACTTGTCATGGGTGTAGGATTATCCGTGACACTGGTAGATTTGTGGGAATGTTTCATTGAAGACGAGAATTTATGACTAAAAGCGCTACAGATGATGAGGATGAATTAATTAGGCGCTTCCTGAAGGGTAGAAAAGGAAGAGTCGGATAAGGAGTCGGAGAAGGGAATCAAGAAGATGGATGAATGCTTAGGTGTCATTCATCACACTGGCTCGACGGGTCATTCATCGAATTAAGAAGTCCCCATTTGAGATCCTTTTGTACCTTCTATTACCTTCTAATTCTTTGCTTTCCAAATACCTTCCATCATTTTGTAATACGTCCTCGAAGATTCTAGCCTCAAAGCTCAAAAGATGTTGTCTTCAATTCTCGAAGTCGAAATTTCCATGCATGGCGAAGGATATGGAGTTAAAGGTATTCTTGTGCTTTCTCCAGCTTTCGAGAAAGTTTGAATCGTATGCCAGAAAGCCAGTTGTCTTACTGTTAGACCTTCTTAAGTACATGAAAAACCAATCGTTATGGGTCTACCTGCTACAGGCACTCAGGTTGGCAAGCAGTCGGGTACGACTAATTAAGAGTGGTCGCAGCGGGAGCGGGAAAAGCTCCGAAAGAAAAAAGGACAAAGGCATTAATGGTTCATCGTCGAAGAAACCGAGGAAGGGTGAGTAGGGAACAATCGCAGAATTGGCTTTGCTTTTGCACAGCTCTCATAGCTTTTTTTTAATGTTTTTTGGCTCAATTTGTGCGAGTCCGACCCTCTCTTTTTCCTTAATATTTTGAGAGATAAAACTTTAATTGATTAATTTTAAGCTTTTTGATGTGAATAAGTTGGTTTTTAAGTGTTTCAAGTATTTATGTTTTCCATTCAACACACTCGCAATTATTTACTCATCTTTAACACTTAAGTTATGTTAGATCACGTGTAAGTCCAAGTGTTAGTGGAATAAGCCACCCTTGAGGCCTTCTTTTGTTCGCAACCTCAAAGTCATGTGGCGGTTGTGCCAAGCTTAAGGCTTTGATGTCGTAATCGACCATGTGAATGTATATAATCATGCCCTCTATCATAATGCGACAAAGTTATGTATGGGTATCGGGGTTCGCCCTGTGGATTTATAGTATCTCGTCGCATATTCGGGTTTCATGTATCACTTATTGGATTTATACTCTTCCATCGTTGGTATGGGTTAGAGTTTGTGAGCGAGTGGTCGAGTCACAATCGTTCACTATTTATACTCTTATCTAAGCTTTGAGGATCAGAGTTGGCTTGACGAGCAGTTTGTTCACATTCACCCAGTTGGAAAGTGGATGGTTGTATCACGTTCAGGTTAAGTTTATACTCTTCCCGTCGAAACGTGGGCGGAGTTGGTCAGATAGTCAGATTACATCTATTTTGAGTTTTATGCTCAACAGAGTTGTGTTTCAAGGCACGAGCCAATAAGTAGACGGTCGATTCACATTTGCCGTCTGGTTTGTACTTTGCTCATCGAATCATAAGTGAGTTAATTATTGAGAGATCGATTCACACTTATTTTGCACGAGTCCAATCGTGGACATATGATTATTTGTAGAACTATTATACTACATATCATTAAGTCATATATTTGTAGAACGAAGTGCTTGTTTTAGAATTGATAAGGAAGTTTGATGATGTTTGCCTTATTACGTCGCTTGAAACAAATAGGAAAGTGAAATGTAAACGAGTGAAACAAATGCCAAGTGAAATAACATCGTAGATGTTCGCTATTCCATGCTCTTCGTAATTCTATGTTATAAATGGTCGTCATATTGAAAATTCCATCTTTAAACTTTTGTTTAATGACGTATGTTTCTTCCCATCTCTGGCATATGTAAGCGGGGCTTGGGAAGATTCTCTTCAGAATAAGGCTTCCAGTCTCAAAGCTCCTAGGTCGAACTTGGCATTGTAGTATCAGACGACTCATTATTGGTGGATATCAGCTCTCAGATCGACTTCTTCTCGCATCTCATCAATCATATATTTAGAGACTCCAAAAAAAGATCTATGTTAGTTTAGGGATCGTAACGTGCCAGTCGATGTGAATGGATTTTCAATTCAACTCGGATGGTGGAGCCGTAAGCAAGGGCGAAGGGAGTTGCAGATTTTTGAGTGGTTCTGTAGGTGCGTAATGCTAAAGGGGTTTGTTAACCCACTTGTCTCTTGTCTTTTTCAAATGCTTTTTATGATGGACTTGATGATTTTTATTGACTGCTTTAACTTGTTTATTAGCTTAAGGATGAGTGACTATTGCTGGTTGCTTTTCAATGCGATGACGTCGATAAAAGTCTATCAATTATGAACTATAGAATTAGGTCTCGTTGTTGGTGATAATAGTGTTGGAAAGACCAAAATGGAAGGTGATTTTCCAAATTACAAAGTTGATCACTTTCTTGGTTGAGATTGTGGTTATCGATTCGGTTTCTGCTCATTTGGTGAAGTAATCAATTGCGACAATGAAGTACATTGCACCACCTTTTAGAGATCGACAGTTTGTCGATGATCTCGATGCCCCCAAACAACGAATGACCACGGGCTGACCATTTGAGTAATCTCGGCTGGTGCGACTTTTGGAATTTTACCAAACCATTGGCACTTGTCACATCGTCGAGTGTAATCAGATGCATCTCGATTAATAATGGGTCAATAATAGCTATAGCTGAATATTTCTTAGCCGTGGTTTGCCCTCAGTGTAATTTCCATATTCGCCTTTGTGCACTTCCCGTAACATGCACCTGGCGTTGTCGTTGGCGACACACCGAAATAGCGGGACAGAGAAACCCCATATGTAACATGTGCCTTCTTGAATGTGTAGCGTGAAGATTTCCGAAGGATGAACCGCTTCTCATTTGGTCTTTAAGTAAGGATTCCATTTTGTAAATAATTCTTGGTTGGAGTCATCAACGACTCCTCAGACTTCGTCGTTAGTATCCAACCAACTTCCATCTGATCGATACTCGTAGTGTTAAGTAGCTCAATTGAGATCAAACCTGTGAGTTGTGTCTCCTCGAAACTGGCTAGTTTAGCCGATGAGTCGGCTTTCTCATTATGTTCTTTGGGATATGTGTGATGGTATAATATTCAAAGTTTGCGAGTAACTCATGAACTCGGTCGAGATAAGGAGCAAGTCCCACCCATTTATCCTGAAACTCTCTTCTGACCGGGTATACTATAAGATAGGAGTCACAGAATATATGGATTAACTTCACTCATGGTTCTTTGGCAAGTTTAAAACGACAATCAAAGCTACATACCAAGCTTCATGATTGGTCACAAAAGATTGAAGGTCCAACTCAATAATAATAATACCAAGCTTCATAATCGGTACTGATTCGTTTTGCTTTGGAATTGGGTCCCACGATCTGAGTGTTGGACACTCCTGCATGCTCGTAGTCAGTTTGTGCAGTTGTCTTGACACGCTAGAGATATGGGATGATCTTGCTCGAAGTTGCATAAGCTGTGTCTAGTACTTCGGATCAAAACTGATCCGGGTTCTCCGGTGAGCGGTGATTTGTACTTTGAGCACTTCAAATGCTATTCTGGCAAGTTCTCTCGACTGTTGACCCATGATCTTGTCTGTACATTATGTATGGACCTTGAGATCATTTTGAGTCGTTTGCCTCGATAATTGTCAAGTTGCGCTGCTGGGCGCAGAAGCTAGGTAAGACGTAAATGTTACTATAAACATTATGTTGAAATGGTACAAAAAAAAAAATATCTAATTCTTGAAATCATATACCAAATAGCTTGAAAAGAAAACGAAACGATTTTTTTCCAATGCTACATATAAACAAAGTTATAGATACAATGTTGTGAAATGTTGTAAAAATGACTCCATAAATAATCATATTATTTACATCAAACGCAGAACAAATTTGTTAATGAAAAAGATAGAATTACAAGCCTTTATTAAGAAAATGATATATGCAAATAGCGTTATATGTATCACATGTCTTTTTCATGAAATGCTTAGTTCATGAGATGCTACATTTAGGTAGCATTACGATGTGTAACTTTCATTTTCTAAATTGAAGTCCACGCAACCACTAAATTGCCTTCTCTATCACCATTAATGTTGTTGCACTGTTACCAGTCATTGTTGAAATTCCTTTATCAGCCATTGTTGTCGACTTCACCAATTGCTATGACAACAATTAGGAAACCATGAACCACCTCCGCCACAACCATAGTTGCTCGGCATGTCTCCTCTCTTCTACCAGCTATTGTGTCATTCCACCAGTGCTTGCCAGTGTCGTCCCTAATTGTCCGTCCTTAAAAGTGCAAAACACTAGTTTACGGTGTCCTTGGGTTTTGACACAAAAAGATGGGTTTTCTCATAAATTAGGGTGCAAATTGTCGTGGAAATTAACACTTTGCGGAAGCGTATGTACCAGGATCTTAGTCACGCAAATCACAAAGAGATAACTTGGACTGAAAACAAGACGAAAATGCAATCAAAATACAAGTACAAGATATTCCACTCAACTATACTCTTTATTGATTCACCAATTTTTATTTTTTTTACACTTATTGGAACGAGCCAAAAATAAACAAATTTGAATTGAACCAATAACCTAATTGAGAAATGGAAAGAATATTTAGATGTCTAATATTGTTGGAGAAGAAAAACCATGAAGAACGACGACTAACCCATGATCACGTTTAATTTTAGTCACATCTTGATTCAGTTTTGAAAGCAGCTTATATAGGAGAATATAAAACCTAAGCAAATATCCAAAACACCCCTCAGAAATATCACAAATATATTCTGGAAAAAGCTTGGTCAAACCCAGGAATATCCAGCTTAGACAACTGGCCAGGAAGGCCAGACGTCTGGCCAAGCACTCAGGTAATAGAAACCCATCTGCTCAGATGTCTGGATTAGGGCACCAGACGTATGAGCTGCTGCTTTATCCAATTCCTGCCCCTGATTGCCTTATCTTCCTCATTCGAGCTTCGATTCACGAACCGTCTTCTTCGCTACAAATCTACTTCATAACTAACACACATCACCAGCTTCAATGGTCATATGATTTAATATCACAAATCTTAACACTCCACCTTGATATGAAATCACATAAGCAAACAAGTCATCACTAGCTCTTTTAAAGATCCCATTTCTTAACCAAAACTACATTACAAACATCAACCACCACCTGCAAGTGATGCATCTTCCACATGAGGTGTACCGTACAAAATCGGTTTAAAACACGTTTGTAACACCATAAAGATCTCTATCTTGTCTTTGTGGATTTTTCAAGTCGACATCTGTCTATCACTTGACCTGAGCTCATTACCTGTTCTCTATCGATCCCTCGTGCATCATCAACATGTAGGCCCTTGTCTGAAATAACTCAACATCCGTCTGTCACTTGACCTAAGCTTATTACATGATCTCTATCGATCCCTTAAGCATCATCAACATGAAAACCACTGTTTGAAATATGATCCTTAACCCTAGGATCATCGGCACTGGCCACATTAATCTCTCCATCTTGCTATGGATTAGGTTTTTCAACCATCCCTCGCCTTCCGTAATCGGCTACAGAACCAAACAATCTATATAGGTTTCCTTCTTTCTATACTCCTCTCATCTTTACACCACCACTTTTTTTCACTTTCAAAACTCCACCTTAAGTCTCATAATTGCAACCACGATGATCCAATTGATCGAGAAAAGTAAGGTTATGCGAATAAGTGGGTACATGTCTGACTCCAGAGACTTCCCTTACCACACCATCATGCATACGAAACCGGATGGGTATAATACCACAAACTGGTAGCTCTACTCCATTGACCATCCTAGTCATGTCGACATTCTTTTCATAAGAGTAAAAACAATTCACATTTCTACAAATGTGTAAATTGGCTCCCAAATCCATTTTCTAAGGCTTATCTTCACTAAAGAGCGCATCACAAGAAACATCACTATTAGTTCCTTTAGCAAAACCTACATGTGAATCATCATTACTATCACCATGCGCAGCCTTTTTCTGGTCTCTCTTATAGGCACGACACTTGCTGCGTATGTGATCTTTTTTGTTATAACAATGACAGACGATAACACCTTTACATTTAGCTTCCTTCTTCTTTCATATTGTATCTTTTCTCGAGTCCCTTGCCATCATAGCCTCATTTTGAACTGATTTCAAATCAGACTCTTCTCTCCTAAGCTCCTCATTCAAAAGACTGCTTCATACAGTTTTCAGAGAGATAACTCCATTAGCATTAAAATTACTCAATGAAACAACCAAAGTTTCCCAATTTTATGAAAGCGAACTCATCAATAAAAGAGCATGTATTACATCTTGAAATTCATTCAAATGTTCTGCAGCAGACATTTCTTCATCTAATCTCAGTTGTACCAACTTTCGAACTAGAAAGCCTTACTAGTAACACTCCTTGACTCATATAAAGATACCAACTTATCCCACAAATTATTTGCTGATTCACAAGTAGTCACATGATGAAAAAACAAATCATCAAGGTATTGGCGAATCAAATCAATCGCCTTCTTATCCATCTTTCATTTTCTCTCATTTACATCAGAGGGCTTCTTTCCATTTCTGTCAATCGGATCATGAAGATTATTGAGTTATAGAACATCATTCATCTTAGGCTTCCAAATTGTTCAATATCTCCCATAAAAAATAGTCATCTTCGACAACAAAGTCATATCTGACATCAAAAAAAAAAAAAAAAAAAAAAAAAAAAAAATCCAAGTCAAAATTATTCTAAGCTTTGCGATGATTTGCTCCGATACCAAATGTTGTGGAAATTTACGACTTTTGTAGAAGCGTATATACCATGATCTTTAGTCACCAAAATCACAAAGAGATAAATTGGATTGAAAACAAGACAGAAATGCTATTAAAACACAAACACATGATATTCCATCCAGCCACCATCTTTATTAATTCACCATTTTTTTTTAATATATTTGTTGGAACAAGCCAAAAATAAATAAATTACAATTGAATCAATAACCTAATTGAGAAAGGAAAGGAATATCTAGATGACTAATATTGTTGGAGAATAAGAATCATGAAGAATGACGGTTAACCCTTGATCACGCTTAATTTCGGTCATATCCTGATTCAATTCTAAAAGCAGCTTATATAGAAGAGTAGAAAACCTAAGCAAATATCCAAAGGAATATTCGGCTCAGACGTCTGGCCAAACACTTGGGTAACAGAAACCCATCAGCTCAGACATCTGGACTAGGGCACCTAACATCTGAGTTGCTGGTCTGTCCAATTCCTGCCCCCTGATCGCCTTATCTTTCTACTCCGAGCTCCGCAGACCGTCTTCTCCGCTACAAAGCTACTTCATAACTAACACATCATCGCCGGCTTCAATGCTCATGTGATTTAATATCACAAATCTTAATACAAGTTTAGTACTGGAAGCTAGAATAATAGAATAAAAAATTTGTTGTCTTTAACTTAAATTTTCTGTTTCCAACTTTGTAATTGAGCCTGATTTTGTGTGATAAAAACTTATGTACAATAACGAAAATCTCCATTCAGATCTACACATGCTCGTATGTGTATATATGTGTAACCATGATCTATCATGGAATTCATCAAGCATACTTTAGTGATGTGTGAAACAAGTTAAATTATTTTGAGTAAACTTATGTATATGTATGTATGTGTATCAAGCATATTTCAGTGATGTATGAAACAAGCTAAAATTATTTTGAGTGAACTAAACTTTGTTTAGCGATTTGTAATCTCTTGTAATACTTGATATGTGAAACATTCGAAGGCTCTTAAATAATTGAACCATCAATACTATTTTCAACTTGTATCTCAACCTTATTTTGTTTTAGGTTACCATTGAAAATGGGGAGTACCTCACTTCGATTAAAGGAACTACTGGGCTCATCTTTGGAGAAGTGCCTTGCATTACATCAATAGAGTTTGCATCAAATCTGGGTAGAGTAATAGGACCTTTTGGTTATAGAACAGGTAGGCCATTCTCTTTTTCAGTACCCAATGGACAGATAGTTGGGTTCAACGGGCGTTACGATAATTACCTTAATGCGGTTGGAGTTAAAGTGATTGCAGCCCCAGATGAGGGGAAGCTGAGCAAAATGGTCTCTTTCCTGAGTAGTAATTGGAAAATGGCTGGAGGAGCTGCTCTAACTTTTACAGCAGGCGTGTATACTACAGTTGCTTCCCCCATTTTGTTTGATATTATTGAAAAATTTCTGAAAAAGGTACTGTGTGACAACTTTCATATATGTTTGTGAGTATGACCACGTACATACGCACAAAGTATATGTAAGTTTCGATATAGCTTGGATGGTAAAATACTTCAGTTCTTGTAGCGTGCATGTTTATTATTGGAATGTATATGCCACAATAAAGCCTCAGAAACAGTCAAAATAATCATTTTTTTTTCCAAGGCAATTCAGCAGACTTTTAGCATCAGCACTTAGCTAAAAGGCATATATAGCCATTACCAATGTATACTTTTTCCAGCGCATCGCTGAAGAAACAACAAAAACCACTAAATCAAATGCCACTGCTCCCAACATGTGCTGATCCAACACGTTGTGACGCATTGCCAAATAATACCCTTGAGCATTTGCACTGGTTACAATCCATTACTCGTTCAAATAAATGGTAAAGTTATAAATAGCAAATACAACCTTACAAGCAAAATGCTTTTTCCCCCAAAATCTTGCTGAGTGCCCACAAAATCAAATAGCTGAAGCATCCATTGATGTAAATTTTGTTAGTTCCCAAGAGAAGATAGAACACTACTGCCAGCTGTAGCCGGTGACACGGCTTCCCATCCTGTGCCTTAACCTTTGAGGAGAAGAGAATAACTGGGTGTCGCATCATCTATGTCACATTGAGTCAGCTTATCTTCTTCCTTCTCTTCATCTCTAAGCAATGCCAGTATTTCCTATTCCTCTAATGTGTTTGTGCTGGGCTCAACACTATCTTGTTCAAAGTTTCCTTTGGCAATAACCACATGCTCTAATTTCAATTTCCCAAATGCTTTCTTTATCATTTTCCCCTTTACAGAATGTGCAGTAGCAAGCCTGTATACATGGACAGGCTTGGTTCGTCATATTCTATGGCATCGATCCATTGCAGAGATCGGTTCGTTTCATCTTGGGAACTAGTGGATCTCCCTAAAGGATCAAAACCACTATGGTATATAAATGGATATTTAAGAAGAAACTAAAGGCTGACGGCTCAATAGACAAGTATAAAGCAAGACTTGTAATAAAAGGATTCAGACAGAAGGAAGATCTGGATTACTTCGATACATACTCTCCAATTACCAGAATAACATCAATTAGGATGCTTATTGCAATCACATCTATATTGAATTTGGAAATAATTGCTCATGTACCTTCAGCGCCGTAGAGCGGGCAATATTGTTTCAAGGAAACAGATTATTTTGAACTCGGACAATACTAACAGGTACTCCTCTTTACTTATGTTTTGCAATTGCTCTGTGTTGTTGCAAATCCGGTCACGCTTTCTGCCGTTACTAAATTTGAATTTATTTCATAATAGTAATGCTTCTTGACGTGACAATTAAATAGTGACAATTTATTGATCACTATCGGGTTCGTGCTATATTTGCATTATTACGAACAACAATCTTGAAACAATATTTTCGTTTTGCAGAAAACGATAATGGCTAAGAACAATAGTGGTCCTGCTGCGCCAGCACCACCTGTAACCAATCCTTTTGTACCCGTGGTTATGTCAATGGCACTGTCTCATGGAGAAAGGCCAGAAAAGTTCACCGGAGCGGACTTCAAACGTTGGCAGCAAAAGATGCTATTTTACTTGACAACATTGGGCCTAGCAAAGTATCTTACAGAAGATGCTCCAGTCGTTGCAGAATTGGAACCAGATCCAATTAAAGTTGAAACCCTTACTGCTTGGAAAAATTCTGATTTCATGTGTAAAAATTACATCTTGAATGGCCTCGACAACAGTCTATACAACGTGTACTGCACTGTTGCAACATCCAAACGACTCTGGTTGGCTTTGGAAAAGAAGTATAAAACTGAAGATGCAGGCATGAAGAAATTCATCGCTAGGAAATTTCTTGACTTCAAAATGGTCAATACAAAAGCTGTGATCAACCAAATTCAAGAACTGCAACTTATCATTCGTCAACTAGAAGATGAAAAGATGACACTTAGCGAATCTTTTCAAGTTGTCGCTGCTATTGAGAAGCTTCCTCCATCGTGGAAGGACTTCAAGAACTACCTAAAGCACAAGCGCAAAGAAATGACAATGGAGGAACTTGTAGTTCGATTGAGAATTGAGGAAGATAATAGAAATTCTGAAAAGAAGATTTCTCAAAATGTGGTTGCCAAAGCAAACGTTGTCGAGACGGACAAGTCCAATAAGAGAAAACGTGACAACCAACCTAAGAAGTCAAAGAAATTCAAGGGGTCATGCCATATTGTGGAAAGAAGGGTCATAAAGCTGCAGAATGTCGCGGCCCACCCAAAAAGAAGAAATCAGAAGCAAATGTGGCGGATGTTTTAGACGGTGTTTCTGAAATGGACCTGTGTGCAGTTGTTTCAGAATGCAACCTTGTTGGCAACAATAAGGAGTGGTTTGTAGACACTGGAGCCACTAGGCATATATGCGCAAATAAGTGGATGTTCACAAACTACAAAAGTGCTACTAATGAAGAACAACTGTTTATGGGTAGCTCGTCCACATCAAAGGTCGAAGGCAAGGGAAAGATTGTGCTGAAATTGACTTCTAGAAAAGAACTCACTCTAAATGATGTTCTCCATGTTCCAGAAATTCGCAAAAATCTAATTTCAGGATCGTTGCTCAACATGCATGGCTTCAAACTGACATTTGTGGCTGATAAATTTGTGTTGTCTAAGAATGGAGTGTACATAGGAAAGGGTTATGTATGTGATGGTCTATTTAAGGCTAATGTAATCACTGTTGTACCAAACAATGATATGAATAAAATTGAATCTTCTGCTTATATGGTTGACTCTCCTAATTTATGGCATTCTATACTAGGTCATGTGAATTTTGATACTTTACAAAAACAGATCAATCTAGAATTCATACCTAAGTGTAGAATTGATTCAAATTACAAATGTCAAATTTGTGCTGAAGCCAAATTGACAAGAACCTCGTTTCATCATGTTGAAAGAGAAACCGAACCTCTAGACTTAATACATACTGATGTATGCGACTTGAAAATGTGTTGAACTAGAGGAGGAAAAAGGTATTTCATCACATTTATAGATGATTGTACAAGACACTGTCATGTATATCTCCTTAGAAGCAAGGATGAGGCATTTAATATGTTTAAACCGTATAAGACAGAAGTTGAGAATTAACTCAACAGAAAAATTAAAGCTTTAAGAAGTGATAGAGGAGGAGAATATGAGTTTGCATTTGAGGAATTCTGTGCTGAGCATGGTATAATACACCAAACTACAGCTCCTTATTCACCTCAATCCAACGGTATAGCCGAACGGAAGAATAGTACTCTTAAAGAAATGATGAATGCCTTACTAATAAGCTCTGGCTTGCCAGATAATTTTTGGGGAGAAGCTATTCTTTCGGCAAATCATATTTTGAATAAAATACCACGAAAGAAAACGTCCAATACTCCCCATGAACTTTGGAAAAACAGACCACCATCCTACAAATACTTAAAAGTGTGGGGGTGTCTTGCCAAAGTAGAAATTCCAAAACCGAGAAAGGTCAAAATAGGACCAAAGACTATAGATTGCATATTCATTGGATATGCTCATAATAGTAGTGCATATCGATTTTTGGTGTACAAATCTGAAATTGATGACATTAATGAAAACACCATTGTCGAGTCTCGAAATGCAAGATTCTTTGAACACATTTATCCTCTAAAAACCTCTTTTGAAACAAGTGTTCAAAAGCGGCCAAGAGATCCAGATACTCCCAAGGATAATACTGATCAAAGAAAAATGAATGATGAAACTGAGATAGAGGAACCGAGAAGGAGCAAGCGACAAAGGACCTAAAAATCCTTTGGACCTGATTTCTATGCATATATGATAGAAAATGAACCTCTAACTTATCAACAAGCAATGTCATCTCCCGATGCTCCTTATTGGAAAGAAGCCGTCAATAGTGAAATAGAATCCATTCTACAAAACCATACGTGGGAACTAGTGGATCTCCCTAAAGGATCAAAACCACTAGGATATAAATGGATATTTAAGAAGAAACCAAAGGCTGACGGCTCAATAGACAAGTATAAAGCAAGACTTGTAATAAAAGGATTCAGACAGAAGGAAGATCTGGATTACTTCGATACATACTCTCCAGTTACCAGAACAACATCAATTAGGATTCTTATTGCAATCGCATCTATATTGAATTTGGAAATACACCAAATGGATGTGAAAACTGCGGTTTTGAACGGTGAACTGGAAGAAGAAATATATATGCAACAACCAGAAGGATTTCTAAGCCCAGGAAATGAAAATAAGGTATGCAAATTAGTAAAATCTCTTTATGGCCTTAAACAAGCACCAAAACAATGACATGAGAAATTTGATGAAACAATGTTATCAAATGGATTCTAAATAAATGAATCAGATAAATGCGTCTATATAAAATGTATAGATGTTGGATATGTCATTGTTTGTCTTTATGTTGATGATTTACTGATCCTAGGAAATAATAAGGCCATAATAAAATCTACGAAGGACATGCTATCCTCTAGATTTGATATGAAGGACCTAGGAGTGGCCGATGTAATTTTGGGTGTAAAAATTATAAAGACACCACAGGGATATGCGTTATCTCAGTCACATTACATTGCTAAAATTCTTGAAAAAATCAAGCAGTATAATATAACTGCTGCAAAATCACCAGTAGATATGAACCAAAATTGGGTAAAGAACACTGGTGATGGTATATATCAGTTTGAATACTCACGTATACTGGGAAGTATTATGTATGTCATGAATTACACTAGGCCTGATATTGCGTACGCTGTAAGCAAGCTAAGTAGATATACCAGCAATCCTGGTAAAAATCATTGGAAAACAATAATCAGAGTCCTAGGATATCTAAAGTACGCACAAAACTATATGTTGCAATATGATAAGTATCCTTCAGTAATAGAAGGATATAGTGATGCCAATTGGATAACGGGCTCAAATGACACAAAATCCACAAGTGGATATGTGTTTACATTAGGAAATGGAGCTATTTCGTGGAAATCATCCAAACAGACTTGCATAGCAAGGTCAACAATGGAATCTGAGTTCATTGCTCTAGATAAAGCCGCGGAAGAAGCAGATTGGCTTAGGGGGTTTTTAGAGGACATTCCAAATTGGGAAAAACCAATACCTCCAATATGTATACATTGTGATAGTCAATCTGCTATAGGAAGGGCGAATAGTACATTGTATAATGGTAAATCTAGACATATTCGTCGTAGACATAAAACCATAAGACAACTTCTCTCTAATGGAGTTATCACTATAGACTATGTAAGGTCAAAGGATAACATTGCGGATCCACTAACTAAAGGCTTGCCTAGAGAGAAAGTTCAAACCTTATCGATGGGAATGGGTTTAAGACCTATGATCTAAAAGTTTTTCTAAACGGAAACCCCACCTAGTTGACTGGAGATCCCAAGATCTAGGTTCAAATGGACAACTAAGTTTAAAGATAAACTTAAACGGCACTGTTAAAATACAAACCATTCCTATGATAAGTCAGTGCTCTACCCGTCGGAGAATAGGATAAGCTTAGCTTTTAATGATGTCTATACTGTGGTGTTATAAAAGACCCAAGTGGAGTATTGCGGGATACTCTTTATAGAATCACCAAGTGAGTGTGAAGGCGCCGCTTCAAGAAGAATTGTAAGGTCGAATTCTTCAAACACTCATGAGACCAAGCAGGTGTTCATGGCAAAAACGAACACAAACAGAGAACCAAGGGGTTAAGAAACAGTTAGCGTGTGTAATCTTTATAGACTTACAAAAAAGGCTTATAGTTCAAAGACAATCTAGTCCACTGATTCGCCAGTAGATTATAACGATAAACACTAGGAAAAGTTCAAGGCCATTGTGCTACTTTTACCGATGCGTTAAATGTTTCACAAAATTTAAGAACAAAATAATGTAACCTCTCATTCATGTGGGGGATTGTTGGAAATGAATGAGAAGGTTAGGGAAGAAGAGGCTATGTGGTAGTGGAGAAATACAAAGAAACAAAGTCCCACATTGTGTGTGATTTGTGGATACATCTCCATAAATACAAAAGCTCCACATGCTATATCAAACAAATGACATAAGCACATAAGGACTTGAATGAATGGGCAATGTAGGCTTTGGGCTTTCATATTAAATATTAAAATATCAAAGATAAGGGCCTTGGGCCTTGGGGCCCTTGGAGTCTCTCGTGATGAAATGGGCCGCCGACTGTTAAAATGCGCGGAAAACAGTATTTTTACGCGGATGCGTCCGTTCGCCTGAACAGTGATCGGATGCGACCGTTTGAAACAGCGCAACCGTACGGACAGTCGCGACTACCTAGAAAGGCACCCCTCTGCCGCTATATATAGGCAGCTTGACAGAGCCATTATCATCCACAAAAAATAGTCCATTCTGTCTTCTTTTCTTCCCTGAAAGTCTGTTCTTATAAAACTCACTTGAGTTCGTTGTTGCTTTGCAATTGTAAGCGCTACATTGCAGAGATCGGTCCGTTTCATATTGGGAAACAATTGCTCACGTACCTTCAGCGCCGTAGAGGGGGCACTATTGTTTCAAGGAAACAGATTATTCTGGACTCGGACAATACTAACAGGTACCCTCTTTACTTCTGTTTTGCAATTGCTCTGTGTTGTTGCAAATCCGGTCACGCTTTCTGCCGTTACTAAATTTGAATATATTTCATAATAGTAACGCTTTTTGACATGACAATTGGATAGTGACAATTTATTGATCATTATCGGGTTCGTGCTATATTTGCATTGTTACGAACAACACTTTCTGCCTTAAAACCGACTTTCTTCCACTACCCATTAAAATCGTTCGGCACTGATTTCCCATCTGCATTATCTTCAGTAGTGGTCGAGATAAAAATACATCGAACAACATTTCCTTATCTTCGCCATTAAAACTTCTTCCAGAAGAAAAAAATATCGAGTAGTTTCAAGGCCTACACTTCAAACGATGGCGTCAAAAGATGGAGTTCTACCTGACGATGAGAAAAGTGGTTGCTGCTCTAACCACCGACAAACCGCAGTTGCCAGACAAACCTGATGGAACTGATGAAGCACAAATGGCTTCTTGGACTGAACAATCAAAACAGCAGCAAAACTGGATTGAGTAGGACTATTTGTGCAGAAACTTCACTATCAACGACCTCAGCGATGACCTGTACCTACAACTTGGAGGACAAGACAACTGTGACGGCCCGCCCCGCACCAGCCTGCATTTCCTCCGAAGGTGCGCCGTACACATGCCCAACTAGCACGGGACGGTCGTAAGAAGAAAGGAAAGAAGAGAATTGACTAACAAGAAACCTGTAGAATGTCTCACAGCGCATGGAGTAAAATATAATAATAATAATAATATATTTGACATAAAACAGGTGAGACAGTGCATAAGCTGATAACTAAAATCAATATCAACATCAGAGCAGCGGAAATCCAAGTACAGCTTATTACAACTTTCCAATTTTACTGTCTCTAAACAAAAGAAAGCTAAAGTAGAAGATGCACGACCAATGCCCAAGCAGTGATCTTCAACAACCCAGGGAGAATACTATTTATATTTATTACGTGGAAGCCTCCTGCTCTTCTTCGGATCATCCACCCGTGCGTCGCCAGCTAACCTGTCTCTAGTCTGCTCGTGTGAGCACCCAGAGTAATAAGAGGAGACATAAAACTCTGGGTTAGACATAAAGCCTGGTATGAGCGATAAGCATCTAAACAAAACAATAACAGGTATACTAAACCATACCTGAACCTGGACCTGCAACCAAAGAGTTAGTACCACATACCGTACAATACTCTAAGGTGCCATAACAAGTAGTGTAAGAATACGGGGGTGGGGTGTGCATGTCATAATGAAAGCAAACAAATCATCCATAACAACCATCCTCACATCTCTCACTCAGTGCGTAAAGCATACGATATCTACCACTTTGGAACACTAGACAAATTGAGGTAACGACGAATCCCGACTTGTAGAAACCCTGCTGTGACCAAGCTAAACACATGGAGTCATGACCAAACATTTCAATGACCCACTTCATTGGTCGTAGCCCTTGGTTCTACCGATGCCATAATGGCCCTGAATCCGCCTTCGTACCTCCTACCATAGTGGTCCATAGCTATAGACGTCGATAACCCCTTGGCACGCGTTCCGCAGCAAAGCCCAACCATGAAGCGAACTCGTTGATTCCCATCTGAATCTTGAGCTCTAACTTCTCATTTGGACTTCCTTTGCATCTCGGGTTTGGTCGAATTGGAGTGGGTCTTCAGAAGAGTTGTCGCGCAGTAGTAGCCCTAGAATTCGGTTCGGTTCGGTACTCATTACCCTCGTCGGTTCGGTTCGGTACTCATTACCCTCGTCGGTTCGGTTCGGTAGTCATTACCCTCCTTCCTTGTCATCTTCCCACTCGGTTCGGGTGCCCCCCCCGGTTCGGTTCGGTACACCGAACCGATCCCATCCTTCGTCCTAGCCTCTACTTTCTCCGTTCCGACCCTATGCTCCTCATCTTCATCCCATCCGGTGCTCCGGTCCGATCCGATCTGGCCCCCATTGTTCTTCCGATCCGATCCCCTTGTCCACTCCAACTCTAAGTAAACGGCCTTCCTTCTCGCCAAGCCTCCTCCAGTGACAAGTTCCAATCCAGTTCGAATTCCCTCGGTCAGTTCACAAATCCGATCCGACCCCTACCCTGATCCGATCCGGTTCGGAACCTGCACATTTCTACAACTTTCCAGCAAGCTTTCTACGCCATTCGACGGCGTTTTCGACCAATCTAACTATTCTAATCAATCATAAAACATACCATAGAGTCATAGCAACATGTAAGAGCAACCACAAACACTAAAACAATGAATTTACTTGTCAAAATAGATCAAATATACCCAAAACCCCTTATTTTCCCTTAAGCATATTTAAGCAAAACTAATCATAGGGTTAACAAAACTTAATCAATTCGAACCAAATTCCTAACAGAGGAATAAAATATTATTTAATATTTTCTAAACATTTTTCCAGAATTTATTAGTGTATAAATTCGCTAATCTTCACTAATTACCCATAATTTAACTGTAATTAGTGTCAAAACGATGCTAATCACTCACCTTGGCCACAAAATAAAACACCAAATATGAAATACTCTCTGTTTGGGTCGAATTTCTATGTATAGCAGCAGCTCCAACCTTGCTCTGTTGCTATTTGGCCTTGTTTTGATGTAGTTTAGGCTTAATCTTCACTAAAAATGTATTTTGGGGTGGTTTTAGAGGATGGAAGCCATTACTAAGGTCTCAAGAAGGTTTGTGGCGGCTCAAAACTGAAATGAAAGTGATTTCCTAACCCTAATCAGCCCTCCTATACCTCTAAACCCGAAATTCCCCTCTGGGCCTAACTGCTAATCACCCGGTTAGGCCCAATTAAGCTGTTTTTCACCATCTGAAACTTGTTTCAGCCATATCTCCCAAACGGTGAGTCCGTTTGGCTAATGTGACCACTCTACGGAATTGTAAACCATCATTCGGAGCAAATGGAAGTGGTTTTAGGTCAAAATTCCTTTCTAGTCAAAAGTTATGGCCAAAACAGTGCCAACTAGGGGTAAAATGGTCATTTAAAAATCGGGAAAAATCATGAACATGGGAAATGACCCCAATAGTCGTCTTTCAAAGTTACATGACCATACGACTTCGTATGTGAAAGAAATAAATATTCTACGGTCCTATGATGCGTAGAATACGGGTCGTTACACTCTCCCCCCCTTAAGAAATTTCGTCCCCGAAATTCCTTAACCCAAAACATACAAAGGACCCCGCATGCCTAACGACCACATACAACAATCAAACATGCAAAACAAGCAAACAAGCCTATCCTAGCATGCGGAAAACTAAATCGAAGTCAAAATCTTACTAAGCAAAGAGTTCTGGGTGTGTCTTCCTAATGTTCTCCTCTGTCTCCCAAGTACAATCATTCTCGTCCTCGCTCCACTGAACCTTGACTAGCTTCACCGCCTTCCTTTGAAGTTGCTTCATGCCGTGCTCGACAATACGGGCCGACTTGCGGTTCCCAACCGCCTCGGGTTCTACTTCGAAGTCCTCTAACTGATCAGGTGAAATAGTCATATCTGGGTCGTGAACGAACTTCCTTAGTTGGGAAACATGAAATACATTGTGAACTCCCGCCATCTTCTCTGGTAAGTCAATTCTATATGCCAAATTCCCGACTAGTTCAAGAACAGGGAATGGGCCAACAAATCTTGGTGCTAACTTGCCTCTCCTACCAAATCGTATTACGCTCTTCAACGGAGAAATCTTGACAAACACCAAGTCACCAGAATTTTAGGTCTCTTCTCCTCTTATCAGCATAACTCTTCTGCCTATCTTGGGCAGCCTTCATTCGTTGTTGAATGATCTTGATCTTATTTGAAGTTTCCCTCACCACATCTGGTCCAAGCATAAACTTCTCGCCAGTCTCTATCCAACATGATGGTGAGTTGCACGGTCTTCCGTACAAAGCTTCAAACGGAGCCATACCGATACTGGATTGGTAGCTATTATTATATGCAAACTCTACTAGATGCAAATGGTCATCCCATGATCCACCAAAATCCAATATACATGCTCTCAAGAGATCTTCCAAAATACGATTCACCCTCTCCGTCTGACCGTCGGTCTGAGGATGATATGCGATACTGAGATGTAACTCTGACCCTAGAGCCTCTTGTAAGCTCTTCCAGAACCCACTAGTGAACAACGGGTCTCGGTCACTCACAATGCTTTTAGGAACTCCATGAAATCTCACTACCCACTTCATATACAATTCTGCTAATTTAGCTGCCGTTCTGGCCGATTTGACTGGTATAAATCTTGCACTTTTAGTCAGTCGATCCACTTTGACCCAAATGCTATCATGTCCCGATCTAGTCCTTGGTAAACCATCGATGAAATCCATCGAGACTTGCTCCCATTTCCATTTGGGAATTTCTAATGGTTGCAATAAACCACTAGGCTTCTTTTGCTCGGCTTTAACTAGCTGGCAATTCATGCACTTGGATATAAACCTCCCAATGTCTCTTTTCATCCCTTCCCAGTAGTAGGCCTGCTTCATGTCTCGATACATCTTATTACCACCGGGGTGTATAGTCAGTTTTGAGTGATGACACTCTTTAAGCACTTCTTCTCTCAATCCATTGACATTGGGTACAACGAGCTTTCCATTCTTTCTAAGCCATCCATCTCGATCAAGCCCATACTTTTTCATCTCCTCATCGATACCCATCTCTAACTTGAAGATGATTTACAATAGGTTAGGATCGTCCCTCTGACTAGAGCCGATCCGCTCAATCAAAGTGGGTCTGATCGTCAAACTTGCTAACATTTCTGGATTCAATTCGCACTTTGGTCTGAAATCAAACCCCGCGATATACTCCAGTTGCTTCCATTCTAGAAACATAGCCCCTAAACTGGCATGTATCCTACTCAATGCATCAGCCACCGCATTGCCCTTACCCGGTGTATATGCGATGTCAAAATCATAGGAAGCCAAGAATTCTAACCAACTTTATTGCCGGAGATAACCAACTTTATTGCCGGAGATTTAGATCCTTCTGGGAGAAGAGATACTTCAACGACTTATGATTTGTAAACAGCTCAAATCTTTCTCCCAAGAGATAGCGTCTCCACGTCTTCAACGCGAACACGATCGCTGCCAATTCGAAATCATGGGTAGGGTATCTTCTCTCGTGCGGTTTCAATTGCCGACTTGCATAAGCTACAACCCTACCGCCTTGCATCAATACAGCACCCAGTCCGGTACCACAGGCATCCGTGTATACCGTCATCTCTTCATTTCCCTTAGGAATGACTAACACTGGTGCGCTTGTCAACTTGTCCTTTAGACTCTTGAATGCATTCTCGCACCTTTCATCCCATACAAAAGCTTGATTCTTCTTAGTCAACTGGGTCAATGGTGCTGCTATCTTGGAGAAACCTTGGATAAACTTACGATAATATCCAGCTAACCCCAAGAAACTTCTTACATCTGTTGCATTCTTGGGCGTAGGCCAATCCTGTACCGTAGCCACCTTCGCCGGGTCTACGGCAATACCATTCTCTGATACAACATGGCCCAAGAACCTCACTTCCGTCTTCCAGAAGTGACACTTAGAAAATTTTGCTTTCAGTTGGTGTTTTCTCAACACCTCCATCACTATTCTTAAATGTTCCTTGTGTTCTTCCTCTATCCTCGAGTAGACCAAAATATCATCAACGAACACAAGGACAAACTTATTCAACTGATCTCTGAATACCCTATTCATAAGATCCATAAAATATGCTGGGGCATTGGTCAGCCCGAATGGCATGACCAACCACTCATAAAATCCAGACGGCGTCCGAAATGCAGTTTTAGCTATACTCTCAGCTTCCACTCTAAGCTGATGAAAACCTGTCGCGAGATCCAACTGAGAAAATACTCTCGGGCCACTCAACTGATCGAACAAATCATCTATCCGCGGTAGAGGATACTTGTTCTTCCTCGTCACTTTATTCAACTCGCGGTAGTCTACACACAAACGAAGGGAACCATCCGCCTTGGTAGCAAACACAACTGGTGCTCCCCATTCAGAAACACTCCTTCTGATAAATCCCTTCTTCAAAAGATCGCTGACTTGCACCTCGAGCTCTCGCTGCTCCCTTGGTGCCATACGACGAAGCGGCATCACTATCGGTCTGGCATCCTTTACCAAATCAATACGGAACTCAATCTCTCGGTGTGGTGGAAGCCCGGTCACTTCTTCGAAAACATACGGATACTGGCCAACCACGGGCAACCCTGAGAACTCACTATGCAGAATGTCGAGGGAGTTTATAAAACTAGTCAATACCCCCTCACTGGGTAGACCACCAAACACTATCCTCCGCTCATCATCCGCTCTAGCTGTCACCAAAAAGCCCTCACAGTCTACCACCACCCCGTATCTTCGGAGCCAATCTACTCCCAAAATAATGCCAAACCCAGTAAAGCCCAAAACAAAGCAATCACAAACAAACATGCATCCATGACTCGATAAAACCACATTACGACAAATCATGCTAAGGATAGTCGAACCACCAATCGGGTTCGTCACTACTAAAGGTCTATCGACAATCTCGGGCTCCAATCCCAACCTATCTACCAGGTCAATAGACATGAAAGAACTGGAAGCTCCGGTATCAAACAAAACTCTAACAGGAACATCATAAACAGAAAGCATACCTTGAATGACGACATTCTTTCCCTTCTCCGCCGCAGTTGGGGCATTCGACGAAGAAGGAATAACATTAAGAGAATATGCTTTCACCATTTGCTTTTCTTTAGGGGGCTGTGGACACTTGTCCTTGTGATGTCCCATTTGGCCACAGTTGAAGCACTTCCTATCCGCTGGCTTGGCCCGACAATTACTAGCATAATGGCCCTTCTTACCACAGCTGAAGCACTCAACATCTTGCTTATTCTTTTTCTTCTGGCCATCCTTAGTCCGACTCTTCTTTCTCTTATTCTGGGAACCACCCTTGCCTCCACCACTTGCTTGTGGCTTTGGCTCATCTACGGATGCAACCTCAGTCTTCGGCTTAGGGTAGAGACTTTCTGACCTCAATGCTTTCCCTACAATCGACTCAAACGTATCGTCGATGTGGTTAATAAGCCTTTCCCCCAAGTACTGATCCAAACCAGTTATGAATTTCTCATTCTTCTTCTCGGCAGTATCAATAAGAGATAACCCATATTTCGACAGAGTATCGAACTCAGCAATATACTCCGAGACAGCTCTGCCATTCTGCTTGAGCTCCAAGAATCTCTTAAACAACACTGACTTCTGAGCAGCTGGAATGAACTTCTCGCTAAAGCGAGCCTTAAACTGCTCCCAAGTAATCTGATCTTCGGGGGTAGCTGCCTTTATAGCATTCCACCAATTCATTGCCCGCCCTTGCAGCTGACGGGACGCTAGCTTTCTCTTCATTGCATCCTCGATACCCAAATCCTCGAAGATACGTTCGCAACTATCCAACCAATCCTGAACATCCGTAGCCGACTCCGTTCCGTGGAACGGCTTCCCACCAAGACTAGTATAATCTTTATTCAGCTTGGCGAAGTCGACCCTCGGCGCCTGCACTATTGGACCATCACCATTTCCACCATTGGGAGCTGCCCTCTGTACATCCCTAAGCATCTCTCTCACGAGGTCAGTAAACATCGTCCTCATGTCAGCAGCATTCCCATTATTGGCCCCTCTACCAGTACCTCTAACATATCGGCTCATCGTCAATCTGAAAAAGGGAAACGATTAACGACCCCATAGTGGTGCTAGTGCAGCACGACTTCATTCTTATAATACTAATAGTATATATATATATAGCTTTTAAAAACCAAAATAATCACAAATACGCTCTCTCGTATACGTATATTATCTCTCCCTGATAGCTTCCCTAGGTTAACTACGCAACCTATAGCTCTGATACCAAATGTGACGGCCCGCCCCGCACCAGCCTGCATTTCCTCCGAAGGTGCGCCGTACACATGCCCAACTAGCACGGGACGGTCGTCAGAAGAAAGGAAAGAAGAGAATTGACTAACAAGAAACCTGTAGAATGTCTCACAGCGCATGGAGTAAAATATAATAATAATATATTTGACATAAAACAGGTGAGACAGTGCATAAGCTGATAACTAAAATCAATATCAACATCAGAGCAGCGGAAATCCAAGTACAGCTTATTACAACTTTCCAATTTTACTGTCTCTAAACAAAAGAAAGCTAAAGTAGAAGATGCACGACCAATGCCCAAGCAGTGATCTTCAACAACCCAGGGAGAATACTATATATATTTATTACGTGGAAGCCTCCTGCTCTTCTTCGGATCATCCACCCGTGCGTCGCCAGCTAACCTGTCTCTAGTCTGCTCGTGTGAGCACCCAGAGTAATAAGAGGAGACATAAAACTCTGGGTCAGACATAAAGCCTGGTATGAGCGATAAGCATCTAAACAAAACAATAACAGGTATACTAAACCATACTTGAACCTGGACCTGCAACCAAAGAGTTAGTACCACATACCGTACAATACTCTAAGGTGCCATAACAAGTAGTGTAAGAATACGGGGGTGGGGTGTGCATGTCATAATGAAAGCAAACAAATCATCCATAACAACCATCCTCACATCTCTCACTCAATGCGTAAAGCATACGATATCTACCACTTTGGAACACTAGACAAATTGAGGTAACGACGAATCCCGACTTGTAGAAACCCTGCTGTGACCAAGCTAAACACATGGAGTCATGACCAAACATTTCAATGACCCACTTCATTGGTCGTAGCCCTTGGTTCTACCGATGCCATAATGGCCCTGAATTCGCCTTCGTACCTCCTACCATAGTGGTCCAAAGCTATAGACGTCGATAACCCCTTGGCACGCATTCCGCAGCAAAGCCTAACCATGAAGCGAACTCGTTGATTCCCATCTGAATCTTGAGCTCTAACTTCTCATTTGGACTTCCTTTGCATCTCGGGTTTGGTCGATTTGGAGTGGGTCTTCAGAAGAGTTGTCGCGCAGTAGTAGCCCTAGAATTCGGTTCGGTTCGGTAGTCATTACCCTCGTCGGTTCGGTTCGGTACTCATTACCCTCGTCGGTTCGGTTCGGTAGTCATTACCCTTCTTCCTTGTCATCTTTCCACTCGGTTCGGGTGCCCCCCTGGTTCGGTTCGGTACACCGAACCGATCCCATCCTTCGTCCTAGCCTCTACTTTCTCCGTTCCGACCCTATGCTCCTCATCTTCATCCCATCCGGTGCTCCGGTCCGATCCGATCTGGCCCCCATTGTTCTTCCGATCCGATCCCCTTGTCCACTCCAACTCTAAGTAAACGGCCTTCCTTCTCGCCAAGCCTCCTCCAGTGACAAGTTCCAATCCAGTTCGAATTCCCTCGGTCAGTTCACAAATCCGATCCGACCCCTACCCTGATCCGATCCGGTTCGGAACCTGCACATTTCTACAACTTTCCAACAAGCTTTCTACGCCATTCGACGGCGTTTTCGACCAATCTAACTATTCTAATCAATCATAAAACATATCATAGAGTCATAGCAACATGTAAGAGCAACCACAAACACTAAAACAATGAATTTACTTGTCAAAATAGATCAAATATACCCAAAACGCCTTATTTTCCCTTAAGCATATTTAAGCAAAACTAATCATAGGGTTAACAAAACTTAATCAATTCGAACCAAATTCCTAACAGAGGCATAAAATATTATTTAAGAATTTCTAAACATTTTTCCAGAATTTATTAGTGTATAAATTCGCTAATCTTCACTAATTACCCTTAATTTAACTGTAATTAGTGTCAAAACGATGCTAATTACTCACCTTGGCCACAAAATAAAACACCAAATATGAAATACTCTCTGTTTGGGTCGAATTCCTATGTATAGCAGCAACTCCAACCTTGCTCTGTTGCTATTTGGCCTTGTTTTGATGTAGTTTAGGCTTAATCTTCAGTAAAAATGTATTTTGGGGTGGTTTTAGAGGATGGAAGCCATTACTAAGGTCTCAAGAAGGTTTGTGGCGGCTCAAAACTGAAATGAAAGTGATTTCCTAACCCTAATCAGCCCTCCTATACCTCTAAACCCGAAATTCCCCTCTGGGCCTAGCTGCTAATCACCCAGTTAGGCCCAATTAAGCTATTTTTCACCATCTGAAACTTGTTTCAGCCATATCTCCCAAACGGTGAGTCCGTTTGGCTAATGTGACCACTCTACGGAATTGTAAATCATCATTCGGAGCCAATGGAAGTGGTTTTAGGTCAAAATTCCTTTCCAGTCAAAAGTTATGGCCAAAACAGTGCCAACTAGGGGTAAAATGGTCATTTAAAAATCGGGAAAAATCATGAACATGGGAAATGACCCCAATAGTTGTCTCCCAAAGTTACATGACCATACGACTTCGTATGTGAAAGAAATAAATATTCTACGGTCCTATGATGCGTAGAATACGGGTCGTTACAACAACGAAGGAGATCTGGGAAGCGTTGAAGAAGAAATATGATACAGAGGAGGCAAGGGCAAGGAAATATGCTGTCAGCCGCTACCTCAAGTACCAGATGACAGGTCAGTAGAGATGCAGTCTCACTAGCTTCAAAAAATAGCTTATGAGATCATCTCCGAAGGTGTGGCATTGGACGAACAGTTTCAAGTTGTTGTTATTATTGACAAATTACCCCCAGGTTGGAAAGATTTTAAGAATGTCTTAAGGCATAAGACTAAGGAAGTTTCCTTAGAGAGCTTGATCACGTGCCTCCGTATTGAGGGGAGGCTCGCAAGCAGGACCAGAAAGAAGAAGTACTGGTTATCAACAACAACAACACTAAAAAGACCAAACCTGCAATTCTGAAACCGAACCAGAAGTCTTTTAAGAATCAGAACATGCACAATAAACAGAATGGGAATCCGCAAGGAAACCAGAAAGGACAACAACGACCAACCCAAAAGAATGATTCTGGACAGTTGTTTTTATGTTACAACTGTGGAAAACCAGGTCATATGGCACGAAAGTGTCGGAACAGGCCAAGCTCTGCACCGCAGGCTAACCTGACTGGGGAGCTTCTTACGGCTATGATTACTGAGATTCACCTTGTTGGTGGATCAGAGGGTTAGTGCGTAGACATTGGTGCTTCTCGCCATGTCTGCTATGATCGTGATATGTTCACTACATACACGGCTACTGATGATCAGAAAGTGTTGTTGGGAGATTCTCACACCACTAAAGTTGCAGGGATTGGGAATGTGAAAATCAAGTTTACATCTGGAGAGACTGTAATTCTGAAAGATGTTATGCATGCTTCAAAGATGAGGAAGAATCTGGTTACTGGCTTTCTCCTTAATAAGGCTGGCTTTACTCAAGTTATTGGGGCTGATTTGTATACCTTAACTTATAAGGGAACTTCTATGGGAAAGGGTTATGCTTGTGAGGGAATATTTAAATTGAATGTTGAATCTAATAAAGTGACCAGTTGTGCTTATATGTTGTGTGATTTTAGTATTTGACACTCTACATTATGTCATGTTAATAAACGTATAATTCATAACATGACCACCTTAGATATGATTCCTAAAATGTCAGAATCTGAACTTGATAAATGTGAATTTTGTACTCAAGCTAAAATCACAAAGAAACCTCACAAATGTGTTGATAGAGTATCTGAACGCTTAGACTTGATTCATTCTGATATAGATGAGCTTGATGGTACTTTGACTAAACATGGACATCGTTATTTTATCACTTTTATTGATGACTGTTCTGATTTCACCTATGTATACCTTATGAAAAATAAAAGTGATGTTTTTGACATGTTTAAAACATTCAAAACTGAGACTGAGAATCAAGAAAATAAGAAAATTAAGAGACTTCGTAGTGATAGAGGAACATAATATGAATCCACTTCAATTCTGGAATTCTATAAACTACATGGTATAGTACATGAGAGAACTGCACCCTATTCACCTAAAATGAACGGTAAAACTGAAAGAAAATATAGGACCTTTACCGAATTAGTAGTTGTCATTTAACTAAATTCTAAAGCAGCAAAACATTGGTGGGGGAATATATTATTAACCGTATGCTATGTTTTGAATAGAATCCCTAAATCTAAGAATAAAATTTCACCTTATGAAATTTTAAAGAAATATAAACCCAATGTCTCATATTTTAGAACTTGGGGTTGTTTAGTATATGTTCGCATTACATACCCTAAGAGAATAAAATTGGCAAGTAGAGCATATGAATGTGTATTTATAGGCTATGCCATTAATAGCAAAGCATACAGATTTTATGACCTAAATACACACAATATAATTGAATCAAATGATGTCGATTTTTATGAAACAAAATTTTCTTTTAAATTAAGGAATAGTGGGAGCATTTCAAGTATGTCTATTAGAACAAAACTTAATGAAAATTATGAAACTGAACCTAGAATAAGTAAAAGAGCAAGAACCATAAAAGATTTTGGTTCAGATTTTTGTGCTTTTACTACAGAGGAGGATCCCTCAGACCTCCAAAAGGCCTTATCTTCTTTAGATGTTGACTTTTGGCAAGAGGCTATAAATAATGAGATGGATTCTTTGGAATCCAATAAGACTTGGCACTTGGTAGATTTACCCCCTGATTGTAGATCTATAGGTTGTAAATAGGTACTTAAAAAGAAATTAAAACCTGATGGCACTGTCGATAAATATAAAGCACGTCTAGTAGCTAAAGGTTTTAAACAAAAAAAATAGATTTCTTCGACACTTTTTCACCTGTAACTAAGATTACATCCATTTGGGTATTAATCTCACTTGCTTCCATTCATAATTTATTAATACACCAAATGGATGTTAAAACCGCATTTTTAAACGGTGAATCAGACAAAGAAATTTATATGGATCATCCTAAAGGATTTGTAGTACATGGTCAAGAACATAAAGTATGCAAATTAGATAAACCATTATATGGTTTAAAACAAGCACCTAAACAATGGCATAAAAAATTTGATAACTTAATCATTTCACATGGTTTTAAAGTTAATGAAAGTGACAAATGCATTCATTACAAATATGAGAATGACATTTGCACTATTATATGTCTTTATGTAGATGACCTACTCATTTTTGGGTCAAATATTCATGCCATAAACTCAGCCAAATCCTTATTAAGTGCCAATTTTGATATGAAAGATCTAGGTGAAGCGAGTGTAATCCTTGGTATTAAAATTACTAGGTCAGAAAAGAGACTTTCTTTGGATCAATCTCATTACATTGAGAAGATACTAAAGAAATACAATTACTTTGACTGTAAACCTGCATGTACACCATATGATCCTAGTGTAAAGTTATTTAAGAACACCGGTGAAGGTGTAAGACAGTCTGATTATGCGAGCATCATTGGCAGCCTTCGATATGCCACTGATTGTACTACACCCGACATTGCCTATGTCGTGGGATTATTGTGCAGGTTTACCAGTAGACCTAGTATAGAGCACTGGCATTCTATTGAAAGGATCTTGAGATACCTTAAACGAACTATGAACCTTGGATTATATTATGAAAAGTTTCCAGCTGTACTTGAACGATATTCCGATGCAGACTGGAATACTTTATCTGATGATTCTAAAGCGACCAGTGGCTATATATTTAGCATCGCTAGAGGAGCTGTTTCTTGGAAATCCAAGAAACAGACTATTTTGGCTTAGTCTACTATAGAGTCTGAGATGATAGCACTAGCCACAGCTAGTGAAGAAGCAGAGTATTTGAGAAATCTGCTAGCTGAGATTCCCTTATGGGAAAAACCGATACCAGCTATGTTGATCCATTGCGATAGTACCGCGGCTATTGCAAAAGTTCAGAATCAACGGTAAGAGACGATATATACGTCGTAAGCACAATACTGTTAGAGAGCTACTCTCTTTAGGTACTGTTAGAGTGGATCACATACGCAGTGATGAAAATTTGGCAGATCCTTTGACGAAAGGACTGTCCAGAGAGAAAGTCCTTAATACTTCTAAAAAAATGGGACTATTGCCCTTAGATTGTTGAGTCACGCACAATGGTAACCCGACCTAATGACTGGAATCCCAAGAACTAGGTTCAATGGGTAAAAACAAGTTGTGTAGTGATAGTAGTTGAACATGCTATTTAATATACCAAGAAGCATGTATTCCTGAAGTGATTAGACAATGAGTTGATATAAACTCTTAATGAGATCTATACTCTATTTGTAGCGGAGTACCTACCTTCAGGAGTACTCTTGATAGACTCGCCTATGTGAATGTTGAAATGTGGTCGTTTCCTATGGAGTTTTGGGCAAAACTTCTTGAGTGTTCACTAAACTGGGATAGACATGCATAGCCATTAATGCACGGACTTATTTGATTGCACTATAGAAAAGGTTGTGTGTGGTCTGATGTCAAGAATAAAGTTCAAGACTACGTGTCACTCTAGTAAAAACTGAATCTTATCCACTATGCAAAGATTTAAGTCGGAAGACACCTTTGTTTATGCACAATCTTACGTTTTTAGAAACTGTTCGAAAATATTTTAAAAAAATTAAAGTGGGGGATTGTTGGAAATAGCTTTGTTTTAAAGAGATGAATTATTTAAAAAATTGGAATAAGTGTTAGAATGGCTCCTATATGTGAATAGTCCCACATGTTGAGACTATATGAAAGAAGAAAGCATTTGTACTTCTTTCTTAGATGACATGTTGGGGCCTTGGGGCTCCCAATACATGCTTTATTGTAAGGAGGGAGACCATGCTCATGAGCACCACACGCGCGCGCGACCGCCTGGCCCGGTTCGGGCTTGGGCGTCGGCTTTGTGGTGTAGTCACTTATATTTTTGGACCGAAAAACATTGTATTTTTCTAACCATTTTTTTATGAGACGGTAAAAATTTCTGAGCCAATTTTACATGACGCGGTACAAATTTGACCCTTTCTTTCTGCCTTAGATCCGACTTTCTCCCACTACCCAGTAAAATTGTTCGACACTAATTTCCCGTCTACATTATCTTCAGTAGTGGACGAGATAAAAACACAGCGAACAACATTTTCTTACCTCCGCCATTATAACTTCTTCCAAAAAAAAAATCGAGTAGTACTTTTAATCTGAAAGTGCAAATCTGCACTGATTTGTTGTGCAAGCAAATCAGTTATTCTTGTCCGAGGCTGTTTTATCCTAGAGGCGGCGGCGATAGTACGAACTGGTTTGCACCATCGACCAGATCGTTGAATCGTCTTCAAGAAAGCGACGAATTACGTGACTCATCCATTGTTTCCCATCACTTTATTCCATTGTGAGAATATTAAAATCTTGTGCTTCCGTGCAAGTAGCAAGGTCACAAGCTTGTCTAGCAACTGAAATTTACCACACTGTTCCATTAACTGATTGGGTGGAGGATAAAAATATGAGCCATCATACTGAGATTCTAAAAGGTCGGGATGGTTGCATACTTTTCTAAGCTGGATAACTAGATTATTTATCTTTCCTCTCATGCCATGTCTCGAGTTACCAGCATGAGTCTCTTCGACATAGTTTTCAAATGTTTTATTCACAAGATGTTCCTGGATTTTCTTTTGATGCTCAGTCATATTTGCATAGAGAATCATTTCCTTCTTCCATGGAAGATTCTTCTCAACATCGACCTTCATTCTCCTTAGAAGGAATGGACGCAAAATTGAAAGAAGTTTCGATACAACTTGAACCCTTCTCTTTTCTTCATTATCTTCTAGCTCACCATTACCCTTTCTTGACAAATCAAACCATGATTCAAACTGAGAATGAGATGAGAATATTTCAGGGAAAATGAAGTTTAGTAATGACCAAAGCTCTGCCAAGTTATTCTGCAAAGGAGTACCGTTGGACCTCATTAACCCAACTTGACAGAGTAGAAAGAGAAGCAATAACCATATAAGGCCCATCCAATCCCTATCCTTTCATATGTGCAAGAAACCCAATAGTTTCAATAGTTTTATCCAAACCCATTTGATCGGCAAGTATTCCATTAAGCTCATTTTGCCATAGTGAAATCAACAACTTTACACCTTTACTTTGATAAAATTTCAATTTACCACCAGTCATCAATGGCACAAGTTCAACTTGCTCTTTTGCAAGCCTTTCTTCCTCGTTGAGACAAGCATCTACGGGAGCAATGGTTTCATGAGGCTTAGATAACATGGTTTCAACTGCAGCCTTTGTACTTTCATTAGCACTGTGGGTAGTGGCCTTCCACTTTTGGCCCCTCTTTCCTTTCCCTTTCGCTTCCTTAGGGGAATCCTCTTCTTCAACCCTCGTCTCTATTGCATTCACAGTAATATCATCCATTTTTTCAAGAAAAAACTGAGAATAAAGTTGGGTTTGCGTAAGAAACTCATCTAACTTGTCAAATTTGAATTCAGGATCTAGTTTAACATCTCTCTTTTCTTTTTCACGCGACCTAATAAACTTTTCTTCTTCTTCGGCCATAGTTTCTGAAATGAGTGACACATCACCATTTTTGGCTTCAAACTCAAGAGGAAGAGTTTCACTTTCTTCGTTGTTCTCTGGAAGCACTTCATCCTTTACCAGTTTCTCCTCTTCTTCCCCCAACACAGAAGTAGGAGAATCAGCATCGATTCCCACGACTTTTACTTCAACATTATCCCTCATGATCTCCATTTTCGAAGAAGCCCTGAAGAAATTTTCCGAGGTGGCTAGTGAAATTTGGGGAATGAAGGAGGGTGGTGTCATATACAAAGCATGTCTTTTCAGGTTTGGAACCTGCGTCGCTGTTACCACGATGCAAAGCTCACTTAACCATCGAGCTAATATTGTGATTTTGTATGTGTGTGTGTGTGTGTGTGTGTGTGTGTGTTTGTGTGTATGTGTGTTTATTTTTAATACAACATTACAAAGTATTTCAAAAAAATACAAGCCAAAGCAATAACATTTTATTTATATCATATTCATACCATTTGAATCAAAATAAGTAATACAAACTTTAAAATACGATTCTTATGTTCAAGCATAGAGCACCTGCTGTCTTTGATCCACCATTTTCGCAAGTCCATTATGGATGCGGTAGCGATAAACGGTAATGGAGTATTTAAATGGAGCATTGAAACAGTGTTGGAAGTTAAACGGGGAATGCGTTTGAGTCTTCAAACGAGACATTCAAACGGGACATTTTAATTTGTGTTTTTAAATTGTTTTATAGTTAATTAATTATTTGTCTAATAGTGTAATATGCACTTAATAATTGAAAATAAAACACAATAAAATAAATTCGATATTTCATTCAGTTTCAACAACATGTTTTTACTTAAATACCAGCGAAACAAATGGACTACAAAACAAACTGAACAAACAATTTACACTAAACAAAACAAACTGCAGATATACTACTATTAAGTACCGCGGAACCTCCTCAATAGATAATTAAGATATTTAACCAGGTCAATATCTATAAGCGTCTGCACCACACCCAAGACCATGTGATCGTCACGAAATATATTTATAAGCTTCGATATATGAATGTCGGTAACATTAGCCAGAATAGAATGAATGAATGAATGAATGAATGACGTTGGCCCACCATCCCAGTGAAATGATCTGTTAGAACCAAAGAATGTGATCTGTTAGCAGTCATAGTCCTGCTAGAGGAGGGGCGTCTATGCTGGGTTCGTGAGGCGTCACCAGTCATCCAATCGTTATACAGTGATGCATCAGCAGCAGTGAACGGCTGGGGGTGGGCCTGGGGAGATGCTTCTTCGGGTATCTTATACTGACAAGTGTCCCTTGCTATGCACCATTAAACATCTTGTCTAGCTCCCTGAATTTAAGAGCATTTCGTCTAAACCTCGGGTACTTCCGTGCAACACCCTCCTACTAGTCATCAGATCTGTCGAGATAATGATGCTCGTAATCTCACTCACCTCCTAGTAGCTGTAACATGTTGTCCCACGACCATAAAAACAATTCATATTGACCAATTAATTCTTCATCTGCGTCTCTAACCAGCAGTCATTAAATTCCGCTGCAACAACAATAAAAATTGATCGGTTGCTGACGTATATATCAATGAACACTGTCGTGTGTTCATCAGTTCAGTAGGAAAAGGAGAATTGGATGAGTGAGCCATAACATTGAAATGACAAAATTTCAAAAATATCTATAAAAAAATGTTGTAGAGAACTAGAATAAACAAACATAACAATAAAGATATTTTTACCAAACAAATAGGGTTATCGAGGTCGGAAAATCGAAAAAAGAGGAGAAAGGTGTTAGTTCAGGTTTGAGGAGGAAGTGGAGACGGCGATGACGTATTTATGGTCAATGGATAGAATTCTATCAGTTGGCTTGCCTGATCATATGGTCAGATTTGATTAACGACGTGTCAGACACTTCCTTAATTGAACCTGTTAGTTTGGCCAGACGAACTACTCTAAATCACTTTCCCAGCTAGTGAAATAGTAGAAATTACACACGTGGATTTTACAACTTTTCCTTGCAGTAAAACACACCACGTCGATGCTACATGAATGGACCATTGGAACTGAATCACATGTAGTTTGCTCTCCAACCACTCTGCACGTGCTTTTTAGATCTCAAGTGAAACCTACTTCTAGCGGCACTTGTTTACCTTCATATTCCGTAATCACTCCTGCTTCGACGCTTTCGTCTATCGTTGCTACGCAAAACCCGCAGGTCTATCTGCATGGAAATATCTTCGATGCTTTTATTGGAGTTTGTAATCCATAGCGCGAAGGGTTTCCTAGGTTCACGACTTCAAAGTGCGGTACGTATTTGAGTTAGATCATTGCTTCTTGATCTGTCTTTGTCTAGGCTTAGAAAACCAGTTGCAGTTTTGTGCTGGTGACCCATAGTCTGTCCAACATCTGACATTAAAAGAACTTTTGTATGGTGTTGTCACTTTGCAGCAAGGAGGGCCTACCCTGATTTATAAGGGACCATCGTCGAATTGTTTTTTAAGGCCCGCACGTACATTGAATAAACCACATAAGAATTTTTTTTAACACAATTAGTGGTACGATTGATATCTACCGTCAGATCGTCTCTTGAATTCCACTCATCCACATTAGGACAAAAAGATTCAACGGTCGAGTCTACATGCCTCCATATTTGTGTCTATTTTTGTGTTCAAATAACCGTCCCCTAAGAAAATATAGGCATTGTTGTTATAAGTAGTCCAATTTTGAATAAAAAGAGATAAAATTTAAGTGAAAACTACTCAAAATTATAATTGTTATGGAAACTCCATTGACAATATGGTTGATAATATTGGCATAACGGTGGAAAAATCAAGAATTGAATTATTCGATTGCTTAAAAGTAATGGTTAACCATTACATTTAGTTAAACACATAATGATAATATGCTTGATAAAAAGTTATTTAATTATTGATGATAAAAAGTATTAAAAAAAATGTGTATCTTATAGTTAAGAACAACCAACTATTACATATAGAAAATAATATGTAAGGACTTGTATATTGTATCATATGATAATAATATTACATTATAAATGTTTATTTCTTGAAAGTTTATAAATATCACTAAACAGTTACAAATAAACTTGTTGGCTACTATTTATTTACTAATGTTATAGCTTATATACACATGAGCTCTTTTAAGAACATCTAATAAGAAGAAAAGCACCCGAGGTGATGTAATAACACAGTTAATAAATGTACATTCTTAACCATGTGAGTTTACATAAACCTGAGTTTTTAAAATAAGAAAATATGATGATTGTAATGTTAGAAGGAAAAGTCGAGATGGGAGGAGAAAATACTAGAAAAGATCACCAAAGAAATAAAAAAGAAAAAACGAAGTATAATTTTGACTTCGGATGAAATTCATTTTTATTTTCGTTGTTAGTAGGCAAACCTTTCTAACAATCAGTTTGACTAGAATTTAAAGTATCAATCACATAATGCACTTCTATAAACATGGCTACCAAAGACAAAATCAAACAAATTAAATGATCATGTTTATCAAAACTTATGAACAGAAGTAAAAAAAAACATTCCTTAAATCATGCAAACTTCCTCAAAAAGACTCTAAATCCATCATCAAGGCAAGCATGTTTTCTGTTTGTATTTTTAAGTAATAGATTTACGGTTTCTCGGTTTGCAACATAAATGGTAAACATAACCATCTTTTAATGCAGATATTTCTAATTTTCTTCGTGGATTTTTTTTATAATATTTGATTTTCTTTGAAATACTTGTAGAAAATACTTGAAATTTTGGAAAAACCCGTATTTTATTTCCATGGAATAGAAATCCTGGAGAGGGGAAAACCAGAATTAAAAATCCTAATTTTTAATGAAATAATTCTATGGCTATTTCACGGGATTTTGCCTAACTTTGAATTGTTAAAGAATGTTTGACAGACCTTCCCTGAAATACAATGATATTTGACTCTAGAAACAAATCGGCATAATATTTGATTGGGTTCACAAGAATATCTCTATAATACTTTGGACTGTGCTAGAATTAAACAATTGATACTTGCTTGATTTAGTGGAAAAGAAACTATATTAGAGAAGTAAAAGAAGGAGAAAATGGTGCAATATTACTACGTGGCACAGGAAAAGCTATGTTGTAAGGGAACAAGTTCTTGATGGCTTGTAAATACCATGAAAATTGGGTATTCAGATTAAACAAATTGTGCAAAGGTAAAAAGTGAATTAAAGAACGAGATAAAATGAGAAAACTGAATTGGCAATCAGCCAAGAAAGTATAAACAAAGCACTAACAGTTAAAATAAGAAAATAGTAATAGTTAAAAGAGGGCATTGTTATTGACACTCCAAATATTGTTAAGGGGAGGCCAGTTTTTCTTTTTTTTAAAAAAATTATTAAGGGGAGTACCAATGAGGGAAGTGACCCCTTAACAAATAAAGGTAATTTTACCTTATTACCCATTTTGGCTTAATTTCACTCTTCTGTTCATTAATCTAATTTTTAATGGTTAATCAACACCATTAATTGCGGAGAAATCAAACCCTAACCAAAAAACATGATCGAAAAAGAAACAATATGATATTGACACAAGTGAGTGAGCGTTATATTGAAGTTGATTAGAGTAATGAGATGGTAAGATCTAATTTCAATTTATTAAATTGTATGCACATGTTGTTAGGGTTAAGATCTAATTTCAGTTTATTAAATCATATGCATATGATATCAACTATTCCCTGACGTTATTTGCAGTTAAACAATTTATGGTTTTTTGATTTAGGGGTTTGATGATTTTATGGTGCGTAAGTTTTTAAAAGTAAGGGTAAAAGTGTAAGAAGTTGAAAAAATTAGCTACCTACTTTGACCCCCCCTTTAACAATTTAGAAAAAAGTGGAGTGTCCTTAAAATTTGGCCCCCTTTAACATAAATTGGAGTATCAATAACAAACCCCTTAAAAGAAGAAACGAAACTTTATTACTGATTTAAGGGTCTTCCATTACATTTACTAACATTGTTTATCCATTCACATAACATGATTATCTTAACTACAACTTAGTAGTGTGATGCTAAGAGCACACTGTTTTCCTCTTTCTAATACCACGAATAAAACTAATAAGCATAATGAATTTTATATACTTTCTAGTACCACACGCAATTCACACGGCAATCAACCATTGTGCAAAATCATTTTGCACGGCAAACAATCGCCGACCAACACTATCCACGGTTATCAATCGCCGAACTGCTGCTGATTGGTGGTTGATCGCTGCGGAAAACAATGTTAATCGGCGGTTGTTCGCCAAATAAATAAAAGTAATATATTTGGTCGCCCTTTAAAATTTTTGGTATTAGGAAGAGTGTAATATTAAATTTTATGGTATATTTTAGTAATGATATTAGTAAAAAGAAAACGATGTTCCCACACGAAATAATAACAGGAAATTTAAATAAACGATATTCATACGACTGCTTCAATGGTCTGTGCATGTGCCTAAAGAATCGTATTACAAGAACAGCAGATCTAAATGCATTTTACCCAAAAGAAAAACTATGTTGTAGAGAAATTTAGACTCAAGACCGCTCAAATCTAAAACCGCTAAATCAGCGGAAGACGATATCGTGGTAAACGTGCAAAAACAACCAATCAATATCTCAAAAACAATCTCAACCCAATCCAAAAACCAATCGCAACCACCACACAAGAGAAATAAAGGAACAAAACGAAAAGTAAATCACACAGGGATTTATAGTGGTTATACTAAAAATTTGTTAGTGTACATCCACTTGAGAGAGAGAGCCTTTTATTAATACCAAAGAAGAGTACAAGAGATTGATTATAATGATCACTCAATTCATCAAGAATTTGATTTGTGGATATAAGAATTGAAGAAAATAGATTTAGGTTAGAGATCCTAAAACTTGAATGGGAGATTAAATGGATGTCTTTCACTCTCTCTTCTAGGCTCCTTTTATAAGACCAATTTCTTCATACTCAAGTTTACTTTACCCCCAATTCATGTAAACTTGACATCATTTTTTTAATATATATGGCAAAAGATCCTATAAATATGCCATCGAAAGAGGGAAACATATAACCAAATCTCATTAATTAGGGAAAGCAATATCTATAAATATGCCACCGAAAGAGGGAAATATATAACCAAATCTCATTAATTTGGGAAAGCAATATTTCCTCTTTCTCATCTTAAAAAAAAATTCCTTCCTTTTAATGTGATTTAGCATCACCAAATTTAACACTCACTTTGGTGTAAAATCACCTATCTCCAACTCCATGAACTAATGGTATCCATACCATCACTCGTAACTGATAGATCTAACTATCACCATATCTACCTTCACCAAGCTTGAATGCTTTCCTAATAAGTTCCGGCAAATCCACCCCCATTGCACTCCATCAACGAGTTGAGGCAAATCCCCTACCCGCTAATAAAGTGTTGAAAACACCCAATTCCAAAACTAGTCTCACCAAAAGACAAACATACCAAGAAGATAGAACTTCAACATCCTACTGATACTCTTCTCCATCCATAGCCAAGCTTCTCCCTCAATCGTGCCACCGGTGGCACCTAGCATATCTCAAAGCGAATTAAGTTCGAGTAATGCTCTAACTTCCCAACCGGTAATGCCTTAGTGAACATATCCGCCGCATTATCCTTTGTGTACACTTTCCAAAGGCATACTTGTTTGTCTTCGTCCATGGCTACTAGAAATGACTCCTTCACCTCAATATGCTTGGTCCGTGAGCTAAACACCAAATTCTCCGCCAAATGAATATCACTTTGGCTATCACATTGAACATCAACGTGTCATGTTCAAAGCCCAAGTAACGCAACAATCGCTTCAAATAGAGTGCTTCCTTTGTTGCCTCCACCGCAGCTATCAACTCCGCCGCCATAGTGGATAAAGCAACAATAGTCTGCAATCTCGATCTCCAATTATGGCTACACAACCAAGAGTGGAGATATATCCGGAAATTGATTTTCTCTGATCCCGATCATGAGCGTAGTACGAATCACAGTAACCAACGAACATGCAATTATTCTCCTTACTACCCCCAAAATCATAGACCATGAGATGTTTTAACTTTCAAGTATCTCAAGATAAGATTTACTGCTTCCCAATGTGATTTCCCTGGATTAGCCATGTACCGACTAACTACTCCGACGACATTTGCAATATCGGGTCTTGTGTACACCATGACATACATCAAACTACCAACTGAACTATCATATGGCACTTTCTCCATATAAGCCTTGTCTTTCTCTTCGACAGGTGATCCCTTACTCGAAAGCTTTACATGCAAAGGTAAAGATATATTTGACGCCTTTGCATCCTCCATGCTAAATAGGAAAAGCACTTTCCTAATGTATTCCTTTTGAGTCAATTTCAACTCCAAACGCTTTCGATCCCTTCCGATCTCCATGCCCAAAATCTTCCCTGCTTCTCCAAGGTCTTTCATTTTGAATTCAGCTTTTAATCTCAATTTCAACTTGTTGATTTCTTCCTTGTCCTTAGAAGCAAAGAGCATATAGTCCACATACAAGAGTAAATATACCCTATAATCATTTTTCAACTTCTTGAAATAAACACAAGCTTCTTTGATGCTTCTTTCAAAGCCATTTTCAAGCATAAAATGATCAAATCTCTTGTACCATTGCCTAGGTGATTGCTTCAAAGCTTATAGTGATTTCTTTAACTTGCATACGAATTTTGACTTACCATTTACAACAAACCCTTTCGGTTTCTCCATGTAAATGTCTTCATCCAAGTCACCATTTAAGAAGGCGGTTTTCACATCAAGTTGCTCCAACTCCAAGTCGTGAATAACAACAATGGCACGTAATATCCAGATAGAAGTATGTCTCACAACCATTGCGAAGATCTCATCTTACTCCTTTCCCTTCCTCTTTGCAAACCCCTTAGCCACTAGCCTAGCTTTGTATCTTCCATCGTCCTTCACCTTGTATATCCATTTGCATCCAATAACACTGTTTCCTTTATGAAGAGGAACCAACTCCCAAGTCTGGTTCTTCATCAACGATTGCATCTTTTTCTCTATGGCAAAAATTTACTTCGAGCTATCACTCGAACCCATGAGGTCATCAAGGTCCATTGGCTCATCTTGGACTACATAATGAGCATAGCCAAAATTCTCATAAAATCTAAGATAGTTCCAATCACCATATCTTTCAGGTAGCCGTATAGCACGACGACCAACCCGAGTAGCAATACCTTCATCCGGTCTTCCTTCGGCTCCATCTCGAACTGTCTAGAATCATGCACATAACCAACACTACTAGAGGAACTTTGTGGACTATGTGATGTAACATCAACCGCTACCTACTCACAAGCATCTCCAATAACTCTACTTTCTTTAGGCCTGAAAGTTGGAATAACTTCCTTCTCCTTTGATTCACCATGAACCAAATCCGAAACATCCGATGAGCCTTCATTCACCTTGAACAAAGCTGACTCGTCAAAAGTAACATGACGAGAAACTGAAACCTTCTTCGTTTTTGGATTCCAAATTCGATAGCCTTTAACTCCGTTCATATAGCCAAGCAAAATCCCCTTGAAAGCTCTAGGTGAAAACTTATCATTCCTTGGATCATGCACATAAACAAGACTGCCAAATACACGAAGAAAACTCAAGTCAATGCTCTTTCCTTTCCACATTTCCTTCGGAATTTTTTATCAATAGCCGAGCATGGAATTCGATTAATAATATGCACCGCAGTTGACAAAGCTTTGGCCCAAAATCCCTTAGAGAAACCCGAAGTCAATCTCAAGAATCGAGCTTTCTCCAGTAGATTTCGGTTCATTCTTTCTGCAACTCCGTTAGATTGCAGATCCCCAAGTGTAGTAAAATGCTTCTGAATACCATGATGCTTGCAAAATTTCAGAAAATATCCGGAAACATACTCTCCGCCATTGTCGGACCTAAGAAGCTTCAAAGTCTTTCCATTCTCATTCTCAACAAGAGCCTTCCATTCTTTGAACCTTGCAAATGCCTCCGACTTGGCCTTTATTACATACACCCAAACCTTCCGAGAAAAATCATCAATGAAAGAAATATAATATCTTGCTCCTCCTAAAGAAACTACTGGTGCTGGTCCCCAAACATCCGTGTGCACATACTCAAGAATACCTCCCGAATCATGTTTTCTTTCACCGAGTGATACTCTTGTTTGCTTCCCCATGACACATTTCTCAAAAAACTCCAGTTTGTTGAAACTCTCTCCACCAATCATCTCCCTTCTTCGAAGAACATCAAAATTCTTCTCCGAGACATGAAACAATCTCAAATGTCAGAACTATGTCGCATCTAAGCCATGAGAACTGTCAACACCAACACAAGTTTCGCCATCCACGATCACTCCTTGAATCAAATATACTCTATGAGTCCTAGAACATTTCATAACCACAAGCACACCCTTCGAAACCCTCAAACTACCACTCTCAACAGTGATCTTGCAACCTAAAGAATCCAGTTGCCCCAAAGAGATAAGTTGTGACACGCCACGTCCGTTAATGTCACTCATAAGAGAATGCATTAAGTTTCGTGAAGCGCGATAGGTAATCATTACAGAGAATATACAAAACAAATAAAATAAGCAGCGGAAATTTTTTAAACTTCATTATAACAGAAATAAAGTATAGTCTCAATACATCTAAACCTGTTACATCATAGCAAACTGTTTCAAATTTGTCTCATAAAATATCTCAAGAAATAAAATATCAGAATACATGTAATCATATCCCTCGCCATAAGCCATACTAGAGTAAAGAGCAAAACGATACATCTTAAGAAATCCAAGTCAAGTCCAAGCTATAAGAGAATTCCTAATCATTGTTGAGTGTTTCCACTCTGAGGACCTAAGGGGGGGGGAAGGAAGAAAGAGGCGAAAGAAAAGGGTCAGACATAAAGTCTGGCGAGTTCCAAAGATTTACAAATGTGCATAAAGTAGAAATGCCAAGACAAGTAAATAAGACTGGATAAGAAAGGTACAGTGTCAACAGAAGGTATATTTACCAGAAATAGCATGATGGACAAGAATAACAGGGATAAAATTATGATCGAGTAATGCTTCATATTTATAACATAAAATAGTTAATGTCTGCACCTATACAAGTATAACAAGTTCAACAGGAATAGGTCCTTTGCCTAATTACATATCATCAGAATAACAACAGAAATAAACAGCAGGATTAATCAACAGGATTAAACAGCAGGATTAGGCGTACCATAATTACATAACAGGATTAGGTGTTAACCTAATTACATAATAACAGGATTAGGTGTACCCTAATTACTACCCAAGAGATCGGCTCCCTACTACGTAAATACCCTGTGTCAGGCCCGACAGCAGGGAGTATCACTCCCTAACCCAACAACTATATGACACAGACCTATTTACTGGTGTTATAGCGTCTTATCTTCCCTACTCGAATTCATGCACACTCATGAGTCCGCCGGAACGCGCCCGCAACCATTACTATCCAGTTCAGTAAAGCATGCCCGGGCCCCTACCTACTGCGGGACCCCCAGATAAGATACCTACCGGAATACTGACTGATATGGGTTACAAATAGCAGAATGACACAAGCCAAACCCCATAAGCTTGTGCCCCCAAATAACTAGGATTTAAGGGTCCCTAAAACCCGATACAACAGCAGAAAAGGGACCTCTTATCTTATTAATACTTATGTTTAACCTAGCGGGTTTAGGTTTACTAATAAGCGTGGTTGTAATTATATGTCATTATGTGTACAACCCTCCCCGAAACACCTGCCCAGATGTATACAATCCCCACATCATTTCAGTCTATTTAACTGCATCTGGTTTTTACCTTATTCTTAACATATTATTTACTTAAAGTCCGTTTTTAAGTCAGATCTAACATCTCTATTTTATATGCATATTAAATACATTCCCAAATTATGACATATACAGGTTTATGCATATTTCTACCAAGTTAAAGAAATATACACACCTTATCATTTTCAATAGTTTACAGCAGATTTGTACATGTGTATATTTATCGTTTTTCCCAAAGTCTAACCAATCAGTTCCAAACTAGTATTATGCTTAATTTCCTCTTTTCACAACATTCATTATTGCCCCCAATTATACACATACTCAAATCGGGTATAGCCTAGGCTTCTTAGGGCCTATGCTTAGCGTAAAAATAGAAAGGGAAAACAGAGGAAGGAGAATCAAATAGGCATATAGGCAAGACTGGAAATAAACATAAAACTTAGAAAATGGGAAAAGGAAAGATACATGTAACTAGTTAATTTTCCAACATCACATGCATAGGTATAACTTATTAACATCACAGACATATGTATAAATTGTAAACATTACAGGCATGTGTATAACTTGTTGACATAACATGCATATATATAACTTATTAACATCACATACATATATGTAACTTATTAACATCACAGGCATATATGTAACTTATTAACATCACATACATAGGTGATTACAGTGAAAAATAGGTATAACGTCTATTTTACTAACACTTTAGATCTTAACCAGTTTTATTTAACTGTCATGTTCAAGGTCTAAGAAATCAGATCTGTAAATATCGGGTAACTCATAGTGAGTCTTGGTGAATATAACTATATAATACTATGCCGAAGAAATTTCAGATCCAATCCAAGTTATATGTATGCTAGTCTTGATGTTGCCTCTGTTTGATCCAAATTTCAGCAGCATTCCCCTATATATGTTTATATTTTTCAGAGTTTTACAAAGGCAGAAGAAGATGTGAAGAATTTGTGTGAATTGGGAATGGGGGAGGCCCTATATTTATAGAGTTACAGAGCCAACATCAACCCTTAGATCTAGGTTTTAAATCTGAACCGTACAAGTCATGCTGAGTCAACATGAATCGAGACACAAAACAATCTAGGTGCAGAATAAATAATTCGGTTGGATCAGGGTTGGGTCGATCCACCTACCCCCTGGGTCGACCTATGGGTCAATCTAGCCATCCTTGGGTCGACCTAGGATGGAGTGGGTCATTCCCTAACGGGATGATTTCCTGCTTCCACCTCCCGCTCACTTCGTTCGAAATTCTGGAATTTATTTAATTTTTATTTTAATTTTTATTTATACATAAGCCTCTTATATGTATACAAACTTCTAGAGTCCATAACTTCTTCATACGTCGTCCATTTTATGCAAACTTGGGGTCTATCTGAACCAGAATTTCGAGAGAAACACAATGATAATGACGGTTTTAATTAATTCTGAATATTTATTATGGTTATAGTCTATTATATTTTAGGATGTTACATTCTCCCTTACTTAAAGGATTTCATCCCCGAAATCTCCAAGTCTAGAAGAATGTTGCTATCCTAACATCCATCTACACCCATATACTCATCCATCATACACAAGTGTCCATTGTTCTTAAGAGATTTCTAATTCTTGTATGAACTTATGCAAAGTGTTGTGTATAAATGTCCTTGCACTAATGCGAAAATCAGGCGGTCGAATGATTCAGTTGACCTCCTTAATGCAATATATGTTGTGCCATGAATGCAAAATGTATGCAAATAATCCTAATATAACATATAAACTCTATATATGTGCACAATCATTCATCCAAATGCAACATCCATATGATGATACATCCAATTTCATCCATAACAAATCTAAGATGCACACACATCCGTATGCAATATGTAAGTGATTGAGCCGATCTTGTGCTTAGTGTGTGTATACGCATCCACGAGCAAACACTTGCATCCACTTGCAACCATCAATCATAACATGTTTCAAACACATGTTTCCAACCATTAGATTCTAAGGATCGAAAGGTTCGAATGATAGGATAAATAAACTCGAATGGTAGAAGCAAATGCAAAGTAAAAGCTTGGAAAATAAGTCAAGAACGTACTCTCAAAGAGATAAGGGTAAGAAGCGCGAATCATATCTTCGGGTTCCCATGTTGCATCTTCGTGGTCTTCTCCCCATTCCATTTTAACCAATCAGACTTCCTTGTTACCTAGCTTCTTGATTTCTAATCCAAGAATATGAGTAGGAACTCGTCTCACTGATGCTTCCTTCTCAACTTCCATGTCCTCAAGAGTTCTCGGCTCTACTATCTATGTCATATCATGGAGACATTTCCTAAAATGATAAACATGAAATACATCATGTACACCTGCCAATCTATCCGGTAGCCATTTGTCCTATCCTCTCCACTATAGGGAATGGCCCTACAAATCTCGGTGCCAACTTCCCTATTGAGCTAAAGCGGACTATATTCCTTAGCGGTGACACTTTAATGAAGACCATATCTCCCACTTCAAATTCCAAATTGGCCCACCTTTTATCAACATAAGATTTCTGTCTGTCTTGAGCAGCTTTCATCTTCGACGGATAAGATCGATCTTCTCGGAAGTATCTCGAATCATGTCTGGCCCAAGCAGAAGTTTATCTATAGACTCCCACCAACAAGTTAACGATCTACACAGTCATCCATATAATGCTTCAAAGGGTTCCATGCCTATGCTTGACTGATAACTGTTGTTGTAAGCGAACTCCACCAAAGGAAGGTTCTCTTCCCAAGTCCCTCAAAAATCTAGGATACATAGTCTTAGAAGATCTTCAAGAACTCTATTCACCCCCTAAATCGGTCCATCTGTCTGAGGACGGTATGTTGTGCTCAAACGTAGCAGTGTACCTAACGCCTCTTGCAAGCTCTTCCAGAACTCACTACTAAAGATGGGGCCGCGATCGCTCACTATACTAGAAGGTACGCCATGCAAACAAACTATCTCTCTGAGATAAACTGATGCTAGCCAAAACGCTGTCCTCTTGCTCTTCACAGGAATAAAATGAGCGCTCTTTGTAAGCCTATTTGCTATCACCCAAATCCTTGTATTGCCCTTCCTTGATCGGGGTAGTCCATCGATAAAGCCCATAAAGACGCTCTCCCACTTCCATTGTGGGATATCCAAGGGCTTAAGCAATCTGCCTGGTTTCTTTTGTTCAGCCTTTACTCTTTGAAAAGTAATGCATCGGGCTACAAATTCTGCCACGTCTTTCTTCTTACCAGTCTAAAATAAAACCCTCTTCATATCTCGATATATTTTGTCGCTGCTCAAACGGATAGTCATCCGAGAATGATGAGCTTCTTCTAACACTACCTTAAGAAATTCCCCAATCTTAGGGACACAGCCTTCCATCCCGTCTTAGCCGTCCTTTGTCATCCATAATATATCTAGCAAGGTGACTAGAAGTCTCTCCTCTATCAAGCTTGTCGAAGATGTCTGAAATCTGCGGGTCCTCCCATTGCATAGATCCAACTTGCTCCAATAGAGTAGGCCCCAACTCCAACGATGCTAACAATCCAACTGTGAAATCCATAAAAGGCTTAAAATTGAAGATTGAGATGTACTCCAAGCTCCGCCTTTCTACGAATAGAGGACTCAAAGTCATCCTCTGCCTACTCAGTGCGTCCTCCACTACATTACCCTTGTCAGGGGTATAAGCTATCTTGAAGTCGTAGGACACTAGGAACTCCATCCAACGCTGTTGTCTTAGGTTGAGATCCTTTTCCGAGAACAAGTACTTGAGCGACTTATGATCCATATATAGCTCAAATCTTTCTCCAAGCAAATAGTGTAACACCCCACCCCCGCTAAGGTCACTCATACCAGGGGAATGCCTTAGTTTCGGTGAAGTATTTTAAGTGAATATAGAACAGTAAAATTACAACAAGACAGATATAAGTAATACTTGAAAATTTAAAACATCATTTCATTGCAGCGAAGAGTAATACATGTTTGGTTACATCACAAAACCATAAACCAGAGTCAAGCACATAATATCTATCTTGATAAAATAGAAGTACATAATCCCACTACATAACTAATAGCCATTAAAGGAAAGATAAGCTCGGCTTCACTTCAACGGTCCAAGCTCCATAGGATAGATACAGCAATCAGATCAAAGCCCACTAGCACCAGGCCCACTCTAATAACCTGGGGTTGGGGAAAAAGATAAAAACAACGGGGTCAGACATAAGTCTGAGTGAGTCCTATAACCCTAACAATACAATCATTAAAATAACCAGAGAAGACATAAGTTGATATATGGTAACGACTGGGGATGAATGGCTACACTAAGCAGCTTGGTAAACTTAGGATAAACTAAGATCACCGTAAAGACGCATTTATCCACCCAAGGATAATTACTAGATTACACTGCCCCAGACTTATTCCCCCCCAAGAGTAATTCCTACACTGCACCGCACCAGTTCTACCTACCCAAGATTAATTCCTACTTAAAGGTTGATCCCACTAAATGTACTTAGTAATTTTTATCCAGTAGTTTCTTTTACCCCTACATAGGTGCCGTCTGCCCCTATCTTTACTAGATGTACCCACTACTCCCAAGCGATCGGCTCCCTAACGTAGATACCCGTGCTGGTCCCACAATGGGGTGTATCATTTCCCCAAAGTGGCAACCTGATAGTATCAACTGTGCACGGCTTTATACCTACACGATGCAACAACGATTTACTAACCAGCCCGGGTCCACACACGCATATGAAACCCGTTGGTCCTACGTTGCCACCGCTAACCCGTTTTTGGCCTCTTATAGTCAAGCCCAACATGCGTGTCCCGTCACTCGACTTGGGTCGAGCCCACAAAGATACATTTGGGATATTGGTTGAGATGGGCCCCCACAAGCTACCACTTAAGCTTGTTATTTTATCTAGTGTATCCCACTTAACCCCTTTAACCATGTTCACTTACATGTTATAAATATTTTGGTTAAGTCATTAATCATATTTTAATTACCTTTCAAGGCACCCACTAGATTTCCACATGCCACCCAAGTCATTTACTTAATTCCCACATGCCACCCGAGGCACTTACTTAACCCTTTAATCATGTTTAATTCCATGTTCCACTTTGGTTAAGTATTCTAATCGTATTTTCTATTGCTACTCAAGGCAACCCACTAGTTTCCTCATGCCACCCAAGGCACCCACACTAGTTACTACGTGCCACCCAAGGTACCCACTTAACCCTCATGTTCCACTACATGCTTATACGGTTAAGTGTTTCTTAATTAATTAAGACCGTGATCCTCATAAAGACCTCTCACATTAGACTATCTTTTATGACCGCTGGTTAAGCCGGTTGGGTCCGGGCAGCCTTATGTCATAACCGAGTCTAACCTCGTGTCTTTACATTAATCACGTATTTAGTTTGTGCCTAAGACCTCTCACATTGGGCTAACATTTGTAGCAACTGGTTAAGCCGGTTGGGTCCGGGCAGTTTTACACTACAAATGAGTCCAACCTCGTGTCTTAGTCGATTAATTACATCTAATTAATCACCCCCATATTAATTGTCCCTAATTAATTATCAAGTTTCTCATAACATGGGTAGACCTAACTCAATAGGTAAATTCCCATGGGGTAGACCTAACTCAATAGGTAAATTCCCACTTATGTTAATTTATTTTTATGGTATGCTTTATCATACCCAACCATACTTTAATTAACATATTTATTAACCCCATCGTTCCCCACGCAAATCGTTCACATTTCACGACATAATAAAAAGGGAAGATCCATCACAAATATCATGGGTTTTAACCAAATCTTAGCATATAACTTTGTCATGGGTTAAGAGGATGTCAACTTGCATATATGAGCATATATTAACCCAACTACATTTCCCAAACTTTCATATTATCACATATGACTTGCATAACATATTGCATATGAACTTACATATTATCATACACATATCTTGCATAACATGTTGAGCTTGCATATAAGCATTCTCACAACTTGCATAACATGTTAAACATGCATTTAAGCATACACAAAACTTGCATAAGTATTCACATACTTGCATAAGCATTCACGTACTTGCATAAGCATTCACATACTTGCATATTAACCCATAAACTTGCATAATGTGTCATCATGAACTTGCATATTAACAACCATGTAACTTGCATAGCATATCTTGCATATTAACATACATGTAACTTACATAGCATATCTTGCATATTAACATACATGTAACTTGCATATTAACAAACATGTAACTTGCATAGCATATATTATCCTACATGTAACTTGCATAGCATATCTTGCATATTAACATACATGTAACTTGCATAGCATATATTATCATACATGTAACTTGCATATGAACTTGTTAAACATGCATAAACCCACTTGTTAAATATGCATAAACAACTTATTAATCATGCATATTATCACATACTTAGCATGCATAGAATCACATACTAAACTTGCATAATATCATATACTTAGCATGCATAGAATCACATACTCATCATGCATAAAACCACATACTTAACTTGCATAAAATCAATTACTTATTATGCATAAACCACATACTTAACTTGCATAAAATCAATTACTTATTATGCATAAACCCACATATCCAACTTGCATAAACTCTCATATTCAACTTGCATAAACTTACATATTCAACATGCGTAAACTCACATATTCCACATAGGATTCATATTATACATAGATTAGCATATCATTACAAATGATTCAAACTCACTAATCCGCATTCAAGACCATAAGTCTCATTACACCTAATCTACTTATTTTAACAATTGATCATCAAAGTGATAGAAACTCACCACTAGCAATTTGCACTCCAAATGAAGAAGATTATGATGCTTAGAATGGATTAGAAGTTGATTAGAGAGGTTGATTAGCTTGCTTTCCTCTTCATTGATTTGTGGAGGCCATGATCAAGTTTCATTTTGCCATAGTTTAGTTACAAGATCTAATTATGAATGAATTAGGGTAGGGTTGGGGTCTTATTTATAGGATTAGGGAGTGTTTTAGGCCCTTAGATTAACCCTAGATTAGATTAGGACCCTTAGATTTCGGAAATCTCTAGAAACCAGCCCTAAGACCAAGCCCAAACCCCAAACTGGTGCACCCAACCACAGAACTCTCTAGAAACTGTGCAGGTTTCTTGGCTCGGCACGGGCGCACTTCACAAGTGCGCCAGTATATCTTTGTACTGGCGCACTTCACAAGTGCGCCAGTGCATTTTTGTTCTGGCGCACTTCACAAGTGCGCCAGTGCATTTCTGGCCTGTTTCTGGTTTTTCTGCCTAACTTCGTTCGTCCATATCTCTTTCATACGGTACCCGATTTACGCAAACTCGGACTCTATTTCGCGTATTTTTCCGAGACGAACGCAATGACGCAGCCCGTTTCCCTTAATTCCCACATCTGGGATTAGTTATTCTTTAATTTGTGAATTTTAACATTAACCGAAATTCGGGGTGTTACATTCTCCCCTCCTTAAAGGATTTCGTCTTCGAAATCTCTAAGCTAAGGAGAATGCATATCCTACCATCCAAACAACCATCTACTCAATCCATCAAACACGAGCATCCATTGTCCTTAAACAATTTCTAATAATGTATGAGCATATGCGAAAAGTGTGTGTATATGTTCCCTATCTAATGTACGAACATATGCAAACCATGATAGTGCCATGCATCCAATATGTATGCGAGATAACCCTATCGACACATACAGTATCTATATGAGTGCACAATCATTCACCAAAATGCATCATCCATATGATAACACAATCATTATACATCCATAAATATAGCTAACTACACACAATTTTATGCAATATGCAATATGAAGTGATTGAGCCGATCTAGTGCCTAGAGTGTGTATATATGCATCCACGAGCAACCACTAGCAAACACTTGCATCCACTTGCATCCATCAACCATAACATGTCTCAAACACATGTTTCAACCATAGGTTTTCCCTATCTAAAGGTCAAACAGCACTAATCGAGAGGACATACTAAAGATAAGGTAAGTACTAGGCAGGCGATAAAGGAGAAGTTAAAAGACATACTCTCCAAAATGAAATGGATACAAAGAACGCATCTTCGCTTCCGTCTCCCAAGTAGCATTTCTTTCGTCATCTCCCCATTGCACTCTAGCTAGCTGAACTTCTCTGTTCCTCAACTTCCTAGTCTCTGACCCAATGATGCGAGTAGGAGCTCGTCGAATCGTCTCATCGCGCTCTAACTCTGCTTCTTTAAGCAAACTCGGCTCTACCACCTCAGCGGTCTCATGTAAGCACTTCCTCAAATGGGACACATGAAATACATCACGTATACTACTAAGTCTGTCAGGCAACTCCACTCTATATGCCATCCGTCCAATTCTTTCCTTAATGGGAAATGGCCCTACAAACCTTGGTACTCACTTCCTAACAGATCCAAAGTGAACCACATTCCGTAACGGAGATACCTTGATAAAAGCACGTCCTAATATCAAACTCAAGCTCTGTTCTCCTCTTGTCCACACAAGATTTTTGCCTATTCTGTGCTGCTTTCTTCCTTCTTCGAATCAAGTCAATCTTCTCTGAAGACTCTCTAATCTCATCGGCCCAACCAAGATCTTACCCGTAGATTCCCACCAACATGTAGGTGATCAACAAGGCCTTCCATAAAGAGCTTCGAAAGGAGCCATACCAATACTGGACTGAAAGCTGCTATTATATGCGAACTCTACCAATGGAAGATGCTCTTCGCATGTACCTCCAAAATCCAAAATACATAACCTCAAAAGATATTCTAAGATACGGTTCACCCTCTCGGTCTGGCCGTCCGTCTGAGGATGATATGCGGTACTCAAACACAACTGAGTCCCCACTGCTTCTTGCAAACTTCTCCAGAACTCACTAGTGAAGATAGGATCCCAATCACTCACTATGCTAGCACACCAAGCATCTAGCGACATACTCGGCCACGTCTTTCTTCATACCGGCCCCAAAAGGAAACTCGCTTCATGTCTTGGTACATCTTGTCCCTATCGGGATTAATGGTCATCTTCGACCGATGTGCATCATCAAGTATAGCCTTCCTCAAACCCCTGTCTTTCGGTACACCTAGTCTACCGTCTCTACGCAACCACCCCTTACCATCTAGGGTGTACCTACTCAAATGGCTGGACGACTCCCCCCTTATGAGCTTCCCCACCAACTCAACCAACTGTGGGTCGTCCCTCTGCGCTTCTCCAATCCGCCCCAAAAGAGTAGGTCTAACCTCCAAAGAGGCTAGCAAACCGGGTACAAAGTCAACGGAAGGTCTAAAGTCAAACATAGGAATAAACTCTAAACTCTATAGTTCAACGAACAATGATCTCAAGGACAACCTTTTTTTTCTTCTTAAGGCGTCTGCTACCATGTTTCCCTTGTTAGGGGTATACGCTATCTCAAACTCATAAGATGCTAAAAATCCTATCCAAAATCGTCACAACTGTCCATCTCTCACGCAGACCACCCTAGTCGAATTCGACATCCCCCAAATGCAAGCCCAAAGGCCGAAACCAATATCAGACAAACACCCAAGGGATATCTCCTTCGAGTTCAGGCGACCTACGTGAGATGATACTAAAATAAAATAATAATAATGGCTAAACAATTAAGCCTTTGACCAACTTTGGATGTCCTCGCCAGTCTCGCTCCAAAACCACCGTTCTTCCCATAACTGGCTTTGCTCACCCTATTGAGCACATACGAAAACTTATTATGCTCCTTGAAAAGACCTAGATGTCATTTACAAACTTATTTAGGTACTCCCTGAACACCCTCCTCATCGAACCAATATGCGGGGCGTTCGTCAAACCAAAATCTATCTGGAGTCCTAAGGCAGTCTTCTCTATACTATCCTCAGCCACTGTCAACTGACGAAACCTCGTGGCTAAGTCCAACTGCGCAAATACTGAGGCGCCAACTAACTGATCAAAGAGATCATCAATCCTCGGCAATGGGTGTCGATTCTTCTTTGTGAGTTTATTCAGTTTTCTTTAACCTACACAAAGTCTGAGGGACCCATCCACCTTCGCGGCAAAAACTACTGGAGCACCCCACTCCGATATACTTTGTCTTATGCACCCCTTCTTAAGGAAACCACCTACTTGCTTACCGAGTTCCCTCCTCTCACGAGGAGTCTTGTGGCACACTGGCCAAGATACTGGTTTGGCATTATTTACCAGATATATTCGGAAGTCAATCTCCCGCTCCGGAGGTAAGCCCTTCACCTCCTTCAACCACATCCGAGTATTCCCGGACCACTCTAACAGATCGCAAACTCTCGACCGGCGTGTCAAGCGATTCTAGGTAACTTAGCAAAACAGATTCCATGGGATTACAAGAGATCTCGAGAGTATTACCCAAGCGGGTCATAAGCCTGACAACTCTCCCCTCAAAATCAGGAACGGCACCCCTACTGGATAACCAGTCTATGCCCAAAACTAACCCATAGCCCGTGAAGCCCAAAAAGCATCACATCTAAACTCAATGCTAAGTATAGCAACTTTCAAACCCAAACACATCATGGAGCCCCAATTGGGTTTGAAACAACTAAGGGATCATCTACTAAACTGGTGTCTAAGTGCAGTGACTCAACTAACAACGATGAGATAAACGAACTCGATACATCAGAATCAAATAAAGTTTGGATCGGATAACAAAGAAATCCAAATTCCAACCTAGACGGTCTTATCCCCATCCGGCATCCTAGTCATGAGGAAATACAACTATCCTCCAGAAGATTCCATATCTTGCCCTTGCTTCTTTGGACGATCCTAATAAGGTGTCCTATTCCTCCCCAAAAGGATAACTATTAGCCTTCTCCTTCCCATTCTCCACTCGTAACCTCCCATCAATGAGGTTTCGTCCTTCATTAACCAAACAACTATTAGAGCCTTCCTCCCATCGTCCATCCAATAAGTACTTACAAGTTCTCCTCCTTCTTGAACCAACTTCTAATCTGATTTACGTCTAATTCCCTTGAAGCGGTTTTCCATTCTTATCTATCTTAGAAAGATCATCTACACACGGAGGGGAAACTCAAAACGAGAGAGAAAGAGATTCAAACGGAGAATTCGAAAGATAAAGATATGGCTATCGGGGATTATGCTTTTCTCTCAAAAACTTTTCTCTTAAAAGACATGTTTTTGAAAATATTCCTTCAAAAATTTTCTTAGAAAAATAGTTTTTCTAAAAATTTTATCTGTTCTGGTAACCTTAAGCTCTGATACCACGTGTAACACCCCACCCCCGCTAAGGTCACTCATACCAGGGGAATGCCTTAGTTTCGGTGAAGTATTTTAAGTGAATATAGAACAGTAAAATTACAACAAGACAGATATAAGTAATACTTGAAAATTTAAAACATCATTTCATTGCAGCGAAGAGTAATACATGTTTGGTTACATCACAAAACCATAAACCAGAGTCAAGCACATAATATCTATCTTGATAAAATAGAAGTACATAATCCCACTACATAACTAATAGCCATTAAAGGAAAGATAAGCTCGGCTTCACTTCAACGGTCCAAGCTCCATAGGATAGATACAGCAATCAGATCAAAGCCCACTAGCACCAGGCCCACTCTAATAACCTGGGGTTGGGGAAAAAGATAAAAACAACGGGGTCAGACATAAGTCTGAGTGAGTCCTATAACCCTAACAATACAATCATTAAAATAACCAGAGAAGACATAAGTTGATATACGGTAACGACTGGGGATGAATGGCTACACTAAGCAGCTTGGTAAACTTAGGATAAACTAAGATCACCGTAAAGACGCATTTATCCACCCAAGGATAATTACTAGATTACACCGCCCCAGACTTATTCCCCCCCCAAGAGTAATTCCTACACTGCACCGCACCAGTTCTACCTACCCAAGATTAATTCCTACTTAAAGGTTGATCCCACTAAATGTACTTAGTAATTTTTATCCAGTAGTTTCTTTTACCCCTACATAGGTGCCGTCTGCCCCTGTCTTTACTAGATGTACCCACTACTCCCAAGCGATCGGCTCCCTAACGTAGATACCCGTGCTGGTCCCACAATGGGGTGTATCATTTCCCCAAAGTGGCAACCTGATAGTATCAACTGTGCACGACTTTATACCTACACGATGCAACAACGATTTACTAACCAGCCCGGGTCCACACACGCATATGAAACCCGTTGGTCCTACGTTGCCACCGCTAACCCGTTTTTGGCCTCTTATAGTCAAGCCCAACATGCGTGTCCCGTCACTCGACTTGGGTCGAGCCCACAAAGATACATTTGGGATATTGGTTGAGATGGGCCCCCACAAGCTACCACTTAAGCTTGTTATTTTGTCTAGTGTATCCCACTTAACCCCTTTAACCATGTTCACTTACATGTTATAAATATTTTGGTTAAGTCATTAATCATATTTTAATTACCTTTCAAGGCACCCACTAGATTTCCACATGCCACCCAAGTCATTTACTTAATTCCCACATGCCACCCGAGGCACTTACTTAACCCTTTAATCATGTTTAATTCCATGTTCCACTTTGGTTAAGTATTCTAATCGTATTTTCTATTGCTACTCAAGGCAACCCACTAGTTTCCTCATGCCACCCAAGGCACCCACACTAGTTACTACGTGCCACCCAAGGTACCCACTTAACCCTCATGTTCCACTACATGCTTATACGGTTAAGTGTTTCTTAATTAATTAAGACCGTGATCCTCATAAAGACCTCTCACATTAGACTATCTTTTATGACCGCTGGTTAAGCCGGTTGGGTCCGGGCAGCCTTATGTCATAACCGAGTCTAACCTCGTGTCTTTACATTAATCACGTATTTAGTTTGTGCCTAAGACCTCTCACATTGGGCTAACATTTGTAGCAACTGGTTAAGCCGGTTGGGTCCGGGCAGTTTTACACTACAAATGAGTCCAACCTCGTGTCTTAGTCGATTAATTACATCTAATTAATCACCTCCATATTAATTGTCCCTAATTAATTATCAAGTTTCTCATAACATGGGTAGACCTAACTCAATAGGTAAATTCCCATGGGGTAGACCTAACTCAATAGGTAAATTCCCACTTATGTTAATTTATTTTTATGGTATGCTTTATCATACCCAACCATACTTTAATTAACATATTTATTAACCCCATCGTTCCCCACGCAAATCGTTCACATTTCACGACATAATAAAAAGGGAAGATCCATCACAAATATCATGGGTTTTAACCAAATCTTAGCATATAACTTTGTCATGGGTTAAGAGGATGTCAACTTGCATATATGAGCATATATTAACCCAACTACATTTCCCAAACTTGCATATTATCACATATGACATGCATAACATATTGCATATGAACTTACATATTATCATACACATATCTTGCATAACATGTTGAGCTTGCATATAAGCATTCTCACAACTTGCATAACATGTTAAACATGCATTTAAGCATACACAAAACTTGCATAAGTATTCACATACTTGCATAAGCATTCACGTACTTGCATAAGCATTCACATACTTGCATATTAACCCATAAACTTGCATAATGTGTCATCATGAACTTGCATATTAACAACCATGTAACTTGCATAGCATATCTTGCATATTAACATACATGTAACTTACATAGCATATCTTGCATATTAACATACATGTAACTTGCATATTAACAAATATGTAACTTGCATAGCATATATTATCCTACATGTAACTTGCATAGCATATATTGCATATTAACATACATGTAACTTGCATAGCATATATTATCATACATGTAACTTGCATATGAACTTGTTAAACATGCATAAACCTACTTGTTAAATATGCATAAACAACTTATTAATCATGCATATTATCACATACTTAGCATGCATAGAATCACATACTAAACTTGCATAATATCATATACTTAGCATGCATAGAATCACATACTCATCATGCATAAAACCACATACTTAACTTGCATAAAATCAATTACTTATTATGCATAAACCACATACTTAACTTGCATAAAATCAATTACTTATTATGCATAAACCCACATATCCAACTTGCATAAACTCTCATATTCAACTTGCATAAACTTACATATTCAACATGCGTAAACTCACATATTCCACATAGGATTCATATTATACATAGATTAGCATATCATTACAAATGATTCAAACTCACTAATCCGCATTCAAGACCATAAGTCTCATTACACCTAATCTACTTATTTTAACAATTGATCATCAAAGTGATAGAAACTCACCACTAGCAATTTGCACTCCAAATGAAGAAGATTATGATGCTTAGAATGGATTAGAAGTTGATTAGAGAGGTTGATTAGCTTGCTTTCCTCTTCATTGATTTGTGGAGGCCATGATCAAGTTTCATTTTGCCATAGTTTAGTTACAAGATCTAATTATGAATGAATTAGGGTAGGGTTGGGGTCTTATTTATAGGATTAGGGAGTGTTTTAGGCCCTTAGATTAACCCTAGATTAGATTAGGACCCTTAGATTTCGGAAATCTCTAGAAACCAGCCCTAAGACCAAGCCCAAACCCCAAACTGGTGCACCCAACCACAGAACTCTCTAGAAACTGTGCAGGTTTCTTGGCTCGGCACGGGCGCACTTCACAAGTGCGCCAGTATATCTTTGTACTGGCGCACTTCACAAGTGCGCCAGTGCATTTTTGTTCTGGCGCACTTCACAAGTGCGCCAGTGCATTTCTGGCCTGTTTCTGGTTTTTCTGCCTAACTTCGTTCGTCCATATCTCTTTCATACGGTACCCGATTTACGCAAACTCGGACTCTATTTCTCGTATTTTTCCGAGACGAACGCAATGACGCAGCCCGTTTCCCTTAATTCCCACATCTGGGATTAGTTATTCTTTAATTTGTGAATTTTAACATTAACCGAAATTCGGGGTGTTACAAATAGTGTCTCCAATACTTCAATGCGAACATTATAGCAGCTAAATCTAGATCATGGGTTGGGTTCTCGTGAACTCTCAATTTCTGCTTCCATAGCACACTACCCTTCCCTCCTGCATCAGAACGACACCAAGCCATGTGCCACACGCATCGGTGTAAACTGTAAACATATTGCTTCCATTTGGGAGAGTCAGAACAGGGGCTGTTGTCAGAGCCCTCTTCAATCTCTGAAAGGCATCCTCACAGTCGATGCTCCATGAAAAAGCCAAGTTCTTTTTCGTCAATCGGGTAAGCGGGGCCGATACCCTTGCAAAGTCTTTAATAAACTTTCTATAGTAGCCCGCCAACCCTAGAAAACTTCTCAATTCCATTGCATTCTTTGGAGCCCTCCAATCTTGAACTGCAACGAATTTTGCGGGGTCCACTGTTATCCCGTCCTTGGAGACCACATGCCCTAGGAACCTTACTTCCTTCCTCCAAAAGTGGCACTTAGAAAACTTCGCCTTGAGTTGATGTGACCTGAGGGTATGCAGAACCTCTTCTATGTGTTGAGCATGTTCCTCCTCGTTCTTTGAGAAGATCATAATGTGTAATAACCCGGAAAGCTGAATCAGTTTGAAATTTTTATTTCTGGAAATTTTGAGTACAAATTTAAAATTTCCAATTTTAAATAACTCTGAAACAGTTAAAAATGGTCATGTTGCAAACGACCTCGGAATTCGACGAAACCACTTGCGTTGGATCCGGAATGTCATGATATGGCTAGGTTTCAATTTTTAGAATTTTTCGATTTAATATGTGAGCGTAGCGAAAGAAACTGTGTTTGGTCAAATATAGTTGAAATTGAACGACTGGAAAATAGCCATTTTTCAAACGGTCTCAGAATTCAACGAAATTAACTTTGTTAGAACCGTATCGTCATCACGATACCAAAAATAATTTTTCTGGATTTTTCTGAGTTCGTATGTGGCCGCAGGAAATTAAAACGTATGTTCAAATTTAAATTAAACAATTTAAATTGAAAATAAAAGAAAAAAATACTGTAACTTCAGAATTAGACCTTGGCAATAGCGCCATCGCGTTCAGAAGACGTCAAAACATTAAGTTCGACAGTCGTTGAGCTTCGTTTGGAGATCGTATGTGAAAACAGTAATTTCTAGAATTAATTAATTAAATAAATAAAAAAAACCTAAAATACCAGTATAAATACGCCGTATACGTACAGCGTCTTCTTCCCCAAATTAAAGCCGCCGAAACCCATTTTACCTCAATTCTTTGATCTCCTTTTTCTCCTCCAATACTCAACGATTTCCATCATACCATACACCGTTTCGAAGCTCTTTCTGAGATCTTCGATTAGGTACCAATCCCAACCCGAACCGTGCCCCGTGCTGCCGCCACCCAGCCTCCGAAGTCGCGCCGAACGCACGCCCGTGGGCCCCGCCTGAAGCCGCCGAACGCCACCAACCTCTGGCCGATGGTAGGCCTATCCAAGCCGGTCCTTGTCAAACAAACGGCGACCAAAACGATCGACTACAGGCTGAGAAATCCGGATTTGAATATTTGAACAAAACTGAAATTCTAAGGTAACTTTTATTTCAGAAATTGCGACGCTTTTAAGCGTGACTGCAGCAGTTGTTAAAAACCAGTATGTTTAAAACATTGATAACTAATGCATATGAACTTCGATTCTGAAAATTTCAAAACCGTTAGAACCGTGACGACAATTAGGACCTGCTGTGGTTGACTGGAACATTCTGAACATTTCTTGGATTTATTATAATTCTATCCAAACAAGGTGAGAGTTCTTTATTTAAAATTTAATAAAATTAAACTATTCCAGTACGATGAATGATTCAGATCTGTTTGTGATGCTTTGTTCTATGATTGAGTAGTTAGGATGGATCCCTTTGATGTCATGTTTATACTATGTCATGTTATCACTGCCATGTTATCACTTTGTAATGATTTAATTTATCATCAAAGAAATTGATTATCGCTATCACATGTTATAGTTTGTGTCAGGATTTGAATTGATCAAATTTATAGAATGAAAATGTTCATCGTAGGAAAACGACATTTATGTTAGTGAAAAGAAAAAAATATAGAAATTTCACCGTATGTTAAAATAACATTTTTGTTAATGTTATATAGAAAATTTCACCGTATGTTAAAATAAATTTTTTATTAATGTTATATAGAAAATTTCACCGTATGTTAAAATAACATTTTTGTTAATGTTATATAGAAAATTTCACCGTATGTTAAAATAACATTTTTGTTAATGTTATATAGAAAATTTCACCGTATGTTATATAGAAAATTTCACCGTATGTTAAAATACCATTTTTGTTAATGTTATATAGAAAATTTCACCGTATGTTAAATTAGCATTTTTGTTAATATTAAAATAAAAGTATTTTTACCGTATGTTAAGTAACATTATTTTTAATGTTATATAAACAAAAATTTAATCGTATGAGATTAACATTTATTTTAATGTTAGGGAAAAGAGAATTTTTCATCGTAAGATTCATTAACATTTTTTTTTATGTTAATGCCAAAAGAAAATACATCGTATTATTCTTTAACATTTATTTCTAATGTTAATGTTAAAAAGAAAACACACCGTATGGTTTATTAACATTTATTGTATGTAAATTTAACATTATTTTTGATGTTAATAAAAAGGAATTGAACCGTATGTAAGATTAACATTATTTATAATGTTAAGCAAAAGAGAATTTACCTCGTAAGGAAAATGTACATTATTTTTAATGCATATAAAAAGAGAAATTTACATTGTAAGAGAAATTGGTATTAACATTTATTTATAATGTTAATATTAGAGTATTTTCACCACATGATAAGATGTACACTTTTATTTGTAAAAGTAAGTTGGCATTTTCACTGTATGATAAGATTTACTTTTTATTTGTAAAATAAGGTAGGAATTCACCGCATGACAAGGTTTACTCTTTATTTTGTAAATATAAAGATTTTAAAATAAAAATAAAATAAAATAAAAGAAATAATTCACCGTCTAATTATAAATTACATTTTCATGTAAGATTAAGAAGTGAAAAAAAAAGAATAAAGGAAAAAGGGGAGATGTATGTAAGAACGATGAATTAAACGAATTATTTATATATATATTTACATATATATAATTAAAATTAAACGAATCGAGCGCGGTAGTTCGCGGTTTGAAATCGAACTTTTAAACGACTATACCGGAAGATCCGACCGTCGGATTTTCCCGAAACTGAAACCGCTAGGACCGTCTTGGAAAATTCTTTCCGACGATATATGCTGCGTTAAAATCCAACGGTTAGATTTTGAGAAATGTGAAAAACAAAATTGACGGAAAACAGCGCCAGAGTCGCCCTTGACCTGAAGCGTCGTTAAATAAAGAAATTAATTATACTAAATAATTAAGGCAAGGATTAATCGTTATAAAACAACATAACGATATGAAATGTGTTTTTCTCAAAATTAGGAATGCGAGAATATTTGGATAGTCCGGGTTAATCCCATTCCAAATGATTGTACGATTTCAAGAGTCTAAATATGAAGATGGCGTATGAAGACCGTAAATCTTCCCTCGAATGGACAACGATCAAGACTCTGAATTGGGTAGCTCCCGATTCAAGAGTCGGGGTAATTGCCCAAACTTACGCGTTGGTTTCACGGGTTTGACCCTCGCTCAGACCCAGAGCATGAGTGTAAATGGATGGTGTGTCTGACGTCGTACCCATTAAATATCATGTTGTCGGTTTTCTGTTAATATATAAATGTTGGTGGTAGAGAATTCATTCTCTACTTAACACCCGTTTATATATTGATAGACGGTCGATGGCACGGTATGGAGTGACGGTGTGGCATGTTAAGATGAAATTATCAAGGTTTCTTGTTGAAAAGCAGAACCTTGTGGTATGGGATACATGACTTCACGAGCCTCACACACCGGTTGAGTCTAAAAAGGGGGAAGGGAACGCAGGGAAAGTAGCACGTTTCTTTCTAGTTAGTAGTCATTTTACTTTTGTGGATGATGAAATGAGGCGCCTCGGATATGTCCTATAGGACCGGGGAACGTGTGCTTAGGAATTGCCAATCCTCTAAGCTGTATTTGAGGTCCGGCCCTGCCATTTCCAAGGGTTAACTGCGGGTAATCCTGAGGCATTAACTAGAGTGTCTCGAATCGGCAAGGAGTCCTCCCTAGCCTGGACTCATGATGGAAACCCAAATTTCCAATACGACCCCGACGGATTTGATTGTATTACTAGTATTGGAGGCATAATATATGGTACCTATGCTTCCTAGGATTAATACATTGCTTTGAATTGTTTTGAAAACTATACACCTTAATAATAGTATTAGTTTCGTATTTGGCGTATTTAGTATGTTTAACCACCATAAGGTAAAACTCTATCCTCTTGGTGTGCTTTGCATTGTGTGATGGGACCTGAGTCTTATGGTGGTTCCATTTTTCAAAAGACATTGCGTTGTGTTACGTTTTATTTATCTGTACTGACACTGTAGTTATGCACGACAATCCATTGGTATAACCCGTTTCGCATTAGCGGCGTGGTCTTTGGATTTGCCTTATTTCTAGTAGTAAATTTAGTTAAGAATTCTCACACCAGTCCCACGACTGACCCATCGTTTGTTTCACCTTTTTGCAAACTTGGGTGCCCTCTCTTCCACACGGGCAGTCAAGTAGACAGGTTCAGTTTCTGCTTGGAGTTTTCTTTGGGGCTGCTTATATTCTCTCTCTTGGAATTTGCTTTGGTGAAGAGGTGATGACTTAGAGCTTCGAAGACCCTCTATCTTTTGCTTTATCGCATTTTTCCTTTTATTTCAGACATCAGACTTATTTCCATTTCGTGTTATTTAATTTGGAATTGGAACTTATGTCATTTTCTGAAAAACTTGTTGTAATAACTTAGATTCTGTGACTGTGGATTTTCTATTGCTGATGACATTACATATCCGCTGCTATGATGTTGTTACTATATGGATTTCCTGTGCTATGTGGTTTCTGTGACTTGTTATATTATATTTATGTTGTATTCCATATGATTTCTCCTTGCTTTCACTCCATGGAAGTTTGGGGTCATCACAGTTGGTATCAGAGCTTTGGTTTACAAAGAGGAATATAACATATTTATAGTAACTCGTTTACGTAGAATCACATTATTCTACGGCGGACATTTCATAAGGATACATAATAGTCAGTCACTTTATCACCATCTTTTATCTATCCTTTTATCTTATCATTTCTTAAAATCATCATTAAAGTTGTTCTGACTCTTCCCTTGATTGTACAGAACTAACTTAAAATGAGTACCGCTGCTGCTAGAGCTGCTAGAGCCGCTAGGAGAAGGCGAAATACCACTGAAACCGAGCAGCCCACTGTCCAACAACAACCCCACCACCACCACCGCCTCGGCCTTTTGATTTGGATAAGGTGGCAAAGAAGTTCAAGAATTTAGGTGGAGTTCCATTCACCGGTTCCGAGACCGTGGTACAAGCTCAGGCGTGGCTGAAAAATTGTGAAAAGATATTTGGAGGACTGGGTCTAGATGATCAGAGAAAGAGATTCACTGCAGCATGGCATCTTCAAGGTGAAGCGCAAAACTGGTGGGAGGTGGTCAACATTGGAGGTGACGAAGATAATATGTCTTGGGATAGATTTAAGGAGCTTTTCAACGACAAATACATTCCGAGGCAGGAGGTAGAAAGGCTGCACGACGAGTTCGCCAATCTGAAGCAAGGCGACAAGTCCATCTCAGAGTATGTTCGTAGATTCGAGGACCTTTCCCGTTATGCCCCTGAACTGATTCGAGATGACCTTCAGAAGAATAAGAGATTCATAAATGGACTTGCAAGGAAATATACTGATAGAGTCACTGCCCACATCGACCTTTCCTTCAATAAGATGGTGGAGTTCGCTTGCCGTTATGAAGAGAATGACAAGAAGGTTTCTCAGCAGGACAGAGAGAGGAGCTTAGCCAACAACAACAACAAAAGGAAGCAGCCTGAGAAAAAGACTGAAGGGAGTAGTTCGGGAGCCACTAAGAAGGGGGATAAGTCAAAGGTGCAATGTTTTAACTGCCAGCAATTTGGACATTATAGCTCGGAGTGCAAGAATCCAAAGAAGGCGAGGAGTGATAGCACCAAGGACTGCTACAACTGCCAGAGGAAGGGTCACGTCAAGTCCAACTGCCCACTGTTGAAAGGAGCTCAGATTGCACATGATTATGAGGGAGCAGGTACACCATCTTCCTCTGCACCTACTGAGGGAGGTAAGCCTGATGTTCTGGATGGTACTGTTTCTATTAAAAATATTCCTGTCACTGCTTTGTTTGATACAGGTGCATCAAGAAGTTTTGTTTCTAGCAACACGGTTAAGAAGTTAAATTTAACACAAAGAAGCCTTAAAGATCCAATTAATGTTCTTAATCCTGTAGGGGTTCTATCATCCTTGATTTATACTGTAGGGTGCCTATTTCTTACTCTTGTTTCAAATTTCCCTTCGACTTGATCATTATGGATTTTTCCGAATTTGATATTATCCTTGGTCTTGATTGGCTTACAAAATATGACGCTGAAGTGCTATGCTCAGAAAGAGTAGTGAAGGCGAAACCAGGATTAGGAAATACCGTTGCTATACCTTGCCATGGCTCAAAGCCTGATAGGAAAGCTTTTTGGTCTTCTTTAGAAGTCACGCCCATCTCTTCAGAGAATATTCCTATTGTCAAGAATTATGCGGACGTGTTTGAAGAAGTAGATAGTTTACCGCCGCGGAGGGAAATAGACTTCAGGATTGATCTTGTCCCTAATGCAAGGCCTGTAGTTCATGCTATCCGAAGGATGACCCCTAAAGAAAAAGAAGAGTTGAGGACCCAAACCAAACAGCTCTTGAAGAAGGGATTAATTCGACCTAGCTTTTCCAATTGGGGAGCAGCTGTGGTGTTTGTCCCCAAATCTGACGGCACTCTAAGGCTCTGTGTGGATTACCGCGACCTAAATAAACAGACCTTGAAGAACAAATACCCCTTGCCTCGAATAGATGATTTGATGGACAATTTAAATGGAGCCAAGGTGTTTTCGAAGATGGACCTAGCCACAGGTTTCCACCAACTCCGCATAGCCGAAGAATGCATCCCTTTGACCGCTTTCAGAGGTCCTGACTTATTCTACGAATGGTTGGTAATGCCGTTCGGTCTGTGCAGTGCTCCAGCCTATTTTGTTGACTTGATGAATAGGGTCTTCCGAGAGGTCTTGAATAAATTCGTCTTAGTCTTTATTGATGATATCTTGATCTTTTCTAAAACCAAGGAGGAGCATGAAGGGCATCTAAGAAAAGTGGTAGAGATTCTACAAAGAAATGTTCTAAAAGCAAAATTTTCGAAATGCACATTTTGGCAAGAAGAGGTAAAAATTTTGGGCCATGTTGTGTTAAAAGAAGGCATTGTTGTGGACCCTAGCAAAATTTCCGCCATTCAAGATTGGAAGCAGCCAACTACACCCACCGAAGTAAGGAGCTTCCTAGGGTTGGCTGGATATTACAGAAAGTTCGTCAAAAACTTTTCCAAGCTATCTGGCCCATTAACACAGCTCACCAAGAAACACACTAAGTTCATTTGGACAGCAGAGTGTGAGGAGTCCTTCCAAAAGCTAAAGGTGAGTTTGACCACTGCTCCCGTGCTGGCCATCATCGATGGCAACCAAGATTTAGCCGTCTATACCGATGCTTCTCAAAATGGTGGTCTTGGCGCAGTATTGATGCAAAGGGGCAAAGTTGTTGCGTATGCAAGCCGTCAACTAAAGCCACATGAGAAAAATTATCGTGTCCATGACCTAGAGTTGTTGGCCATAGTCTTTGCTTTAAAAATTTGGAGGCATTATCTCTTGGGCGAAAAATTTGAATTATTCACAGACCATCAATCTTTGAAGTATCTCTTGGATCAAAAAGACTTGAATTTAAGGCAGCTAAGGTGGCTAGAATTTCTTGCATCATATGATCTCGACATCTTGTATACGCCGGGTAAAGCCAATGTTGTGGCAGACGCACTCAGTAGAAAGGCTGTCATGGTCGCAAGCTTCATCGTTACCCCTTCTTTGATTGATAAAATTTCTACCCTTTAAAAGGAGGATAGGTTTATCCAAAGAATGATCAAGAGTGTTCAAGAAGGTGAAAGCACGAGCTTCCAAATAGATCGAAAGGGAGTCCTTAGATTGCAAGGGAGGATCTGTGTTCCAAAAATCCCAGAGCTCATCAGAGAAGTTTTAAATGAAAGGCACAAATCAAAGCTTTCCATCCACCCAGGCGTGAACAAGATGTATCATGATCTAAAGCGTACATTTTGGTGGAAAGATATGAAGAGTGATATATCCATTTATGTGAGTAGATGTCCTACATGCCAGCGAGTTAAGAGCGATCAACAAAAGCCTGCAGGATTGTTGCAACCATTGCCGGTACCAGAAGGGAAGTGGGACCAAGTCTCTATGGTTTTATAGATGGTTTGCCCCGTACTAAGAAAGGGAATGACAGCATTTGGGTGATCGTGGACCGCTTCACCAAGGTCGCTCATTTCATACCTGTCAAGTCCACCAGAACTGCTCAAAGTCTGGCACAAATTTATTTCAAAGAAATAGTCAGGCTATATGGAGTTCCTAGCTGTATTGTTAGCGACCGTGGTCCTATCTTCAATAGCAAGTTTTAGGAAGCATTCCAAAATGAGTTGGGAACGAAGTTAAACCTTAGTACCGCATACCACCCTCAGGCAGATGGCCAAACTGAGAGGGTGAATCGCATTCTTGAAGATTTGTTGCGGGCTTGCATACTCGATTATGGAGGTTCTTGGGAGGATCACTTGCATTTAGTTGAATTCTCATATAACAATAGCTATCAAGCAAGTTTGAAGATGTCTCCATTCGAAGCCTTATATGATAAGCCATGTAGATCGCCAGCCTGTTGGATTGAAAAAGGAGATCGCCTTGTTTTGGGTCCAGACATGGTCCGAGAAGCTTCAGACAAAGTTGATAAAATTAAGAAGCGATTACTGGCTGCGCAAAGCCGACAGAAAAGCTATGCAGACAAGCGTAGAAGAGATTTACAATTCTCTATTGGGGACCATGTGTACTTGAAGGTTTCTCCACTAAGAGGTGTGATTCGGTTTGGAAAGACAGGAAAACTTGCACCAAAATTCATAGGCCCTTTCCCTATTCTTGAGAGGATTGGCACCCTAGCTTACAAAATTCAGATGCCCGACTGGTTGCCTGGAGTTCACGATGTATTCCATGTATCTCAACTTCGAAGGCATGTCCATGATCCGGATCTAGTTGTGGAGGAAGCATCACAGCAGGATTTGGATATTACTCCGAGTCTAACCGTGAGAAAAGAGCCGATAAAGATTATTGGCAAGGAAACCCGAGCTCTGAGGAATAAAAGAATCAATCTAGTCAAAGTGCAGTGGAGTGGCGATCCTAGGGACTGCACTTGGGAAACTGAAGAGAGTTTCAAACAGGCCTATCCCAAATGCAGAGTGGATATCTCAGATTAAATTTTGTTTTGAGGTACGCTTAATCATTGCAGTATTCTCTGTGTTGGTTCCTACTCTTCTGTTTTCCTTTTCCTTTTCGAGGACGAAAAGTTCTTAAGGAGGGGAGATTGTAATAACCCGGAAAGCTGAATCAGTTTGAAATTTTTATTTCTGGAAATTTTACTGAATTTTGAGTACAAATTTAAAATTTCCAATTTTAAATAACTCTGAAACAGTTAAAAATGGCCATGTTGCAAACGACCTCGGAATTCGACGAAACCACTTGCGTTGGATCCGGAATGTCATGATATGGCTAGGTTTCAATTTTTAGAATTTTTCGATTTAATATGTGAGCGTAGCGAAAGAAACCGTGTTTGGTCAAATACAGTTGAAATTGAATGACTGGAAAATAGCCATTTTTCGAACGGTCTCAGAATTCAACGAAATTAACTTTGTTAGAACCGTATCGTCATCACGATGCCAAAAATAATTTTTCTGGATTTTTCTGAGTTCGTATGTGGCCGCAGGAAATTAAAACGTATGTTCGAATTTAAATTAAACAATTTAAATTGAAAATAAAAGAAAAAAATACTGTAACTTCAGAATTAGACCTTGGCAATAGCGCCATCGCGTTCAGAAGACGTCAAAACATTAAGTTCGACAGTCGTTGAGCTTCGTTTGGAAATCGTATGTGAAAACAGTAATTTCTAGAATTAATTAATTAAATAAAAAAAACCCTAAAATACCAGTATAAATACGCCGTATACGTACAGCGTCTTCTTCCCCAAATTAAAGCCGTCGAAACCCATTTTACCTCAATTCTTTGATCTCCTTTTTCTCCTCCAATACTCAACGATTTCCATCATACCATACACCGTTTCGAAGCTCTTTCTGAGATCTTCGATTAGGTACCAATCCCAACCCGAACCGTGCCCCGTGCCGCCGCCACCTAGCCTCCGAAGTCGCGCCGAACGCACGCCCGTGGGCCCCGCCTGAAGCCGCCGAACGCCACCAACCTCTGGCCGATGGTAGGCCTCTCCAAGTCGGTCCTTGTCAAACAAACGGCGACCAAAACGATCGACTACAGGCTGAGAAATCCGGATTTGAATATTTGAACAAAACTGAAATTCTAAGGTAACTTTTATTTCAGAAATTGCGACGCTTTTAAGCGTGACTGCAGCAGTTGTTAAAAACCAGTATGTTTAAAACATTGATAACTAATGCATATGAACTTCGATTCTGAAAATTTCAGAACCGTTAGAACCGTGACGACGATTAGGACCTGCTGTGATTGACTGGAACATTCTGAACATTTCTTGGATTTATTATAATTCTATCCAAACAAGGTGAGAGTTCTTTATTTAAAATTTAATAAAATTAAACTATTCCAGTACGATGAATGATTCAGATCTGTTTGTGATGCTTTGTTCTATGATTGAGTAGTTAGGATGGATCCCTTTGATGTCATGTTTATACTATGTCATGTTATCACTGCCATGTTATCACTTTGTATTGATTTAATTTATCATCAAAGAAATTGATTATCACATCACATGTTATAGTTTGTGTCAGGATTTGAATTGATCAAATTTATAGAATGAAAATGTTCATCGTAGGAAAACGACATTTATGTTAGTGAAAAGAAAAAAATATAGAAATTTCACCGTATGTTAAAATAACATTTTGGTTAATGTTATATAGAAAATTTCACCGTATGTTAAAATAACATTTTTGTTAATGTTATATAGAAAATTTCACCGTATGTTAAAATAACATTTTTGTTAATGTTATATAGAAAACTTCACCGTATGTTAAAATAACATTTTTGTTAATGTTATATAGAAAATTTCACCGTATGTTAAAATAACATTTTTGTTAATGTTATATAGAAAATTTCACCGTATGTTATATAGAAAATTTCACCGTATGTTAAAATACCATTTTTGTTAATGTTATATAGAAAATTTCACCGTATGTTAAATTAGCATTTTTGTTAATATTAAAATAAAAGTATTTTTACCGTATGTTAAGTAACATTATTTTTAATGTTATATAAACAAAAATTTAATCGTATGAGATTAACATTTATTTTAATGTTAGGGAAAAGAGAATTTTTCATCGTAAGATTCATTAACATTTTTTTTTATGTTAATGCCAAAAGGAAATACATCGTATTATTCTTTAACATTTATTTCTAATGTTAATGTTAAAAAGAAAACACACCGTATGGTTTATTAACATTTATTGTATGTAAATTTAACATTATTTTTGATGTTAATAAAAAGGAATTGAACCGTATGTAAGATTAACATTATTTATAATGTTAAGCAAAAGAGAATTTACCTCGTAAGGAAAATGTACATTATTTTTAATGCATATAAAAAGAGAAATTTACATTGTAAGAGAAATTGGTATTAACATTTATTTATAATGTTAATATTAGAGTATTTTCACCACATGATAAGATGTACACTTTTATTTGTAAAAGTAAGTTGGCATTTTCACTGTATGATAAGATTTACTTTTTATTTGTAAAATAAGGTAGGAATTCACCGCATGACAAGGTTTACTCTTTATTTTTTAAATATAAAGATTTTAAAATAAAAATAAAATAAAAGAAATAATTCACCGTCTAATTATAAATTACATTTTCATGTAAGATTAAGAAGTGAAAAAAAAAGAATAAAGGAAAAAGGGAAGATGTATGTAAGAACGATGAATTAAACGAATTATTTATATATATATTTACATATATATAATTAAAATTAAACGAATCGAGCGCGGTAGTTCGTGGTTTGAAATCGAACTTTTAAACGACTATACCGAAAGATCCGACCGTCGGATTTTCCCGAAACTGAAACCGCTAGGACCGTCTTGGAAAAATCTTTCCGACGATATATGCTGCGTTAAAATCCAACGGTTAGATTTTGAGAAATGTGAAAAACAAAATTGACGAAAAACAGCGCCAGAGTCGCCCTTGACCTGAAGCGTCGTTAAATAAAAAATTTTATTATACTAAATAATTAAGGCAAGGATTAATCGTTATAAAACAACATAACGATATGAAATGTGTTTTTCTCAAAATTAGGAATGCGAGAATATTTGGATAATCCGGGTTAATCCCATTCCAAATGATTGTACGATTTCAAGAGTCTAAATATGAAGACGGCGTATGAAGACCGTAAATCTTCCCTCGAATGGACAACGATCAAGACTCTGAATTGGGTAGCTCCCGATTCAAGAGTCGGAGTAATTGCCCAAACGTACGCGTTGGTTTCACGGGTTTGACCCTCGCTCAGACCCAGAGCATGGGTGTAAATGGATGGTGTGTCTGACGTCGTACCCATTAAATATCATGTTGTCGGTTTTCTGTTAATATATAAATGTTGGTGGTAGAGAATTCATTCTCTACTTAACACCCGTTTATATATTGACAGACGGTCGATGGCACGGTATGGAGTGACGGTGTGGCATGCTAAGATGAAATGATCAAGGTTTCTTGTTGAAAAGCAGAACCTTGTGGTATGGGATACATGACTTCACGAGCCTCACACACCGGTTGAGTCTAAAAAGGGGGAAGGAAACGCAGGGAAAGTAGCATGTTTCTTTCTAGTTAGTAGTTATTTTACTTTTGTGGATGATGAAATGAGGCGCCTCGGATAGGTCCTATAGGACCGGGGAACGTGTGCTTAGGAATTGCCAATCCTCTAAGCTGTATTTGAGGACCGGCCCTGCCATTTCCAAGGGTTAACTGCGGGTAATCCTGAGACATTAACTAGAGTGTCTCGAATCGGCAAGGAGTCCTCCCTAGCCTGGACTCATGATGGAAACCCAAATTTCCAATACGACCCCGACGGATTTGATTGTATTACTAGTATTGGAGGCATAATATATGGTACCTATGCTTCCTAGGATTAATACATTGCTTTGAATTGTTTTGAAAACTATACACCTTAATAATAGTATTAGTTTCGTATTTGGCGTATTTAGTATGTTTAACCACCATAAGGTAAAACTCTATCCTCTTGGTGTGCTTTGCATTGTGTGATGGGACCTGAGTCTTATGGTGGTTTCATTTTTCAAAAGACATTGCGTTGTGTTACGTTTTATTTATCTGTACTGACACTGTAGTTATGCACGGCAATCCATTGGTACAACCCGTTCCGCATTAGCGGCGTGATCTTTGGATTTGCCTTATTTCTAGTAGTAAATTTAGTTAAGAATTCTCACACCAGTCCCACGACTGACCCATCGTTTGTTTCACCTTTTTGCAAACTTGGGTGCCCTCTCTTCCACACGGGCAGTCAAGTAGACAGGTTCACTTTCTGCTTGGAGTTTTCTTTAGGGCTGCTTATATTCTCTCTCTTGGAATTTGCTTTGGTGAAGAGGTGATGACTTAGAGCTTCGAAGACCCTCTATCTTTTGCTTTATCGCATTTTTCCTTTTATTTCAGACATCAGACTTATTTCCATTTCGTGTTATTTAATTTGGAATTGGAACTTATGTCATTTTCTGAAAAACTTGTTGTAATAACTTAGATTCTGTGACTGTGGATTTTCTATTGCTGATGACATTATATATCCGCTGCTATGATGTTGTTACTATATGGATTTCCTGTGCTATGTTGTTTCTATGACTTGTTATATTATATTTATGTTGTATTCCATATGATTTCTCCTTGCTTTCACTCCGTGGAAGTTTGGGGTCATCACAGGTTGTATCAGAGCTTTGGTTTACAAAGCAGAATATAACATATTTATAGTAACTCGTTTACGTAGAATCACATTATTCTACGGCGGACATTTCATACGGATACATAATAGTCAGTCACTTTATCACCATCTTTTATCTATCCTTTTATCTTATCATTTCTTAAAATCATCATTGAAGTTGTTCTGACTCTTCCCTTGATTGTACAGAACTAACTTAAAATGAGTACCGCTGCTGCTAGAGCTGCTAGAGCCGCTAGGAGAAGGCGAAATACCACTGAAACCGAGGAGCCCACTGTCTAACAACAACTCCCACCACCACCACCGCCTCATCCTTTTGATTTGGATAAGGTGGCAAAGAAGTTCAAGAATTTAGGTGGAGTTCCATTCACCGGTTCCGAGACCGTGGTACAAGCTCAGGCGTGGCTGAAAAATTGTGAAAAGATATTTGGAGGACTGGGTCTAGATGATCAGAGAAAGAGATTCACTGCAGCATGGCATCTTCAAGGTGAAGCGCAAAACTGGTGGGAGGTGGTCAACATTGGAGGCGACGAAGATAATATGTCTTGGGATAGATTTAAGGAGTTTTTCAACGACAAATACATTCCGAGGCAGGAGGTAGAAAGGCTGCACGACGAGTTCGCCAATCTGAAGCAAGGCGACAAGTCCATCTCCGAGTATGTTCGTAGATTCGAGGACCTTTCCCGTTATGCCCCTGAACTGATTCGAGATGACCTTCAAAAGAATAAGAGATTCATAAATGGACTTGCAAGGAAATATACTGATAGAGTCACTGCCCACATCGACCTTTCCTTCAATAAGATGGTGGAGTTCGCTTGCCGTTATGAAGAGAATGACAAGAAGGTTTCTCAGCAGGACAGAGAGAGGAGCTTAGCCAACAACAACAACAAAAGGAAGCAGCCTGAGAAAAAGACTGAAGGGAGTAGTTCGGGAGCCACTAAGAAGGGGGATAAGTCAAAGGTGCAATGTTTTAACTGCCAGCAATTTGGACATTATAGCTCGGAGTGCAAGAATCCAAAGAAGGCGAGGAGTGATAGCACCAAGGACTGCTACAACTGCCAGAGGAAGGGTCACGTCAAGTCCAACTGCCCACTGTTGAAAGGAGCTCAGATTGCACATGATTATGAGGGAGCAGGTACACCATCTTCCTCTGCACCTACTGAGGGAGGTAAGCCTGATGTTCTGGATGGTACTGTTTCTATTAAAAATATTCCTGTCACTGCTTTGTTTGATACGGGTGCATCAAGAAGTTTTGTTTCTAGCAACACGGTTAAGAAGTTAAATTTAACACAAAGAAGCCTTAAAGATCCAATTAATGTTCTTAATCCTGTAGGGGTTCTATCATCCTTGATTTATACTGTAGGGTGCCTATTTCTTACTCTCGTTTCAAATTTCCCTTCGACTTGATCATTATGGATTTTTCCGAATTTGATATTATCCTTGGTCTTGATTGGCTTACAAAATATGACGCTGAAGTGCTATGCTCAGAAAGAGTAGTGAAGGCGAAACCAGGATTAGGAAATACCGTTGCTATACCTTGCCATGGCTCAAAGCCTGATAGGAAAGCTTTTTGGTCTTCTTTAGAAGTCACGCCCATCTCTTCAGAGAATATTCCTATTGTCAAGAATTATGCGGACGTGTTTGAAGAAGTAGATAGTTTACCGCCGCGGAGGGAAATAGACTTCAGGATTGATCTTGTCCCTAATGCAAGGCCTGTAGTTCATGCTATCCGAAGGATGACCCCTAAAGAAAAAGAAGAGTTGAGGACCCAAACCAAACAGCTCTTGAAGAAGGGATTAATTCGACCTAGCTTTTCCAATTGGGGAGCAGCTGTGGTGTTTGTCCCCAAATCTGACGGCACTCTAAGGCTCTGTGTGGATTACCGCGACCTAAATAAACAGACCTTGAAGAACAAATACCCCTTGCCTCGAATAGATGATTTGATGGACAATTTAAATGGAGCCAAGGTGTTTTCGAAGATGGACCTAGCCACAGGTTTCCACCAACTCGGCATAGCCGAAGAATGCATCCCTTTGACCGCTTTCAGAGGTCCTGACTTATTCTACGAATGGTTGGTAATGTCTTTCGGTCTGTGCAATGCTCCAGCCTATTTTGTTGACTTGATGAATAGGGTCTTCCGAGAGGTCTTGAATAAATTCGTCTTAGTCTTCATTGATGATATCTTGATCTTTTCTAAAACCAAGGAGGAGCATGAAGGGCATCTAAGAGAAGTGCTAGAGATTCTACAAAGAAATGTTCTAAAAGCAAAATTTTCGAAATGCACATTTTGGCAAGAAGAGGTAAAAATTTTGGGCCATGTTGTGTCAAAAGAAGGCATTGCTATGGACCCAAGCAAAATTTCTGCCATTCAAGTTTGGAAGCAGCCAACTACACCCACCGAAGTAAGGAGCTTCCTAGGGTTGGCTGGATATTACAGAAAGTTCGTCAAAAACTTTTCCAAGCTATCTGGCCCATTAACACAGCTCACCAAGAAACACACTAAGTTCATTTGGACAGCAGAGTGTGAGGAGTCCTTCCAAAAGCTAAAGGTGAGTTTGACCACTGCTCCCGTGTTGGCCATCATCGATGGCAACCAAGATTTAGTCGTCTATACCGATGCTTCTCAAAATGGTGGTCTTGGCGCAGTATTGATGCAAAGGGGCAAAGTTTTTGCGTATGCAAGCCGTCAACTAAAGCCACATGAGAAAAATTATCGTGTCCATGACCTAGAGCTGTTGGCCATAGTCTTTTCTTTAAAAATTTGGAGGCATTATCTCTTGGGCGAAAAATTCGAATTATTCACAGACCATCAATCTTTGAAGTATCTCTTGGATCAAAAAGACTTGAATTTAAGGCAGCTAAGGTGGCTAGAATTTCTTGCGTCATATGATCTCGACATCTTGTATACGCCGGGTAAAGCCAATGTTGTGGCAGACGCACTCAGTAGAAAGGCTGTCATGGTCGCAAGCTTCATCGTTACCCCTTCTTTGATTGATAAAATTTCTACCCTTCAAAATGAGGATAATTTTATCCAAAGAATGATCAAGAGTGTTCAAGAAGGTGAAAGCACGAGCTTCCAAATAGATCGAAAGGGAGTCCTTAGATTGCAAGGGAGGATCTATGTTCCAAAAATCCCAGAGCTCATCAGAGAAGTTTTAAATGAAGGGCACAAATCAAAGCTTTCCATCCACCCAGGCCTGAACAAGATGGATCATGATCTAAAGCGCACGTTTTGGTGGAAAGATATGAAGAGGGATATATCCATTTATGTGAGTAGATGTCCTACATGCCAGCGAGTTAAGAGCGATCAACAAAAGCCTGCAGGATTGTTGCAACCATTGCCGGTACCAGAAGGGAAGTGGGACCAAGTCTCTATGGATTTTATAGATGGTTTGCCCCGTACTAAGAAAGGGAATGACAGCATTTGGGTGATCGTGGACCGCTTCACCAAGGTCGCTCATTTCATACCTGTCAAGTCCACCAGAACTGCTCAAAGTCTGGCACAAATTTATTTCAAAGAAATAGTCAGGCTATATGGAGTTCCTAGCTGTATTATTAGCGACCGTGATCCTATCTTCACTAGCAAGTTTTGGGAAGCATTCCAAAATGAGTTGGGAACGAAGTTAAACCTTAGTACCGCATACCACCCTCAGACAGATGGCCAAACTGAGAGGGTGAATCGCATTCTTGAAGATTTGTTGCGGGCTTGCATACTCGATTATGGAGGTTATTGGGAGGATCACTTGCATTTAGTTGAATTCTCATATAACAATAGCTATCAAGCAAGTTTGAAGATGTCTCCATTCGAAGCCTTATATGATAAGCCATGTAGATCGCCAGCCTGTTGTATTGAAAAAGGAGATCGCCTTGTTTTGGGTCCAGACATGGTCCGAGAAGCTTCAGACAAAGTTGATAAAATTAAGAAGCGATTACTGGCTGCGCAAAGCTGATAGAAAAGCTATGCAGACAAGCGTAGAAGAGATTTACAATTCTCTGTTGGGGACCATGTGTACTTGAAGGTTTCTCCACTAAGAGGTATGATTCGGTTTGGAAAGACAGGAAAACTTGCACCAAAATTCATAGGCCCTTTCCCTATTCTTGAGAGGATTGGCACCCTAGCTTACAAAATTCAGATGCCCGACTGGTTGCCTGGAGTTCACGATGTATTCCATGTATCTCAACTTCGAAGGCATGTCCATGATCCGGATCTAGTTGTGGAGGAAGCATCACAGCAGGATTTGGATATTACTCCGAGTCTAACCGTGAGAAAAGAGCCGATAAAGATTATTGGCAAGGAAACCCGAGCTCTGAGGAATAAAAGAATCAATCTAGTCAAAGTGCAGTGGAGTGGCGATCCTAGGGACTGCACTTGGGAAACTGAAGAGAGTTTCAAACAGGCCTATCCCAAATGCAGAGTGGATATCTCAGATTAAATTTTGTTTTGAGGTACGCTTAATCATTGCAGTATTCTCTGTGTTGGTTCCTACTCTTCTGTTTTCCTTTTCCTTTTCGAGGATGAAAAGTTCTTAAGGAGGGGAGATTGTAATAACCCGGAAAGCTGAATCAGTTTGAAATTTTTATTTCTGGAAATTTTACTGAATTTTGAGTACAAATTTAAAATTTCCAATTTTAAATAACTCTGAAACAGTTAAAAATGGCCATGTTGCAAACGACCTCGGAATTCGACGAAACCACTTGCGTTGGATCCGGAATGTCATGATATGGCTAGGTTTCAATTTTTAGAATTTTTCGATTTAATATGTGAGCGTAGCGAAAGAAACTGTGTTTGGTCAAATACGGTTGAAATTGAATGACTGGAAAATAGCCATTTTTCGAACGGTCTCAGAATTCAACGAAATTAACTTTGTTAGAACCGTATCGTCATCACGATGCCAAAAATAATTTTTCTGCATTTTTCTAAGTTCGTATGTGGCCGTAGGAAATTAAAACGTATGTTCGAATTTAAATTAAACAATTTAAATTGACAATAAAAGAAAAAAATACTGTAACTTCAGAATTAGACCTTGGCAATAGCGCCATCGCGTTCAGAAGACGTCAAAACATTAAGTTCGATAGCCGTTGAGCTTCGTTTGGAGAACGTATGTGAAAACAGTAATTTCTAGAATTAATTAAATAAATAAATAAAAAAACCCTAAAATACCAGTATAAATACGCCGTATACGTACAGCGTCTTCTTCCCCAAATTAAAGCCGTCGAAACCCATTTTACCTCAATTCTTTGATCTCCTTTTTCTCCTCCAATACTCAACGATTTCCATCATACCATACACCGTTTCGAAGCTCTTTCTGAGATCTTCGATTAGGTACCAATCCCAACCCGAACCGTGCCCCGTGCCGCCGCCACCCAGCCTCCGAAGTCGCGCCGAACGCACGCCCGTGGGCCCCGCCTGAAGCCGCCGAACGCCACCAACCTCTGGCCGATGGTAGGCCTCTCCAAGCCGGTCCTTGTCCAACAAACGGCGACCAAAACGATCGACTACAGGCTGAGAAATCCGGATTTGAATATTTGAACAAAACTGAAATTCTAAGGTAACTTTTATTTCAGAAATTGCGACGCTTTTAAGCGTGACTGCAGCAATTGTTAAAAACCAGTATGTTTAAAACATTGATAACTAATGCATATGAACTTCGATTCTGAAAATTTCAGAACCGTTAGAACCGTGACGACGATTAGGACCTGCTGTGATTGACTGGAACATTCTGAAAATTTCTTGGATTTATTATAATTCTATCCAAACAAGGTGAGAGTTCTTTATTTAAAATTTAATAAAATTAAACTATTCCAGTACGATGAATGATTCAGATCTGTTTGTGATGCTTTGTTCTATGATTGAGTAGTTAGGATGGATCCCTTTGATGTCATGTTTATACTATGTCATGTTATCAATGCCATGTTATCACTTTGTATTGATTTAATTTATCATCAAAGAAATTGATTATCGCTATCACATGTTATAGTTTGTGTCAGGATTTGAATTGATCAAATTTATAGAATGAAAATGTTCATCGTAGGAAAACGACATTTATGTTAGTGAAAAGAAAAAAAATATAGAAATTTCACCGTATGTTAAAATAACATTTTTGTTAATGGTATATAGAAAATTTCACCGTATGTTAAAATAACATTTTTGTTAATGTTATATAGAAAATTTCACCGTATGTTAAAATAACATTTTTGTTAATGTTATATAGAAAATTTCACCGTATGTTAAAATAACATTTTTGTTAATGTTATATAGAAAATTTCATCGTATGTTATATAGAAAATTTCACCGTATGTTAAAATACCATTTTTGTTAATGTTATATAGAAAATTTCACCGTATGTTAAATTAGCATTTTTGTTAATATTAAAATAAAAGTATTTTTACCGTATGTTAAGTAACATTATTTTTAATGTTATATAAACAAAAATTTAATCGTATGAGATTAACATTTATTTTAATGTTAGGGAAAAGAGAATTTTTCATCGTAAGATTCATTAACATTTTCTTTTATGTTAATGCCAAAAGAAAATACATCGTATGATTCTTTAACATTTATTTCTAATGTTAATGTTAAAAAGAAAACACACCGTATGGTTTATTAACATTTATTGTATGTAAATTTAAAATTATTTTTTATGTTAATAAAAAGGAATTGAACCGTATGTAAGATTAACATTATTTATAATGTTAAGCAAAAGAGAATTTACCTCGTAAGGAAAATGTACATTATTTTTAATGCATATAAGAAGAGAAATTTACATTGTAAGAGAAATTGGTATTAACATTTATTTATAATGTTAATATTAGAGTATTTTCACCACATGATAAGATGTACACTTTTATTTGTAAAAGTAAGTTGGCATTTTCACTGTATTATAAGATTTACTTTTTATTTGTAAAATAAGGTAGGAATTCACCACATGACAAGGTTTACTCTTTATTTTGTAAATATAAAGATTTTAAAATAAAAATAAAATAAAAGAAATAATTCACCGTCTAATTATAAATTACATTTTCATGTAAGATTAAGAAGTGGAAAAAAAAAGAATAAAGGAAAAAGGGGAGATGTATGTAAGAACGATGAATTAAACGAATTATTTATATATATATTTACATATATATAATTAAAATTAAACGAATCGAGCGCGGTAGTTCGCGGTTTGAAATCGAACTTTTAAACGACTATACCGGATGATCTGACCGTCGGATTTTCCCGAAACTGAAACCGCTAGGACCGTCTTAAAAAAATCTTTCCGACGATATATGCTGCGTTAAAATCCAACGGTTAGATTTTGAGAAATGTGAAAAACAAAATTGACGAAAAACAGCGCCAGAGTCGCCCTTGACCTGAAGCGTCGTTAAATAAAGAAATTAATTATACTAAATAATTAAGGCAAGGATTAATCGTTATAAAACAACATAACGATATGAAATGTGTTTTTCTCAAAATTAGGAATGCGAGAATATTTGGATAATCCGGGTTAATCCCATTCCAAATGATTGTACGATTTCAAGAGTCTAAATATGAAGACGGTGTATGAAGATCGTAAATCTTCCTTCGAATGGACAACGATCAAGACTCTGAATTGGGTAGCTCTCGATTCAAGAGTCGGGGTAATTGCCCAAACATACGCGTTGGTTTCACGGGTTTGACCCTCGCTCAGACCCAGAGCATGGGTGTAAATGGATGGTGTGTCTGACGTCGTACCCATTAAATATCATGTTGTCGGTTTTTTGTTAATATATAAGTGTTGGTGGTAGAGAATTCATTCTTTACTTAACACCCGTTTATATATTGACAGACGGTCGATGGCACGGTATGGAGTGACGGTGTGGCATGCTAAGATGAAATGTTCAAGGTTTCTTGTTGAAAAGAAGAACCTTGTGGTATGGGATACATGACTTCACGAGCCTCACACACCGGTTGAGTCTAAAAAGGGGGAAGGGAACGCAGGGAAAGTAGCACGTTTCTTTCTAGTTAGTAGTCATTTTACTTTTGTGGATGATGAAATGAGGCGCCTCGGATAGGTCCTATAGGATCGGGGAACGTGTGCTTAGGAATTGCCAATCCTCTAAGCTGTATTTGAGGACCGGCCCTGCCATTTCCAAGGGTTAACTGCGGGTAATCCTGAGGCATTAACTAGAGTGTCTCGAATCGGCAAGGAGTCCTCCCTAGCCTGGACTCATGATGGAAACCCAAATTTCCAATACGACCCCGACGGATTTGATTGTATTACTAGTATTGGAGGCATAATATATGGTACCTATGCTTCCTAGGATTAATACATTGCTTTGAATTGTTTTGAAAACTATACACCTTAATAATAGTATTAGTTTCGTATTTGGCGTATTTAGTATGTTTAACCACCATAAGGTAAAACTCTATCCTCTTGGTGTGCGTTGCATTGTGTGATGGGACCTGAGTCTTATGGTGGTTCCATTTTTCAAAAGACATTGCGTTGTGTTACGTTTTATTTATCTGTACTGACACTGTAGTTATGCACGACAATCCATTGGTACAACCCGTTCCGCATTAGCGGCGTGGTCTTTGGATTTGCCTTATTTCTAGTAGTAAATTTAGTTAAGAATTCTCACACCAGTCCCACGACTGACCCATCGTTTGTTTCACCTTTTTGCAAACTTGGGTGCCCTCTCTTCCACACGGGCAGTCAAGTAGACAGGTTCACTTTCTGCTTGGAGTTTTCTTTGGGGCTACTTATATTCTCTCTCTTGGAATTTGCTTTGGTGAAGAGGTGATGACTTGGAGCTTCGAAGACCCTCTATCTTTTGCTTTATCGCATTTTTCCTTTTATTTCAGACATTAGACTTATTTCCATTTCGTGTTATTTAATTTGGAATTGGAACTTATGTCATTTTCTGAAAAACTTGTTGTAATAACTTAGATTCTGTGACTGTGGATTTTCTATTGTTGATGACATTATATATCCGCTGCTATGATGTTGTTACTATATGGATTTCATGTGCTATGTTGTTTCTGTGACTTGTTATATTATATTTATGTTGTATTCCATATGATTTCTCCTTGCTTTCACTCCGAGGAAGTTTGGGGTCATCACATAATGTCACCCACAAATACCACTACAAATTTATTCAAAAACACCCTAAAAACCCTACTCATCAAATCCACGAAATAGGCGGGTGCATTGGTTAACCCAAAAGACATAACCAACCATTCGAAGAAGCCATCTGGGGTTCTGAATGCAGTATTATCTATGATGTCCTCTGTCACTCTTAACTGATGAAACCCCATGGCCAGATCTATCTGCGAGAAAACGGATGCACCTATTAGCTGGTCGAACAGATCATCAATTCTTGGTAGCGGAAGCCTATTGTTCTTAATGAGCTTATTTAGTCCCTATAATCCACACATAGATGAAGTGAGCCGTATGCCTTAGTTGCGAAGAAGACTAGTGCTCCCCATTCTGAAATGGTTCTCCTAATAAAGCCTTTCTCGAATAGCTCGCCTACTTGCTTGTTGAGCTCCCTCCTTTCCCTAGGAGCCATGTGGCGTACTGGTAGAGCAACTAGCTTCGCGTTCTCTACCAAGTAAATCCGAAAGTTTACATCACGCTTTGGAGGTAGTCCCTTAACCTCCTCAAACACATTTGGGTAGTCTCTAACTATGGGCACCGATCGCAAGTTGTCAGCAGAAGTATCAAGTGATTCTAGAAAACCGAGCATCACCGACCCCCGTGGGTCGCAGGAAATCTCGAGAGTCCTACCATGACGAGAAAGAAGTCTAACTACTCTCTTTTCGCAATCAAGAATGACATCATACATGGCTAGCCAATCCATGCCTAGAATCAAACCATAGCCCATAAAGTCTAGCATGTATGCGTCGCATTCAAATTCGATGCCAAAGATAGTAATTCTCAAACCCGTACACATTATCGATAAGTGAGTCGATCCTCCTATGGGGTTTGAGATTATTACAGGATCAAAGACTATACTAGTATTCAGGTGCAGACTATCTACTAAAGAACTGGATATAAATGAATGTGAAGCGCCAGAATCAAACAGGATAGTCAAAAAGGGAAATCATACCTTCAACCGTGACTTTCCTACCTTGATCAGGTCCACTCGCTTCCAAAGCATACACTTGTCTAGAGGTTCCTGCCCCTTGTCCTTGCTTGCTAGGGAATTTCTTGGTAAAGTGTCCCATCTGTCCACAATTAAAGCAAGCTCCCTTGGTCTTTCTGCAGTCTTTTACAAAGTGACCCATAACACCGCAACCATGACACTTTACATCCTTTTTGATTTGAGCCTTTTTGGGATTTCCACCTTTCTTTCGTTGCTTTCCTTTCTTGGGCCACCATTTTGATTTTCACCTTTAACCGGAGTCTCCTCAGTCTTAGTTCCTTTCTTTTCTTCTTTGCCATCCTCGTGCATAAGGGCCATATCAACTAGCCTTTCAAAAGTTTCCCCCATAGGTATATGAGATAAAGCAAGTCCTTGGATAGGTTGATTCAAACCTCTCGCAAATCTGAGCGCCTTTTTGTAGGGCGTATTCACCAAGTCTAGCCCAAACCTCGCAAGTTGGTTAAACTTTGTTCATATAGTCTTTAATAGTCATATCTCCTAGCTTTAGAGCCAAGAATCTTTCGCAATCCCTCTTCTACCTGAGATAGGAATTTCATTTCGAATCTCAGCCTGAAATCATCCCAAGTCACTACAGGTTGTCCAGCTTGCATTACTTCCCACCAGTAGGAAGCCTCATCCTTAAGTTGCCATGCAGCCAATTGTATCTTTCTTCGGTTGTCAACCTCAAAAAGTCCAAACAAATTCTCCATCTATCGAAGTCAATTCTGTACTTCAACAAAGCCTTCGATGCCACAGAATGGTTTTTCTCCCATAGCGCAGAAGTACTTGCATAACTTAGAGAAGGTATCTACTCGTGGAGGTGGAGGAACGGCGACTGCAGCTGAGGGAGGAGCATCCCCTTGACCTCCAGCATGTGTCGTAGCCTCAAGATATCTACGAAACCATGTCGGTACCTGGATTCCCTCGGGAAGATTGGGTTCCCCAGACATGCTGAAAAGAAAAGAAAAAGGATTTAACAAGGGATCAGGAGAATATTAGATGTGGCTTGAGGGGATATATTTTTCAAAAACAGATTTTTTTGAAAATACTTTGCTTTTTAAAATGGTTTTAAAAACTTTTTCTCTGATCTTATAACCTTCATCTTTGATATCAAATGTGACCCCCATGTCCGTTAATGTCACTCATAAGAGAATGCATTAAGTTTCATGAAGCGCGACAGGTAATCATTACAGAGAATATACAAGATAGATAAAATGAGCAATGAAATTTTTTTAAACTTCATTACAATAGAAATAAAGTATAGTCTCGGAAATACATCAAAATCAGTTACATCTTAGCAAATTGTCTCAAATCTGTCTCACAAAATATCTCAGGAAATAAAATATCAGAATACATGAAATCATATCCTCACCATAAGCCATACTAGAGTAGAGAGAAAAACGATACATCTCAAGAAATCCAAGTCAAGTCCAAGCTGTAAGAGAATTCCTAATCACTGTTGAGTGCTTCCACTCTAAGGACCTGAGGGGTGAGAAAGGAAGGAAGAGGCGAAAGAAAAAGGGTCAAACATAAAGTCTGGCGAGTTCTAGAGATTTACAAATGTGCATAAAGTAGAAATGCCAAGATAGGTAAATAAGACCGGATAAGAAAGGTTCAGTGTCAACATAAGGTGTACTTAACAAAAATAGCATGATGGACAAGAATAGCAGGAATAAACTTATGATCGAGTAATGCTTCACATTTTTAACTTAAAACAGGTAATGTCTGCACCTATATTAGTATAACAAGTTCAACAGGATTAGGTCCTTTGCCTAATTACATATCATCAGAAATAAACAACATGATTAATTAGCAGGATTAAACAGCAAGATTAGGCGTACCCTAATTACAAAACAGGATTAGGTGTTAACCTAATTACATAACAACAGGATTAGGTGTACCCTAATTACTACCCAAGCGATCGGCTCCCTACTACGTAAACACCCTGTGTCAGCCCTAGCAGTAGGGTGTATCACTCCCTAACCCAGCAACTATATGACATAGACCTAATTAGTGGTGTTATAGTGTATTATCTTCCCTATTCGGATTCATGCACACTCATGAGTCTGCCAGAACGCGCCCGTCACCACTCCCCATGTGAACCTCTTAGTATCCATTTCAATAAAGCGTGCCCTGGTCCTTACCTAGTGCGGGACCCCTAGATAAGATACCTACAGGGATATTGACTGATATGAGTTCCAAACAGCAAATTGACACAAGCCAAACCCCCTAAGCTTGTGCCTCCAAATAACTAGGATTTAAGAGTTCCCAAAACCTGATACAACAACGAACAAGGGACCTCTTATCTTATTAATACTTATGTTTAACCTAGCAGGTTTAGGTTTACTAATAAGCGTGGTTGTAATTATATGTCATTATGTGTACAACCCTCCCCGAAACACCTGCCCAGATGTATACAATCCCCATAGCATTTCAGTCTATTTAACTACATCTGGTTTTTACCCTATTCTTAACATGTTATCTATTTAAAGTTTGTTTTAAAGTCAGATCTAACATGCCTATTTTATATGCATATCAACTACATTCCCAAATTATGACATATACAGGTCTATGCATATTTCTACGAAGTTATAGCAATATATGCACTTTATCCTTTTCAATAGTTTATAGAAGGTTTGTACATGTGTATATTTATCCTTTTTACCAAAGCCTAACCAATCAGTTCCAAACTAGTAATATGCCTAATTTCCTTTTTTCATAACATTCATTATTTCCCCAATTATACACATACTCAAATCGGGTATAGCCTAGGATTCTTAGGGCCTATGCTTAGCATAAAAATAAAAAAAGGAAAACAGAGGAAGGAGAAGTAGAATCAAATAGGCATATAGGAAAGACTGGAAATAAACACAAAACTTAGAAAATGAGAAAATGAAGATAGATACATGTTACTAGTTAATTTTCCAACACCATAAGCATAGGTATAACATATTAACATCACATGCATATGTATAACTTGTTAACATTACAGGCACGTGCATAACTTGTTAACATCACAGGCATATATATAACATATTAACATCACATGCATATATGTAACTTATTAACATCAGAGGCATATATGTAACTTATTAACATCACAGACATAGGTGATTATAGTGAAAAATAGGTATAACGTCTATTTTACTAACACTGTAGATCCTAACCAGTTTTATTTAACTGTCATGTTCAAGTTCTTAGAAATCAGATCTGTAAATATAATATCGGGTAACTCACAGCGAGTCTTGGTGAAGATAACTATATAATACTATGCCGAAGAAATTTCAGATCCAATCCAAATTGTATGTATGCTAGTCTTGATGTTGCCTCTGTTTGATCCAAATTTCAGCAGCATTCCCCCATATATGTTTATATTTTTCAGAGTTTTACAGAGGAAGAAGAAGATGTGAAGAATATGTGTGAATTGGGAATGGGGGAGGCCCTCTATTTATAGAGTTACAGAGCCAACATCAACCCTTATATATAGGTTTTAAATCTGAACCGTACAAGTCATGCTGAGTCAGCATGAATCGAGACACAAAACAATCCGAGTGCAGAATAAAGAATTCGAATGGATCTGGGTTGGGTCGACCCACCTACCCCCTGGATCGACCTATGGGTCGACCAAGGCTGGAGTGGGTCTTCCCCTAACGGGACGATTTCCCGCTTCCTCCTCCCGCTCACTACGTTCGAAATTCTGGAATTTATTTAATTTTATTTATACATAAGCCTCTTATATGTATACAAACTTCTAGAGCCCATAACTTCTTCATACGTCGTCCGTTTTATGCAAACTTGGGGTCTTTCTGAACCAGAATTCCGAGACGAACGCAACAATAATGACGGTTTCAATTAATTCGTAATATTTGTTATGGTTATATTGTATTATATTTTGGGGTGTTACATAAGTGACTTCTGTAGTCTTGAAACATAGCGCACATTAGTGAGAGTACAAACAACTCCGTTAAGCATCCGAATTTGCACGGTCCCAATGCTCTTCGACTTGCAAACTGCACCATTTCCCATAACAATTGAATTTCCTTCTCGATTATCATAAGAAGAAAACCAATTCCTATTTTGTGTCATGTGATATGACGCCCCCGAATCAAGCATTCATTCGCTCCCCGAAACATCTAATGCTACAACCGATAAAACATCTACGTCTCTCGCACTAACATCTCTCTTCACCACAACTAATGAAGATTCTACTTCCTTTTTCCTTTTGTCTGGAAAATCATTCTTCCTATGACCAGGTTTCTTACATATAAAGAACTTTCCATTTCTTCCTTCAACTTTCCTCTCCAACTGGGCTTTCTAGACTTATAACGCCCCCGATTTCCCTTCTTCTCAGATTTAACCTTCTCTACAAATAAACCGTGACCATTACCTGCATCACTACTTCCATTACTCAGCTCTTTCATCTGATCTCGCAATTCCTTACTAAGAAGACCCATCTTGACATCATCAAGAGTCAATGTATCCCAACCATAGATCAAACTGTATGAGAAACTCGTATAAGGTCACGCAATGAACATAACAATATCATCGACTTCTGCTCCTCCTCAATCTTCAAATTTACCGCCTTTATCTTCATTAGAAAATCATCAAACACATTCAAGTGCGCCTTTAGCGAAGTTCTTTCCTTCATCTCATAGGTAAAGAAAGTCCACAGCAAGATCAGTCGATTTGTGAGTGACTTCTACATATACAACTTCTCCAACTTGTTCCAAATACCTTTAGCAGTTGTTTCACCACCACTAGTTTCGGAGATAACATTCTCCCCCATAGCAAGTTGAAGTGTAGTGAATGCCCACTTTTCCATTTCTTCTCTCTATAATCTGAGATGTCCACTGGCAATAAATGTGTATCAAACACTACCCGATGTACCCGATTTCGCCTAAGAACCGCTTTTATCTTCTATTGCCATTTCTCAAAATCATTATTGTTATTCCACTTGTCAATAACCAATTGTGACCCAGAAGTTGCATATGAACCACGTACATAAGGGGCTACACCACTTGGATAAACTATTGAGGCACTATTTGAATCTGATTCTGGCATTTCTATAAATATCTACCAACACCAATGCTCTGATACCACATGTTGTGGAGAAATTTAAACTCAGGACCACTCAAATATAAACCCTAAATCAGCGGAAGACGAGATCGTGGTAAACGTGCAAAAACAACCAATTAATATCTCAAAAACAATCTCAACCCAATCTAAAAGCCAATCACAACCACAACACAAGAGAAATGAAAGAGCAATAACGAAAAGCAAATCACACAGATATTTATAGTGGTTCTACTAACAATTTGTTAGTGTACGTCCACTTGAGAGAGAGAGCCTTTTATTAATACCAAAGAAGAGTACAAGAGATTGATTACAATGGTCACTCAAATCACTCAAGAATTTGATTTGTGGAGATAAGAATTGAAGAAAATTGATTTAGGTTAGGGATCCTAAAACTTGATTAGGAGATAAAATGGATGTCTTTCACTCTCCCTTTTAGGCTCCTTTTATAAGACCAAATTCTTCATACCCAAGTTTACTTTACCCCCAAGTCAAGTAAACTTGACAACAATTTTTTTATATATATGGAAAAAGATCCTATAAATATGCTAACAAAAGAGGAAAATATATAACCAAATCTCATTAATTAGGGAAAGCAATATCTATAAATATGCCACCAAAAGAGGGAAATGTATAACCAAATCTCATTAATTAGGGAAAGCAATATTTCCTCTTTCTCCTCTTAAAAAAATTCCTTCCTTTTAATGTGATTTAGAATCACCAAATTTAACAAACTATACTTGTCAAGCACAAGATGAATTTGATGGAAAAAAGAATCAGTTTTCTTTGCTCCTTCTCAAGTATTTAATAGTAAGAATCATTACAGCAGAGTAAGATTTTTATAAGTGAGCATTTGCTAAAAAAAGCCAAATGAATTTGATGAGGTTCAAAGAAATCATCATTATTCGATTCAAAATGCAACATTTCAAATTTTCTTATTATAAGTGAGCATCCTTCATGTACTTCTTTTCATACTAACCAGTGATCCGATCGACAACAACCCACATAATGGCTTGTCCAGGAGGAATCATCATCAACTTGGGAAGCAACCCTTTCTACAATTCAAACAAACCCTCTTCTGCAAATATAGTTCTGATCACATGCACCATTCCTTTGTACTTAATACCCTCACCAGATTTTCTCTGCGCCTCTGGTCTTCACCATACCAAATGGGCTTGTGCATATCGGGCTTGCGGTCCTGGCCAAAAACTAGGATATCATCGATGGCCATGGACAAAAGGTTTTTCCATTGTATTCATGCTTCTTCCAAAGAAGAATGTCATGTGCATTTTTGGTTGTGAACATTGCAGGTTAGTTCATTCTGTTCCGTACCACTGTTGGTGTTGCTCCTGTCTAAAGCCCTAATATGCCTTCTTTTACTGTACTTCAACGTTTTTGAGTCACAAAGCACATTAGTGTTACAGAGCGAAGTTTTGCATATTTATTTTTGAAACAAAGGATGAAAAATCACTGAGGTCTAGGATTGGATATTTCATGATACAAAATCATTTGAATTCATATATACTACATAAATGAGCCACGTATGTATGAGACTAAATGAATATCACTCATTATAAAAGAAAAACTAATGATTGATTCTTAAAGAGTGTGTGATGGTGGTGTTTCTCATGAACAACTGGCAAATGCAAAATTGCTCCAAAACAAAAAAGTAACAGATAGTCGGTTATTTTGTCAAACCATAGCATAGCGTAGAGGCCTAATATGTTGGGCTTATGCATAATGCATGGTCTTTACTCCTAAAACGAAACAAGGGTACACTACTTATCTACTAGTAGACATATGCTAGCAACAATAGATTGTACATACCGTTCTTACATTAGAAACCATTACTTTTGATAAATAAAACCTTCCATGATTGTCGCATGAATTACAAGTCACCAATATATAAGTAAAAGTTGCATATGAAAACCCACACAAATAAAAATTCCAATTTAAATTAAGATAGTGTTTGGCTTATTTTGAGTTTTCAACGTTAATTTCGAAAGATGCGAAGATTTGAAGGATAGCGAAGGAGACGGACCAAAGGTGGAGGGGATGATGGAGGGGACATAGGGATGGAGGATAGATGAATGTATCATCGTTCTTCCGTTATTTCTTAAAATACATAAAATAATAAAATGTTTTTTTTGTGTGTGTTAACTTCATTTTGTAAAATGACCGTTTTCACGATACATGTGCGTTGTTCGTACTTTTGCATTTACGAAAACGCAAAATTAAAAAATAAAACCAAACACACCCTAAATTTTTTAATGAAGTCAAATTAGATGTCTTTATAATAACGTTTAGAATTTTATTTGAGTTTCTTCTTATGTCTTTTTCACCAATTTGATTATATGAAATCTCGCTCATTTCACTAAAACAAGCTACAACTTCGAAAAATCATTCGAACCTAACGATGAACCAACTCTTTAACCTAAGGGATTATGAGATTGACAAGGGCTAGAGACGCTTGAAAGTGACCTCAAGGATTGATCCCATTCGACAAGGGTAAGACTTAATTGATCGAATAATCAAGGATTATTATAGATAGTGGTAGACGATTTCAATGGGTCCTTTTAATTTTATCTTTCACTTTACATTACATGAGACTGGTCAGTGTCTACTTAGACTAAACGATGTCCAATTGGAAAAAATGGATAAAACCACTGTCACGATTGAGGAAAAACCTAGACAACCGAAGAAGATGAACGTGGAACTTAATAATTCGACCTCTATTTTTCTTTAAAAAGAAAATTTTCAATATAGTACAGGTGACGCAAATTAATTCACCTACACATATTTACGGGGGGGGGGGGGGGGGGAAGGAAAAAAAAGTCAATCCTTTAAGCATCTCTAATAATATAGAACTTTTGAAGAGGGTTGTTTGAATTTTCTCATAAGATAATGGATTTTCTTAACAACTAGATGTAAATCCTAGCTAATACGTAAATAAACATATTATCTTGATTATCTGTCATAAAGACGTGCAATAAATAAAAGGCAATCCCAAAAGACAATATAAGCAATAACTCAATGTTTCTGATTATATATACATGCATTGCAAGTACATTTTCCACTAATAGTTCATTATCAACTAATTCACATAATTGTTGTTTTGTAAGTTATATAAAACTAAAGGTAGTTTAAGCATTGTAAAAGACGACCAATGTTAAAACTATGGCTTATGCATAGAATTGCGAATAAAGATTTTATAGTTACGATCGTATACCTCTTACATTGTCCACTACCAAGTGTACACAAATATATTTTCTAAGCAAGCATTTCTACTTCAGCTAAAGAAAGTCAACAAATTATGTAAGGCTGAATAGGCTTTTTTATTTTGTCTTGCAAGTTTAATGAATAGCCAAAAATTTACATAAGGTAAAAGAATTTACAGTATAAACAATATACCTATATAATGGTTATATGCACAATATTTTTATCCATTTTAAGCATTTTTATCCATTTTAAACACAAATTTTTCTACATAACCCTCTACCTTGACAATCAACCAAATGTAATAATAGTCCGATTGTGAACAATTATCATAATTGAAAGGGTTTCAATTTAATAAGTCAACCATTTAGGTCAACTTCGAAAAATAAATCTCATTAAACAAAGTACGATGCAAACTTAAATATCTGGTTATAAAATTGACTTATTATAAGAGAAAACCTTAGGTAAGTTGGTAATAGACACCAAAAATTGACTTATTGAGAATTTGAGATAAAGAAAAATCAACTATTGTCCCTTTGATATAGTCCATTGATTTAGTTTATTCTACCATGGCTTAGGTCCTTTATGCTAAATTCATATATAAAATAACAATATAAAAAACAACATGAAAAACAAATGAGGCATGTACTTACTTCATATATAGCATTGAACGATCCGCAATACATTCAGTATATAATTGTTTTTCCTTTACATGTATATTTCAGCAAAATACTTACTTGCAAACTGTGGTAAACTCTAGAGTTACATTCACTTGAACATGTAATGATATGCATAATTTATAATATTTTGAAATGAATAAAAATAAAAAATATTCAATTTAGCTAGATGATTCGAGAATTCAAGATGTAGTTGATCGTAAATAAATGCATAAAAAGATGGATGAAAAAAACATATTTTGTTTTGAATAAATTAAATGTACACATTTTCTGCATTAATCAAGCATAATTTCAATGGAAATCACAATATTTTCTGGTAGTGAATTGCGAAAGTTAATATAGACATAGTGATCGTCAGTAAGAAATAATATATTGAGCAACACGAAAATTTTGTTTGTTTACCTTTACAGGAAGACATCACTATCTTCTCCAACATACATTAATCTATGCAATATGGAATCCAATCTTCAAACCAATTACAATTTAGTTTACTCAAAGACATAGCTAATAGCTTTTGGTATGATGCCTTTTTATGAAGAAGCCCCGCAAAAGGTACTTAATTATAAATATATATGGTAACAAATTTGTAACAAATTAGAACAAACTACCATGCCTTTAAATGACCTAAGCACCTCATATCCTTTAGATGATCTACAGTGCGAAAGGAGGATCTCAAAAACATTAAAAAGTATGGTAGGATAATGAGATAATGTTGAATAAGAACGTGGAAAGCATAAAGTAGACCGCTATATGTAGATCAGTGGCATATAAACCTTAATCGAAGATTTCAACAATTAGGAAAGATCGATTGAATTAATCAATTCTATAAGGTTAGGTAAACTGTACCACCATGGCGGGATCTACTACCAAGCACTCTCTAAAGACTATATGCCCCCAAGAAACGTGCCTCTTCCCTTCAAAAATGACATTCTGAGAATTTTTCCTATAACCTACGCACACGGAGAGTGGGGAGAAACTCCTCCAAGTATATGGCGTGCTCCTCCTCATTTCTCTATAAAACTAGAATGTCATCAATGAAAACTATGACAAACCTGTTTAGGATATCTCGGAAAAACTCTATTCATCAGGTTTACAAAGTACGTCGGAGCATTGGTTAGCCCGAAAGGCATAACAAACCATTCATAGAATCTATTGAACATTCTAAATGACATCTTATCTATGTTTTCCACCGCTATCCTAAGCTGATGGAAACTAGTGGTCAATCCGACTGAGATAATACTATAGCTCCTACCAACTGATCAAAAAGATCGTCTCTCCAAGAGAGTGGGTAGCGTTTCTTCTTAGTGAGGTTACTTAATTTGCGATAATCAACACAAAGTCCGAGGGAATCAACTGCTTTTGTAGCAAAAATGATTGGTACCCCCACTCAAAGATACTATGTTTATTAAAGTCGTTCTCCAAAATCTCCTTAATCTGCTTTCTCAATTCTTTCCTTTCCTTCGAAGCCATGTTCCTCACAGGTAATACCATAGGTTATGCATTGTTAGAAAAGTAAATCCGGAGTTGGATCTCTCTCTTAGGAGACAGCCCTCTCACCTCCTCAAATACATCAGGGAAATCTCAAACTTCGGGAACTGAGCCAATCTTGTTTAAGGATACATTAAGAGAATACAAGTAACTCAATAAGACTGGCCATCTAGGGTCGCAAGAAATCTCAAGGATCCATTCGCCATAAGTACCTATTCTAACAACCTTTCTTTCCCAATCTAAGATAGCCTCATAAGTGGTAACCAATTCATCCCCAAAATCATCCCATAGCCTGAAAATCCCAAAAAATATGCATCACATTCAAGTTCTACCCCTAGAATCATAATTTTCAAACTGTAACATATCATGGATAAATGTGTCGATCCTCCTACGGAGTTTGAGACAATTACATGATATATGAATAGGGATATATCTAAGTGCAAACAATTTACTAACGAACTGGAAATGAAGAAGTGTGATGCTCTTAAATCAAATCTAGTGCATATAGAAAAATCAAAAATGGAAATCAAACCTTCCACGGTAACTTTTCTACCTCTATCCGTTATGCTACTAGACGATGGAACTACATCCAGAACCTGAACCCATATCGATCGAGTACCAGCCTTTTATGCAACTCCCGTCTTTTGAGGGGAAGTCTTGCTATAATGCCCTAGCTGCCCAAATATGAAACACTTTACCTTTGCATCCCCTTCCTAAAGTCTCTTCCATAGTAATAAACTACCTGACAGCTTCTAAACTTCTCGTCTTTCTGATTCTGACCCTTTTAGGATCCTCTATCTTCTTCTCATTACCACCTTTCTTTTTCTTCCACCAGGTCTTCTTCGGAATCATTACATTTAGAACATCTTTAACTTCCTCCTTGCCTACGTCTAACATGAGAGCCATCCCTATTTGGCACTCAAACGTTGCTCCCGTCAGTACATGAGAAAGTGCCAACCCTTGATACATTAGTTCAGTCCCTTGGCGAATTTCAGTGCTTTCTTGTGCTTAGTATTAAAAATCTCTGGAAAAACTTTGATAACTTGTTGAACTAATACCTTAATCATTAAATCTCTTTGTTTTAAGTTGATAAATCTCTCCAACAGTGCCCCTCTTCGACTTGGGACAGTACTTCCTTTCAAACCTTTCATGAAAACTGCCCTATCCAAATTCTCTAACCCTAGTCTCAATCACCTCCTAACAATAAGAAGCCTCTCCTTTCAGCTATCAAGAGGAAAGCTAATCACTCTCCTTGTCTCATAGTCACATCAAGCCAAATATCCTCTCGGAACTCCTCAACCATGTATAATCCTCCATATAAGTATCTATCCCCGAAAAAGGCATACCTCCTTAATTGGAAAATTCTTGCAAAGCTTGGAGAAATTACCTGCCATATATGAGCATTATTAAGCGAACTCGCTTAATTTTTATGCCATTAAACGCAACCAAACCCAAGCCAAATAGCTCCATGTATCTGTGCTTACTCAATTCAAACATGCGAGTCTCAATATATGAGGTATAAATAGCATTCATTCCTTTAACTAATATAATCACATTATTTCATTTGGTTTTGAATGATTTAAAACCAATATTTTTCAATTCATATTCCACACAAATATACAATCACATTCATCCAAATTGATTCCAAATCAATTTACTCACTTTTAATTATAAGCTATGCAATTTAACTTCCTTAAAATCATTCCATTTCATTTAACTAAACTTAAGTTAAATTTTAATCCATTTGATTCACTTATACCATTTCAATCCATTTAACTTGTGCAAGTTAAATTTAAATTGAGGATTCAAATTCAGGGATTTTATTTCAAATTCTCTTAAAATAATATAAATATATACATATATTTATAACCATTTGCAAATTCATAACATTTGAATTTTAAAATAACTTGTTTTTCTCAAACAATTTCCGCTAGCAAATTTACCATGATAGCAATCCGTCACTTAGAAACCCGAAAATGAATACCAATGATGTGGCCATTCATCATCAGAACTATTTCCAACGACTGAAGTGAGTTCAGTGCTTAATCAATTTAAAAATCCATTTTGAAACAATTCTTATTCAAAGATTCCTTTAAAGTAATGTTATATTACTTTATAATACTTCAGAAAATATTTCTAAAAATTTGGGATTTGAATTCCAATTTCCAATCTGAATAAGTTTTAATTTAGTTCATCGGTATATTCCATTCTTATACAAATTCTATTTGGTTATTTATAACCATCTCAATATAATAATCTCATTTGATTATAATAATAACAAACAACCATTTCAATAATTTCAGAAAATTATTCCTTTACATCAAGAATATAATCCTGGGTAAAATTATTTCATTTACCAAATATTGTATCGAATTGTTCTATTTAAGTGTTAGAAATCCCTATCGACCACAACAACTCTATCACTTTCACCTGTTATCAATTCAACCTATACCAGTGTTATCCCGATCAAACTCCAATTTATTTTTATCCACCATTTCAACCATTCGCTTATACCTAAGCCGAATTTCATTTCAAACTCAAACACTATTCTTGATTTCCAATCCATAACTCACCAGTCCAATATAATTCCAGATTATCTCTAATCAAGTCTAATTCTACTTGACACTAATCTATTTCAAATGATTTTCACTTACTGGCTTTTAATTCAATCCCAATTCTATTGGATTTTACAAATTTTACTTTAATTTGTTTAAATTCAAACAACGTTTTCTTCCTGGAAGTTTTTAAATAGTTTACCTCTTTCAAAAAAAAAAAAAATTTCCTTTTTGAAATTCAACACAACTTGTTTTTCCCAAAACAAATTCAAAAACAAAATCTTTGGTAGTAATCCGTCACTTACACACTCGAAAATGAACACCGATGATGTCATGATCAACATCGGAATCAATTTTCCAGCTACCGAAGTGAGTTCAATACTATAGCACTTTTCAAAACCATTTCTGAATATTTCCATTTTGAAATCCATTCCAAATATCCTTTTACCATGTTGTAAACAATTAAAAATCTCCTAGGATCTTAAAATTCTCTTATACTTAATTCAAATCCATTTCCAAACACTTATTCCAATTTCCAGAGTTTGAATTTCACTCCTGATTTAAATTTCAGATTTAACTCCTCTAATTTCACATTTTTCACTTATATGAATTCTGGTTAGTTATATATAACCATTTCACTTTATAATCTTGCTCAATTATAATTACAACCAATATATCTAATATATAATAATATATTACATATCCATACTGTGTCGGTCCATCGTATTCAAGTGTTTATAAACCCCTACCGATACAGTGGATCAAACTGATCAACCAGAATTCATAAACAACTCAGCCAATGAATCTCCACAATATAAAACAATTTTTATATCAAATAACAAATACATTCACTCGTATATATACACTCAAACTCAATCTAGGGTATTACTAACCCTATCTCTACCGAGTCACGCCACAGAGCCAAGGTAATTCTTAACTTAAGCTCTGATACCAACTGTAACGACCCGGATTTTGAGCGACTTTGGTTATCGACATAAGCTCGATGTCGATAACCAAAACCTCGAAAATCCTGGTAATTAATGAAAGAAATTAGAGGGTGAGGATAGATAAGATAGAAACTTAGAATAGAAGAAGAACACAACATCAGAGTAACACGAACCTCACAGCGGAACGAATAATATATAATATATAACATAACTTTGAAATATAACAGTTATGTATACAATAGCACTTATCAGAGTACAACACTTACAACACAGCGGAAATAAACTATAGCTATATGATCCAGAAGCCTCCTGCTCCAGCTCTTCAAGTATATCTGTAAATCCCGACTACTTGACTGCCCGTACAAATTTAGGCACCCAAGAGTTTAGGGAAAACAACAAAGTAAACTCCGGGTCAGTCATGGGACTGGTATGAGTAAAATAGTTTAACATAGTTTTACATATATATGATATCTCATAAGACCACACCGTGAATACGGAACGGGTTTTTCCCTTATGAGAATCCAACATCTTTGACAAGCAATATCATTCTGATATTATAATAATGTCTAAGTACAAATATATATCAATCTAGCAGAAACGCTTTCATCTCACGTTCTACATATATAGTATACAATCAAAATCGCAAGCACGTATTGGATAATGGATTTCCAACTATGACAGGGTATGGAACCACCTTCTGCTAGTGTACCTCTAGAGAGGAATACACTGGGTTCAATAAGAACATCTTGTAACCCGGCCACACATGACCGACCACTCATTTCGCTTGAGTATATCGAATGTATATCACCAACTGTTGGGATCAGCAACCGTTTCCCGAATGGGACAGCATCAACAACAGATCTTTAGAAGTAAATGAAAACTCTAGATCAGGTGATTATACACCCTAATAGGTGCGACCTACATAGCCATGCTACCTGCTCGATTTTTGTTATTTACCGGATGTAAGGCTAGAAGCTACGCTTATCTTCACTTCAGATTCACTTTAAATGCCACATCATCAAATCCATCCAATCACCGATTGACGTCCTCAATAATACATTATGTGTTAGCTAAAAGAAGTTTCGTTCTCCGCTTCCACTCTTGGTACGGTTGGAGAAATCAATGCACGTGCTCGTCTGGAAATACTCTGTCAGACATCCATCTTCATTCACTTAGAATGTCACATCGTCATACCCGCCAAATCACAAATTGATTTCCTCAAAGATACAACGGGTATACAGCTAAGAGAAACGAATTCCTCCGCCACCAAACGTGAATACGTTTGAACAGATCAACTTACGCGATCCATTGGATATACTCTGTCAGACCTTCGTCCATACAAGTTGTCCTGGGACTGGACAAACCGAAGGCACTATTCAGTATATCCATCTTAGTCACTATTATCTAAGACTTATACAACAGCCCTTGCACTTTACTCCGTCTTCAATTATCTTTGGCATAAATGATTCGCAACGCTTATGCCAATACAGAGTGGTTCTTTGGATAATAATCCAACCGGTCTCTCCATATTAACAACGTTAAAATGGTCAAAACTTCGATAGTCTGTGAGTTAACTATCAAAGAAAACAAGTGTGCAAACAACGATATTATTTCCAGATGGAAATTATATCAAACAAACATCATTTAACATTTATCTCTTTAGTTCATTTTACATCTCCTATTTCCCTATATTCAACATTTGCTATTTTCTATATTTAGAAAATATACGTTATTAACACTGGAAACATTTCCATTCCTTGTTTTCTGTATTTAGGAATCATTTCTGACTTGTTTGGAAAACATTTCCAAACTCCTACGTTTGAATTAAACAGATGTTTAGATAAAACATCGCTATGCCCACTCAACCACTTTCTTTAATTACAAAATTCACTTTACCATCCTTTACTGCCGAACCTTAACCATTCCTCAGTTAAAAATGAAGCCAATCAAGTTGGGGTAAAACTACCTCTCAGACCTTAACTGAACAACACTTCTAACCTTGAAATAGGCAAAGTTCACTTTATATTTCTTTTACTAACTTCCTTACTTAACCTTTCTTTCAAATAACTATATTCGATTAACTCTTTTCAATTAACTCTATTGGACTAACCCTATTGGGTTAACTCTATTTGATTTTCTCTATTTGATTAACTCTATTTGATTAATCCCATTCACTTAACTCATGTTGAATAAACTATGTTCGATAACTCCTCTAACTCTATTCGAATAAACTATATTCGATTAACTCCTCTAACTCTATTCAAATAAACTATATTCGATTAACTCCTTTACTATATTCGATTAACTCCTTTGATTTAACTCTAATCGATTAACTCCATCGAATAAACTATATTCGATAACTCCTTCGATTTAACTAATATTCTATAACTCACTTCGATTAACTAATAATCGATAACTCCCTTCGATGAAACTAACATCGATACTCCTTTCGATGAAATTAACATCGATACTCCTTTCGATGAAACTAACATCGATTAACTCCTTTCGATGAAACTAACATCGATTAATTTAACTCGACGAACTTAACTCGACTCACTTATCTCGATAATCTAACTCAAGAACTTAACTCGATTAACTTATCTCGATAATGTAACTCAAGAACTTAACTCGATTAACATATCTCAATAATCTAACTCAAGAACTTAACTCGATTAACTTATCTCGATAATCTAACTCAAGTTGATTAACTCCTATCGAATAACTAATATTCGATTTAACTCCATTCGCTTGACTCTAGATCGCAGCGATCACAATGGTTACGCCTGACTCCCTCAGGAAACATCTGACCACCGTAGGCTATTTACAGCCCTGCGAATTACGCTAGCAGTCGTACGAGATGGCAACTTATCCTGAATAACTCTGTTTGACTAACTCTATCTCAAATAACTATATTTGATAACTTCTACTTCAAATAAGTGGTATTCGATAACTTAACTCGATTATCAACTTGAAAATCTTAACTCAAATCGATTAACTCCAACTGATTAACTCTACCTGGTCAACCCTAACTGATTAACTCTACTGATTAACTCTAACTGGTTTTTCTTGGTTTGACTAACTCAATTGATTAACTCGACTGACTAATTCAACTCGATTCACCTAGCTTGATTTTTCTTATCTCGATTAACTGAACTAATCACTTTGATTAACTCGACTAATTCACTTTGATTACCTTAACCAATCCACTTTGATTAACTTAACCAATTCACTTTGATTTAACTTAACCAATTCACTTTGATTAACTTAACCAATCCACTTTGATTTAACTTAACCAATTCACTTTTATTAACTTAACCAATTCACTTAGTTTAACTAATCAATTTACTTTGATTAACTAACCTGATAACTCAATTTGATTAACTTACTCGCTAATAACGTTTATTCCTTTTTAAAGATTTTCTTTTATAATCTATTTATTTCCTAAATAAATATTTCCTTATAATCCTATTTATTTAACAAATAAATATCTCCTTTATTCTATTTATTCTAACAAATAAATATTCCTTTATTTTATTTATTTTAACAAATAAATATTCATTTAACTTTATTTATACCCAAAATAATAAGTTCTTTTACCTTTATTTATTTCCTAAATAAATAAATCCTTTTTATCTATTTGTAAATGGTTTACAAATATCCCTCTTTCTATTGGTTTTGACAATATTTTCCCTTATATATATTGTTTTACAAATATTTTCCTTTATATCTGATTTCACTAATATATCTCCTCTATATTTGTTTAACAAATAAAATCCCTTTATATTTGATTAACAAATATAAATTTCCTTTATATTTGATTTACAAATATAATTCTTTTATTCAAAATCCTTTTTCTTGTATAATATAAAATCCATTGATTTTATATAAATAAATTATTTTCAAAATATACTTTGAAAATCCATTTTCCACATTCTGGTATTTCTTATGGTATTTAACACACCATATAACAACGATAACTATCGTCCAAAGCACACATAATCAATGTCAGATTATATATCACATTATATATCACAATATATAAATCATAGTAAAATAACTGTTGAGGAATCCAATTGGATTCCTCCAACCTGTTTCCCTACATCACAGATGTTACACAGTATAATCAACATCACTTCCAATTAATTATGAAATATTATGTTAACAGAATCAATATATAACTATTTAACTGTTTATATATATTTATATTTATATATATATATATAAACTATTCACTAACTGACTAGCAGTTCAATCAAACAGTCAACACACAATCAAATAGACAATATTTAACAGTTCTAAGAATACACTGTAAAAATAGAACTGTACAGAGTTGGTGAGTTTTACTCACTTTGGCGCGTTAATCGTTAAATAATGGTTTACGTTTATTTGACTGCGACGGACAATTTATTTCTCCATAAATTGTAACGAGCTCGGATTCACTTCCAGTCAGCTCCATTGTGAAGCCCTCTTCCATACGATCCTGTAGGATCTTGTTTCGCTGAATTCCGACTATATATGGAGAAGTTACACATCATACAAGTTATACGATTATTAATTAGATTTAAACTAAATTAATAAATTTCATTGGGCTTTAACCTCTTACCATCACCGGCCCAATCACGTGTAAAGCCCACGCCCATATTTCCCTTTCTTCCCCGATTGTTTCATGCTTCCAGTATTTTCACACTCCTCTTCGATTCCTCCCTACCCCTCCATTTATACTCAACCATAAATTCAAACGGAGATTACCATGTTTATCTCCTTCAAAAACTGCTCCTCCTCATATCAAATTCATACAACTCGCATCCATCACCTTCTTTGCGACTTCGAGCTCCACTCAGTAACTCGCGACAATAGTTGCATCGAGTTTTCACCAGACCACACCAATACGATGCCATTTCTTCACTCAATCCACAATTTACAACTCAACCACGAATCTAAGCTCAAAGATTTCACAAATCCCAAATCCTAGACCTTGTGGTTCATTTCCGCGAACAGGAAAACACAGTCGAGCTTTGTACAGACCGTACTGGGTGAAAGATCTTGCTCAGCCGATCCTAAATATATAGGTTATAGGGTTTTAGGATTTTCATATGGTTTCCATTTGATTTCTATTTTTCTTTTGAGGATTGAATTTTCTGTGAAGAGCATTTAAGAACGGCGCACTACAAAAAAATCGATTTTTCATAGCAAAATTACACAGCGTTGCCCCCATGGTTCCGCATGAACGCTCCAAGGCTGTAAGGTTTTAAACGCTATTTGAACAAAAATCTCGTCCTCAACGCTATTCGAGAACAGAGGGGCAGGAAGCAATTTTCGTCGTGCGGGAAATTAAAAAAAAACACTTTTTTCCTTTTCCGTCCCAAAATAGCATCTTTTCAAATCGGCCTCTCGTGTGCAACTCTTCATCGCCTTCACCCCCTAAGAACAGCGCATCGCCTCAGCCTCCGCCTTCAGAGGACAGTGCCTCGCATCAGCCTCCGTCTTCAGAGGACACCACGTGGCTTCCAAACTGTGTACTCATCTTGAATTGGGAATCGGAAATCGCTAATCTAGAACCGTGTACTCAACTCAAACCATCTACTCATCGTCCTTTATCAAAATCATGAATCGTGAATCCAAAATGGTTAGAGGCGCTACAGTATCATTTTTTTTATTGTCCTCACCCCTTAGCTGTTGTCTACTCCTGCATGAACTTCATCACATGATTTGCTAAAAAGGCTTTCAATTACAATAATTCTGAAACCAAACGCCAATGTTGAGAAAGCTTTCATAGTCAAAACGTGGCCTTTCATGTCCATGGCAATCATCAGGAAAGACTATAACTTTGACCTCGACTCCTTTCTCTTTTAGAGCCCTTGCATACTGTAAGCCATTAGGAGTGGGCTTTTAACCTTTGATAGGTGAGAAATAGGTGATAGAATACATTTAACTCTTCTGCTGATGGTGCTTCTTAAAAAATGTTCCTTCCTTCGGTTCCATAAGATGGAGTAGGCCCGCTACTCCGCATGGTTAAAGATGCTCAAATTAAAGGGCAGGAGAATGCTGCCAGGGCTATCGGGTATTGGGTAGAGACCCGGAGAGTGTTGAACAGATGGTTTTATCTGGTGTTTGTTCAGTTTTTTCAAAGATCTTGAAGGAAGGGCCTATGAAGGTGCAAGCTATGGTGGCATGGGCAATATCAGAATTGGCTGCAAATCATCCAAAATGTCAAGATGTGTTTGCTCAAAACAACGTTATTAGATTTCTTGTTAGCCATCTTGCATCTGAGACTATTCAATAACATAGTAAGTATACAATTCCTACCAAAGTTACAATGTTAGAAGGTGTTGTTAAGGCAAATAACACAAATACAAGCACCAGCAATAGTAATCAAAGCGATGGACAGCCCTTAGTGAAACATCCGTTGGGCAGTAACCAAAATAAGAATCAAATGCATAATGTGATACAATCTACTACTGTTGTTAAAGCCACGAAAGCTTAAAACTCAGGTCAAAGCAATAACAACCATCGTCAGCAAGCAAAGCATATTACTTTATCGGAAGCGAGCAACAACGGTATAGAGTTCGAAGATCCAGCAATAAAAGCCTACATGAAAGCAATGGTTGTGAATGCACTGTGGCACCTAGCAAAAGGCAACTCCGCAATATGCTAGAGTATCACAGAATCAAAAGCACTTTTATGTTTTGCAGTGCTGCTGGAGAAAGGAGAAGATTAGGTGCAGTACAATTCGGCGATGGCTTTGATGGAAATTGCACGTGTTGCTGGGCTAGATGCTAATCTCAGAAGGTCGCCTTTTAAGCCTAATTCGCCGCAGCACGTGCAGTCATAGATTAGTTCATTTGCATCATTGAAAAAGCTGAATATGACGATCTTCTTGTGCCATGCATTGTAGCATTGGGTTGTTTGTCAAGAAGTTTAGGGCTACCGAGACTCGGATTATTGGGCCCGTGGTTAGGTTGCTCGATGAAAGTGAGCCCACTGTGTCAAAAGAGGCGGCGGTTGCTTTAACCAAGTCTACATGCATGGAGAATTACTTGCATATAGACCATTCTAAGTCCACCATCAATGCAGGAGGGGCCAAGCTTCTGGTTCAGTTAGTGTATTTTGGGGAACATATGGTGCAAATAGCTGCACTGGCTTTACTGTGTTATATTGCTTATCATGTTCCCGAAAGTGAAGCATTAACTCAAGCTCAAGTAGGTAATGTTCTTGAATGGGCATCAAAGCAAGGGTATATGGTTCAGGATCCTTTGCTAGATACATTGTTGCCCAAGGCAAAAGAAAGGGCCGAGCTCTACAACTCGACGTCAAGTAGTAGAGGATACATTTGATTCTACATAATTTTAAGTTACTAAATCTATATGCAGAGAGTTCATTAGTTGGTTTCAACTTGAGGCAGAATTTCGAGAGGGATACTATTGTGTGGTGAGTTTTTGATAGTGTAGTTCTTTTTAGAGGTTAGCTATTTCTCTAGCGTTATGCTGTGTATTATGATATCTTTGTATTCTTCCTTTCAATTTCCTCTACTAAAATGATTCAAGGAACAAAAAGCTTAGTGCTCGAAAAAAAAGAATATCACTAGTACGAGCCATTAGCGCAAGATTACAAACTGGATTGGTAGCAACTTTGGTAACCATCCTTTATCTAATCTCATGGGCTCTGTATTTGGATTGCACAATCGGGAATCTATCGAGGTTCATAATGTTACTTGACTACTGTTGTCTGTTTCTAATTGATTATCCATGTTGAGCTAATTTAAATTTGATAATAGGTATTCTGCTGTGCATTGAGTCATAATGATGGAACGGAATGGAGGCAGCACATTCAGTCGGAAGCTGGGCACTTCATCGACGTATCTTCCATGACTTCTGATGCTATTGCTAAGACAATCAGTAATGACAAAATTCAAATTTTGGTTAACCTTAATGGTTATACTAAGGTATTAAATTTTCTTAGTCTCCTGTTAACATGTATTTTACATATAGGACAATTTACCTGGTAGTCAGTCTCCTTGATAAGTATTAATTGATGTAGTGTAATTACATGTTTCAAATGCTTTCAAGTTAATATTTTTAAGGTCCTTTTTTTTCCCTCAGTACTTCGGCATTAAAGTGAAGTATTTCTATTATTTTTAAAGATACTCACATACTGAGAAAAAGGAAAACAGCAACTATGGCCCACGTGCAATAAGAAAAAGCAAAACTAATTATATTGCATTCTAGCTCGCTAAAAGCATGTGATTATTGAGTACTTAGTTACAAATCAGAAATATTTGTAAACAAACTGGCATATAAAAGTATACATATGAAAATGGGACAATAAACAATAAAAGCCTAATTACTCTTACTGCAAAATAAAAAAGTGGTTGCTTCATTACTATTCAGATGGAATATCCATTATCGCAGCGTCAGTGCCTGCTTTATTACCTAATTTTAAAACTGAACTGATTTTGTTGTCTGGATGGTTTCAATTGTTTTTACAATGAGGGATATCTCAATAGGTAGGACAATAATAATTCAGTTTCTTTAAGGTATTAGTCTCAAATTTCCAGTTACTTGAACCACTGGTGTTGACTTGATAGCTAGAGTTAGAAATTAAAGGATACCTGTTTCGTTCGTTATCTGTACTCTCCCGTTTAGCCCATCAAAGCAGCCTTTTTTCTTCTTTTATATGGGCTTGGCCCAATACCTGTTTTATTACATTTCTTGTATAAATAGACCTTTGTACATGCCGAGATAATGTATTAGAAACATTTGTTTTCATTTCTGTAAATCCTTTTGATAATAAAAAGTATAAATTTCATTTCATCAATTCTTGCAAAGAATTCAACTTGGTATCAGAGCAATCATTTGTGCTTAACAGCATTTCATGCTCGATCCTTTGCAACATAATCTTTGATTAACAAAGTTTGTTGTCCATCAGAAAAATTTCATCGTCTGGACCCTCTCATCGAAGGTTTACCTTGTCATATGAGAGTTGTTGGCTTTAACCAAGGATCAGTGCCTCGCCTGTGTTGATTACAGGCTGCAACAGTTCCTTAATTAAAGCTTTGTGGTTAAAGAATTCTGAATCTGTCAAGAAAGCCGATCAAGAAAACAAAGAAACAAGTTTAATTGATAAAGAAGCCATTCAGAAAGGCCTGTCAGTAACTGTAGTTAATTTCTTCCTACATTCCTCATCATCCAAGCCTCTAAGATTGCTTCAATTATCAAATAAAGAGTTTCTTTATTTTTCACAATTCAAAGCTTCCCTGAATTCAGAAATTCTTATCATCATTTCCTGGATCTTTTTGCTTCTGCTTTTCCATCATGGCTAGTCCTGGTGATTCAGCCAGTGCAAATGTTCCCAGTGGTAGAGTCTCAACTGGGCAAAACCAACCACCAACTGATCCCATCCAAGATTTGATGAAATCTATCATCAAACCACAAAGCCAGTTGATCTCTATTCATCTTGATGAATCAAATTACCTGTTATGGAAATTACAGGTAGAAAATGGTGTTAGAGGATATGGACTTGAAGATTATATATATGGAACAAAAATGGTTCCACCCAAGTATACTTGAGATAGTGAAGATAAACTTGTTCAAAATGCAGAATTTCAGGCTTATCAAAGGCAAGATAGTCTTATCTGTGCATGGATGATGTCATCCATAGATGCAACTATTTTACCTCAGTTAATTGGTGTCAAGACTGCAAATGAAGTCTGGTCCACAATTGAGAGAAATTTTTCTGCTCAATCCTCAGCTCGAATCATGCATTTCAAAAGACAACTTCATAGTATAAGAAAAGGAGATGCGAGTATGAATGAGTATTTGTTAAAAGTAAAAAACATTTGTGATCAACTGAATTCTGCAGGGCAGAAAATTCCTGAATCAGAACAAGTGCTGTCAATAATAAGTGGGTTGGATGATGATTATGAAGCTGTGTCAGCAATAATTCTGTCTATGGATCCTACACCCACCTTACAATATGTATATTCAACATTGTTGGCTCATGAAGGCAGAATTGATCATAAAAAGAATATCAATACAGATATGTCTATCAACTATACTACCTATGGTAGAGGTAAAACTCAAACAAATACTTCAAGAAACCAACCTAATGTTCAGAGAGGTGGTCAATCTAATCGAGGAAGAGGTAAAGGCAAAAATAATAATTCAAGAACCAGATGTCAAATTTTTGAAAAATTTGGTCATACTGCAAATAAATGCTATTTCAGATATAGCTCAAGTGTTAATCCTGGCCAATGCAGCAATAATTCAAACATTAACATGGTTAATGTGCAAAAAGATGGTAACAAAAGTCAGGCAGAGAACAGCAGTGCAGACACTACTTCAACAGATGATGCAAATGATGACTGCTGGTACCCAGATTCAGGAGCTACTAATCATGTTACAAACAATTTAAGCAATCTGAACTTGGGGAATAAAGAATACAAAGGTATGCAAAATCTTTTAGTTGGTAATGGTAAGACTGTACATATTACACATACTGGAAATGCAAGTCTAAATGGACCCAAAGAACTTATTTTAAAAATTTTGTTGAGGGTTCCTTCCATTAAAAAAGAATTAATGAGTGTTTCCCAATTTGCAAAGGACAACAAAGTTTATTTTGAATTTTACCCAAATTCTTGCATTGTCAAAGATATACTAACTCAAGAAATCATTTTGCAGGGTAAAGAATATAAAGGGTTGTACAGATTTGATGTTACTAATCATAAAAACCCTAAGTTCAGTAATAGAGAATGCATGATGGTTGTTGCAAATGATTCTAAGTATAATAGAAAATTTGATCTATGGCATTGTAAGCTAGGACATCCTAGTATTAGAACTGTTAAACAAATCATGAATGATATGAACTTTAATACAAATGCCATTTCTGATTCATATGTTTGTTCCTCTTGTCAATTGGGAAAATCACATAAACTTGCATTTCCAGATTCACAAACAGAATACTCTAATTCTCTTAAATTAGTTGCTACTGTTCTATGGGGTCCAGCATCTACATGTTCTGTATTTGGGTATAAATATTATATTTCCTTCATTGATGCATACTCTAGATTTACATGGATATACATGTTAAAGTCTAAATCTGATGTTAGTAATGTTGTTATTTAGTATATAAACAAGGTTGAAAATATGATTGGGCTTAAAATAAAAACCTTTCAAATAGATGGTGGTAGAGATTTTTTACAATTAAAATCCTTTTTTGAAAAGAAAGGTATCAATCATAGAACCACATGTCCTTACACTTCAGAACAGAATGGGCTAATTGAGAGAAAACATAGACATATTGTTGAAACTGGTCTAACTTTGCTTGTTCAAGCTTCTATGCCACTAAAATACTGGCCTGAAGCTTTTGATACTGCTGTGCATCTGATAAATTTACTACCCACAAAGGTCTTAAAGTTTAAATGTCCATAGGAAATTCTTTACAAAATTAGACCAGATTATAATCATCTGAAAGTGTTTGGATGTGAGTGTTATCCTTGTTTAGGATCTTACAATACACATAAATTGGATTTTAGATCCACTCCATGTACTTTTCTAGGGTATTGTACCAAACAGAAAGGTTATAAATGTCTATATAAGTCTGGCAGAATATATATTTCGAGACATGTTAAATTTAATGAACAGATATATCCTTTTAGCTCTGAAAAAATAAAGGCTACTGAAAAAATAGCTGAGTCTAGAATAATCATACCTGAATTGCCTGAAGAAGTTCAAGTGATAATAGCACCTCAAAGAAATTTGAAAGATACCACTATAGACTTTCAGCACACAATGCCTTTAAGAAGAACAGGCCAAGAGAATGTTTTTGAAGAAAACTATGGCAATCAGAATGAATCTGTTCAAGCTTCTGTTGAGAGTGGCAGTCAATCACCAACCAGTCATCAATCACATGTCAGTGAAGAATCTGATAATATCAGTCAAGACAATAATGTTAGAGACAATGTTAACAAGCACCCTATGTTGACTCGTGCAAAGTGTGGTATTTTCAAACCAAAGCATATTTATGTGGCTGTTGTTCATGATGAACCAATTTCCTTCCATGAGGCATCACAATTTGAAGTCTGGAAACAAGCCATGACAGAAGAGTATGATGCCTTAATTAAGAAAGGAACATGGTCTCTAGTTAAGAAACCAGAAAATAAAAATATAATTGGTTGTAGATGGGTGTATAAATTAAAGAAAAATTCTGATGGTTCAATTTCTAAGTATAAGGCTAGATTAGTTGCTAATGGCTACTCACAACAGTTGGGTTTTGATTTTTCAGAAACATTTTCACCTGTTGTGAAGCCTACATCAATTAGGATGATATTAACAATAGCCTTAAGTAGAAATTGGAGCATCAAACAGTTGGATATTAATAATGCTTTTCTTAATGGTGAATTGCAGGAAGAGGTGTTTATGCAACAACCTGAAGGTTTTTGTCAAGGCAATAAGTCAGAATGGGTGTGCAAGCTCAACAAAGCAATCTATAGGTTAAAGCAGGCTCCTAGAGTTTGGTTTGACAAGTTGAAATCAACACTTGTCAATTGTGGCTACAATTCTACAAAATCTGATAATTCTGTGTTTACAAAATTCTCTGGAAGTGAAATAACATATATATTAATTTATGTTGATGATTTCATAATTACAGGAAATAGCTTATCAGAGATTGGAAGCATCACTAGAAAATTGAATGCAGAATTTTCAATCAAAGACTTAGGAGAAATAAGCTATTTTTTGGGAATTGAAGTTATCAAAACATCAGAATCAGAGATACATCTCAATCAAAGAAAGTATATATCAGAAATTCTTCTAAAAGCCAAGATGAACAAAGCAAATCCTTTGCCAACATCTATGATTTTAAATGGTCAACTTTCTAAACACAAGGGTGAAGAATTTCAGGATGCAACCTTTTATAGAAGCATTATAGGAGCTCTTCAATATGCTACAATAACAAGACCAGATATATCCTATTGTGTTAACAAGGCAAGTCAGTACATGCACAAACCTTTAGATACACATTGGACAGCAGTTAAAAGAATTCTTAGGTATCTTAAAGGTACTATAGATCATGGTCTGGTGTTCAAAGCAAGCATGTCATTAAATATCAATGTATATGCTGATGCTGATTGGGCAACAGATATTGATGACAGAAAATCAACATCTGGATTTTGTATCTATCTAGGTAAAAATCCAATTTCATGGAGTGCAAAGAAACAGAATACAGTCTCAAGATTAAGTACTGAAGCAGTGTTCAGATGTGTAGCTAATGCTGCTACAGAAGTTCTTTGGATTGAATCATTACTGAGTGAGCTTAGAATTAAAACAGAAAAGAAAGATGTAATATGGTGCGACAATGTTAGTGCTATATCATTAACATCTAACCCTGTTTTACATTCTAAAACAAAACACAGAACTTGATCAATATTTCATCCGTGAGCAAGTTATGCAAGGGAAATTGAGAGTAGGATATATACCGTCTCAGCATCAGAAAGCAGATATACTTACTAAACCTCTCTCAAAACAGAATTTCACCAGATTGAAGGAAGAACTTAACGTCGAGTCAGCAGATCCGGTCAACAGATCTAACAGAATAATCTACATACCAGATTGAAGACGCTGACCTTTCAATTGATAACTGGTTCAGGCCTGTTCAGTTAGGGTTTGAGTAGATTCGGATCAAATCCTTTCAAACTCCAATTTAACCTCTCTCAACGAGATTGAAGCATGCTTAAGCTCAAATAAACTTAAGCAATTCTTCAGAATCATCTGTTTTGGAGGCCTGACAAATCGATTCAGCCATCAATCGAAATATCGAGCCGCCATTTTTTTCATTTCTGGAAACCCTAGGGTTTGGTTTCAGGGGGGAGTTAGAAATGAAAGGATATCTATTTCGTTCGTTATCTATACTCTCCCGTTTAGCCCATCAAAGCAGCCTTTTTTCTTCTTTTATATGGGCTTGGCCCAATACCTTTTTTATTACATTTCTTGTATAAATAGACCTTTGTACATGCCGAGATAATGTATTAGAAACATTTGTTTTCATTTCTGTAAATCCTTTTGATAATAACAAGTATAAATTTCATTTCATCAATTCTTGCAAAGAATTCAACTGCTAGTATTATGTAAACAGCCAGCTTAAGATTTTTGTGTTTTTGTTATTTCATCTTACTATAGGAGTATGAACTGAAATGTTAATTTTGTTAAGGGGACACAGAATTGTGATAAATAGGGGAAGAGTTGCAACTAAGTTTTACTATGATACGCCTCTATCCTCATTATGAAATCACTGCTCATTTTTAATACACTCTACTTGAATAAATATTTTGAGAAGTTTCATATTTTTGCATTCTATTTAACCTAAATATCAAAAATAAATTGGAATTTGAGAAACTAAAAGCGAACCTAAAATTGGAGGATTTTTGAACTAAGGGGATAAGTGTCAAAATCTTTCATTACACCATTCTGCTGTAAATACACTGATCCTGTATTTTAGTCTGTTAACTATTTGCTCAAATGGGAGCACTTAGCAAGAAACTATATAAAAGCTAATTGTCACCTAATTATTAGATATAGCCAAACGCCTTGGTAATTTACAAAAATATGTGGATGAAACTATCGTTTCATGGACCATTAAGATAGTGAATTTCATACAGAGATTCAGCTTTTAAAAAAAATCGTAGCCAAAACCCTCGCCGTATCTACTAATAATCACCTTATTTTATTTTCATTACTTAGTCTTGTCGCTAGCTGAGTAACATTGATTGTTCTTTATATTTACACCTTACAATCAATTGTTCATATCATATCAGTGTGCAAGAAATGAAATTTTTGCCATGACACTAGCACCAATTCAAGTTTCGTAAATCGGTTTTCCTTGGACTACTGGTGCTTATTATATTGATTATTTAGTCACTGATGAGGTACTAATATGATATTTTTTTTCTTCCTTTCTGCCATGTTAGATGTGTTATTCCTACATTTGTAATGTTTGTTCATTTCTGGGATCATTGGCAGTTTGTCTCTCCCACTCATTTCTCACTAATTTATTCCAAGAAGCTCGTCCATCTTCCCTGTTGTTATTTTGTCAATGACTATAAGCAGGTAAGAATGCTATTTCAGGGAGAATTGTGTTTTACTAGAATGTGCATATTATTTCTTATGTGATAGGTAAATAAATATTTCAGAAAAATCGTGATGTACTCGATCTGGTGTGTCCGCATAAGCGCGCTGATTATGGATTGCCAGACGACAAGTTTCTGTTTGCATGTTTCAATCAGCTGTACAAAATGAACCCCGATATATTCAGCACTTGGTAAGAATGAGAAATTTGTTGTATGAATTCTTACTCTGAACAGTAGCATCTGCTTTAACATTTTGCTATTTATTTGCAAATATAACAATTTCAGATGTAAGATTTTGAGACGTGTTCCAAATAGCTCTCTTTGGCTGCTTATGTTCCCCGCTGCTGGAGAAAGAAGACTTCGTGACTATGAGCATTCATTAAATATATTTATATCATTTTTATGCTTTTTCAAAGTGGATATATGGATTCAAGTAATAAATCTTTGCTTAATTACCAAAGCCTTTTGTTTTGGTAGATGCTAGAAGACAAGGGTAAAGGATGATCAGATCATATTTACTGATGTAGTGATCAAGAATAAGCATATTAGACGTGATGCCTTAGCCGATCTTTTCCTTGACCCGTTGGTTGTCATTCAGTATTGTACATTAACCAAAAATTTTGGACACACAATGTTTAATATGTGCTGTACTTACATCTTGTTCTGTTCGTTCTATGATTAGGCCTCTATATAATGCCCACACAATAGGGACAGATGTACTATGGGCTGGCCTTCCAATGGTTACTCTTCCCTTAGAGAAAATGGCTACACGTGTAGCTGGGTCTGTCTCTTTGTTTGGCTGCAGGCGCTCGGTGAGGAGATGATTGCTAAGACCATAATATAATGCATGCACAGATAATTACAACTTTTAAAATAATTCGAGTTTTATTTTTGCTTTATTCAGTAAATTTTTTGTTTTCAAAAATAGAAAACTGGAACCGGTCAGTAAACGGAAGAAATTGATTAACATATTATTATTACTTGTTAATTTTGTATTTAATTAGGAAATAAAGTAATCAAAATACCTTACCTTTTTGCTTTCATTATTCTTTTAAAATTTATTTTATTGGCATTGTGATAATCCTTATTTGTGTAGAAGTCATAAAAAGCTGAGCAGTATATGACCGTTTGTATAATTTTCCGAATATCTAGATACGTGAAGCCACCTATCTTCACGCTTTGTCTTGGCAATGCTTGAGGAAGAAGCTGCCTTGCTTTTGGCTTCTGGTGCTAGGAGTAATCATGTTGCATTACCATCATCGACACATATGATAAAGGAGGTAAGCATATTGTTACATATTTTGAAAATTTGAAGTTAATATTGAATGAATTTCACATTGTTTAAGTACTACAAATTGTATATTACCCTTCAGCACTGTTTACAAACTAATTACTTGCACAAAATTTGATCTTCAATGCGATTAATTTGGCTTGATAGATGCTATGCTCATCCACTTTTGAAAGACAAAAAGGGGAATATTTTTTGCTGTTACACTTTTTGGTGGCAAAAATTATGCTCCAACCCCCCATGAATGATACTTGTCCATTTTTAGTACCCTCATGTATCAATGGAATATAACTGTATGCATGTATGTGCGGTCTATCCTATATGATTAATGAAGTTTGTAGGGTTCATAGGTAAAAATCACTTTTCTATTCACTTTTGTACCGGCCGCAGTCAGATTTTTTTTATAAACATGCATATTTCTATGAATAAAATGAAATGCAGTGTACATATTTGATACTCAAGGCTGAATTTTGTCTATTTATCTTTCCTTATAATGTTATGTGTGCACTTGTTATTTTAATCACATAGCATTTAGTTTTTATTATTTATTTTGTTTTGGCTAGACTTTTGAAGAAGCAGATACAAAGCATGATGGAAAGATCGACAAAGAAGAGTGGAGTTTAGTTTTACGGCATCCATCTCTATTAAAGAACATGACCCTTCGGTACCTCAAGTACATACTCTCTGGATCCCTCGTGTTACCTATTGTTACTATATATTGTGATATACTAGATGTAAAACATGGAATATCTCATCCATACCATATTCTAATGTGAATTTTGTTGTAGGGACATAACCCCAGCTTTGTGTTCAATTCTCAAGTTGATGATACTTGATGATATATTTGGAAAGCTGATGATAGATGAGGAAAAAACTTTTTAGTGAGGGAAAAACTGCAGTCATTAAACGAAGCACACGTTCCTACAAATCTGTTGGAATGACTATTAGCAGCTGGTGCAGAGGAATTTCCTCCCGTTTATGCAATTTTGGGAGGAATCCTTGGTCAGGTATTTTATACTAAACCTTTATTTTCTTAAGTTTGTAATTTTTATATGGCATGTATAATGATTTTAGAAGTTTCCTTTCAAATATTACCTTTTCCACTATAAATAGCTGAAACACCATTATAGTAATAAAAAGGTTTTCTATTTGCTAATTGTCGACTTTGGTAAGCAACAAGTTAGCCATACAAATGGTTATATACTCGATCAAAAAAATATTTGGAAATATTATCCATTTTGATGACATTTTCCACAATAGTGATATATGTTGGTGGAAAGTGTTTTTCGATAATCAAATTTGATAAAAGCAAAATGAAATAAATAGAAAAGACAACTATAGACTTTAATATGTTACTATTAGAAAAAACTAGTAAATACAAGGTCAATGATAACTTTTTCTCGCTAGTGAGTGTTTCATTGGTCAATCGGACTAGGGTGGGATTGATATTAGTATATTATATTCCTATGATAAAGGTTGTTATATTAATGATGCAAATGATACCACATTCATAATAGTATGATATCCATGTTTTTGATGAAAATAAGGAACAATGGTATAGGTTACTAACAGGTGACAAATTGGTTCGGACACATGACCACTAGAAACAACTAAAACCTAGAGTTAAGTAACCACCAAAGACCTCTGTACATTTTTAGACTAATCTGTAACTGCTTTTCAGTGTTATATAATTCATTCTTGCAGTTTGGTCCGCAAAGTTTGTACATGTAAATTGAATGGAGACGGAGGATGATTCGTGGTATAATTTATGAATGTTGCATGTCTTTATTGTAACAGGACAAACACTGCTTATGTTATGGAGAAAATATCAAAAGCAAAGCAAGATTAAATCAACAGGTCGACTTATTTGTAAATAACTTGTTAATTTAAGTATGTATGACATATTATGGACATGGAAACAGTATGTATGAAATGCTAGGTTTGTATATTTGAGAAGTAGTTTGAATTATGTGTACGAAATATTAAATTTGGATATGTGAATGTTGTTTGAATGATATGTATGATATATTATGCTGTAATTCACATATTTGTTGTCTGTGAAAATGTTTTTTTTTAATATGCATGTAAGAAACACACATGAAAGAGATGGAAGAGTGGTAACAAAATATAAAATCAATATATTGTACTATAGCGTTTTAGAAACGCTATAAATTATGCAAACAAACGCTGTGAAAATGACTATAAAATGCTATAATACTATAGATTAAATGTTATAGAAATAAATCCATGAACGCTATAATACAACTAAATAAAAAATTATGGTTCAAGAACAACAAATGCTATAGGAAATACAAAAAAATGCTATAACAGGAGCAGCGTAAACGCTGTAGAATAAGAAAACGCTATAATAAATTTATTTTCCGTAGCGTTTTACTCTTTGCTATTTAAAATAAGAGATCTAACATAACATGTCGTTACATGGCGTTCTCTGAAATGCTATTAAAGGATATAATAGCGTTTTTCAAACGCTACGAAATTCCTATTTTGTCATAGTGGCGGAAGATAGGTTGACTGTGGGAATAGGTTTTTAAGGGTTAAGTTTTGGTATTTATAGTGTTTTTTTTTCAAAATATCTAGATATTTGTATTGAGATATTTTTTTTAGTTTTATATTCATTTTATATTCGTTCTTTCCTTCTAAAAATTCTTGTGACCACATACGATACCCAAAAATCACGAAAATTGGCATGCAGCTACAGTTCGACATTACAGTCCGAACGAAACTGGTTTTGTCGAATTCCGACTTCGTATGCTCACACAGCGTATTTTTAACTGTCAAAATACTGACTGTTTCTCACTCTAAAAATCCGTACGGCCACACACTGACTCTAAAAATCACCAAACTTGGAATCTAACAACTATTTGTCATTGCGGATCCAACAAAATTAGTTTCATCGAATTCCGACTTCGTTTGCAAAACCGACTACTTTTAAAGCTCTGGATGACCCTTTTAAATATATAAATATATTTAAATATAATTAAATTAAATATAAATAAATTTATATTATCGTATATCTTCACATATGATATCGTACAGCTTCAGAATATCATATCAGAATTTACAGCTTGATATCTCAGATTCCAGATTATCTCGATATTTAATTTATATCGAAAATCCTTTTATAACGTAAATAAAGCGTTGCAAAATATAAAGGAATTCCACAGCGACTTTTCTGAAATTTGATTTGGACGTAAATCAAAATCTACACGACGAAATCCCGATTTTTCTCTTCCACTAGAAAGATATACTATACCAGCTCCACACGTTTCTTGTTTCACAGAAATCCGATTTAAAACGAACCCTATATATTCAGTTGAAGTTCAAATCGCCAAATAGCGAACTACCGTGCCATTTCGAGCTCTATTTAATTATATTCTAATTCTACGTTTCAAACTGACGTCGATTGAATATATTCGTCAATATAATTCAACTCTAAGCTGAATTAAATCTAAGGGACGACCCCGTTCACAGAATATTGTGATTTCCAATATTTTGATTATTTCTGAATTAAATATATTATTTAATTTTAATTAAATAACCACTATAATTTAATTATCGACGATTTAATTCCCTAAATCACTATTTATATAATTAAATTAATTAATTATAATACCTCTGACAATGCGGGTCATTACATTCTTCCCCACTTAAAATAATTTCGTCCTCGAAATTGCTAAGGTAGAGGACGACCCTATCTATTGGATTAAAGTTTATCTGTTTACCCCTTATCTCTTGTTTCTCCGAACCAATTAATATCGACTAAAATATTAACTCCTTCTGACTAACTAAAATTTTCAAAAATTCTGAAAATTTTCTAACACTTTAAATTTTAGGAAAATTTCGCCATAACCTCCTTTGAACAGCCCTATCGGTAAAACACCAACTCGCCTCTCTAGGCCTTCTCCAACCCAAAAGAAAATCAAACGGCCAAGCGGCTTGCCAAATCGGCTCATAAATCACCAAACTCATATGAAATATAAACTTGTACCTTTTTGTCGGGCATATCAACTCTATCACTTTCACCTGTTATCAATTCAACCTATACCAGTGTTATCCCGATCAAACTCCAATTTATTTTTATCCACCATTTCAACCATTCGCTTATACCTAAGCCGAATTTCATTTCAAACTCAAACACTATTCTTGATTTCCAATCCATAACTCACCCGTCCAATATAATTCCAAATTATCTCTAATCAAGTCTAATTCTACTTGACACTAATCTATTTCAAATGATTTTCACTTACTGGCTTTTAATTCAATCCCAATTCTATTGGATTTTACAAATTTTACTTTAATTTGTTTAAATTCAAACAACCTTTTCTTCCTGGAAGTTTTTAAACAGTTTACCTCTTTCAAAAAAAATCAAATTTTCCTTTTTGAAATTCAACACAACTTGTTTTTCCCAAAACAAAATCTTTGGTAGTAATCCGTCACTTACACACTCGAAAATGAACACCGATGATGTCATGATCAACATCGGAATCTATTTTCCAGCTACCGAAGTGAGTTCAATACTATAACACTTTTCAAAACCATTTCTGAATATTTCCATTTTGAAATCCATTCCAAATATCCTTTTACCATGTTGTAAACAATTTAAAATCTCCCAGGATCTTAAAATTCTCTTATACTTAATTCAAATCCATTTCCAAACATTATTCCAATTTCCAGAGTTTGAATTTCACTCCTGATTTAAATTTCAGATTTAACTCCTCTGATTTCACATTTTTCACTTATATGAATTCTGGTGGTTATATATAACCATTTCACTTTATAATCTTGCTCAATTATAATTGCAACCAATATATCTAATATATGATAATATATTACATATCCATACTGTGTCGGTCCATCGTATTCAAGTATTTATAAATCCCTACCGATACAGTGGATCAAACTGATCGACCTGAATTCATAAACAACTCAGCCAATGAATCTCCACGATATAAAACAATTTTTATATCAAATAACAAATACGTTCACTCATTTATATACACTCAAACTCAATCTAGGGTATTACTAACCCTATCTCTACCGAGTCACGCCACAGAGCCAAGGTAATTCTTAACTTAAGCTCTGATACCAACTGTAACGACCCGGATTTTGAGCGACTTTGGTTATCGACATAAGCTCGATGTCGATAACCAAAACCTTGAAAAATCCTGGTAATTAATGAAAGAAATTAGAGGGTGAGGATAGATAAGATAGAAACTTAGAATAGAAGAAAAAGAAGAACACAACATCAGAGTAACACGAACCTCACAGCGGAACGAATAATATATAATATATAACATAACTTTGAAATATAACAGTTATGTATACAATAGCACTTATCAGAGTACATCACTTATAACACAGCGGAAATAAACTATAGCTATATGATCCAGAAGCCTCCTGCTCCAGCTCTTCAAGTATATCTATAAATCCCGACTACTTGACTGCCCGTACAAATTTAGGCATCCAAGAGTTTAGGGAAAACAACAAAGTAAACTCCGGGTTAGTCATGGGACTGGTATGAGTAAAATAGTTTAACATAGTTTAACATATATATGATATCTCATAAGACCACGCCGTGAATACGGAACGGGTTTTTCCCTTATGAGAATCCAACATCTTTGACAAGCAATATCATTCTGATATTATAATAATGTCTAAGTACAAATATATATCAATCTAGCAGAAACGCTTTCATCTCATGTTCTACATATATAGCATACAATCAAAATCGCAAGCACGTATTGGATAATGGATTTCCAACTATGACAAGGTATGGAACCACCTTCTGCTAGTGTACCTCTAGAGAGGAATACACTGGGTTCAACAAGAACATCTTGTAACCCGGCCACACATGACCGACCACTCATTTCGCTTGAGTATATCGAATGTATATCACCAACGGTTGGGATCAGCAACCGTTTCCCGAATGGGACAGCATCAACAATAGATTTTTGGAAGTAAATGAAAACTCTAGATCAGGTGATTATACACCCTAATAGGTGCGACCTACATAGCCATGCTACCTGCCCGATTTCTGTCATTTACCGGATGTGAGGCTAGAAGCTACGCTTATCTTCACATCAGATTCACTTTAAATGCCACATCATCAAATCCATCCAATCACCGATTGACGTCCTTAACAATACATTATGTGTTAGCTAAAAGAAGTTTCCTTCTCCGCTTCCACTCTTGGTACGGTTGGAGAAATCAATGTACGTGCTCGTCTGGAAATACTCTGTCAGACATCCATCTTCATTCACTTAGAATGTCACAACGTCATACCCGCCAAATCACAAATTGATTTCCTCAAAGATACAACATGTATACAGTTAAGAGAAACGAATTCCTCCGCCACCAAACGTGAATACGTTTGAACAGATCAACTTACGCGATCCATTGGATATACTCTGTCAGACCTTCGTCCATACAAGTTGTCCTGGGACTGGACAAACCGAAGGCACTATTCAGTATATCCATCTTAGTCACTGTTATCTAAGACTTATACAACAGCCCTTGCACTTTACTCCGTCTTCAATTATCTTTGGCATAAATGATTCGCAACACTTATGCCAATACAGAGTGGTTCTTTGGATAATAATCCAACCGGTCTCTCCATATTAACAACGTTAAAATGGTCAAAACTTCGATAGTCTGTGAGTTAACTATCAAAGAAAACAAGTGTGCAAACAATGATATTATTTCCAGATGGAAATTATATCAAACAAACATCATTTAACATTTATCTCTTTAGCTCATTTTACAACTCCTGTTTCCCTATATTCAACATTTGCTATTTTCTATATTTAGAAAATATACGTTATTAACACTGGAAACATTTCCATTCCTTGTTTTCTGTATTTAGAAAACATTTCTGATTCTTGTTTGGAAAGCATTTCCAAACTCCTACGTTTGGATTAAACAGATGTTTAGATAAAACATCGCTATGCCAAGTCAACCATTTTCTTTAATTACTAAATTCACTTTACCATCCTTTACTGCCGAACCTTAACCATTCCTCAGTTAAAAACGAAGCCAATCAAGTTGAGGTAAAACTACCTCTCAGACCTTAACTGAACAACACTTCTAACCTTGAAATAGGCAAAGTTCACTTTATATTTCTTTAACTAACTTCCTTACTTAACCTTTCTTTCGAATAACTATATTCGATTAACTCTTTTCAATTAACTCTATTGGACTGACCCTATTGGGTTAACTCTATTTGATTTACTCTATTTGATTAACTCTATTTGATTAACCCCATTCACTTAACTCATGTCGAATAAACTATATTCGATAACTCCTCTAACTCTATTCGAATAAACTATACTCGATTAACTCCTCTAACTCTATTCGAATAAACTATATTCGATTAACTCCTTTACTATATTCGAATAAACTATATTCGATTAACTCCTTTGATTTAACTCTAATCGATTAACTCCATCGAATAAACTATATTCGATAACTCCTTCGATTTAACTAATATTATATGACTCACTTCGATTAACTAATAATCGATAACTCCATTCGATGAAACTAACATCGATACTCCTTTCGATGAAATTAACATCGATACTCCTTTCGATGAAACTAACATCGATTAACTCCTTTCGATGAAACTAACATCGATTAATTTAACTCGACGAACTTAACTCGACTCACTTATCTCGATAATCTAACTCAAGAACTTAACTCGATTAACTTATCTCGATAATCTAACTCAAGAACTTAACTCGATTAACTTATCTCGATAATCTAACTCAAGTTGATTAACTCCTATCGAATAACTAATATTCGATTTAACTCCATTCGCTTGACTCTAGATCGCAGCGATCACAATGGTTACGCCTGACTCCCTCAGGAAACATCCGACCGTCGTAGGCTATTTACAGCCTTGCGAATTACGCTAGCAGTCGTACGAGATGGCAACTTATCCTGAATAACTCTGTTTGACTAACTCTATCTCAAATAACTATATTTGATAACTTCTACTTCGAATAAGTGGTATTCGATAACTTAACTCGATTATCAACTCGAAAATCTTAACTTAAATCGATTAACTCCAACTGATTAACTCTGCCTGGTCAACCCTAACTAATTAACTCTAACTGGTTTTGCTTGGTTTGACTAACTCAATTGATTAACTCGACTGACTAATTCAACTCGATTCACCTAGCTTGATTTTTCTTATCTCGATTAACTGAACTAATCACTTTGATTAACTCGACTAATTCACTTTGATTACCTTAACCAATCCACTTTGATTAACTTAACCAATTCACTTTGATTTAACTTAATCAATTCACTTTGATTAACTTTACCAATCCACTTTGATTTAACTTAACCAATTCACTTTGATTAACTTAACCAATTCACTTAGTTTAACTAATCAATTTACTTTGATTAACTAACCTGATAACTCAATTTGATTAACTTACTCGCTAATAACGTTTATTCCTTTTTAAAGATTTTCTTTTATAATCTATTTATTTCCTAAATAAATATTTCCTTATAATCCTATTTATTTAACAAATAAATATCTCCTTTATTCTAACAAATAAATATTCCTGTATTTTATTTATTCTAACAAATAAATATTCATTTAACTTTATTTATACCCTAAATAACAAGTTCTTTTACCTTTATTTATTTCCTAAATAAATAAATCCTTTTTATCTATTTGTAAATGGTTTACAAATATCCCTCTTTCTATTGGTTTTGACAATATTTTCCCTTATATATATTGTTTTACAAATATTTTCCTTTATATTTGATTTCACAAATATATCTCCTCTATATTTGTTTAACAAATAAAATCCCTTTATATTTGATTAACAAATATAAATTTCCTTTATGTTTGATTTACAAATATAATTCTTTTATTCAAAATCCTTTTTCTTGTATAATATAAAATCCATTGATTTTATATAAATTAATTATTTTCAAAATATACTTTGAAAATCCCTTTTCCACATTCTGGTATTTCTTATGGTATTTAACACACCATATACAACGATAACTATCGTCCAAAGCACACATAATCAACGTCAGATTATATATCACATTATATATCACAATATATAAATCACAGTAAAATAACTGTTGAGGAATCCGGTTGGATTCCTTCAGCCTGTTTCCCTGCATCACAGAAGTTACACAGTATAATCAACATCACTTCCAGTTAAATATGAAATATTCTGTTAACAGAATCAATATATAACTATTTAACTGTTTATATATATATATATATATTTATATTTATATATATATAAAATATTCACTAACTGACTAGCAGTTCAATCAAACAGTCAACACACAATCAAACAGACAATATTTAACAGTTCTAAGAATACGTTGTAAAAATAGAACTGTACAGAGTTGGTGAGTTTTACTCACTTTGGCGCGTTAATCGTTAAATAATGGTTTGCGTTTATTTGACTGCGACGGATAATTTATTTCACCATAAATTGTAACGAGCTCGGATTCACTTCCAGTCAGCTCCATTGTGAAGCCCTCTTCCATACGATCCTGTAGGATCTTGTTTCGCTGAATTCCGATTTTATATGGAGAAGTTACACATCATACAAGTTATAAGATTATTAATTAGATTTAAACTAAATTAATAAATTTCATTGGGCTTTAACCTCTTACCATCACCAGCCCAATCACGTGTAAAGCCCACGCCCATATTTCCCTTTCTTCCCCGATTGTTTCACGCCTCTAGTATTTTCACACTCCTCTTCGATCCCTCCCTACCCCTCCATTTATACTCAACCATAAATTCAAACGGAGATTACCATGTTTATCTCCTTCAAAAACTGCTCCTCCTCATATCAAATTCATACAACTCACATCCATCACCTTCTTTGCGACTTCGAGCTCCACTCAGCAACTCGCGACAGTAGTTGCATTGAGTTTTCACCAGACCACACCAATACGATGTCATTTCTTCACTCAATCCACAATTTACAACTCAACCACGAATCTAAGCTCAAACATTTCACAAATCCAAAACCCTAGACCTCGCGGTTCATTTCCGCGAACAGGAAAACACAGTCGAGCTTTGTACAGACCGTACTGGGTGAAAGATCTTGCTCAGCCGATCCTAAATATATAGGTTATAGGGTTTTAGGATTTTCATATGGTTTCCATTTGATTTCTATTTTTCTTTTGAGGATTGAATTTTCTGTGAAGAGCATTTGAGAACGGCGGAAGATAGGTTGACTGTGGGATTAGGTTTTCAAGGGCTAAAGGATAAGTTTTGGTATTTATAGTGTTTTTTTCCAAAATATCTAGATATTTGTATTGAGATATTTTTTAGTTTTATATTCATTTTATAATCGTTCTTTCCTTCTAAAAGTTCCTGTGACCACATACGATACCCAAAAATCACGAAAATTGGCATGCAGCTACAGTTCAACATTACGGTCCGAACGAAACTGGTTTCGTCGAATTCCGACTTCGTATTCTCACACAGCGTATTTTCAACTATCAAAATACTGACTTTTTCTCACTCTAAAAATCCGTACGGCCATACACTTACTCTAAAAATCACCAAACTTGGAATCTAACAACTATTTGTCATTGCGGATCCAACAAAATTAGTTTCATCGAATTCCGACTTTGTTTGCAAAACCGACTATTTTTAAAGCTCTGGATGACCCTTTTAAATATATAAATATATTTAAATATAATTAAATTAAATATAAATAAATTTATATTATCATATATCTTCACATATGATATCGTACAGCTTCAGAATATCATATCAGAATTTACATCTCGATATCTCAGATTCCAGATTATCTCGATATTCAATTTATATTGAAAATCCTTTTATAATGCAAATATAAAGGAATTCCACAACGACTTTTCTGAAATTTGATTTGGACGTAAATCAAAATGTACACGACGAAATCCCGATTTTTCTCTTCCACTAGAAAGATATACTCTACCAGCTCCATACGTTTCTTGTTTCACAGAAATCCGATTTAAAACGAACCCTGTATATTCAGTTGAAGTTCAAATCGTCAAATAGCGAACTGCCGTGCCATTTCAGCTCTATTTAATTATATTCTAATTCTACGTTTCAAACTGACGTCGATTGAATATATTCGTCAATATAATTCAACTCTAAGCTGAATTAAATCTAAGGGACGACCCCGTTCACAGAATATTGTGATTTCCAATATTTTGATTATATCTGAATTAAATATATTATTTAATTTTAATTAAATAACCACTATAATTTAATTATCAATGATTTAATTCCCTAAATCACTATTTATATAATTAAATAAATTAATTATAATACCTCTGACAATGCGGGTCATTACACAAACTATATTTATCATATTTCAGAATTTCATTTTGCATAATAATAAGTACAAAAACATTTGAAAAATCTGGAGATTGCTTCGGTTTCGTTTACTGCAGTTGAGTTTTTACAGTTTACTACTAAACAGGAAATTGGTGGTAACTTGGTTGTATAATCAAATAAAATTTGTATAATGAAATTTTACATTTATTTTATACTAAACATAATAATACCAACTTTTGATATCTCATCTACAGTAAATTTCACAATTTTCCTATCAATCCACTAATGCAGTATTCATTTCAGTAACTAAGTATTAAGGTGAAACAAAGTACAAAATGCTAAATTTACATCATACGTAAAGAATAATCATGAAAATTGTGAGATGTTAACTATGGCATGTGTGTGTGTGTGTAAACCGTTACTATTGTGATTGTGTATGTCATTCTTTATAGGGTGATTGAGGTTTCTACTTAGGCTTTTTTTTTATGATTATCGTTAGGATAGTTCGTACAATTACTTAAACAAGATTACATAAGTTTCCCAGGGTTACTTTCATGACACCTTATGTGTAAAATATCCACTTAACCTGATTATCTATCATGTTGCACCCAATTCTACAAGTTTTGCACCATTTTTGTCTCTGCACCTTTTGTACTCATGCAATATTGCTACATTAGTTGGGTTTACTTCTTATTATACTCAAATTTTTCCACATCTTCAAATATTTGTTGCTGCTCTTCATCCAACAACTTCTTATTACACTCAATTTTTTTTGGATTGTTACCATTGTTCTGCTCAACTCTGAAATATATCGTTTGTCTTGATCGGTTTTACAGTACCGGTGATTTTCTGCTGCAAGTCAGATGGCATAGTTTCTCAACTATGACCACAACTCTGACATGAATAAATTACCAGTGATTTTCTCCTGCCAGACATATGATAAATAAACTGTTGCAGCCAATCGTAATGGCGAGGCACAGTTTCTCAACTATGACAACAACTCTCACATGAAGAGATTAACGATGATCTTCTGCTGCCAGTCAGATGTTGAAGAAACTATTGCATCCATTGTTGATGGCGAGGCACAGTTTCTCAACTATGACCACAACTCGCACGTGAAGAGATTACCGGTGATTTTCTGCTGCCTGTCAGATATTGAAGAAACTATTGCAGCCATTTTGATAGATCAATGCTAGAAGTAAATGCGAACCAGTATCGATATGCACTTACTTTTGTACGCTAAGATGATTCAATCAGCTCAATTCCGAAACTATATTTCTTCAATCTTTTGAATTTTGTGCATTTGCCACACCACCCGTACAAGCATCACAAGGTATGGATCAAATGCCTGCATTAAGTTTCATCTTAATATAATGGATAATTATCACATTTTTAGACTCTTTAAGCATATATAAATTCATCATGATAACCTTTCGAGCTTTCAGATCTAATGCATATCACTTTTACCCCGACTATATTATTGCTCATACATCTTAAATTGTAAGTCAATGAACCTTCATTCTGCGAGAAATTATCAAATTCAGGTGCAATTTGTGATTATGTTTTTTACTTGAATGATATACCATGGTTCTACAAATTTTGATCTCATTCATACGTTAGTTCAATCAAACTTTTACTTATGTCATTCTGTTTGCTCATAATATCACTGTATCTTTTTGCTGTCATAAATGTTGATAGTTTGGGCTACAAACAAGCTTAGGATAGATGGTAATTGTGGCAAAATTGTAGGCTAAGCAAGAGTGTGATTAAATTGTTTTGTTTTGTGCATTTATCCTCTCTTTTCTTTGATTTACGTCAACTAAATAAGAATTTGGACCTTTACGAAATACGTACAATAAATGTTTGTAGTTTTAAAAATGGTGGATAAAATGTGCAATGCACAGTTCGTTAGTTGATTTATTATTTCATTTACTATTTATATTTTACTTACCCTTTTAACAATTATATATACAAGTCAAAGCCAAAAGACTCACGGCGAAATGGAAGAAGTATTTTTAATTTTACCGATTATGTTATTAATTTATAAATAAAATATTATTCAAAATCATGCAAGTTTAATAAAACACAAATAACTATGTTTACATTATCGAATTAGTACATGTCTGTTAAGTTTTTTATATGTGTTCGCAATGTAGTTAATATGATGCATATCTACTGTAAAGTACTAATGTCTTCACGTTGCATTCATAGTGACCATATGTTAAATGTTTATGTATAAAGTTCACATTTCACAGAACTTTGCATCCGTATCTTTTTGCTGGACCTGCAAACCAGTTCTACATGTTTCTCATATGATTCTTATAGTGACTTTTGTAAAACCCAGCCTATGAAAGCTTATCTGTTTTGTATTGTCTTGAATGAATTCATTTTTGTTTTTTGTGATGGACGAATGTGAATTCAGCATAAATTTAGGAAATAATTCCAGTAAATACGTATGAGAAAAAGCATGATGATATTATTATACTTACTTTCCAAAATATGAGTAGGGAATGCTTTGGATTTGAACTAATAATATAATATAATTATTTACATTCCAGTTCATTCTACTGCTGAATTATTGTCATAAAATTACTTCTCAATTTTAAAAAAACCAACGGTTTTTACTATTTTACTCAGTCCTCCTTCAATTAATCCATTCTTTTTACATTTTCCATTTTTTTCTCCTTAATTTTAGCAGTTTTATTTGCACCTCAATAGCAAATCTATATGATTATAACGACTACTTTATTCCTTCTTATATCTTTACCTTCTTTCGTTCAAACACCTTCCTGATCATCTCCTGCTTTCTTCTCACTTATATTCTTCTGCTCATTCACCTTTACTCTTTCAACTGCTTTGTTCATTACCCCCATGGATGCTGAACAGCACGAACACATACGCCTTGCTCAAAGAGCTAGACGTGCTAGGATGCCTGACGATGAACATCGACAACATCTGGCAAACCGTAGGCAACGACGCCGTTCGCAACGATTTCAGTCTGCAGAACAAGAAGCTGAACCTATCAGTGGTACTATTTGACATGATATTAAAAAAAATTCTTACATTTGTCCCCCTTTCTTGCATTTACCTGTAATCTTAACTTCTTTTTGTCCTATTTCTGAAACAGTCCAAAATGATGTTCCTCTTGAAACACTGAGAACATCCCATAATTGCGAACGAAACTTTCTAGCCAACAATGCCTTTCGTAAACATATTCTGCCAGAACCAACTATTTGTACTTCTGTACAGCAGAAAAAATTTCTTTTCAAACTTCGCAGTCTTGCTGTTCAAATGGTACGATTCGTTTATTTCTACCTTCCGCTCCTCCGTAGTTGCTTAACCTGTTTACTGATCAAACCAAAGTTGGCACGCACTTCCGAGCTAATATCAGATACTACAACAATGCTTTCGCTTTCACATCAATGGGTGCACATATTGACCAAAATTTGGCTAACGGAATGAATGGAGTTTACTCATATCGTGCTCGTGGTTCTATCTAGCATCGTATTGGCAATGTGCTACCTTCCGATGTAATCAAACCACGATATTTACAGCTATACATTTACGATATAGAACATGAAACTGAATATCGACAACTGGATAACAGAAATTTTTAATTCAGTTAACCCATTTGTTTCCGTTCTACATCAGTTGGGACAACGTCCTAATATGCATATTTGCAGAATTAAAATTAAAGAGATCATCGTTGATCGACATCTTCATGAGTTGCCTACTGCATCACAAGTTGCCGCCATAATTGTAGGTAATGAATCGGATGATTTACAAGGTAGGGACATAATTGTCAAAACACGGTCTGGAATTCTAGAGTACAGCTGGATATTATGATCCACTTCAGTACCCACTATTGCTACCTTATGGTTAGCATGGTTGGGATTTGAGCTTACACGATAGTGGAAACAATGAAATTAGTTGTGCATCTTATTACTCACATCTTATACAAGTACATTTATGGTAATACAATATCATATGTCCATACATGCTGAACTCGATTTAATTCGTACATCCGTCAATGTAAATCATTAAATTTCAATATTGCAAACTGTTTTTTAACTTATGTTTACAATATGTTGTGGCCTACTTATATCATGTTAGCTTTGTACACAATTATTTGACACTACATACTTATTTTTTCATATGCATGTTATTGTTACTATTTATTGTTTTAAATGTACTGCATTCACATTGCTTTTTATGTCATAATTTCATTTATGCACTGATTTAATTCTGTTTGATTATATCGCTGTACAAAATCCTCTTATATTTTTTTTAATTCTCCTTCACATTTGCTAATACCTTTATTTTATCCCAGATACGTCATGGACAGACATCGCTGCTCCTGCTTGCCGACCGGTTTTTTCAACAGTACGTGGTGGATATGTTTGTTAATTTAGAAACGATGAGACTGAGATTTGTTCATACTCATCAAGATAAAATCAGGGCTGATTTGTATCAAGGGTTGCAACATGCGTTGATCGCAGGCGAAACATCGACCGATATGTTACGTATTCTACCACTGTCCTTTTTACTTATTTTCGCCTCCTTCACACATCCTCATCTTACATTTACTTATACATTCTCAATGTCAGCCATTGTAGGTGGAAAAAAAATTCTTCCATCATCTCATATTGGTAGTCCACGAGATATGCATCAACGCTATCAAGATGCAATGGCAGTAGTTCAAAGGTATGGAAAACCTGATTTTTTTGTTACGATTACATGTAATGCTAAGTGGCCTGAAGTTATTAACGAACTGCTTCCCGGACAGCAACTGCAAGATAGACCCGACTTAACAACTAGAATTTTTCGTGCTAAATTAGAACAATTAAAACATGATTTATTTGACATAGGCGTTTTAGGCAGCGTTATTGCACATGTACATGTTGTTGAATTTCAAAAAAAGGGATTGCCACACGCACATATTTTAATAATTGTAGCTGACAACGATAAGATTACTAATCCCGATGAGTATGACTCCGTTGTTAGAGCTGAAATTCCATGTAAAGAGTTAGAACCTGATTTACATGCGGCTGTTTTAAAACACATGATTCATCACCCGTGTGGACATTTTAACCCTAATGCTACATGCATGAAAAATGGTGAGTGTAAAAAAGGATTCCCTAAACCATTTGCTCCCGTTTCCTTACAAGGAAATGACTCATACCCAATATATAGGAGACATGATAACATGACACAAAATCATTCAACGAATAACACAATTGACAACCGTTGGGTAGTGCCATATAACCCGTATTTAATACTAAAATTTGACTGCCATTTAAATGTTGAAATATGTTCAAGTATTAAATCCGTTAAATATCTTTACAAGTATGTGTACAAAGGGTCTGACCGTGTTTCCGTAGGTGTATCTACCTCATCAACCGGCAACAACGATGAAATATCCAAATTTGCTAATGCTCGATGGGTTTGTCCACCAAAATCTTTATGGAGAATCTTTAAATTCCATCTTAATAACATTATACCCTTTGTTATTGGTTTGCACATCCATCTCTTAAATAGATGGCAATTGCATTTTCTTCATCCGAACAATTGGACGATATATTAAATGACGGAAGTAGAACTAAAACTATGCTTACTGAATATTTTAGTACAAATGTTAGTGATGAAGAGGCAAGAATTTTACCATGAGTTTCCACAAAAATATTGGTGGGACAATAAACATAAGTTGTGGATTCATAGACAAAATAATCGTAGGGTTTTAGGCAGAATTTATACCGTGTCACCCACTGAAGGTGATCGTTATTTTTTGAGATTACTCTTAACACACGTTAGAGGCGCCTTATCTTTTACTGATTTACTTACTGTGCAAGGAACACAATACCACACATTTAAAGAAGCCGTTGAACAAAGAGGCTTATTGGAAAATGATGACGATATTTACGACTGCTTACGGGAAGCTTCTAACACACATATGCCAACTGCACTAAGAAGATTATTTGTTACAATTTTAGTTTACTGCGAACCAAATCATGTGCGTAAAATGTGGGATTTATTTTTTGAATACATGATAGAAGATTACCAACATACATCTTCCATTACCGACATTACATATTTCAGCCATCTTTGTCTTTCAGACCTTAATAGCTTGTTACAACAGTACAACAAATCAGTTTTTGACTATGATTTTCCAATTTCTTCTATTGATTTCCAGTCTGCCTATAACATTTGTACAACTTTTTTGAATGAAAAATCTGTCCACATATCCCACGAAGACATCGAGTCTGTTAATTGCCTAAATTTAGAACAACAACAGGCATTTGATGTTATCATGAAGTCTATTTATCAAAACACAAATTCTGTTTTTTTCATAGATTGGCCCGGGGGTACAGGGAAAACATTTTTATATAAGTCTATTTTAGCTTACACACGAAGTAGAGGTTTAATTGCACTTGTCGTTGCCACATCAGAAATTGCTGCTTTGGCATTGCCCGATGGTCGAACTTCCCATTCAAGATTTAAAATACCAATAACACTTGATTCTTCTTCCACCTGTTACATTTCCAAAACAATCTGATATTGCAAAACTCATTCGTGAAACAACAATCATTCTATGGGATGAAGCAACAACGGCTCATCGTCATGCTTTTGAGGTTGTAGATAAAACACTTAGAGATATATGTAATACAGACAAACCATTCAATGGTAAAATCATAATTTTAGGTGGTGACTTTCGACAAGTTTTGCCCATTGTCTAAAATGTAACCGTTGATGTATGCATTACACAATCATATATATGGTCAGACGTAACGGTTTTTCACTTGACACAAAATACGCATGCTACACATGATCCTTCATATGATACCTTTGTTTTATGTATTAGAAATGGAGATGAACCATACGTGCATGATGACATGATCAGACTCCCTGATGATGTTATTATCTCTTTGAACAATACAAACCCTATTTATTCCTTAATTGACCATGTTTTCCCAGCAATTAGCGAAACAGTATATGATGTTGCTTCTATTTTGAATAGAGCCATTTTGGCCTCCATAAATGAAACTGTTGATGCTATCAATAATACTATTGTTGACATGTTTCCCGGTCCAGAATATACGTACCACTCATTTGATTCCGTTGACGAAGACACACATAATTTGTATCAACATGAATTCCTAAATTCTCTTGCCCTCAGCGGACTACCACCACATCAACTTTCTTTTAAAGTTGGTTGTCCAATTATGCTTCTTCACAATATTGACCCTAAAATAGGGTTATGTAATGGAACAAGGTTAATATGCCGTGTTTTCCACCGAAATCTTATTGATGCAGAAATTGCAGTTGATCATTTCCGTGGCACAAGAGTTTTTATTCCTCGAATACCACTAAAGCCTTCGGAAAATGTTAGCATGCCTTTCACGCTTATTAGAAAACAATTTCCTATTAAATATGCTTTTGCTCTGACGATCAACAAATCTCAAGGACAAACCATTCTGACTGTTGGAATCTACCCACACCAACATGTGTTCACCCACACTCAGTTATATGTAGCTTTATCTAGAGGTATTACACGACAAACAACAAAAATTTTATTCTAAAAAGGAAGCATTCCACGGAAAGATGGTACCCATACTAGAAATGTGGTTTACAAGGATGTTTTACTAACATGTAATTCTTACATGAGTTAGGCAATTTTTTATTTTACCATCTATAACTCGCACAAGTCACTCATTATTGTTACCGGCATCTATCTATTTGCATTTTTATACTTACCTCACTGCTACCTGCAATGTTAAGCCTTTTTTCCCACTTAAATACAGTATTATTTTTTCAACCTTATTCCTCTCATTCCAAAGCATTCAAACTTATAATCATGTTACGTAAAAAAAACCAAAAAAAAAACATTTTTAACTCCGCTGTAACGACCCAGGGATTTTCGACTCCGAAAATCAACACCAAACTACTATGTTGACTATCCAGACATCAAACATTCCAGGTCATTAATAGAAAGAAATTAGAGGGTGAGAATAGATAAGATAGAAATTTAGAATAGAAGAAGAAGAACATAATCAGAGTAAACACGAATCTCACAGCGGAACGAATAAAATATATTATACAACATAACTTTGAAATAAAACAGTGTATATATATATACAATAACGTTATAAGAGTACAACACTTACACACAGCGGAAATAACAATAGCTATATAGTTCTGAAGCCTCCTGCTTCAAGCTTCTCCAAGCGTATCTGTGAAGACCTGAACTACTTGACTGCCCGTACAAATTTGGGCACCCAAGAGTTTAGGGAGAAAACAAAACAAAATAAACTCTGGGTCAGTCATGGGACTGGTGTGAGTAAACTCAAATCATCGGTTTAACTTTTCAAAATACTTTTCAAAAGCAAAGATAATCGTAAGACCGATCCACACATAAACACGGACAGTTTTTACCTTAAGATAACCCAAAATAGTTTGGGAAATCGATACTTTTCTGATATTATAATAATGTCTAATCTCAAGTAATTAACAATCTAGCAGAACTCTTGCATCTCACGTTCCACATATATAGTATACAAACAAAAACCGCGAGATCTTATTGGAAATTGGATTCCGACCTTGACAAGGTATGGGACCACCTGCCGATAGTGTATCTCTAGAGGCAAATACACTGGGTTCAACAAGAACATCTTGCAACCCGGCCCTCACATGACCGACCACTCATTTCACTTGAGTGTATCGAATGTATATCACCAACGGTTGGGAGCTACCCACTGTCTTCCCGAAAAGGGACAGCATCGAAATAGACAATAGAATGAAATGGATTTTCTCTAGATAGGTGATATACACCCTAATAGGTGCGACCCACTTAGCCATGATACCGGCCCGATTTCTGTCATTTCCCGGTTGATGAGGCTTGAGGTCAAAACGTATCTTTGAAACACTTGACCACCATTCACTTTGAATGCCACATCGTCATACCCATCAAATCACAAATTGATTTCCTCAATAACACCACGGGTATAAAGCTAAGAGAAACGAATTCCTCCGCCACCAAACGTAAGTACGTTTGAAGAGATCAACTTACGTGATCCATTAGATATACCCTGTCAGACATGCGTCCATTCACGTTGTCCTGGGACTGGACAAACCGAAGGCACTATTCTGTAAACAGGATAGCCCTTGCATAACTCCGTCTTCAATATTTGATCGTAACGCTAACGTCCATACAGAGTGGTTTTCAGATAATGAATCTGATCCCGGTCTCCCCGTATTGACGACGTAAAAATGGTCAAAACTTCGATAGTCGGTGATTTAACTATCAAAGAAAAAAGGTGTGCAAACAACGATATTATTTCCAGATGGAAATTCTATCGATCAATCATCATCCACCATTTGTCTCTTCATGTTAAATTATCTTTAATTTATACATTTCCTCATTTCTATATATTTGTAAATTCTCATTTCTAAATTTTGAAAATATACTTTATAGATCATTAGGGAAACATTACCGTATTTACTTCCTTTTCTTATTTCCCATATTGGAAAACATTTCTGATCCTTATTTGGAAAACATATCCAAATCTCCTTTACTGGATTTAAACAGATGTTTAAATAAAAACATCGTTATGCGAACTTAACCCATTACGGTCATTAACTCAATTTACTTAACCAACTTCCACTATCGAACCTTATCCACTTCTTAGTTAAAACTGAAGTCAATCAAGTTGGGGTATAATTACCTCTCAGACCTTAACTGAGCGACATTTCTAACTTCGAAATAGACAAAATTCAAACTTTAACCCTTTAAGAAACTTCCTTTACAAAATCATTTGACTATAACTATAATGTTATAACTCCATGCTTTTGAAATATATTAACTTAAATATATTTTTATATCTTGATTTGGATAAATAAACAACCAACTAATTTATTATCAAATAAGTAAAACTTGATTTGAAACGGAAAGTAAACATTACTTCCCTTAATTTGATATATTCGGATTCCAATGTATAATTCACTCTCGAATAACCACTATTCGATAACTCTCCTTCGAATAAATTATATTCGACTCCTCTGTTCGAATAACGAATATTCGATAATCTTTTTCTTCGAATAAACTATATTCGATCAACTATCTTCTTCGAAGAACTTATATTCAATTGAACTCCTTCTTGAATAACTCTTATTCGATTAACTCACTTCGAATAAACTATATTCAATTACTCTTCTCGAATAAAACTATATTCGATAACTCTACTTCAAATAAGTGATATTCGATTAATCCCTTTTGACTAACTCTCTTTAATTTACTAATATTCAACTAACCCGAACTGGATTAACTCCATTCAAAGAACTCTAATTCGATTTAACTCTAACTGACTAACCATAATAGGTTAACTTCTAACTGATTAACTCTGACTGGTTAACTCTAACTGATTAACTCTAACTGAGTAACTCTAACCGATTAACTCTGACTCGACTAACTCGACTTAATTAACTCCTTTCAATTAACTACTATTGGATTTAACACCATTCGCTTGAATCTAGATCGCAGCAATCACAATGGTTACGCCTGATTCCCTTAGGAAACATCCGACCACCGTAGGCTATCTGCAACCCTGCGAATTACGCTAGCAGTCGTACGAAATGGCAACTCTTTCTGAATAACTATATTGACTATCTCTATCTCAAATACTACAGTCGATCAATTCTAATTGAATAACAAATATTCAACTAAATTCTAATTCAAGTAACTAAGTTCGATTAACTCTATCTGGTCAGCTCTTTATTCGAATAACGAATATTCGATTAACTCTAATCGAATAACTAATATTAGATTTACTCTATTGATGGACTCTTATTCGAATAAATTATTTCGATTACTTTATTCGACTAACTCATTTTGGGTCACAAATATTCCACTTTCTCTATTTGTCTATATTTATTCCATATAAATACTCCATTTATTTCCTAAATAATTATTTACCTTTATAACCTTATTTATAATAAATAAATAGTTCTATTTGATTTACCCCTTTTTCCAAAGTATCTTATTTATTTCCTGTAGTTCTCCTTTTATAAAATCCATTTTGATTTCATAAAATGCTTATTCCAATATACACTTCGAATTCCCTTTTTATATAAAATTCCTTGATTTATATAAATATTTGATTTCAAATTTTAGTTTGAAATTCCTCTTTTTATACTACAGTATTTTCTTCAGTATTTAGAAGTATCAAATAACCATGATCAACACACAATCAACAACAGATTATAAATCACAACATATTTCACAATATATAAGAAACAGTCAAATAAATGTTGAGGAACCCAGTTGGGTCCCTCCAACCTGTTTACCTGCATCCACAGATGTCAGTCAACATAAACAACATGAATATAAAATATTCTGATAAACAGAATCAACATCTTGATACGATTCATATATATCGTTATCGATGTTTCAACCAATTGACCAAAAGTTCAACCAAAACAACCAACACACAGTAAACCAACCATTTTCATCGATTTAAAAATACATGATGAAAATATAAGTTGAACAGAGTTAGTGAGAGTTACTCACATTGGCTGGTGATCGTTAAATAACGATATTTCGGTCATTGATTTGATCCGGGCGTTAAATTCCACCATAAATCCAAATTAGCTCCAATTCACTCCCGGTCAGTTCCAATGGGTAGTGTCCGTCTATACGATCCTGACGGATCTTGTTTCTTCCAATTCTGACACCGTATGAAATAGATATACATTTTTAAAGTTGGACTAATTTAATTTAAATAAAATCTTTGGACTTAATTTCAAATGGGCCTTCCTCTTTTACCTCAAGCCCAATACCCAATTTCCAAGCCCAGACCCATAAATTCCATCGTCTCCCTCAAACTGGTAATCACGAACCGTATCCCCCTTCACCCTTTTCGATTTCAATCTCCAAAATACCACATCCAACTCTACTGAAATTCGAACTAAAAACCCCAACCTCTCTCTCTTCAAATCCTCCTTCACTTCCATCACAAACCGAATAACTCGATGTCCTCTCTACCTGTTTCATCTTGTGCTCGACGTAGTGACATCCTTGAAGGACATCGACATTCAACCTCACGAAAAATCCCCAAACTCCTCCAATCAACTCGAGATGATCGGCTGAACACAGTTTAAACACTCGTTCCATTCAAAACTCCCTCGACTTACGGAAAACACAAACCCTATATCCACTGTTGATTTTCGATCCCCGAAAAAGAACGTCGAATGCCACAATACATACATAGAAGTGAAGAGTTTTGGTTCAGGAGTGCAAAAATGTATAAATCAGGATTTTATGATTTCTCTATGATTTGTTTGATATTTTTGAATTCACGTTTGGGGTTTTCTGTGAAAATGATGGTGGCGCTTTCTTTGACCGGTGGAGATAGAGATTAGGGTTAGGAAAAATATAAGGGGTATATATAGAGTGGTATATTATTTTTTATTTGCTTATTTTATTTATATACGAGCTGTCGCTGTTTTCATATGTGTTTAAAAATCCCTGTGATCACACACAATACCCAAAAATCACGAAAATGGACCTGTAGCTACAGTTTGCCATTCCGGTCCCAACGAAACTGGTTTTGTCGAATTCCGACTCTGTTTGCTCACACAACATATTTTTAAAGTCAAAAAATTGACTGTTTTTCAAATTAAAATCCCGTACGGCAACACATTGCCTCTAAAAATCACCAAACTTGGAATCTAACAAAAATTTGACATTGCGGATCCAACAAAATTGGTTTCGTCGAATTCCGACTTCGTTTGCAAAAGTGGCTATTTTTAAAGCTCAAAATAACCCATTTAAATATATAAATATATTTAAAAATAATTAAATTAAATATAAATAAATATATATTATCGTATATATCCACCATATATGTCCCTACAGCTCCGGAAAAATATATGTGGATTTACAACTCGATATTTCAAATCCTGGTTAAATCGATATTCGATTTATATTAAAAAATTCAATTTTAATATAAATAAATAGTTATAAATTATAAAGGAATTCCACAGCGACTTTTCTAAAATTTGATTTGGATGTAAATCGAAATCTACACGACGAAACCCCGATTTTTCTCTACCACTAGAAAAATATACATTACCAGCCCCCAACGTTTCTTATTTCACAGAAATCCGAGTTAAAACGGCTTTTGTATATTCGTTTAAAGTTCAAATTGCCAAATAACGAACTGCCGCGCCATTTCAAGCTCGATTTTAATTATAATATAATTATATGTTCAAACTGTGATTCAAAAAATATATTCGTTATTTTAATTTAATTCTAAACTGAATTAAATATCACAGAGGATCCAGTCCACACCATATTGTGAATTTCACCATTTCTGACTATTTTCAGAAATTAAATATATTATTATATTATTTATTTTAATTAAATTTTCAATATTATTTAATTCTGGTTATTTTAAATAACCAAACAATTATTTAAATAATTAAATAAATTAATTGTATCGTTGAAAAATGCGGGTCGTTACATTCTTCCCCCCTTAAAATAATTTCGTCCTCGAATTGCTATGGTAGAAGACAGACCCTATTAAATGGGTTAAAAATTATTCATTCACTTTTAACTTCAGTTTCAACTGAATTAATTTCTTTCAATTTAATTATTAATTTATTATTATTAACGAAAATTTTCAAAAATCCTGTAAATATTCTAACACCCGAAATTTTTGAAAATTTTTGTCAGCACCTCCTTTGTACCGGTCAATAGTTCAAACTCCAACTCGCCTCTCTAGGCCCTTTTCCTTTCAAAAAGAAAATAAAAAAGCCAAGCGGCTTGCCGATTCGGCGCATAAAACCTCATATGGAATTTAAACATGTACCTTTTTGTCAAGCATATCATTATATCATTTCCATCTGCTACCCTGTCAGCATATACCAATGAATCCCCCAAACAAAATTCCAATTTTATCCTCAAAACCAAATCATTCACGTATCCAAGCCAGATTCCAATTCAAACCAAAGTTCCATTCTTGATTCCAACTCCTAACTCATCAATTCAATATCATTTCAGATTCCTGCCTCACAACTCAAAATCTGATTCTACTCTATATATATTCCAATTCAATTTCCAGTTAATTGGTTTCAATTCAATTCATATCTGTTTTTACAAATTTCTATTTAATTTGTTTTTGTTCTAACAGTCCTTCCTGGGAGTTTTTAAACAGTTTAGCTCTTTCAAAAATCAAATATTCCCTTTCGGAATCAAAACAACTTGTTTTTTTTCTCAAAACAATTCACAAACAATTTCTTTGGTAGTAATCCATCACTTACAACTCGAAAATGAACACTGATGATGTGGCCAACATCCTCAGAGTTATTTCCCAGCTATTGAAGTGAGTTCAATACTATATTACTTAAAAATCATTTTTAAACACTTTCATTTTGAAATCTATTTCAAAATATCATTCACGATGCTTGTAAAACAATTTAAAATCTCCCAGGATTTTAAAATTATCTTATATTCAATTCAAATCCATTTACAAACACTTCTCCCTGTTTTCAGAATTTTGATTCCAATTCTAATTTTATTCAGATTTAATTAATCTGCTTTTATATTATACGAATTCAAATTGGTTATTTATATAAGCATTTTCTTTATAATCAACCAACACATCCAACATACTATAATAAATCGAATATAAATATTTTCTTTATATCGAAATATACTTTGGGTAAAACTATCTCATTTACCCTCTTTCAAAACATACTGTGTCGGTTTATCGTATTCAAGTGTTTGGTAATCCCTATCGATACAGTGGATCAAACTGATCGACCAGAATTCACAAACAACTCAACCAATAAATCTCCACAATATAAAACAACTTTTATAAAATCTACAAATACGTTCACTCGTATATATACACTCAAACTCAATCTAGGGTATTACTAACCCCATCTCTACTGAGTCACGCCACAGAGCCAAGGTAATCACTTAACCTTCAGCTCTGATACCACTGTAACGACCCAGGGATTTTCGACTTCGAAAATCAACACCAAACTACTATGTTGACTATCCAGACATCGAACATTCCAGGTCATTAATAAAAAGAAATTAGAGGGTGAGAATAGATAAGATAGAAATTTAGAATAGAAGAAGAAGAACATAACCAGAGTAAACACGAATCTCACAGCGGAACGAATAAAATATATTATACAACATAACTTTGAAATAAAACAGTGTATATATATACAATAACATTATCAGAGTACAACACTTACACACAGCGGAAATAACAATAGCTATATAGTTCTGAAGCCTCCTGCTTCAAGCTTCTCCAAGTGTATCTGTGAAGACCTGAACTACTTGACTGCCCGTACAAATTTAGGCACCCAAGAGTTTAGGGAGAAAACAAAACAAAATAAACTCTGGGTCAGTCATGGGACTGGTGTGAGTAAACTCAAATCATCGGTTTAACTTTTCAAAATCCTTTTCAAAAGCAAAGATAATCGTAAGACCGATCCACACATAAACACGGACGGTTTTTACCTTACGATAACCCAAAACAGTTTTGGAAATCGATAGTTTCTGATATTATAATAATGTCTAATCACAAGTAATTAACAATCTAGCAGAACGCTTGCATCTCACGTTCCACATATATAGTATACAAACAAAAACCGCGGGCTCCTATTGGAAATTGGATTCCGACCTTGACAAGGTATGGGACCACCTGCCGATAGTGTATCTCTAGAGGCAAATACACTGGGTTCAACAAGAACATCTTGCAACCTGGCCCTCACTTGACCGACCACTCATTTCGCTTGAGTGTATCGAATGTATATCACCAACGGTTGGGAGCTACCCACCGTCTTCCCGAAAAGGGACAGCATCGAAATAGACAATAGAATGAAATGAATTTTCTCTAGATAGGTGATATACACCCTAATGGGTGCGACCCACTTAGCCATCCTGCCTGCCCGATTTCTGTCATTTCCCGGTTAATGAGGCTTGAGGTCAAAACGTATCTTTGAAACACTTGATCACCATTCACTTTGAATGCCACATCGTCATACCCGTCAAATCACAAATTGATTTCCTCAAAAACACCATGGGTATAAAGCTAAGAGAAACAAATTCCTCCGCCACCAAACGTAAGTACGTTTGAAGAGATCAACTTACGCGATCCGTTAGATATACCCTGTCAGACATTCGTCCATTCACGTTGTCTTGGGACTGGACAAACCGAAGGCACTATTCTGTAAACAGGATAGCCCTTGCATAACTCCGTCTTCAATATTTGATCGCAACGCTAACGTCCATACAGAGTGGTTTTCAGATAATGAATCTGATCCCGGTCTCCCCGTATTGACGACGTAAAAATGGTCAAAACTTCGATAGTCGGTGATTTAACTATCAAAGAAAAACAGATGTGCAAACAACGATATTATTTCCAGATGGAAATTCTATCGATCAATCATCATCCACCATTTGTCTCTTCATGTTAAATTATCTTTAATTTATACATTTCCTCATTTCTATATATTTGTAAATTCTCATTTCTAAATTTTGAAAATATACTTAATAGATCATTAGGGAAACATTACCGTATTTACTTACTTTTCTTATTTCCTATATTGGAAAACATTTCTGATCCTTATTTGGAAAACATATCCAAATCTCCTTTACTGGATTTAAACAGATGTTTAAATAAAAACATCGTTATGCCAACTTAACCCATTACGGTCATTAACTCAATTTACTTAACCAACTTCCACTATCGAACCTTATCCACTTCTTAGTTAAAACTGAAGTCAATCAAGTTGGGGTATAATTACCTCTCAGACCTTAACTGAGCAACATTTCTAACTTCGAAATAGACAAAATTCAAACTTTAACCCTTTAAGAAACTTCCTTTACAAAATCATTTGATTATAACTATAATGTTATAACTCTATGCTTTTGAAATATATTAACTTAAATATATTTTTATATCTTGATTTGGATAAATAAACAACCAACTAATTTATTATCAAATAAGTAAAACTTGATTTGAAATGGAAAGTAAACATTACTTCCCTTAATTCGATATATTCGGATTCCAATGTATAATTCACTCTCGAATAACCACTATTCGATAACTCTCCTTCGAATAAATTAAATTTGATTCCTCTGTTCGAATAACGAATATTCGATAATCTTTTTCTTCGAATAAACTATATTTGATCAACTATCTTCTTCAAAGAACTTATATTCAATTTAACTCCTTCTCGAATAACTCTTATTCGATTAACTCACTTCGAATAAACTATATTCAATTACTCTTCTCGAATAAAACTATATTCGATAACTCTACTTCGAATAAGTGATATTCGATTAATCCCTTTTGACTAACTCTCTTTAATTTACTGATATTCAACTAACCCGAACTGGATTAACTCCATTCGAAGAACTCTAATTCGATTTAACTCTAACTGACTAACCATAATTGGTTAACTTCTAACTGATTAACTCTGGCTGGTTAACTCTAACTGATTAACTCTAACTGAGTAACTCTAACTGATTAACTCTGACTCGACTAACTCGACTTAATTAACTCCTTTCAATTAACTACTATTGGATTTAACACCATTCGCTTGACTCTAGATCGCAGCGATCACAATGGTTACGCCTGATTCCCTCAGGAAACATCCGAGCAACGTAGGCTATCTGCAGCCCTGCGAATTACGCTAGCAGTCGTACGAAATGGCAACTCTTTCTGAATAACTATATTGACTATCTCTATCTCAAATACTACATTCGATCAATTCTAATTGAATAACAAATATTCAACTAAATTCTAATTCAATTAACTAAGTTCGATTAACTCTACCTGGTCAGCTCTTTATTGGAATAACGAATATTCGATTAACTCTAATCGAATAACTAATATTTGATTTACTCTATTGATGGACTCTTATTCGAATAAATTATTTCGATTACTTTATTCGACTAACTCATTTTGGGTCACAAATATTCCACTTTCTCTATTTTCCTATATTTATTCCATATAAATACTCCATTTATTTCCTAAATAAATATTTACCTTTATAACCTTATTTATTTACTAAATAAATAGTTCTATTTGATTTACCCCTTTTTCCAAAGTATCTTATTTATTTCCTGTAGTTCTCCTTTTATAAAATCCATTTTGATTTCATAAAATGCTTATTTCAATATACACTTCGAATTCCCTTTTTATATAAAATTCCTTGATTTATATAAATATTTGATTTCAAATTTTAGCTTGAAATTCCTCTTTTTATACTACAGTATTTTCTTCAGTATTTAGAAGTATCAAATAACTATGGTCAACACACAATCAACAACAGATTATAAATCACAACATATTTCACAATATATAAGAAACAGTCAAATAAATGTTGAGCAACCCAGTTGGGTCCCTCCAACCTGTTTACCTGCATCCATAGATGTCAGTCAACATAAATAACACGAATATAAAATATTCTGATAAACAGAATCAACATCTCGATACGATTCATATATATCGTTATCGATGTTTCAACCAATTGACGAACAGTTCAACCAAAACAACCAACACACCGTAAACCAACCATTTTCATCGATTTAAAAATACGTGATGAAAATATAAGCTGAACAGAGTTAGTGAGAGTTACTCACATTGGCTGGTGATCGTTAAATAACGATATTTCGGTCATTGATTTGATACGGGCGTTAAATTCCACCATAAATCCAAATTAGCTCCAATTCACTCCCGGTCAGTTCCAATGGGTAGTGTCCGTCCATACGATCCTGACGGATCTTGTTTCGTCCAATTCCGACACCGTATGAAATAGATATACATTTTTAAAGTTGGACTAATTTAATTTAAATAAAAACATTGGACTTACTTTCAAATGGGCCTTGCCCCTTTTACCTCAAGCCCAATACCCAATTTCCAAGCCCAGACCCATAAATTCCATCGTCTCCCTCAAACTGGTAATCACAAACCGTATCCTCCTTCACCCTTTTCGATTTCAATCTCCAAAATACCACATCCAACTCTACTGAAATTCGAACTAAAAACCCCAACCTCTCTCTCTCTTCAAATCCTCCTTCACTTCCATCACAAACCGTATAACTCGATGTCCTCTCTACCTGTTTCATCTCGTGCTCGACATAGTGACATCCTTGAAGGACATCGACATTCAACCTCACGAAAAATCCCCAAACTCCTCCAATCAGCTCGAGATGATCGGCTAAACACAGTTTAAACACTCGTTCCATTCAAAACTCCCTCGACTTACAGAAAACACAAACCCTATCTCCACTGTTGATTTTCGATCCCTGAAAAAGAACGTCGAATGCCACAATACATACATAGAAGTGAAGAGTTTTGGTTCAGGAGTGCAAAAATGTATAAATCAGGAATTTATGATTTTTCTATGATTTGTTTGATATTTTTGAATTCACGTTTGGGGTTTTCTGTGAAAAATGATGGCGGCGCTTTCTTTGACCGGTGGTGATAGAGATTAGGGTTGGGAAAAATATAAGGGGTATATATAGAGTGGTATATTATTTTTTTTATTTTCTTATTTTATTTATATACGAGCTGTCCCTGTTTTCATATGTGTTTAAAAATCCCTGTGATCACACACAATACCCAAAAATCACGAAAATGGACCTGTAGCTACAGTTTGCCATTCCGGTCCCAACGAAACTGGTTTTGTCGAATTCCGATTCCGTTTGCTCACACAGCATATTTTTAAAGTTAGAAAATTGACTGTTTTTCACATTAAAATCCCGTACGGCCACACATTGCCTCTAAAAATCACCTAACTTGGAATCTAACAAACATTTGACATTGCGGATCCAACAAAATTAGTTTCGTCGAATTCCGACTTCGTTTGCAAAAGTGGCTATTTTTAAAACTCAAAATAACCCATTTAAATATATAAATATATTTAAAAATAATTAAATTAAATATAAATAAATATATATTATCATATATATCCACCATATATGTCCCTACAGCTCCTGAAAAATATATGTGGATTTACAACTCGATATTTCAAATCCTGGTTAAATCGATATTCGATTTGTATTGAAAAATTCAATTTTAATATAAATAAATAGTTATAAATTATAAAGGAATTCCACAACGACTTTTCTAAATTTTGATTTGGACGTAAATCGAAATCTACACGACGAAACCCAGATTTTTCTCTTCCACTAGAAAAATATACATTACCAGCCCCCAACGTTTCTTATTTCACAGAAATCCGAGTTAAAACGGCTTCTGTATATTCGTTTAAAGTTCAAATTGCCAAATAACGAACTGCCGTGCCATTTCAAGCTCGATTTTAATTATAATATAATTATACGTTCAAACTGTCGTTCAAAAAATATATTCGTTATTTTAATTCAACTCTAAACTGAATTAAATATCACAGAGGATCCAGTCCACACCATATTGTGAATTTCACCATTTCTGACTATTTTCAGAAATTAAATATATTATTATATTATTTATTTTAATTAAATTTTCAATATTATTTAATTCTGGTTATTTTAAATAACTAAACCATTATTTAAATAATTAAATAAATTAATTATATTGCTGAAAAATGCGGGTCGTTACATCCGCCATCAAATGATAATTTATTTGATGCCGGTCTCAAGCCCGGAAAAGGTGGAGAGGAAATGTTTATTTACTGCTTGCCACGCTGGAAACACTCTCCATTCAAAGAATACATGTACAAATGTCAATTTCTGCATTCAGTACTACTTTTGTTTATCCTATTTAAGTTTCTGCTTTCCGCTGTAAACTAGATTTAGCACTTTCAAACTCCTCGACAATCTACTTTCACGTGACCAGGTACACCAATATGACAAAGAAGTTAAGTCTGTATGCACTTCAATAAGAAATTACCGTTCCTGAGTTCATCGATCCACTCAACCCATCTTCAGAAGGTTAGAACCAGTGATATAGTGATTATTTTACAACTTTTATTTCTACTGCCTTACGAATGTGGATATTATCTTTATATGCTGAATGTACTTTACAGACAACATTGCTCGATTTCTTAATCTCAGTTGGGTACAAAACAGACAAGAGCAACTCATCACAAAAGGTAAATTAAACAAATGGAATTATGTTAAATCTAAAGTTGCATCTTCGTTTACAGTACATGTTGTTCATGCTTGAGTTGTTTCTTCGATTACAAATGACTTATTTGGTTTCCATCCAACAGATTTCAGATAAAAAAATAATGGATACTGAATTCAACACACAAGAAGAATGCAGGTTCGTTGACCGCCCCCGGTGTCCTTTCTACAAAAATAAACCATCCAACATTTATTACAACCAGTTTTCATTTGAAAATGAATTGTTGTAGGTATGTTGTCGAAAAACCACTCTGAATCAAGTGGCAGAAAATCAGCCAGAGACCCTTTTGTTAAGCCTATCGATTAATGGAGCAATAATTTTCTGGCCGTATAAACGTTGATCAACACAGAAGAAAGTGAGAGAAAATGTCAAACCACAATGGTTTCCAATTGAAACTGCAAACTGAAACCAAAGTATGGGAACCAAGGTTAGGTCTAAGCGTTCATTATTCTGATTGCAGATCTGTTATTGCATTTACACAATAAAATATTAACATCCTGTTGAAGTAGTTCAGTTCATAGCGAATTAGCTCACTCAACACTGAGTGATTGAAAAGCCGATTAGATCACTTACACCATAGCTGCCATTGTTGTAGATGTCAAGCATACAACAGTGGTTTTTGAAATGTTTTCATTCAATTTATTCCATTTGGGTTTTGTAAAATTCCTGATGTAGGAAGTGTAATTAGCTTTAAGATTGTGTTCACAATTTAATTCTCTTGTTCCTTTTTTTGGTCTGTATTCTCTTGGTCATTTTTCTATTTGACAAGCCTGTTATCATAGATTTACTACCAGTGATGGTTGTTAGATCTCAAATTTTGTTTTGGGAGATTATTAAGCAATTTTTCATAGCTCGGATCTAATGCTTCTATAGCTTCAGTTTTATTCACCTTCGTTAGTATAGGTTTACTAAGAGTGATAATTCTTAGGTTGATTTGGGGTATTTTTCATTTTAGATATTATTACAAATACAGATTTATAGGTTTGATGCTTCATTCTAATGTCAACAACATGGCAATAGCACTACATATAAGAATATAAAGTCCATGTTCAAGTCTAAGCATGAAGTACAAGTCTACAACATGAAATGGGGTGCTAACCCTGTCAATCCTTTTGTGCAGATAAGATAAATGTTCAAGCATGAACCATGAACTAAAGTTGAGAGTCTTCTAATAAATGTTGTGCCAACTGATAAGTTATGATTATGCTCACCTGGATAACTGGCTGGTTTTCTTATAATATTTTTTCCCTTTTATAGCTATTATTAATCTTTAAAGTGTGTTCAGATAGATATTTGACTGTATATCTCTCTATTTATTACTACTTTTGTGCCATTAAATAGGGAGGGAGACGAAAGAAAGATGAACATGGCATTTTTATCATTTCTTTTTCTTTTTTCTTTTGTGCAGATTGCAAACTATCATTTCTTCTAACCATGATTTACAACCATATTTTATAACTTCATTCTCAATCTTATATTCCTTGCAAGCTATCCTGTAAATTATTTTCCGTCGCCGCTGCAATCCATATGTTGTAGCCTTATTATATAAACTACTGCGCACTAGATTTTCTTATTTATTCTTCCTTTGCAGGTTTCATTTACTAAATTTACCGTTACTTTCTTTTTGCATTATCAGCCGGAGTTACAGGTCATATTTGGATCCAGCAACGGATGTATAGGACATGAGCGAAGACAAGTCCCAAAAAAACAAGTACCGTACGGTATCTATTATCTTCTGTTTTCTCATCCTGTCTTTTTTTCCTTTATTGATGTTTTTAACATAATCAGTAACATTATTATGTTAACCTTATGTATAAGCTTTACGTATAAAGGTAATCACAATAAATGGTTTTCTATATTTATTATTACTATCTATATTTTTAGTATTTCATTTGCTTTTTATTCTGAAAAACTTTGGAGTAACACATATACACATAATGTTTCAACATATTGGACTGATTAATAACATCAGACACCTAAAAGGGTTTATGTCATAATTTCTTCCTGGTTAAAATAAGGAAAAAAATTATGCATGTATTTATGCATGTTCTGACCTTACATTTTATCTGCTGGATTTACTACTACACAACTGATTTAATTACTTCTCCTTATGACTTTGACAACACTCATGACGGAGAATATAATTGAAGTTTCCTTCCTAGAACCAAATGTGTTTACCACTAACGACGTTGCTGACGGTAGACACTGTAATTCATAATGAATTATTGATGGCATATACAACTTCCCTATTGTTTTTGGGAATAACATCCGAGCTGATGCTTCTATTTTTTTCTTCCTTATTTTGATTTCAACATTGCAGCCATCACACTAGATTACCCATTTAACCAAACTTCAGCATGATGAAATAACACTTAAAGTGGATTCGGATTACTGGAACACTGAGTACCTAAATAAGTTAATCTTTGTTCCCATGTCTGCCTATTTAAGTTAATGATTTGTATAATTTATGAGTTATTGTCGAAAATAATTGACATTCATATTTCAGCTTGCACATTTGAAGATGTGGACATTTGAATCTCCTGCAGTACACATTGATTCGGAAGCTTACAAAGGATTCAGCTTAGCTTCCTCACATTTGCCTTTTTAGCAATGCATATCACCAGGTAATTTTTGGTTGCATGTTCAGTTGATTTTGTTATGACATATGAATGTACACAACATTTTATGTATCTAAACCTCAATTGCTTCCTTTGTTCTCTTCTGATTTGCATGCTCTTACTAACTAGCTTTACAAACGACAAATCCATTTTTTCATATTTTTACTCCTGCAATTTTTATTTTATTACAAAATAATTCAGTACACTCAACACGGAGCACAGAGACACACAAAAATCTCACATTTTCTCATTCATTTGGTTTACCACGTCTTCATGCTACCTTCTCTCCACAAAATACCAATTCATAACCTCTTCCTTTACTAATCTCCTTTTTTCCCTCCTTGGTATTACCCATTTTCCCGACACCTGTTCACTCACCTTGCAACTACACTGTTTTACTGTTATATATATCTCCCCACATTCACTACTTCATTCCGATCTTCCTTACTCTTCTTCACTTTCAGTCCAAACGACTTCGCTTTCAACACCACAAAATGACAAAGGTACTACAACCCTATCACTTCCATTATTACTGTTTGCATTTATTTTTTTCTGAACTCTTTTTTCTTGCTCACTTTACACACTGACGACTAATATCGTTAAACACAGCCCAAACGTTCAGCTAAAGGTAAGGAGTTAGCAACGCCTCTTGTTGAAAAGCTGACACGTAAGAGCTCCCGTAATACAAAACATCATACTTCTACGAGCTATGAAACCCTTGTTGAAATCCCGGTTGAGTTGGACCGCAACAACACTCAATTTCACACACGTAACGAGAACCTGCTTAACCACGACGACGGCGCTTCACATAATTCTCTTCACATTGAGCATGCTGATTTTTATGACGACGACTACTGGAACGACCCAGCAGTGTTCAGTTCTATTTTTAACTTCATACAATTTTCTTATTCCTGTCATATTAACGGTTTACATACCCAATTTATAACTCTCTTTTTTCGTTCCCTGCAGCTTGAAGATATTGATAGAGTTTTTGCTGAGCTTGAAAGTCGTTCACGTTCACGTTAATGCTTCTGCTGCTCCTGCTTTTGCTATGTTGTTTTTATTTCATCCCATTTGCTGTTTTTCTTGCACTGTTCTCCTTTCTTTGGTTTCTTCTACCAAATAAGTTTTAATACCTGATGCGAACTACGTTATAAACAATTATTGCATGTATTTTGCTTCCCGTGTTACTGGCTTGCCTGTTATTTAATATTCAATCGTTTGCTGCATTAAACAACACTCGAGTTTTCTCTCTTTCTATGCAACATTTATGTTTCTTCATGCCTACCTATTCTTCATTTTTGTAATGACGCAGCGTTACTGTTTTTGTTTGTAAACTGCATACATTTTTTTTCTGCACGAACAGTTTTCGGCTTTGTTTACTTCCTTTTCCATATTTCCAAAATTTCTACATAAACAAATCTGTCATGACTGCTCATTCCAAACTTGATTTTCAGTTTTGGTCAAATATATCTATGCACACGCCCATCGGGCGTGCATATGTAAAGATATATATATACACACACACACATACACAAACCCAATCTAGGGTATTACTAACCCCATCTCTATTGAGTTATGCCACAGAGCCAAGGTTATCACTTAACCTTCTGTTCAACCTTCAGCCTTGATACCAATTGTAACGACCCACTTTTTCATACCGTTTAAGACGAAATTTAACCACACATGTCCAACTCAAATGGCACAGGAAAGTGGATAGTTAGGAGAAAGAAGTTAGAGAGTGAGAAGAAGGAAGAAAGAAATGTTAAATTAGAAGAAGAACAGAAACACCAACACTACAGAATCAGAGTAGAATAGAATCTCACAATGGAACTAATAAAATATAATATCTTAATACTCTTTACACAAAAGAAAAAACGTATATATATGATTATACAATTTGAGTACACACTAGACCAGTACATACTGATTAATACAACACATACCAAGAAAATAATTTAATACCAGAAAACATGGGAATACGTCTCGACTCCGGCTCCTCTCCTGAAGCTCCAAGTAAAACCTAACCTGGAAAATATACTCGATCTGACAAAAGCTCATTTTGAGGAAAAAAAATCAATCCGAACAGTCTGGAATACTTTCAGTGAAAAAGCTCATAACACAAACATCTTGCTTAACTATAGAAAATCCTTTAAAAGAATAGAACTCTAGTAAGACATAACCACACATAAACTTGGCATATGTTTTTACCTTACAATAACCAAATCACTTTTTATATCAAAATCCAGTGATATTATGATAATGTCTATCAAATCACAAATAAAATAAGAATATAGCCGAAAAGCTTGTATATCACTTTTCAACATAGTTGGTAGATAATAAAAAATGTACGGCTCGTATTGGATTTTGGATTTCCAACATGACTAGGTATGGAACCACCTTCCAATAAGTGTTCTCTAAAGATAAAACATTAGGGTTCAACAAGAACATCTTGCACCTGGCCACATAGGACCGACCACTCATTTAACTTGAGTGTAATGAATATATCATCACCACGGTTGGGATCATCAACCGTATCATTCCAAAGCATACAAAAGGAACAACCGATTTATCTAAATCAGGTGATGATATACCCTAATGGGCATGACCCATATAGCCATCTTGCCTGCCCGATTTAAGTCATTTCCCAGTTGATGAGGCTTGAGGTAACGATTACCTTTTTGAGATAGCACATCAAATTTTGAATGCCACATTGTTAGATCCGTCAAATCACTAATTGATTTGCACAAATATACTCTGAGTGTTAAGCTAAAAGATATTTGCATCTCCGCTACCATACTCGGTATATTTATAAAAATCAATGCATGTAATTTTTTTGGAAATACTCTGTCAGACATTCGTCCATACAAGTTCGTTCCAAGACCGAAAGAAACCGAAGATAGCTTAAAACAAAGAGGTTTACTGCTACAAGTCTAATCCTAGTTGTTAACCAAAGACGTTAGTGAGCATTCCTCTCGCTCCAAAGATCTATGTCTTCAAATCATCTCATAAGTATCCCAGCAAGTTAGTTTCAAACACAAAGTCAGTTTGAAGTAGTATTTGATTTGATTCCCATCCCGGTCTCCTCGAACTAACTCGTCAAATAGTCAACAACAATATTTATTGATAGTCGTATTTTTAACTATCAAATCACAACAGTACAGTTAAGTACATCAGCAGCTTATGCCCTTTTAATTTAAAACATTCATTAAAATCATTTCATTGATTCTTAAAAATCGGTTCCATATACTTATCTCAACAAATCTCTTTTGTTTCATTACTTTGAGAACATATCCATACACTTATATCTTTAGAATAAACGTATTCACCAAACCTCCTCTTTATTTTTCTTTACTTCAAAAATATCGATATATATTCACAAACCCTCTTTTTATTTCCTTTACTTGGGAAATATTGATATATATTCACAAAACCCTTTTTATTTCCTTTACTTTGGAAATCTTGTTATACATACTTAACTCAATGGTATAAGTCCAATTATAATCTTATATCGGTCTAACAATGTCATATGCACATTGTTTATTATATAAATCTCAACATTTTGTTTAACTTCAAACTTTGTCTATTAAGGTTTATAATAACACTTATGGAAATAATAATTCCAATTTTCCATATTCAGTTCCATTTCTAAACCCGTATAACCTTTGTTTCATTTTTTTGAAAAACCATAACCAAATACCTATTTCTTGTAATAAGTGTATTCACAAAACCAGACTATTATCATTTCTTAGAAAATAGTGTTATATGCTTAACCGAATGGTATAAGTATATTCATAATCATCTCTGGGCCAAACAATGTCAAGTAATACATTGTTTATAGTAAAACCCAATAGTTTGATTAGTTTTCCTAAAACCTTGTAAAATAAGTTGCAATATCTTTTATGGAAATAATAATTATTTATAACCTCTTTTACCACTACAAACTAGTACCATCCTTTGATGATAGTGAAGTCATTCAAGTTAGGGTATTTTATTTGCCTCTCAGATCTTGATCGACAACGTTCTTATCTTAAGATAGACAAAAATTTGTAATCTCAAAAAAAATATTAATTATAATATCATATCAATTTCTCATTTACTATTTCATTTAATTATGGTTTTATAAACCATTACTTACTTTTGAAAATCTCTTTCCAATCGTATCCATTTTTATTTAATTCGTTGATTAGGTAAACTCTTACTTAAACACAATTTTTTTTCTAGGTTTAAACATATTTAATAAAATTTGTTTCCATCTTGGCATTACTACCAAAAACCCATTTATCACATCCTTTACTCAAAACCATTAAGCGTCATATTATATAAATTCATCTGGATTTTGTTACTAAAATTCATTTACCAAATTCTTTTCACTAACCCGATAAGCATTTTCCTTTGCATTCTTGAAAATTTCATTTCAATTCAAATTATCTTTACTTAATTCAATTATTAAGTAAATGCATATTTAAAACCCTCGCCTAAGCTTCAAATTCCTTTTATAAATCTTGTTTATAAACTTGGGTTTTTATACAATCCCATATAAACCCCTTTCAAAGTTCAACTCAAATTCATTACAAACTTATTACCTTCTTAAATGAATATTCATTCAAAAAGGTAATTCCTTTCATTATTATTAATTAAAATAATAATTGACTTTAATGTCAATTGAAGTAAAAGTAATTTACTTCATTATTAACTAAAATAAAATAGGTAATCCCTTTTAAAAAGCTAATAAAATAAGAATTAAATTAATTGATAATAAATAACTCGATAATTACCTTTAAACACAGTGAATTAAACGATTAATTAAATTTTAAGAACACTCGTGAAGTTTAACGACTGTTCGTTAAAACTATTTCAATTAGATTAATTGAAATTAAATTAATCTAATAACTAATTTTCATTAAAACGGTTGACTTAGTCAACCTGTAAACACAATTAATCTTGTTAACTGATCCCCATTAATCCTTTGCCTTTAATTAATTAATAATTTATGCAATTTAAGAATATCGCTTAATAGTTTTCTTAAAAACAATTATCTCAAATTATTAACCCTTAGGTTAATTTCTGACTAATGGCTTATAAATTTTTTTAAAACATAAGAATTTGCAATGTAAAATTTTTATAATTACTTTTATAAAAACCAATCATAAATGTCGATTTATTTATAAAACATCTATTTTTATATAACTTATAAAAATATAATTGAAAATCTTGCTCCAGTTATAAAAATAAATTTTATAACTTAAACTTCGTTAGTTCACCTGATGGAAAATCAACGTCTTAAAATGATGGATTTTAGGCCATCGGCTGCCAATCACTTAATTAATACTGTTTATTGATTAATAAAACATCAACATTGAATTCAATTTAACTAATCAACACCCAAAATAGATTTAACGTCATTCGGAATAAACCGTTCATATATGAATAATTTGAAAACAAATAACATCCAAAATATTTGAGGAGTCTTGTTAGATCCCTCTAACTTGTTTTTCCCTGCATCAAAGATCATAATAACATTTTATAACTGCATAAGAAAGAGATAATCTAATCTAAATCATTTAAATGATAGAAATATAAATAACGATAATCATCAACCAAACAAACAAACAATAATCGTTCATAGCATCCAAACATCCAATTTATACTAATAAAAGTAAATTTTAATCATATGAATTTTACCACATCATAATGTTTCAAAATTCGTGAGAGTTAACTAATATTTCATTTTCGATAGACGATTCAGCGTTGTTTTATTTAATTTTAAAAATCATTTAAAATTAAACAAAATTTCAAGCAGCTCTAAAGCTAACCAAATCAGTACGATCGTAGATATTGTCCATACGATCCCAACGTGACTTGTTTGATCGAATTCTGTTAACGTATGACAGAGTTATAGTCATTACAACATCTAACATAAATTAGTATAATTTAATTCAAATAACCGTAATTATTTTAGCACTAATTACCATCTTAAGCCACCCTAATCACGTATTAGGTCCGTAAGTCTTCGTATAATCACATCTTCAACATCGACATCCCAGTATCAATCGAAACAACATCGAAACAACTCCCCCTAACTTCACCCATCGCGCCACCACCGGCACATCGGAGCCGACCCTGGTCCTATTGGCACCTCCGCCGTTCCCCCACCTCGCTCGCCTATAACCCCGGCCCAGAAATCACCATCGACCTCCCTGAATTTACAATTGAACAGAAACCCATCAACCTTCAAAATCCGCCACCTCCAGCCATCAGGAACGGTCATACCACTGCCGGCGTCTCCGCCTCCCCTTGTTCCACCACTTCCTTTTAGATCTCTAAACCCCACGACATCCCCATCAGCTCGAAATTGCAAATAACTGAAACTACCATCGTTAGGTTTGAACTCCGATTTATCCTCCACTAAGCCATCGTACTTCCTCCCATCACCACCGAAAAGAAGCCTAGACTCCCCTCTCTAACTTCCCAGTTGACAACTTCCACAAATTCTCAATCGTTTAGGAGTTTGATCGATTTTTTAAACGTAAAGGAAAGGGGGGTGGCGGTTAAACTTAGTTAACCACAAATGAAACAAGAACGGGTAAAGATAACATATAGGGGAGGGTTTAGGATTATTTTTTATTAATCTATTATATACACGAAACTTATGTTTGAAGTTTCACGCTTAAACGACCATATATGAGCTTCGATCGTGATGAAAATTGAAATCCTATAATAACTAAATGTTCCGGACACGATGGAACTGGTTTCGTTGAATTTCGAGATCATTTGAAAAGCTTCCTTTTATTTCACAACGTAAATCGATATGCGTTTATATTGCGCACGATCACATAATTACTCCAATTGATTTGAAATTTGAAATCTTACAATAATTAACCATTACATAATTTATAAAATTGGTTTCGTTGAAATCCGAGGTCATTTGAAAATTAGTTATTCTCAAGTTCCATATTAAATTGATAAACTATAAATCGATTTCAAAACTAATCAATCCACTGATAATAAATTATTATCATATATATTATATTAGAATTTCATATATAACTTCAAAATAAGCTGATTTAGATTTTAAACTCAATATTTTGAATTCTAGTTTAAATCGATATTAAATTTATTAAAAATCCCTTTATTTTATTTAATAAATTGTTATAGTTCATAAATGATTATACCGTGATTTTTCTAAAAATTTTATTTTGACATAACTCAAAATCTACAGGATGAAATCTCTATTTTTCTCTTCCATTAGAAAACTATAACCCAATAGATCTGGAAGATTATTGTTTCAAAGAATTTTGACTTATATTGGATCATGTATACTCAATTGAAGTTCAAATCATAAAATTATGAACTACCACGACTCTGTGAGCTTGGTTTTAATTAATTTAAATTAATACGTTCAAACTTCGTTTAATTTATAAATTTCTTACTATGATTTCAATCTGAACTTAATTGGGTCTTAATAAAACATCCAATTCCTACTATACCTCAAATCCACTTTATTACCAATTATTTCAAGATTGAATTTATTATTCTACCGTTCTAATTAAATTAATACTCAAAATCATAGAATTCGAGTTGTTAAATATCCAAATCAACATTAAAATCAATTTTAAATGTTCATCTTAACGGCTAAAATCCAGGTCATTGAAGTTCAGTGGCAATAATGTGTAAGAAAGATTATAACATAAAAGTTATGGATTAGAATATGATAGAGAATCTAATTATAACTCATATTTTCACAAATATGATAATTGAGAAATCATAATAAACAAACATAGTTTATTTGCAAGTATAAAATTGACATGGATTGATTGAAATGACAGTTAAGCCTTAATATGTACATATTGATTTACAACATCTAAGTAAATTACGAGCCTAAAACTTTCGTTGTCAGGTTTTAATATGAACATATTGACTTATAGAGGATAAGTTACGGGCTTAAAACTAAAATTCTATGGTAAATAATAAAGTTGATCAACGAAGGAAGTAATATTTAGATTAAACGGATTAATCAATATTATAAATCAACAAGAAGGAAAGTAAGTGGAACACATAATGGTAAATTAGACATAGGGTCTTATTAAAATAACGAAATGCGTTTGGTCAAGTACGTAAGGGTTAAGTACCCATCGGGGCAAATCATGCATAGAAGGTGTCAGGAGACACAGTGGGAACACGTCCAACTTTTTCGACGGGACCAGAGGAAAATATGGGATTTCTATAGGGCGTGAGGATACTCTGTGATGTTTCCTCTATGGTAGGCTCAGGGTTGTACCCGTAGAGGCATGGTCTATCAGTGAATGTGCCTTGGCTGTATTTGTCATCGCGTGCATCATAAAGACTAATTGGGATGATTTTTAGGATGATTCGGCGTTGCCTCAAGGTGGTGAACTTCGAGGTCAGGACCCAACGAAGGATAATAGGTCAGCAGACATCTGTTGTGAGACCATACGTCTGTTAATGTCACTCATAAGAGAATGCATTAAGTTTTGTGAAGCGCAATAGGTAAACAGTACAGAAGTTCACAAGACAGATATAAAGTAAGCAGCGAAAAATTCAACTTTATTATTGAAAATAAAACATTGTTTCAAAACAGGTTACATCATCAAACCAGTTACATCCAAAAAAGAGCCTCAAATATGTCTCATAATGAAAAATAATAGAGTGTAGTGATATAAAACCATATCCGTCATAACAAGCCATAACAGAGTAGAAAGTAAGTCAAAGCGGTACATCTTAGCAAGTCCAGATCCAAACTGAAAGAGAAAGTCCTAATCATTGAGGAGTGCTACCACTCTGAGGACCCGAGGAGGGAGGGGGATGGAATAGAAAGAAGCAAAAACAAAAACATCAGACATAAAGTCTAGCGAGTTCCCGTGATTTCAAAATATGCATAAAATAGAGATATCAAGATAGGTAAACAAGACTGGATGAGAAAGTTCAGTATCATATAAGGAAATAGGTAAACCAGATAAACAAAACAGCAGGATAAACAGTGATCGAGTAATGCTTCTCATTTATATCCTAAAAAAGGTTTTTTGCACCAGTACTAGTATAACAGGATTAGGCATTACCCTAATTATGTAACAGAAACAACAGGATTTAAATAGCAGGATTAGGTGTACCCTAATTACATAACAGCAGGATTAGGTGTACCCTAATTACTAACCATGCGATCGGCTCCCTAATACGTAAATACCCTGTGTTAGCCCCGATAGTAGGGTGTATCACTCCCTAACCCGACAACTTATATAACACGAACCTATTTACTGGTGTTACAGCAGCTTAGTTTCCTTAATCAGACCCATGCATGCTCATGACCTCGCCGGAACACGCCCGTACCCACCTTCCTTATTTGATCCTCTTACCATCTAATTCAGTAGAGCGTACCTTGGCCCCTACTTAGTGCGACGCCCTCTAACAAAATTCCAATAGGGATACTAACTACTATGGGTTCCAAACAGCAGACTGACACAAGCAAAACCCCCCTAAGCTTGTGCCCTCCAAGTAACTAGGATTTAAGAGTCCCCAAAACCCAATACAACAACGGAAAGAGGGTCCTTTTTGCTTATTAATAATCAGGTTTAACCTAGCAGGTTTAGGTTTACTAATAAACATGGTTGTAATATTAAATGTTATTATGTGTGTACAACCCTTTCCCAAAACACCTGCCCAGATGTATGTATAATTATTATAGTAATTCAGTTTACTAACATACATATGATACTTACATTATTTTAACATGTCCTTTACTTAATGTTTGTATTAAGTCAAATCTAACATGTTTACATATGCATATTATTCCATTCAATTATATCCCCAAATTACAGCAAGTACAAGTATGTGCATATTATCCCTTTTTATTATATTCTCAAATTGCAGCAAGTACAAGTATATGAATCTTATCCCTTTTTATTATATTCCTAATTTATAGCAAGTTTAAGTATATGCATATTATCCCTTTTTATTATATTCTCAATTAATTACAGCAAGTACAAGTATATGCATATTATCCTTTCCCCAATTATAGTTAAACATTCCTCATTTTAACAATTAATATGCCTAAATTCCCCTTTTTCATGTCATTTCTTATTATCCCAATTTGGTTATACAGAATCTTAAATCGAACATGACCTAGGCATCCAATGGCCTAGGCTTGGCGTAAATAAATGGGAAAACTAAAAGGAGGATAGAATCAAATCAACAGTATAGACATATAGGCAAGACTGGAAATAAACTAAAACAGTAGAAATAAGGAAAAGGAAGATAGATACACATAATTAATTAATCAACTGATAGTAAAAGCACTTATATCACTTATAACAACGGCATAGATGAATAACAGTGAAAGAACATGTATAGAAATTATCTTATAGGCACTGTATGTTCTAGATCCAATTTTATTTTACTGTCATGATATAGTTCTAGGTATTAGATTTGAAAATAATAGGAAACTCACAACGGGTCTTGGTAAAGAAGAGATTATATCTCTTTATATATATATATATATATATATATATATATATATATATATATATATATATATATATGCCATTGTAGAAAAAGGTTGTATGCAGATCTTGAATCTTGAATTATCTCTGTAGATATAGGCTTCAACAACATCTTCCCATTATATATATATATATTAGAAAGGATTCATGGAGGAAGAGAATATAAAGAATAATTGTGTGTACTAAAATGGGAGAGAGCAACCATATATATAGATTTGCATAACTAATTCTCAACCTTTAGATCATAGGGTTTCAATCTAAGCCACACATGTAGCGCTGAGTCAGCGAACGAACCTAGCAAACAAAACAGTCTAAGTACCGAGCCAGGAATCCGCCCTGCATCTGGGTTGGTCGACCCACCGACCTACTGGGTCGACCTATAGGTCAACCCCACTTGACTTGGGTGGACCCATAGGTCGACCCTGGTCCGTTGTGGGTCGTCCTAGGTACGTTGATTTCTGCGTTAATCTCGATTTGAATTAATTTGAATATATATATAACCCCCTTATATGTATACAAACTTCTTATGCTCATAACTTCTTTATGCGTTATCCAATTTACACAAACTTGGTGTCTGTCTGAACCATAATTTCGAGACAAATGCAACGGTAAAGCCGGTTTCACTTAATTCTCAATATTTAATTAAGTAATTCCCATTCTATTATCTTTACTGTATGGTTATAGTGTATTAAATTTTGGGGTGTTACACCTGTTATCGTCAGTCGGAGTGTGTGTTGGAAAGACTGGAGCTAAACCAAGATGTCAACGATCTTCACTGTCGAGTCATTGGACGAGGGACCACATTTTTTTATATTGTTTGTTAGGTTCATTCAGTTAGCTCTTTTTGAATGGTCTTTCATTAGCTAGGGGGTAGGCTGGTGGGGCCTAGACGAGCCACAAAAGAGACATACCAAATTTTGATATCTATATTTTGGGCTTAACGAAGCAATTATTTTTGGGCCATCCCGAGGCCAACCTTGATAGATATGGTAAACCCCCCTATTGAGTTCCGTGAAGAACTCATGTATTTAGGCGCCTTTATGGCATAGTGGTAGAGACTTATTCGTTTTCGCAGCATAACCTAGTACGCTTTAATGGCGTAACGTTGGAAACTTAGTATGCCTTCATAGCATAGTTTAGTACGCTTTTGTATCGTGGAAATGGAGGTTCGGTACATTTTAGTAGTACGACGATGGGGGGCATTCGAGGAGGATACTATGGGAAGTACCTCGGTTTATTGGGCATGTAACTACATATATATGATCTATTAGGTTAATCTAACAGTGAGTAGATGAGTGCGATTTATATGAAACAAACAGAAGTATATGGTAGAATAAACCTAAATAACTTAATAAATAAGAACCAGTGATAGAACAGTATATGTAGTGTTATTTGTAGAAAGTATCATTTGTCTATTCACCAGAACTTTTGTTCTGACCACCTCCTCATAACAAAACCGCAAGTTAGACAGTTGTTTGAGATTCTGCAGCTTAGAGACACTTGTTAGATAATGTCATTATATTGGTAAGTATTTACCTATTATTATATTTTTATTCCATTCCGCTATAAGATTATTACGAGCTGTGATGTATTTATCCTTCATTTTCTGCAGATACTAGACAAACCAACTCGGATTTCGGTGGACTTGGATTTTAGCATTTTGCGAAAATTTCAATAGAAAATTTCAGGTCCTTTGAAATTTAGGTTGTTACAAAACTAGTATTCAAAACTCCAACACTTAAGGGATCAACAATCAAAACACGTTTAGGCACCTTTATGACATCAACTGGACTATGTTGAATAGGTTGCATAACTTTCTTTCCTTTGTTTAGCTTACTAAGGATTAGGGGTCTAATTCTATGGTTTTTCCTGATAGTTTTTCTCCATTATTTCTTCTTACCCATAGTAGTGCCAATTGCAGTCATAAATATACTGCTATTAATAACTTTTGTGTCACTTGTTAAGACCTTAACACTTTCATTTGCTGGTTTGTCAGGGTTATTCCTACTTTTTGTATACAACTAGAACAGTTATCTTTATCATGTCCAAAGACTTTACACAGAGAGTAAAGCTCTGTTTTCCATAAATGGTGTACATAAATTAAATTCTCAGATCCATCTACAAGTTGCACAGGAAAAGCATCTGGCAGGTCATTATCAGGCGTAATTTCTACCATGCCTTTCGCATATTCTAACCTCTCAAATCTCTCAGTACTGTATCCATACACAAAAAATTTCCTACTCGTGGCGCAAGCCAATTAATACCCAAAAGTGACCAAGTGTATAGTGGTATGTTAGTTAACTTTATCCATATAAAAACCTTACACTACAACAAAAAAACTTTATTGCAATTGTCGGAAAATGTCACTTGTAATAAAGGTTTTTTACAACTGTTTTATTCAGAAAGTTGTAATAAATTAGTTTGTCACAACTATTTTATTCTGCATGTTGTATTAGATGTCTATTATAAGTGTTCTTTTGTGCCAGTTGTAATAGACACTTATTTGTGACAACTCATCCTTTTTGGCTATTGTATAGTTGTATATTACAATTATTTTTGTTATTTGTAATTTTTTTTTGTTTTTAAGAACTTTTCTTATTTTATTGTTGTAATAGATGCCTATCAAAACTCTTTTTATCAGTTGCAAAGTATTAAATAATAATAATACTTTATTAGTTATAATAAAAATAATTAATAATCAAGTAACAAAATGATATGAAATAAACAATGCTTAATCAATAATAATTAAATATTAGTATATAATAATTACTATTTTAAAATAAAAATTGATAATTAATTTGAAAAATGAAATAACTTCTATTACTAATTAATAATTAGAAAACAATAATTAATAATAAATAAATACTAAATATTTAATTAATGATTGATAATTAACAAATAATCATCAATAACTGCTGTTAAATAAAAATAATAATAGAAACTTAATTTATAAGCATCCCTTAAATGAAGAAATAACTTTGTTTCGCTGATGGTATCGGCGTTTCTTAGCTTCCCGCTTCTCTTTCCACTAAAATTTCATTTCCCTTCAACCTCATTTCTTTTTAATTTTCAACTCCCTCTAATCTCCTTTATACGAAACCTAATTCCCTTCTCGTTTCTTCCCCCGCCATCTATTTTTAAACCCTAATTTCCTTTTCTCCTGTCACATCCTCTTCTCTCTCGCGACTTCTCTACCCTCTCGTGTGAGTCCCCATTCCGCTATCCTTCCTCTTCTGCAGTAGCACCCTTGATTTTTCTCCATTTTGCTTCCTGGTCGCTAGCTGAAAACTCACATAAGTTCCCCTTTTTTGTACCCTCCTTTCTAGTTCATTATTCCCAAGTACTCCTCTAAAGTAATCCACGCCTACTCATAGTGCTTATCCCAGAATTTGCAGGAAATCTTGAGTTTTTTGGTCTTGTTTTGGTTGGAGTCTGGGTCAACGTTGCTTTGTGGTATTTCATTTCTATGCTCAGGTTCGTCTCGAGTTTGAATTTCACGATAAAAGCTTTTGGTTTCAACTTGATCTAGTTTAGTTTATTTTCTGCTCGGTAGTTTTCTTTGGGAATTTCTTTCCGTGGTTGCTCCTTCTAGCTCCTTAGTATGACTGGGTCGTTTATGGGAAGATCCGAACTTCTCCTCCTCTAGCTCCTTGAATTAATTACATAATCGTTTCCTGTGATTTTGAGATGATTGCAGATTTAGATTCAAGTTATTATACATTTGAAGTTACAGGTCTGAGTAGTGATTTATGTTGCGTGGTTTTACAGGTGATAGAAGTTAATTGTGGTCTTGGATTGGGTGATCATTTCTTTTTGTAGCAATCTGGGGTCAGGAAACGTGGCAATATGGATTGGCTATGGGGGTATGTTTGTATCTTAGATTGTTTTCATTATCCCATTCTCCATGTTCCCATTCTTTTCTTAGTAGCAACCGAAGGTTCCCTGAAAATGCTGGAGGAAAATAAAACTTCCCCTTCTCTTCTATACAATTCTTGATTAATTTCTTCTTACTTCATATATTCTCAGGTCCAATGTTTTACTTTATGATTCCAATTTGATTTCACTCTAACTCAATTCCACTCTAGCTCAGTTTAAACAGTTTAACCATCAATCTGAGTACCTACTACTCTGAATCGAGCTTACCACTTGAAATCGGTTGAACTAGACAATTTTCTTGAATAGTCGGAATTTGTGAGCCAAATGCGTTAAAAAATCAGTTAAAGAATGATGTTGAAAAATCCATACATAACGTTATTTCTTATACATATAGGTATTTTATGTTCTGTTTTGGGTTATTTATATAAAACTGGGAAAGTTTATGTTAATATATTTATTGTTGTGTATGGTAGAATCTACCAGTTCTATGAGTTTCTTACCAGTTTGTGGATTTTTTGACAGTGGAGGGTGAATGGTTGTGAGATGAAGGAGAAGGGTTGTAGTTGTCATGGTTTGCGATGATGAAGGTTTATGATATGCACTGATGTTCTGGTTTGCCTATGTTTTGGGTTGGCAGTGCATTAGGTTGTTTTGTGGTCAAATCATACAAAGTTATAATTAATTTTTGCGAGTTTCAACTGACATCTTTCATTCATTATGGTATGCAGCAGATTGGATTGGCATGAGTTCCATATAGACAATGATGCACTACCTGCTTAATCATCCGTGCTGAAAAAAAAAGAGTACTTAAGATGTTGCATGTTATCTTGATTGAAATTAGCTTAGTTTAGAGTTTAGCTTTGGTAGTTTGTGTCTTTGAGTTGTAGTTATGTAGCAAAGAATGTTGTTCAAATTGAATTTTTGTTCTTGTAGCTCGAAGGAGAAATTTACACGGTGCAATGATTTGTGATACGATTTGCTGATAGTTTATTGTTCATTTTATTATATTTTTCATGCTTATTTGTTATGAAAAATGTGTTTAGCCTTTTTTTGTTAATTTTTCATTTATTTAACAACAGGCAGAAATAGTTGTAGTAGAATTTAGCACAACAAGCAAAACAGTTGTAAAAAAAATGTTTATAATTGTCAAAAGCAGTTGTAAAACGGATTTTTACAACTGTCAAAAAGAGTTGTAAAAATGTCTGATGCTATTACAACTGTGGATATTTGGACTGGCGGATGCCCGCTGCAATAGAATTATTACAACTGTTTTTGGTAGTTGTGAAATGGTGTTTTTGTTGTAGTGTTACGAATACACGAACGTGAGTTGCTTAGTGATGATTCCCAAGGTTGAACGATAAATAACTTGTTTCTGATGATGACTGGATCCACTTTAATAATTTTCTTCCTGTATTCTAAACTGGATATGTAAAAGAAGAAAAAGTTCCCATTCGACTTTACTATGATTGAACCGCTAAGCTTCCAGACACTAAGTGGTGAAGCACCACTGTATAGGACAGGGATTTGTCTAAAAAGAATCTGACGAGGTAGTCTTTCCACATGTCCACATGTGCTTGAACAAGTTTGTCTGTTAGCAACAATCTCTTTCCAACAAAACGGAGAGCAATGGATGCAGAAGAGAAGGCTCCATCATTTTTTGGCTTAGAAACGAATAACGATGACCATTTTACTGCTTTCAAGAGGTCGCCAGGGGTGAGATTGAGAAAGGAGGGTGGAGGTGGCTCAAACGCAGAAGGAATTAGTGGCGACGACGAAATGGAAGATGTGGACAATTGAGAGGCGATGGGAAGGGACAGATTTAGGGAAGGAAGAAATGACAGTGATGCCATTAATGAGCTCGAGGAAAAAAGGAACTTTTTTTGACAATGATAAGTGTATGTGCTTGCTAATGATATTTCTTTATAGCAACTAAAATGCAAACAATCAGATTGAACAATCAAATAATCTAAAAAATCATGCTAAGTTGTGCACACCCACACATTACCTTTCTAACAGTAGAACTGTTAGGAAGTATATTATATCTTATTTGATTAAATCTTGGTAATAACTTCTACTCACCAAGCTTAATGTTTGACCCATTCTCCTTTCCCTTCTTCCTCTATAAGCGCACATGAATAGTAGTAGCTTTCTTGACATGCTTAAAGCATTGTTTGGGCGTTCCATTCTTATGTGTTCTTAGTTTTCATTTTTATTCAGTCCTTGTATTGATTGGAATTGGATTTAAAAGAAGGATGTTTTGATACAAATTATGTACTTTGATAATTAAGTGATTTTGAGACTTCGAATTAATGACATTTTTTAAATTATAAAATAATGCTTTTCTGAAATGTTTATTTAAGATATTATGACTCCGTTGTAATTCATTTTATGTCTTATGGATCTTAGTCTCTGTAAAGTTTTTAGTTATATATAAATACTTCACATTCCTTGACTTGACTCGTCTGGTATGTGCTGAGGGGTGTGAGGTGTTACAGTATCCCTTTAAACACAGTTCAGAAAAATTAGTTCAATACACTCCAATTTTTAGTGGGCGAGAGAATGATGTTCGAACGTGGAAACATGAATTTGACTTTTCAGTTAAATCGGCGTATGCAAATGTGGGTGAACATGGTGTAAAGTATGATTGGTGCAACACTATATGGTATAAGGCGAACGCGTCTAAGATATCATTTGCTACTTACAAGGCAGCTTTGGGGTGATTAACAACCAAAGGAAGGTTTAGGGGTATAACTTGGTTGGATCAGACCGGACGGAGGTGTGTTCAATTTCTAACCTAAATAAAATCGGATTGGATAGAGACTGGATGAAATTTTTTCTCGTATAAATTATGTTTTCCTAACTCGTATCCTAAATGATATGGTCGGACACACATATACAATTCAGAAAGGACTTTTTACGTACTTGAGCCTGTTTTTGAAAAGTATCACAGGTTTAGCCATCTTTCAAAAGAAATAACAGATATAGGCCTGTTTTAGTTTATAGGTACACTGAAGGCGTGTTTTGGAAACACGCCTTCATAAAATTACGAAGGCGCGTTTCCAAAACCCGCCTTCAGTGTACCTGTAACCTGCACATATCTTGCACACAGACCTGCACATAAGACACAGACCAATCAAACATAGTTGCACATAGTTGCACATAGTTGCACATAGTTGCAACATGCCTTACAACATGCCATAGTTGCACATAGTGCTATAATCAACAAATCAAACATGCCTTACAGCATGCCATAGTTGCACATAGTTGCACACAGACCATAACATAGCAAATTCGTACGCAAAGTCTGTTATCAAATTAATTAGACACACACTACTAGTTAAACACCCACATAAAATTACGAAGGCGCGTTTCCAAAACATGCACTAATAGTTAGACCAATCAAACATGCACTAGTCTCGCCTCGGCCGCCTGAGTATTGGTGTGGAAGTTGAAGACGAACCACTGCCGCTGCTGCTTCTAGTGCGTCGTGCACTGCTGGAACGGGGAAATGTGGGTGCTGGTTGTGATGGGCCATGCGCAATCTCCTCATGTACAACTGGCTGAGGAGGAGGAGAAGGAGGACATGCAGGAGGAGGAGGAGGAGATGGTGGTTTCGGCCGATCTAGGTTGTTTCTGCACAAAATCACGTCTAAAATCTTCTGTATGTTCGTGCACATCGTCCTTCCCTCGATGTCAGTTTGCCTCTCTCTAAGCTTTTCTGCCTCCTCCCATGCACAGTTAATACCGGCAACCTGCAAATTTAAAAGAATATTAGATAGAGTGAATTAATAAAACTAAATGTATTTAATAGTACACACATCAACTTACCACGTTCCTCTTTAGTGGTGCTCTAGGAACATACGGTGCTAACGCAGTATCTACTCCGGCATTAAGGACGTAGGGTCGTGTAATGTTCCAGTACCACCTCATGTACTTCGCCGTGGATATGGGGGACTCCCTCTCGAACTGAATATAGTCATCGCGGGAATTCCACATAGCATGATGCATGTGAAAGTCCGGCGCACTGTAGCCCTCAATGTAAGGCGGTGCATCATCCGGTATATGCTGCCTCATGCCGAACTGCCTCATAACCCTATCGGGAAGGTGCCAAGCGGTGAAGCTGTAGGCTATCATAGGTACTCTCGCTGTCCAAAGGTACCTATGAGCTCTGCACATGGCTGGTAGTGTGGCAAGTAGCTCCTGAGAGTACGGATACCATGTAACCTTTTCGTCCGTAAGGATGTCCAACTCATTGCGGTAAAAGACCAGCTCTCGTCTTGGTGTATGTCGCGTATCCTTTTTTCCAACACACCTGTTACACGATAATAAAAGGTACATATATTGGAAATGGTATGTGTTGTGTTTAATACAAAAAACCTTCAAATAAGTATACCTAGCTCCAAGCGGCATCGATGCGTCGATGGGATCATGAGTCACTACTAATCTTCCGACGGGAAGATAAGTCCAGGACCAAAGCTAAGTACACAAGAATATACTATTAATACAAGAGAATGATGCATATCACATTGTATAACAGTAAATTATAGAAATTCGGTTCATACCGGAAGTAGTGTCGGGCAACCGGCAACACAGTTATACTGTTGCAGCGCGGACTTAGACAGTTCCTGATATGCATAGGCCAACACTGCACTACCCCACGAATACGTAGCGCACTGCCCGATGTCAGCTAAAAAAGGTAGCCATCTCAAATCTATGCGGGTCTTGGCATGGTCGACCATCATTCTGCAGAAAATAATATGTAGTAAAATGCAACGAGCCCGTTGCTCAACCTCTATCTGGGTGGCATCTGCAGAAATATCACCCGCCAACTGATTACGGTACCATCTAATATTAACCATGTGGTCACGCCTTACTTGATTGGCTGGTGGATCCAGCCCTAGTAGGTCGTGACTTAGCTGCATATAATCATGTACCGCACCATCGAACGCAACAGCATTGCCACCAATAGGCAGTCCTAGTAAAACCGCAACATCTCCCAATGTGATAGTCATCTCACCGACTGGTAGGTGAAACGTGGATGTCTCAGGCCTCCACCTATCCAGTAAAGCACCGACAAGGCCATGATCTAGCTGGATGTAACCTAAGCGAAAAATATGCAGGAATCCAGCCCTCTGTATCTCTAAAAGTACGCGAGCATCCTCGGACGTCACTTTCGAAAGTGACGACGAGTGGTCTATGACATAATCAGCACTGACACTCTGCAAATTTAACAGATAACAAAAATTGGGGTTTGACGACTAAAAAACTGAAGATCAAAATATGAAAATATTAACAAATTGCTACATGCGTCCGAGTAGCATTTGATTTCCTGTGTTGCGGCTGCAAATATAACACGCTCGGATCTACTGGTCCGGGCTCCATCTCCACATACTCTGCATGACCCAATTCAATAATGTCAACAATATATGCACCATAACCCCCAAATCGTAAATGCGAACAATGTACACAAAATTGAACATGTATGACCTAATTTCAATGTTGTGTACACAAAATTGAACATGTATGACACCTATAACCAACCATAACCAACCACAAAATTGAACATGTATAACCAACCAACCAAAATTGAAAATTAGGGTTTAGAATCTTACCGATTTCGTGTTGTATACCGAATGTGCTAGCCATTGTTGTCTTTTACGAATGGATTGGATGAAAAATGGGCGAAAATGGAGTTGATTTTAGTTTTTTTTCGCAGCTGAAATGAAAAGAGAGGAGTGGAGAGTGAAATGGAATTGGGGAAGACGGTCTCGGGTTGGGGTGTTTTGTGTGCAGGAAAATAACGAAGGCGGGTTTTGGAAACTCGTCTTCGTATTTTTCTGAAGGCGAGTTTCCAAAACTCGCCTTCGGATGCCCAACAGAGCAAAACAGGCCTATTTGTGTTATTACTTTTGAAACAGGTCCATTAGTGTTATAGTATACAAAAACAAGCTTAAGTACGTAAAAAGTCCATTCAGAAATATTTATAATATAATTTGAAAAATCATATAGGAAAATGGCGACTTCAGTGGTAGGAAAGGGCGACTAGCAGTTTCTCTTTGAATCACATTCTTCTTCTAAACTCCTCCCTCGATTCTCACTCTTTTACCGCTCTCTTCCTCCATCTGCTAGTTTTCGCTCCGCCTGTGAACACGAAGTCGCGATCCACAAAAACCCGTTTATCCTCTTAGATCTACTCCGTATTCACAACTCAATCCCACTCACTTAGCCCTGATGAGACTCGATTGGTTGTCTTGCGCGGAAACACTAGCAACTCTGGTTGCAGCTTGGTCGATCTCTGCTGCCTCAACCGCTTTATTTCGAGACTGTTTATCAGCTGTAGGGGCTGGCTTTGGTAATTTTGGCTTTGTTGTGATCTTTAGGTCTGGTGTTGTTTGTGATTATGACTAATGAGGCCTGCGTCTCCTGAATGTTGTTGTTTCTTTCGTTTTGGGTACTGTTTGGATTTTCTTCTCTGGTTTTTGTGGGTCTGAGTCTGTCTTGTTTTGGGGTTGAGGTGTCGTGCCTTCTGGTAGAGCTTCACCGTCGTAACAACGAACGTTGTGATAGCTTGGCTACTTATCTCGCTGTTACGTGTGTGGTCTCCTTGTCTTGTTCACTTCTCCCTGCATTTGACTCTCTTGTGAGTTATCCTACCGTTTTACTCACAATGGAATGCGCTTTAAAGCTGGTATTTCTAGTGTTTGTTTCTTAATGCCCATGGCCATGTATCATGGCGATAGCTTGTCTACGGTGATATGTTCTGGTGTTTTGGATGTTTCGATCTTGTACTTTGTACTAATAGAACGAAATCAATTTGACTAATTAAGACTGGTTCAACTGTCACTAGAAAATAAAATTAGATGATACGTATTGTGCTAATAGAACGAAATCAATTTGATTTTGAACTTGCTAGCTTGTACCAAGTTATATTGCGGTGATGATTGATTATAGCAAATATCATTATTTGGAGAGATTTAAATGCCCTAGATGTATCCAGTATCTGTCGGCAAATTCCTTTATGAGCAAATTGATGCATTAGATATTAATTTCCTGTCATAAATTATGTCTAGAACCTATGCACAGGAAGTTTTGTCACCCAATCCTAATCTAGAGTTGTGCTAAATGAACCGCATACGCTGCTCCATTTCACCCAATTTTCGATCAGCAGTACACCGCCGATCGATAATGCAAGTAAATAAATAAATTTATTCGCAATCGACCGACCATTATTCAGGATGGTTGGTGGCATACTACCGATTAAAGTCGATGAGTAAAAGTACGTACGTACAGAGGTGTATTTAGCTCCACTCCTAATCTATTGTGATGTTGATTATGTCCAAAATGAAACTTTTATCGACATGGTATTTTGGTACTCATGCAGTCATACATAAGTATATTACCTGATGGGCCATCAAAACAATTATTTGAATCACAGGTTTTACATGTGTATATAGGCAGTGAGCTGTAATAATGTCGTAGATTTTTTACTCTTTCTTTGACCATGTAGGTTTTAATATGCCTTTGTGATGGTAGAATCCTTGTTTGATATTTGATTTTAGCAATATCCTAGATATATTTTCTTTTGATAATTAAATTAACTTGTGGGCTAAAGCACTTTTTGTATTAATTTTGTTTATTTTTATTTTATTGGAACATGAAGAAAAACTCTAAAATACCTCATTTTGTATATATTACAAAATTTTCAAATTAAACTTAGGTTGAGATGTTTTATGTAAATTTATTTTTTGAACTCCAAGAATGTTTGGAGAATCGAAATGATCTGACCCATTTCAAATTCAGGATCTTAATTTTATGTTGTAAAGCTTATAATCTTTAAATCGTAATAGCACAAGTTTCGATATTTGATGTCATATTCGAGTTTACAGATATCCACTACCATATGATCTTTGTCCACACCTCACAAAAAATATTATCCACTCAACTTTTGAACAAATCAAAACTTGAAATGATGTTCTCATACTTTATATGTTCTTCTCTGTGAAAAATTTAAACCTGTTTGGATAATCATAACACTTCCAGAGAATATTTCAAACCAATTAATATGGTATATTTTTTAATATTTGTTGCCAACATCATTCTTAAAAGACTTAAGATTTTATACTAAATACGGTTTTTTTGATATAAATTTCATGAAACATATTAAATCCCGCGAACAATTTTGTTAAACTAATCAGGATTGATCTTTAATAACAACTGCAACATGTATAATGTCGTCTTTTTGTTGTAAACAAAAACTTTCCAAAATACATTTAGTTAAAAACGTTGATATGCTAGTCACAAGGTCGGATTCCGATCTTGCTAGAATATACTACTTTTCCTCAATGAATTATTTCATAAACTAGGTCATAGGTTAGAATCCTTGCAACCATGAAATTTTCTGTATGTATTGATTTAATTCGTTTTCTTATATTGTCAATATATAAATTGATATATCTTTCAATGTACTTATTCTTCATGATTTTAATGTATATATCTAAAAATGTAATATTTTGTTTATGTTAATTTTCTACCTCTTTGAACAATAATTCTTTTAGTGGGAACTCTATATCTTGAGATTTTATAAATTTTAATTTTGACCGTACATCTTTGAATTTTGGAATTGAATAAATTTAAGTTACCTCGGTTTTTTTATATTATTGTTTCACAAAATAGAAAATTATTGTAACAGCCCCCGTTTTTAAATGATTTTAGATCAACAGTAAACCACATATGTCAGACCCAAACCGTTCAAAATGATGAATTGTTAATGGTGATGTAATATAAGGAACAAAAGAGAAGAAAAAGAATCAGAACACAAGATCTCACATTGGAAGGACAAAATTATTAAGAACATAATTAAAATATTTATCAATTCACAAATCACAATATACATTTTTGAATATTAGAGTTGAACAATCACAAAACATACCAATAATTGCAGTGGAATAATACTAGATATTGCGATTGTCAAGCTCCATCTTCATCTTCATAATGAGGTCTTCGCTAACTGGAACAACTCAAGCTGACCCGAGCATAATAAAAAACAACACACTCGAATCAGGACTGAAATATATCATGTAAGTTAAATCAAACAAATGAAATATGAGTGTAGTAGCATCAGATATGTTTATGGGATTTTCCATCCCCTATCAGTGTGAGTGCAATAACTTAAGAGATGTTAAGTAAAATTTCATCTCCTAAGGATCAGTTAAACTATATACACATAATATAATACGCTGTTACAATAGTGTCTATTCAGTAAAGTAAAATATTAAAATAACGTAAGCGAGATTGCATCTTTATCCTTACATCGTTTATAAACGTTGTAGTCTATACAGTACTGTAAACCCACCATAAACTAGTGGCATCAAGGAGCACTCCATAGGTACAACGTGAAATCAAAATCGTAGGGGGCGCGATTAAGATAATATGATAAGGCACGCGAGACAATATCCATTGCTGGAATCTACCAGTTGCACTCCCGGATTGGTAACGCATGACTGTAACTATCACTTGTCTCGAACAACACTCACAAAATCAAGGATGCACATCAAATCAAATCAAATTGAGAAACTATAGTAATCAAGGAAGAAGTGTTGCCGACAGAGGTAGCTAACCTGCTTGGTCAAAGAGGTAGCTAACCGTGTTTATAAACGCTGTTACAAAAGAATTCTGAATTCCATACGCCAATTTGGCGTAGGGATGGCGTAGGGAAACGAATTTCCCTACGCCAAAAAGGAAGTCAGAAAACAGCTCGTCGCAAATATTTCCCTACGCCATACCTACGCCAGATTCCCTACGCCAAGTTCCCTACGCCAAATTCCCTACGCTGTCCCTACACCAAGTTCCATACGCTATCCCTACACCAAGTTCCCTACGCTGTCCCTACGCCAAATTCCCTACGTCATCCCTACGCCAAATTCCCTACACCATACCTACGCCAAGTTCCTACGCATTCCCTACGCCAAGTTTCATATGCATCCTTACCCCTTCCCTACGCATCCGTGCACCAAAAATCAATATGGTAGTTTTATATTTATCTTCATCTACCACATATCATAATAAAACCGAACATATGCAAAATCATAGCAATATATATCAATAAAAACATTGCTGTAAAATGAATACCATGGTCGAATTACCATAAACTTGCTACAAATATATTTAAAACAAATCATGTCCAACAAACAATAAATAAAGTTGCTACATAACTCAAACATGATCGTTTCATCTAATTCAAACATCGTGTAATGTACCTTACACAAATAGAACATCAAACCCATTACCAAAATAAGATTAATTCATATAGAACGTCATATCTGCGGTTCTTGCTCTCGCCGCAACCTTTGTAAAAACTCTTGTACATAACTCATTTCTTCTTGTAGTTTGCTAACAGTGACACTCAATTCTTGATTTTTATCTCTTAGGTCTTCTACTTCCTTCACAAGCTTCTCTGTATCATCTGTAACTCCAAACCTAACGTTGTATGTATTGTCTTTGTATATCTACACATAAAAATTTTAATCCAATTAGTACAATGAATACATCTCATATTACAATTAAGTAAAATGATCAACGAAACTGAGCTTCAATTTCGCTGAGCCTTATGGCTCAGCGGAACTGAGCTTAAGGCTCAGTTTCCGCTGAGCTGTAAGGCTCAACTGAAAGTTCAAAGCTCAGTCTCCGCTGGACCTTAAGGCTCAGCAAAACTGGGCCGTTTCGGCTCAGTTTCGCTAAGCCTTAAGTCTCAGTGGAAACTGAGCCATTTGCCGTAACTGAGCCGTAAGGCTCAGCGACGCTGAGCCTTAAGGCTCAGCCGACATCAACTTGAAGTTGTTGTGCCAACAACTTCATGTTGCTGTTGCACAGCAACTGAAGTTGCACAGTAACTGAAGTTGCACAGCAACTTGAAGTTGCTGTGCAACACAGCAATTTCAGGTTGCTGTGTGCAACTTCAGGTTGCACACAGCAACCTGAAGTTGCACAACAACTTCAGGTTGCTGCAACCTGAAGTTGTGCAACTTTGAAGTGATGATGGTGCTTGGCCTAAGCATCTTTGAATGTAGTGTTTTTTTATAATAAAAACTAATTTCATAATATTGTAGGACAGATAAAAAAAATCATTTCGAGATCCCTCTAGTAATTTATCAAGTCATCAAATGAAAAATAAAAGAGGCATGATGTTAAAAGAAAGGGTATGGCTTAGTTGATCTTGGGCTTTTTCTTAATTAACTAATTTTTTCACAGCATAATTTTTTTTTTGGCCTACAAAAAAAATTGATCTAGTTTTAATTGATCTAAACTTCATTTTCCATAATATGTTTAGCTAACTAAATTATTACTTCCAGCTCAGTACGGGTGTACTTTAATCTAATTATTCTTTTCATATATCCCATGTAAAATTAATCTATTTTCTAGTCCAAGCACACACATCTATACTCATTTCAAGTTGAAGTATTACCCGCATATGAAGAAATATAATAAGCATGCATTCATATATGTAAAACAACCTCACTTTTATTTTTAAACGATTTTCTATTTCAGTGGTCAAAATAACTATTTAGGTTAAGGTTTCAAAGAGTGATTTGTTACATAATGTTCTGCCTTTTCTAAGCATCTTCTGGATTGCAAAGCTGCAACGTACAGGAAAAATAACATAGGCAAACGTTTTCTCTTTTAATTTTAAAACGGTTTTAAACACTGCAAAACATTAAATTTTGTAAAAGCTATAAACACAAAAGTCATTTCATATTAAAATACCTTTATAACGAAAGAAAATTAATCAAAATCTGATTATAAAATCAAATGTTACGACCATGTTAACACAATAATTTAGTGCAAACTTTTTAAATTTTATTTATTCATTGGCTTTAGGTATGTAGTTGCATTTTTATGCGATGATATGAGTTATGTGTTTGGCTTTAGGTCTATTAGCATGCTGAATTTCAATCAATATTCATTAACCGATGTAAACAATAAAAAACATCATGAAGTTAGCCAAACCCAACACACACACGTGCGCACGCACACACACATCTATATAAATGTGTGTATGTATATGTATGTATGTGTGTCTATATATATAGACACACATACATACATATACATACACACATTTATATAGATGTGTGTGTGTGTAAAGATAGAGAAGTAGAAGTACATAACCATGTGAACTTATATAAATAAAGACTGCATAAAGTCTACAGTATAGAGCATGAGCATAACTAGAAAATAAATAAATTAAGTTTTCAGTCAATACCCCAGGAATATTGCCGGTACCAGGCCTACGTTTTCTTCTTGAAGAAGCACACATCTCACCTTCTCCAATAAGTTGCATGTAAAGATGGTTTAGCTCATCGTGAGAGAGCTTGCCACCCTAACTCTCGGTCATTTGAGCAACCCGCTCATTGTATTTGGCATGTAATTTACATAAAAGTTAGATATTGTATTGTTTAACAGAATTAGAAAATTGTAAACTTTTATTGATTACAAACAACAAACTGCTCCGAGTACTCATCAACCCATCCCCCATCTATAGAACCGTCCGGTTTCTCAACATAATGTGTTCGAATATAAACCTGCATGAATGTTGGTGTTCGGCCTTGTTCTTTCTCCTAAAAATAAAAACAATTTATCATATCTTTATTTGGATTGTACACTATTATTAGTTAATAATTTTAAAAATTACCATATCGTTCATCCATTGTGCCATTGACTTAGAACCACATCTGTGTGGCCTTGGATTTTTTTTGCGAGCAGTTGAGTTTTTTTTAGAAAGCTCCTTCACATCCTCCCTCTCCCAATAGTCTAAAAATTGTTGCCATACCTCATCTGTTATACAAGCATTCTTCTTTTTATATCTTTTCATGTCTCCAACGATCCACCTATACTTCAAAGAACACTTTTGATTCCATAACAGTCTGACATCAGCAAAAGAAGTAGTGGTATCCCAAGTGTACAATGCCTACACAAGATTTTAGGATCAAATAAACTGGAAAACTTAATCATGAATGAACTAAATATTGCAAGAACCTGAATTTCAAAATTATTCTACCTTAAACTCGTCAAACCAGTGGTCCTTAATATTAGCAGGAATCGTACTGAAACAAGGCCAAAATGATGTCAAACGGGCCTTAAGCATATTAGATAAAGTACGAGATGTCGAGTCACTATTCGCGAATTCCCACATGTTAATGCAGAAATTAGAGTAAATTATGTAATGCATTATTGAAATACAATAATTCGAAATTTTAATTTTTTTACTTACTCGTCACTATTCCTACAATAGATGTACATGGTACCGACTGAAGAAGTCGAGCCAGTCTGTGACACTTGTCCAGATAGCTCAGGGGTGTCTTCATCAAGATCACATTCATTCGAAGGGGTGGATTGTTGATCGCTAGAGGGTGGTGCTGGTTCGATCAAACCCAAACCACGTCCACTACCACTACGACCACTACCACTACGACCACCACTACTACGGCCACTACTACTACGACCACCGCGACCATGAGAATTCATATCTATTACTTGAATACGACATTTGCAACTACATATATAAGATAATCTAACATTTCAAAACGAAAGTAGTGAACTTTATTTAAGACAAGGTTTGAAAACATTCATCAAAGAGCATAGAATGTAAATCAACAATTGAAATTTTTACCTTCCTCAAAAAACAATTGAAATTTGTACTAATAAATAAACATAAACAACTTCATAAACATAAAAGCAGCCGAGCAACTAAAAACACATGCAAACAATCATAATTAAATATGCATGCTACCAATCTTCATTATCATCATGACTCTCAATGTTAACACTCTCGTCTTCAAGCTCACACTAATCTTCTTCTACTTCAATTTGCGCATCGTCATCTTCATCTACTTCGATCCCATCATTGACGTCATTAATAAGAGATCCTATGTCTTCTACTTGTTGTACAATCTTCAGTAGCTCATTAGTTTCTGGATCATTTTGATACGCCATATTATTGGTTATGATCGTGTTTGAGTGAAATGACCATCTCGGTTTTGTCTTAATGACAACCCACCAATCTGAACGACTGTTGTCGATAGCAGGATACGGTGTGAAATAAACTTGTGTAGCTTGTGCCGCCAACACAAATGGATCATACCCTAATTTTTTTTGTGGTTCACTTCAATAAGAGGGTAGTCCTTATGTACGCGTTTTACTCCAATATTTGGCCTACTATCAAACCATCGACATTTGAATAGAAACGTTTTTAACTCCGGCACCACCGAGTAAGTTAACTCAATTATTTCCTCCAGTACACCATAATAATCTGTTTTGTCATCATCGTTGTTCCCACCTTTAATACAAACTCCAATATAACAGTCGTTTTTTTCTTTCCATATTCTTATGAGTGGAACTTAAATCCATTTATAAACATTATTGGACATATTCTGTAACTAGTACGCCGACCAAAAGCAAGTTTCCTATAGCAAATGTCGGTGATGTTGTTCGTATCAACCTATCAATTTGAATTAAATACACATGTTAATATATAATGGATACCGTGCAAGATTAAAAAAAACATGACTTATCATACTTACATACTGTTTAAACCATCCCTCGAATTCTTTACAGAGTTCAGCATTGGGATATTCACTTTCGAACTTGTTGTTTAAATGAAATACACATGTTAATATCTAAGTAGTATTGTGTGTAGCTTGAAGAGATTGACATTAATTTAGTTAATGAATAATCAAATTATTATAGTACCTTATAAGATTAGCTAATTCATTGCAATTAAGAAGCACAATTGCATTGGCTATATTGTAATCCTTTGTTGTAGCGAAGCCTTTAACATTCTTTCATTTACCAGATGGACGTCCTTGTTTTTTGAATACTGAGAGAACGTTATCGACTGAATCATCCATAATATCATTTTCATTGCGATGACCACGATTAAAATTTAAATTCACATGATCATCGAAATAATGACTAAAAAATATGGATGCTTCTTCAATAATGTACGCTTGACAAATAGAACCTTCAACACATGCTTTCTGCTTCACCTTTTTCTTTAGGTGGCCCAGATACCTTAATAGGAAAATGTGTGAATAATACTATGACATGTTGTATATTTAAACATTGCATAAATAAATATAATTATTATATACCTCTCAAAATGATACATCCATCCATACTGCACTGGTCCCCGTAGTAATGCTTCAGTTGGTAAATGTACTGGCAAATGTTCCATGCAGTTAAATACTCCTGGAGGAAATATTTTCTCCAATTTACATATTAATTTGGGTACATCTCTTTCAAGCTTCTGCAAATGGCTTTTAGATAGAGTTGTCGAACATATATCTTTAAAGAATAAACTGAGCTCTGTTATAGGCATCCAAACCTTTTGTGGTAAAATCTCTTTAAATACTATCGGAAATAGAGTCTCTAAAAATACATGGAAATCGTGACTCTTCATACCTGACAGAATAACATCTTTCATATCAACGCATCGTTTCATATTAGAAGCAATACCATCGGGAAATCTCAAAGAATCGAACCACTGTAATAATTTTACACAACGAGTTCTATCCAGCTCATAACAAGCAAGAACTTTGAAGTTTGGATGAATCGGATCAATTTTAAGCTCTGGACAATTGCAATAGTATTCGACATCTCTTCTTGATCTCAAATCATCTTTGGTTTTTCCTTTCGCATTCATGATTGTATGAAAGAAATTCTCAAATACATTTTTTTTTAATATGCATCACATCTAAATTGTGTCGAATTTTTAGATCCTTCCAATATGGCAATTCCCAAAATATACTCTGTTTGCACCAATTGTGATAATCACCTTTACCAGGAATTTTGGGCTCTTTGTTTCCTGTCTCATGTATTTTTGCATAATCTTGTACAATATCAGATATCTCTTCTCCATTCAAAAAAGTTGGTGGTTGCAAGTTTACAGTTTTATTTCTTTCAAAGTTTTCTTATCACGTTTAAATGTGTCATTTGTATGTAAAAATCGACGATGGCAATCCCACCAACACTGCTTACCACCATGCTTCAGTGTAAATGCTTTTGTTGAATCCATGCACACAGGACAAGATAATTTACCTCCCGTACTCTAGTTCGAAAGCATCCTGTACGCGGGAAAATCACTTATCGTCCTTAATAAACAAGCAAATAGTTTGAATTTTTTTTCTTTTTGATACGTCGTATGTGTCAATGCCCTCTACCCACATTTTCTTCAGGTCCTCAATTAAAGGTTGCAAATAAACATCTATTCCGTTTTTTTGGATTTTTGGGTCTAGGGACAATTAGGGTTAAAAACATGTATGGATTTTGCATACACATCTAAGGAGGTAAATTGTAAGGTGTAAAAATAACTGGCCAAGTGGAGTACTTTTTACCATACTGACTAAAAGGTTGGAAACCATCAGTGCATAAACCGAGCCTAATATTTCGTGATTCATTGGCAAAATCAGGATATTTGTCATCGAAATGTTTCCATGCTTCTCCATCTGCAGGATGACATAAAACTCCTTCCTCTCAAACCCGTTCACTATGCCATCTCATCTGCTCCACAGTGGCATAAGACAAATACAATCTTTGCAATCTAGGAATAATCGGAAGATAATGTAAACGAGTAAAAGGCACACCTTTACCGTTACTTTTTTCTTTTCGTACCTTCCTAAGCCACAAAATTTACATTGTGAACTGTAACACCCCGTAATTCTGTAACATTAAGTTTCACAAATTAAAGTATAATCAAATCTTAGAATAAGAATCAAGGGAAATGGGTTGCGCCATTACATTCGTCTCGAAATTCTGCTTGGAAACGAGTCCGAGTTTTCGATAAACGGAGTCCGTATGAGGGAGATATGACCCTCCGAAGTTTCAGAGATTTTTAGAATAAAAAACAGCTCGAAATTCAAATTCAAATTCAAATTCAAAACCCAGAACAGGCTGGGCGGGAAATTTCCCGCCCAGGACCAGTTCGACCTGGGGGTCGACCATAGTGTCGACCTCCTAGGGACCAGGTCGACCATAGTGTCGACCTGGGGGTCGACCTGGTGCTGAAACCCAGTTTTGAGCCAGAGTTCATTTTGATGTTTCTGGTCTCGTTTTCAGTCTAGATTCGTCCGCCTAATCCTATATAAACAACCCCCTAGCCCCATTCTCTTTACACCATTTTATTCTCTCCTTATGCTGCCTCTGGAATAATTGAAATAAATAAATTAAAATAAAACACGAAGACTATTTCTTGAAGACTACGGCTAGGAATTGCATGTTGGAGATTCAAATAAAGTTAAAGCTTCAATAAGGGAAGCAAAGGCTAATTCAACGACTTCGAGCAACGTCGCGTGAATCACTTCAACATTATCTTATTATCCTTTTCTAAAACTGATCAATGTAAGTAAGTTACTTTTTAGATTTGAACGTCTAGATCTATTTGTGGCATGAAATTAAATGGATATAAGAATATGCCTGATCCTTTCATTTGAATCTGTGCTTGTATATGCCTTTGGATCTAATTAAGAATTATGGTGATTAATTACCGATAAGACTGTGCCTATGCCTATAACGTTGAAACTATTGTTAATGGCCTAAAACTATGACTATGATTATGGGACTTTTTGCCTAAACTATTGCCTATGACTACGAACATAAGACTATGCCTATGACTATGAACATAAGACCATTGCCTATGACCATGATTCATGACTATGAGATGATTGGCTATGATTATGAATATAAGACTATTGCCTATGACCATGAGTTTGAAATTATTACAGTTAATTGCCTATGACTATTTAGGATAATTGCCTAGGAAAATTTTAGTTAATTATCCATGACTATGGTGGTTAATTGTTTATGCCCATAACACTATAGTTACAACCCATGTTGTGCACCGAACTGGCATTTTGTTGGATCTCATACCTAGGGTGTGACTTGCTTAGTTTATTTCCTATTCACTATTATATACACCAAAACCATTGGATCCATTATCCTTGTATTTGGCTCGCTTTTGCATGCCTATTCTTTTATGTCAATTCTCATGTTTATACTCTATTCCCTTTTTAGTTTCATTTCATAAGTATTTAGAAAACTTGTGAAATCATGGTATACGTACGTTATGAATGCGGGGTTATTTGGGGGTATAACATGAAATCCATATTATTTGGCATAATTTAGAGCATGTATTATAACATGACTATTAGATGCAAATTGGGGTAATTTGACGTGAATTATATAAGATGTAATTTGATATATTGAATCTAGTATTGGCAAGTAAACTAAGCTTTAGGCATAAATTGTAAACTAGAGTATCAAATCTAGTTTTGACATGAACTGTAAATGGGAATACTAGATCTAAATTGGCATAAAACTGCAAGTTGGGTTAAATGATAGGTAAATCAAGATTTGGGCCTAGAATATAGGTATGTTAGTGGGCATGACAAATGAATATGATATAGGCCAAATTCGTTTAAAAGAGTTGTTAGCAATTTAGATATAGACAAAAAGGGATAAATATGTAAATCTAGGAAAGACGAATATGCCTAACCAGAGGTTAGATTGAGTTACGGTATAAGACTGCCCGGAACCACCCGGCAAATCTAGCAACCGTAACAATACCTATCTAATGTGGGTGGTTAGAGCATTGAGCCCAAAAGGACCCGAGGTTAGACTGAATTGTGGTGTAAATCTGCTCGGAACCGACCGGCACATCCAGTGACCGCAAAAATATCTATCTAATGTGAGTGGTTGGTGCTTTAAATGAATAATTTAAAGCTAAGAAACAGTTAATCTAGAATGGGAGGGTTAAGTCCATAGGAATACTTTACCAACTTAACATGTTAACAAGACAAGACTTGTAGGGGTTAAATAACCGTTATAACATGTTGACTAGACAAGTGGGTGAGGTTAAGAAAAGATTTAACCGTTATAACATGTTAACTAGACTAGAAGGTGGGGTTAAGTAAAATACACTTAGCCAATTTAATATGTTAACTAGGCTAGAAGGTGGAGTTAAGTAAACTTAGAACACTTAGCCATCATAGTGTGACAAATGAACAAGGTTAAGTTAAAGCATGAAGGAACAATACTTAACCATTAGAACATGTGAATTAAACAGATGTTAGGGTTAAGTTAATTAAGAGAACACTTAACCGTTATAACATGTTAAGCTAAACAGATGGGAATGGTTAAGTTAAAGGGAACACTTAACCAATACAAGATGAAGGGGTGGGGTTAAGTAATAAGAAATACTTAACCAATATAACTTGATTTGTGGTAGGGTTAAGTCAACATGAACTACTGATAACACTTAACCAGTTTAACATGACAAATGAATGGGTTAAGTTAACTTGAATTGACTAATGACACTTAACCAATCCAACTTAACGAGAAGGAGAACTAAGTAATAAACCTTAGTTAAGAAGACTAAGTTGTAAACCTTAGTTAAGAAAGTTAACGATTCAGGAGACTAAGTGGTAAACCTTAGTTAGGAGAACTAAGTAGTAAACCTTAGTAGAACACGAGAAGGAGCGAACGTCCATCTGATCTTAAAGAAGGCTCCAACGAACTGGGTGACGAAGCACGCGACTTCAAGGGAATGTGAGGGTACTCTTGGTATCCCTCGGTGAGGCTGCAGATGATCCTCCTGGGCTCACAGAGGTTAAGGTCTGCGTTAGAAGAACTAAGGGTATGCCTTGGTTGCAATATAAGGCAACCTAAAGACTAGGATAGACCAGCGTGATTCGGCGAGACCAGTAGCCCTGTGATAGCAACTCATCGTCTACCTACCATCTTGAGTCAATCGAGATACGTGAAGTGGAAAGTTGGAGAACTCCAAAAGACTATATACTTGCTATCTAGTTATGGTTGCGGATGGACATAGGTTAGTGGGGCATAGGGGGGCCTGCGTATAGTTCTCATTTTTCAAGGTGTGCCTTTCATTAGTTGAGGGAGGGGTCGAGTGGGACCATAGCCACTGGAAAAACAGAGCTTAGCATCTGCATCGGCAGATAACTTAAAGCTCCCAACCGAGTACCGTGTTTCTTGATTTTCCGTGCCACGAGACTCGGGTCGCACATATAGAGGACATGTGCATCTAGACAGCGATAACGATCCACGACACATATGTGGGGAAAGTCTAGGAACATATACCACTCTGGGTAGTGTGTCCTAGATTAGGGGCGCCGTTCGATAGGTAGCATAATCCCTAGTTGGACCTAGGTCGCGTAAACCCTAAAATTCGAGAAACATTCAATAGGTAGCATAATCCCTAGGTGGCGTAAACCCTAGTTGAATCTAGAATGCGCTCGATAAAAAACCCTAAATTAGATCTAGGTAATAAATAATAGATATACACCTGAAACAACCACAATTTCGGGGATTGGGATCACGTTATTGTTTTATCAGTTTATACAGATTACTAGTTAGGTGGTGCAGAGATATAGAAATTAGAATAACAAGGTAGTAGCGAAGCAGAGAAAGTATAGAAGTGCATCCAGTTTATCTTACCTTATCATATCTTATGCTAACCTTATATTCCCGTCATCATGGTGTTGTCTTGTATTCAGTTAAATTCATGTTATGTTGCTTTTTACCTGTTCACATGCTGAAAGTTACTGAACTTACCAGACTTTATGTCTGACTCTATTTTCTTTCACTTTCTTGTCTTCCATTCCACCCCCCCCCCCCCCAGGTTCGCAGGGAGGGAATATTACTACTTAGTCAAGTTTTCTTTTCAAGCTGAAGATTAGTCGAAGTTTTGTTTGGATTCTCTTTTCCATTGCTATGGCTGGCTCACGCTACATTGGGGAATATAAATGTTATTTTATGCTTCTTTATTTTGTAAGACAAATATTCTGGTATTGGAAAACAATTGTTGTACAAACTATTTTATCAATAAATAAAGTTCTATTTTCCGTTGTTTTAATTTTGTCTGTCTTGTAATTTATCTGTATCTTTTATCTATAACTCTCTACCGAAGTTAAGGCATTCCCTTTGTGAGTGACCTTAACGGATGTGGGGTGTTAACATACAACCACTTCGACATGTATTTATCTTTTCATACGGCAATCCGAATGCGGACACTTGTTTTTTCAATTGATACCAATTTTCAGCCAATCTAGTTTGCAAACCGGACGGGACCACATCTCGAATTAAACTAAGAACGACATTCATTAATTTTTGTGTAACATTGTTTGTGGATTTTATTGCAACTAGCCTAGCAGTCGTTGCCAACTCTGTCATAGGACATCCATCAAAAAGCGGTTTTTTTGATGATTCTAACAAATCAAAAAAATATTTAGCTTTTGGATTTGGTTCTTCCTCTACATCTAATGAATTAGACAACATGCTCGGACCAGCGGCATCAATAACCATTTCAGTCATTCTATTTTCTCTAGTACTAGATTCATCAAAATCAACACCAAAATTTACGTTATCATCCTCAACATCTACCGACGTATTAATAACGTTCACCGCATCTTCACCGTGATGTATCCACACATAGTAATCATCCATAAAACCGTTTATAGTCAAATGTCTTTGAACATTTCCATGAGGATGATGTTTTGTAGCTTTGCATTTCTTACAAGGACAACGGATTTCCGTCATGTTTTTTCCATTGGAAGATGCCACTAGCATGAACTCATTTAAACCTCTTAAAAATTGAAATGGAATTGTTTGTCTATGTCCAACATCTTTGTACATCCAAGCGCGACGAACTTTCAATTGTTCCATCTTATACTGCATAATTAAGACATGTTATATTATAAGATGAGTACTTATATTATTATTATTATATAGAATTATAGTAATTTCATTATTTTAATACTTACTTAATTATTGTATTATTTTATTTAGATGGATATAATTTCAAATTCGTACACATACAATATTACATGTATGCTATTTTAACTTAAAATTTCTTATTCTTCTAAATGTTTAAATTCTTCCATTTATGCAAATTAGATGTATGCTTACGTTATTATATTTGTAAACTACTGGATGTTTTCAGTTTTTTTTGTTTATTTCTTTCTACCTTGACGGCCGGTCTACCTACTTTCCATTACAAATATAATAACATAAGCATATTTTATAAATCATTTCAGATTAAACGGTCCAACAAAATTTCAGCAGCACTTCCCTTTGGTCCCTGTGTCATACACAAATGCGTGTACACGGGGAACAAAAAGGAAGTGCCATCGAAATTTTGTTAACCGTTTAAACTGAAATGATTTATAAAATATGTTTATGTTATTATATTTGTAACTTGTCAAATACTAGGACAAATCCAACGAATATTGTATCAGATGAATATAGATTTCCGTTTTGTGTAAAAACGAATATCCATATAACGATCATATACAACACTCGTCGGACGGGGCCAAAATTATCAAAGGGGTTCACATACGTAGTCAAAGAAACATTCAATCCAAGTTTAAAACAAGAAAAAAAAACACTTTCGAATGAAAAAAGCTCGCTTTTTGCGCTTTGGGATTTTTTGCGCTTTAGGATTTCTCACTGCAAAGTAATCTGTCTTAACATCGAATTTACCAGAGAACTAATGGTTATAACTCACAACGAATTTAAAAAAAAAATCATATATAAATATAATTACTGGACAAAATCGATAACTCAAATGTCAAAAATCTCAACCGGACAACTGCTCCAAATCAATACCAATATTTGTCCTTAATTCTGCAGGTTCTAATAAGGAAGAGATCTGAATAAAGTTATGGCGATTGGTATATTATATACCTTACAACTCCGCACCCGTGTGCCTAGGTGTTGCAATAGGTTCAAATTTTTGTGTGTAGTATGTTAAATCCAAATTGATTTAATAGCAATAAGAGGATCAATATATAAGTGAGACCATGGATGTAATATATAAATGTAGCATTATTAGCAGTTGCAAACAACTACAATTATGACTTTTCTACGGTAAAAGACCCACTTCGAATAAATGCAGCAAACACCAACCTACATTGAATAAATGATTTCAAAAAAGCTCAAAATTGAGACTGCAGATGTTGGTAACGATTTATCAATATGAAACTGTAGCAATTATCCTTAGGCAAAGTTGAATAACCATTCACAATTTTGAGGTAAAAATATTGACTGAAGCATATGATGTGCAATACATTTAATTATTGCATTGATTGCCAAAGGATTGCATTCATTTTTCCAGATCTAATTGATTATCCTTATCAAGTTTAACCTGGAAAAATTTGCTAAGGGCTACGTCCGTAGTTTCGAAGACTAAGTCATATCGAACCCAGTGTTGGTACAAAACTTAAATGTTCTAGCTGTTCACTCCGCCGGAGTTCGAAAACCAGATTAATTTTTTTTTTTTTTTACCTTTTTCTAATTCAAATGTGAAACTATTTCAACTAATTAATGTAAAAGATTACCTAATTATAATTAATAAATCTACTTTTATAAATAGTTAATTTTGAATAACTGATAATAAATATTAATTTAAAATATATTCCTGTAACAATTCCTTTAATACAAAAGTGTATATTTCATAATGTTTAAGATAAAAGATATTAATTCCTACAATGGTTTATAAAATGTACTCCAATAACATGGCCTTTCATCCAAAATAGAAAAGGAAATCCAGATAGTGTTTAAGGCTAAAAAATATTTCTATAATTGATTATGTGTGAAGAAAAATAATTAAGCGTAAATTGATGATATTTTCTATGATTTGAAAAACCATGCAACTCGAAGATGTTATTTTATGCTTTTTTCCCTCAATACTACAAAGTTAAATTATTTCACTTTCAAAAGTATAACGCTTCAAGGTGGAATGTATAGTCTGGTTGAGCCAATATTGTTGGTGGATTCATCAAAACACAGTTGTCTATTTTTCTACCTTGAAAGAATGCAGCAGCAAGGTTTAAGAACCATCCAATATAACCTTCCAGGGTAAGGAGATGAATTAACTCCACAAAAATACTATGTGAATGAACTCCATAAAAATGCAGTTGTCTATTTTTCACTTTTAAATTATTTCGTTACCAACTACGAAGTGAATGAACTCCATAAAAGTACTAAATTATCTGATATTTGATCAGTCGTTTAAAAGAAGAAGGGTACCTGACACTAAAAGCAGTAGCGCGACTAAGGAGATGACGGCGCGGCAGATGAACGACGCGGAAGAGGGATCAACTGTGTTTATCGTGAATAATCGATGAAGGAGCGGCGAATCGAAGGAGGCTCTGGGATCTAGCGATGAAGGAGCGGCGAATGAAGGAGAGGCGCGGGATGGACGGGATCTGCGATGAAGGAGCGGGGGCTCTGGGATACGGCGATGCGTGCGGCGAATCCAAGGCGGCTAAATGAGACTGATTTAGGTTTTTTTTTTTAATGAAAAGGTCGGCGAGATTGAATAATCGATGGAACGAAAAGGTAGGGTAATTTTTAATGAACGGGTCCTGCGTTGTGCGTTGGAGCGGTTTATTTGAACAGGTGCAGTTATTTTGACCTTATTTTCATAACCAATAAAGTAAATTCCAACCCATATAGAAGGCGTAGGGAATGAGTAGGGAATTCCCTACGCAGTCCCTACCCCATTCACATATTTTTACGTTTTCCCTACACCGCGTAGGGATGGCATAGGGAACTGATGGTTGGAAAATTGCATTTTTTTTTTGTAGTATAGCTCCTATTTTAGTCATTTTAATTATGACCCGATGGTCAATGATATCCATAATCGTTCTCTTACTTCATTCCAAAAGCGTTTGTCAAACCATCTTACTTCATTCTAGATTCATCCACCACGTACACAGTTGTTAAAGTGGTTCCCGGTGTTGACAAAGAGTATGACAATATCCGGCCCCGATCTCTTTAACAACCAAACATTTACATTCTTCACACCGTAGTCATTTATATTTGAAATCATATTTCAATGTTAAATCAATTTACTTCATTTATTGATATGTTCATCATTTAATTCAAATCAATTCAATATCTGATTCAGTTTCAAATTTTCAAATCTTTTACTTCAAAATGGTTCATTATCAAAATTCAAGTTTGATTTCAAATATCGTCCCAGCCTAAAAATACCGTTGCATTGAAGAGTTTGGGGGCCTTTTAACTCTTTTATTTTAGCTTATTTTCTTGTACTTGAGATCTTCGCCGATGCAAGCCACTTTAATCACCAAATCAAGTAATAAAGAGCTAGAATTGTCAAAGTAGACGTAGGTTCGTTAACGTCGAACCATTATAAACATTGTGTGTCGATTTTCTGCAATTTTTCATACATTTTCCTCAGTTTGATTTTTTTTTTTTTCTTCTCATTTTCTTCTCTACAAATCCATTTCTAGGTGTTAGTGCCATTTTTTATGCTAAGAGATTGTAAACTGTGAGGAAGGCTTCTGTGCTCATCTTCATCATCAAAGCTAAAATTTGTTACCTTCTGTGTTATTCCATGTATATGTATATGTTTTTGCCTATGGATATGTACATACGTACATATATGTTATTTACGTACATATACATACATGTGTGTTAATTGCATACCACTTCAAATATGTCATTTTAGTTATTAATGGAACCAGTATGTTCTACTTACAGTTCAATTTGTATTTCATGGTCAAACAGAATAGTTGCTTTTAGGAGTTAACAATGGGTGAGAATATTATAGCTGGTTCTTGATTGGCGGACTTTCATCAATTCCATTTCAAATGTGAGACAGTGTCAACCGTTTGACTTGCTTTGTTAATGGACACAACTTATTCCTTCTGATCAGCAAGCCACCAAGGAGATGATAAGCAATACATCAATTTTGCAACTTGTTTACTTCAAATGTGAGAGAGGGTCAACTGTTTGAC